>OX243926.1:7500000-8750000 GCA_945859725.1 Drepana falcataria
AGTGGGTCTTGGATTGCTCTATCATAGGGCCAATGTTAATACTTTTCCGGTCCCTAGTATTTGCTTCTCCTGCTACGTGGCTAATCCGCCACTGATTACTCAGTAATACTCCAATTATATATTCTGTAATTAATTAATACGTCAATTAAATATGTATTCTACTTTAATTAAAGTAGACTAATAGGGACTCGGCGGGATGGGATAGATAGATATGGGCATACTTATACATACAGGGTAAATAAGTGAAGAAAAAGTAATAATAAATATAAACTAACTATAAATAGAATAAATGACCCAAATCTGTGTCACGCGGAAGGGTGCCAAGAAGACTAATAATAATAAGAATTGAGTGAGAAAGAGTGAAGAATAATTTATATATTGATTTAATTAAATAGGTATTTTTTTATATATTCAATTTATGTATTAATAAATGAAGCCGTGGTGGCCTTCGGGGTTCGAGTAGTTGCCAGCAACACAAAGGAGAAGGTGTATCCATCCTTTAGTTATGTAATACTTTTTGATTCCAAAACTGTTCACAAATTCAGTGTAGAAACACGCTCAAATAATATTTTCATGTTACGTGAAAAAGCTACATGTACAAAAAGTACTCGCTATGTGGACATTATATACTAACACTATGTACTCATGTCTGAATTAAATTATTTGATTTGATTTCAATATCTTGCTACCTTAAGTATTTTTTACTCCCAATATTAACACCAAGAAGATTGGATTACTTAATCTTGTTAATAAATAAAGGAACTATGACGTCACTGTTACAGACTGGCGACGTGCGACGCGTCCGTGTGGCGTCACCGTCGGTCACGAGCCCTACTATGACGTTCTATTGCCTATCAGCATTCAAGTGTGCGAAAGGAACCAATTTATTGACGTCATAGGTTTCTGTCCCTTAACGTTCTTGAATTGAACGCGGTACGGCTCCTGATATCTTTTTAATTTTTCTTCGATGTCTCTATGATGCGGAAAATGACAGTATGACCTGAATTCTGGGGAATCTGAATATTTCAAATAAGATTGCAACTTAAAATTGTAGCGCATGCTAGAAATGTAGCCGGTGCACAAATCAAACATGTTATAAAACATATACCGAACGATACGAATCAAACTTACTGGAAATATTTACGAGTTACGAAATGACTGACGGACTTAGAGTCCAAACCGTATGCAACTTCATTGTCATAAGTAAACAACAAATACCCTTCTACTGCAATTATCATAATCATTGAAATCTTATTCCCAAGTTTGTATCCCACTAGTCAGCACGTGCCTAGTGCCGGCGTCATTTTGATTCTAAATAGGTCCTTGGTTCATCCACGGTCAACGCCTACAGGAAAATCGTGAATCCATGACTCATGTACCATCATTGGCTTATCCTATTAGTAATAATTGGCGCTGACGTTTACTACTCCTTATTTACATACTAGTTTATGCCCGCGGCTCCGCCCGCGTGGAGTTCGAAAAAGTAGCTTATGAAATTTTCGGGATTAAAAAAAAAAGTAGCCTATGTCCTATTCCTAGGTATAAGCCATAACCATTTCAACTTTCAGCCAAATCGGTTCAGCCGTTTTATCGTGAAAGAACCGCAAACATCCAAACTTACAAACTTTCACATTTATAATATAAGTAAGAATGATAAGATTATGAAAGCATTACCCAATAATATCGTCATGCCTGTAGGGAGAGATTTAAGATGCCAACATGACACATGCGAGTTTATGATCGTTTCTCATGTACAACTATATGTCTTTGAATTTCCCCCAAATGTATGGCGATTCCTCTGCATGTCTTCTTTCAACGTAAAGCTCGTGGTGTGACTAATCACAGTAATCACTATACTCGATCACTTGTAATCTTTGTATTGCAGGCGAATACGCGATAGACTCGTCATCTGTCATATTTAGTACCAAAATTGATACATTTCCAGCGAAAAGGAAGTGATGTTACACCTCTGCCTACACTTCAATTTAACAAATCTTTAGTACGAAGAAATAGACAAACTTTCATCGTTAACGGTTTAAACTGTCGAGAGGCATACTGCATACGTTGAGCCTACATACGTCTTTGAGAGGAAAAAAGTAGTACTACTTTTTATAATAATAATGATATATATAAATCTAGTTTCCGTATTACATTTGTATAGCCTCAGCAAAAAGTGAGTGTTGTTGTTACACACACCACTTTGCTAACCTCTTTGCGTGAAGGCGTATATAAAAACGTAACTAGAAGTGTACTAAAGTTAATACAGTAATAGTAACCTATTATTTTATTGTTCCCGCAGCCAGCGCTCTTCTCGTTGTATGAAAGTTGTGAACTTTGTTCTAGAGAGAGGTACCTATTGTGCAAGGTAAATATTTTCAGTTCTATCTTGTACGTATTGTATTCTTGAAATTACAAGTGATGTTTTATCTCGAGAAAATTCTACATAAACTGACCCAGTTCCAAGCAATGCTAAGCTTGTACTATGGAAAATAGACCACGATAAATATACTTTTGTGATAGAAGCCAAGACAACGATAGACATACTAAGGCACAAATAAGATTATAAAACGGACTCGACTTCGACGATCATCAACTTAATGCTCAATGTATTCGATTACATAATATTGAAGCAGTTAGTAATACAAAAAAATATCACGTAATTAAAACTAATGTATCTAATTAATATCCATTGTAATAACATGTACTTTTATATCTAATCAAGTAATTTGTTTCCACGTGAATTTCATGAAGGAATTACGTTTTAAGTGATGTCGATTTACACTTATCGTGGATATGATTCGGATTTGATGACTCCCAAAAATTAAAAACAAAAATAACAACTGTCGTTGGCAATTAACATTAGTCACGAAGAGACATAAAGTCAACAATATGTACAAATTATTTAAACCGAAGCTTATATGTATCATTTTAATAAACCTTATGCTTTACCAGAACTGAGGTTCGCCAGAATAATGTAACTCTTCTATAGCCAATGACAATTCTTTTGCCATCTATGTTCTGTTTACATTCGATTAGAATGTACGAGTACTATGTATTTGGGAAAAACGACGTTACATGCAATATTAAAACAATGAAAAGAAAGTTTCATGTGTTTAAAGATATTCTTCCGGGTTCCATTTGGGGTGGCCTGTCCTGTCCAGATATGCTGTATTTATAAATACTAAACTAAAATGGTTATTCATACATATCACGCCGAACCTCTCACAGTGTGTAGAGAGAGAGAGAGGCGAAGAGCGTTAGTTCTCTAGAGTCTTACAGACCTCTTTGACTACATCCACAAATGGGTATTCAAGAAATAAATATTTACTCCAACAGTTTCGTATTAATACATGACACTAAGTGAAGTTGTGCGTACTGTTTGTTGGTATATGTTGTATTCCATTGAGAAATAAATATCTTTAACCGTAATTCCTCTATTTTGCCCATCCGTCCATGCTTAACATCCTAAGTGTGAATTAAAACTGAACTAAAACTGAATTATTAATATGCTACGTAGTCAATTAATTAGATTTTCTCTGTAGATGCATGTTTTCTTTGTTATTGCCGGCGCCTGTAGGCTTTGTAATCGCTTCACATTAGTCGGGTCGAATACTTGTAGAAAATCTTTGCATTTTCATCATTAGAAACTCTTCCGGTGCGGTAATTTTTGGCGTTAAAAAGTTCTTACACTTGAACAGTCCGTTGTTGATTGTTTGTGAGTCTTTATCTTAACGAATCCCCTTTGAGTTGTGTCAACGTCATCATGGCTCGTTTAAACACCGCGTTAATGTCAGGATTTACGGCCTGCGGGTTGAAGACGTTGTAACTTTTGTAAGGTCGACATTTATTGGCCGCCGTCAATCTGCAGTCGTTTCATACAGGTTTACTGCTTGTGCCATTCAACTAATATTCGGTCTTTTGTGTGTTTTAACCATGTTTTTACGACGTCTTATAGCTTAATTTTATAATAACTAATTTCCCTAGATTTACAACTAGTAGCTGTAAGTCTTCTATACTAGCTTATTTTCTATCTGATCTTATCTTAGCTTATGCGGACGAAGTCGTGGGTAGTAGCAAGTTCTATAAATAACGGGATGCTAATGTTGGGATAGTTGATACAATAACCTATGAATATTATGTTAGTCTAAGGTATGGAAACTGAACAAATAAATATGATGCTATGAAGCCATCGAAACTATTAGTAAATGATTGATAAGAATATGCACATTTCTATCTAAACATGAATATAATCGAAATCCAAAAAGATCTCTTATCCGAATTATCATTATCAGAGATAAAATTGATCTCCACTTCATTTCATTTAAAGAACTTATCGGCGAATGTACAAAAGAAGTACACGCGGTAAAACACGATTTTAAGAACGTACTTTTACGTATTCAACTAGACTGAATTTCGAGGTGCAGCTCATCATATATTTTATCAGATTTATCAATGTAGAGATAAAATAAGCTCATGCTACATTCAATGTTGAAGCGATTCTTTTGGAAAAATACTTCTGATTCCGATACTTTCAAGACCAAAGAAACGAAGTCAAATTGTGGACAGAGTATAGAGAATATTCTGGGAAGTGTTGTGTACCATGCAATAAAACATATATATTTTTTATTGTTATTATTATTGATATTTTTATTTTTATGATGATATTATTGTATATATATAATATACATTATAATAATATTAAAATTAAAATATTTTGTATATACTTTTATTTATAGCAATAGAACGTATCTAATGTTATAAATACAAATAAAATAGATAGGTTTTAATGCACTGAGTTTAGAGCTTCTTTTTAAACGGTTTTATTTAGCTCGACCCGTACGGAATTTATTACTAAATATAGTTTGTCATTTAATTAGGAATATAAGTACCATGATTACTAGTCCATGTACATATCACTCGAAATTTTCATACATTGTCAGTACATTTAAAATATTGAACCTCTATTTGGTTTTTCACAGGCCATCATATTTTAACGTGTTATTGCAATCATACTCAATGTACCATGAGTTTTGTATCGTTAGTCGCTAGCTCACTAGCTAGGGCTTAATAGTTTGTCACACTGGGTACTACGCGTATCCAAAATAGGGAAATAGTCCCCCGTTTAGCAGCGCTGAACAATACGAAATTACGTTTTATGCATTGTGAGCTCGCTAGCAACTCGATGGGCTCATAGTAGGGGTATTGTGTTAATTGTCTAGGGTTCCATCACCATTTTAGTTATGACAGTGACGATAATTTAGGTGTATATATTTAAGTAATTGCTCAGTAGTTGGTTTATGATCCGCGCCTAAGCTAAATTGGTTCTGAATTTTCTTAGAATCATTGAGATGTTCTGGTTTTAGTATTCTTACCAGGCATACATCTCTCCGTACTATACGAATCGTAGAAAATAAATAATCCCTTAAACTTTATCTCTATTTGTTGCTGATGTAATCGGATTTTTATAGCAATATATTCCGTTATAAAGATTTAAAATGTTGTAATTATTAAAAGGAGATTACAATCACGTATATACCTTATCAATATTAAATACTAATTAATGGGCAATTCTATCACTATTTCAAGATACTCATGTACTACCATTTACACGCACTTACGCCAAGAAATCACGACTTCATAAATTAACATTTTCCTTAGATATGTTATAACGTCACCAAATTAAAGCGGAGTCACGCAGAGTGGGCTCATAAGGTAGGCAGTGAGAGTAAGAACGACAGTTCTCAATAGACTTACAGATCTCTTGCGTTTCATCAAAATGCATGAACCGTTCTCACATTCGAGAATTCTAGGCGTTGGAATCCATGACTGTTTGATCGATTTTAGCTTCACAGTTAGAATTTGAACTTTATTTATTTTGTCATCTGTTTGATATATGATATAGAACACAAAAACAATGATTATTGGTCAGAAGTAGCTCTCGATCGCGGGGGTGGAAAGAGAAGATAATCCTTTGTCCAGCAGTGGGACAGATGTCGTTACATAAATAATGATATATATGTTTATATATATATAGCCTCACGCCTTTTCACAAGGGTCCCCGAAGAGGTAGGCAGAGGTGTATTAGTTAGTACCCACACACCCACTTTCCGGCAGATAAATATTTTAGGTGCCAACGTGACAGATGGCGAGTCCATCGCCGTTACTCAAGCACGACTATACCATACGCATAAAGTGTTTAGTTTCAGTACAGTCGGGATTCGAACTTACGATCTTTGTGTTCCTTGTCTGTTGATAAATAATGATAGTAATATGATATAAGTAGTTTTAGTTTGAAAAATATTCTTGAAGAATGGCGACACTACCACCTGACACGGTCGATTCAAAGCATTTCATTTCAAAAATGGGTCGAAATATACTTTTTATTTCACACTACATTTGCAATACAGACGACAAAGGTCCCAGTAAAGTGTTTAGTTTCATTTGATAAACACTCGATGGGAATAACGAACGACATCCGCACCTAATTAATTCCCTAAAGATCGCTCAATCCCTATTATTTCAGCTGATCTTTCAATAAATGATAGATACTCCCTTTAGTACATTAATAGTACCTACGTTATTGGCATTGTATATATTATCGTACCACAAAGCTACTTTAGTTGAGTAATTAACTATGTAACCTCTTACAATAGCATTGGGAATAGAGTAACTAATTTATTATTGAAGAAACTACGTCTACGTAAATATTTAATTGAATAGGTACCCGTACTGAAACGGCCATAGTTTAGAGGACCGGTTAGGTATATTGAAGAGCCTCTCGGTCGTCTTCTTGAGAGAGGTATTAAGGTCAAATTAACTAGTGGTTTCCTAGCATACATTTGCTTAACAAAATAATTTATTTTATTTATTTATTTACGAGACTCCTTATTGGGGTTCAATATTAAAAGTAGTTAAATAATTATATTTTTTTAATCATACTAGTATTTTTTTCATACAGATTGTATATAGGTTTTTAAGTTATGTATAGTTTTGTTTTTATTTCCTTCTTTTCCTTTCGTTTTCGAATTCGTTTATGATTTTCAATTTCTAGTGCCGGTGGCACGGTTACTGTTACTGTATATAAAATTACTGTGGGCCCTATGTCTGTGGGTCTTTGCCCAATATTACGGATAAAAACATTTTTTAAAATTTTATATAGGCAGTTGAGAATTTCAGTTGTAGATTTTGAAATACATGTGCATTAACTCGAAACCAAATCGTTTTGTAGTGTTGCAACTTCGTGAGAACATTTTTCTGAGCGAATATTTTTAGAAACGTGTTTAAAGTTTCATAAAAATAAACTGAATTTACCTCGGAACTCAGGAGAGTAAGAAAAGTTGTAGATTAATATCATTGATATAGTAATGTCTGCAAAACTTTGTTGCAAATGTAATATTGCAGTTGGGGACGGTATCATCGGTAGGTACCTACGTTTTACTATCATAGTTGGACCAAAACTTCTTGAAGTTAAATAGATATAAGTGAATTATTGGGAGTAGGATAAGTTAGCTGGTCCCTTGCTTTAAGAATTGTGCTATTTAATGTAGGAACTAACAGACATGGCAGGAATCTTTCTTTGTACGGAAATTGGTGAATTTAGTTACCTTACGTATTATATACCTTAAGTAAATTTAGTACTTAATTAGTCTAAGCGATTTAATTAAACGACAAGAGATAAAGTTGCCGATCCTATATGTGTCTATGTATGGGCATTTCTTATCAATAAGGTTTCCAGAACAATACAAGGAATATTAGAGCAGAATAATTGGTTTGACATGTATCCTGCTAGTAAAGCTATTCTGCTCATAAGTGGACAGTAACATATGATAAATACCGGTACTAGTTTAAGCCTAGTAGCGCTTACCAAACAACTAGATTCACGTTTCTGTTGTATGAAGAAGATGTTTTGTAGTAGAATCCTTTACGTACACGAGCTTAGTGTGCAAGTTACACTAATACTGAAACACCTTGGGCAAATTTCTGCATGACTTTAAAGACGTAGAGCATACATTATGAATATGCGAGCAGTGTTTCTAAGCTAAATATTCTTGTTTACGAACTATGTAATAAGTAATTAGTGGCCGAGTGGTTCGGGCATTCGCCTGCAACACAAAGTGCAAGAGTGCAGGTTCGAATCCCGACTGTATAAGATTTACTGAACCTAAGTGTTCTGATAAGTCATACCACGAGTTTTACGGTGAAGGGAAACATCGAGAGGAAACCTGCATACGTTTGAGAAGAAATTCAAAGACCAATGTATAGTCGTGCTTCAGCATCGGACTCGCCATTACCTTGTCATGTTGGCACCTAAATATATCTCCGGCGAAAAGTGGGTGGGTGGAAAGTACGAAACACCTCTGCCTTCCCTATATGCCTATACTAACTCACTAACTATATACACATTTATCAGGCGTCAAAACGGCAAGTCCCTCATCGGGTAGGCAGAGCGAGTAGAGCGCCAGTTACTTCTAGACTTACTACTTTACTCTACTTACTAGTGAAGTATGTATAGTCTCCACTAGTTTTGTTATCTGATGACTTATTAATACCATGTCTAGTCAGACACAAACTGATTATCTGGCCTACACTATTCAATATTAA
Source organism: Drepana falcataria (assembly GCA_945859725.1). Lineage (NCBI taxonomy): Eukaryota > Metazoa > Arthropoda > Insecta > Lepidoptera > Drepanidae > Drepana > Drepana falcataria. The sequence goes on from OX243926.1 coordinate 7,508,602, forward strand.
TATTATATTACTTAATTGCTAGAACACTATATTTGCTATGTCGCGCAAATTGAATATTAATCACCTGCTTTGACTTTCATAGCATGTAAACCTACCTCATCACTTGTGTGATCTGAAAAAGGTTTGCTATTATCTTAAGGTACTAAGTACTTTACATGTGACTAGGCAACCGTAAATTATAAACTCTCTGCCATATATTTCTACATCATAGCGATATCATCACTCCATGGTCTCTATTTAATTCATCCCCATACCTTGGAACCACAAAGGTCTCGCACTGCGCGCTTCCAAAGGAGTTTCCTTCCGCGAACTCTCAGGCTGTGGAATGAGCTCCCCGTTGAGGTTTTCCCTGGAGAGTACAGCATGGAGTTCTTCAAGAAGGGTGTGAAAAGATTCCTGCAGGGTCGGCAGCGCGCGAGTGATACCCCTGGTGTTGCAAGCGTCCATAGGCGGCGGTAACCGCTTACCATCAGGCGGACCGCATGCTTGTTTGTCACCCACGTGGTATAAAAAAAAATATTTATATAAAAAAAGATCCTTTGAAAACGGTGGTAACTGTAGCTCTATAAATAGTACGTGACGTTCAACGTGTCCCTGTGTAAGATTACTGTTTTTTTTATATAAATGTGAAAGTTTGTGAGAATATTTTTTGTTCCTCTTTCACGAAAAAAACTACTGATCGGAATTCGATGGATTCAAAGGATAATTGGCACAGAGAAAGATCGTTTGTTGGATTAACACATAAAATGCATACACATACATGTTTTATTTCAGAAAAATCTGGATATGAAATCAAATTTCAAGTGGATGAATACACGGTGAAATTTATTGAAAAGTTTATACATAGGTCTTATTTCTTAAGATAGGTATCAGTCGGCAAAGCCTATCAGCTAATGCCGGCAGACCCATATAGAAAAGGTATGCCACGAGGGAATGATAGGGACCAAATGAGGGGATCCCAGGAGTCGACGATGGTATCTCGAGTCGAGCTCGCTTGCTTATATAATAATAATAATGCATTACTTACGCTTTGCCGTTCTTGGCAAGGAAATTTTACAAACTTTTGAAGACTATCCTAGAAGTGCAGCTTAGATTAACTGATTACGCAATAACACACAGTCAAGGAGTAGCGTAATTTGAGTAGCATATTCTGTAAAGTGAACGCAGTGATGGCACCTACCAACTGGGAGTACCATTGCGTTCTGCTTCTCATGCAGAACTGTCTAGACTGTCACATCAATTGCCCCAACTATCCGTGAGCACCGACATCCCCTACAATGTTGCTACTATTTGCTTAAAGTCATTATAATTAGTTAGAGAATTAGTGAGATATTGATCTCGGGCGACTGACACGCGGTTTACCCACGTAAATTTTGATTTCATTGGTTTTTTTAGTAAACATATCCCATGTGTCAATCCAGATAATAATTTATTTCTGTTCCAGTACCATCTGATCCCGTTCAGAATTTCTGGCGTAATGAAGTAACATCCTCACAAACTTACACATTTTAATATAAGTAGGGTGAAGACACCGTGGCCAAACCAATCTATTAAGTAACTTGGTGAAATAATAATAATAATAATATATCCTCACGCCTTCCCGCAAGGGTCCCCGAAGGGGTAGGCAGAAATAAAAAAGTAATAAAAGCGTACACGCAATATTGATGCAGACATTCTCGCTAAACGTAATGCTCTTAGCGACTTCAATGTCACGAAGCGCCTAATTGAGCTAGCTAATCACATCAATTAAGCTCGATATGCTTAGGTGAGTATACATTTTGACTGTAAATATGTACTATTTACGGACATTCGACAAGGGTTTCTAGCCTATTGACTACATAATCTCAGAAGTAGTTCCTGAGATTAGCACGATTCCGATTTGAAAAATTATATATACATTTGATAGACTGTTTAGTGAGCAATATATTATAACGCTACAGACAATAAGAGCGGAGCATCAATGTTGCAAGAAATGGGAAATATATATTTTACTTATTCCAGAAAATACTTTTTTTACGGCTGTACAACCCCAGGGCATACCTAGTAATGTATAATTTGCTTCAAATGATTTCCCTTCAGCGAACGCTCAGGTGGTTGAATGAATTTTACACGCAGGTTTTCCCTATTTAGTACTTATCGAGAGTGGAGTTCTGCAATAAGGGTGTGAAGAGATTTCCACACGGTCCGCTCGAGTTTTACCATCAGACCTGCAATCGTCTATAAATTGGCTATTCTATTGTTGGCTTCCTTATTGTCAATATATGTGACGTTTCCGACCTTGTAGTAATATATTATCCTTGTAGGTCTACTTTAATTTTTTTTCAAGAAATGAATACCGGTCCTTCAGTCGTTACTTAAAAAAACTAGACATACCGGAAAATAGTAAGGTATTTTGGTATTTCTAGTATTTTTCCAATTTAAAGTTTGTCAACTTGTTTTGGATGAATGAAAGATACTAGAAAGATCTTTCACTTATGGGAATGTTAAATAAAACGCACACTAATTTTATTTTTATTTATTGTTCCTTCAGTGTAGTTCATTTAAATAATTTTATTTAAAATAGTGACTTTCGAGTGCAAAAATAAGTATGTACTTACAATGAAATTAGTGCTCTCAAAAAACTATTAGGTAATTTAATTCTCTAGTTATTTTTCATTCATTGATAGATACAAGACAATTATTAATTAGGTACCTATCGATTATTTTCTGATAATTTCAGAATAGAAATGTTTCTTGCATAGGAATACGTCATATGTACATTAGTATACAGATCTTTAATGTACCTGACTGTATAAAATCGAAAATTATGAGTAGCTCCAGAGAGTATAACTATTTGTATATCTTTAAAGCTAAAGAAAAAAGGATGTACTCCACTAAAACACTTTATAAGTACGTACTCATATACAACGCATATTTACATATTATATATGTAGTACTTGTCACTACCTATATGATATGTAACTATACCATGTTATACCCATTACATCTGTTCTAAGAACAAGTTAATCAGGACGACCTCGACGCATTAGCCAATACTACATAAGTGTGTAAAAGAAACAGAAATATGTGGCGTCTATAAGACTGTCCCTTTCGCACTCTTGAATAATGATGACAATAACATGACAAGTTGCGGCCTAATGCTAGAAAAATATTCTTTAATTGAATCAAATCGCCAATCCTAATTACTTCCTTACTGAAAAAATAATGCCTACTTATTACAAAGAGGTGAAGTCCTGTGATGTTTTGTCTATTATTAGCTCTGCAAGATTATTAGATACCTACTGCATTGCGTTCAATAGCTATCAGTACATACCTACCAAGTTATTTAATATTGTTCGAAAAAGGAGATCGCGTTGTACGAGGAAACGTGATAAAACACCTGGTGTAAAGAGGTAGGAGGTAGGTAGAAGTAGGTAGGTAGAAGTAGGTAGGTAGGAGGAGGAGAGGTGTAGAGGTGATAGTATTGTACACAAGAATATAGAGGGGCGGGGTGTGTGTAGTTTTAACACAAACGATCTTTACACACAGCTCGTTGATATGACACACCTTGCATTTGTGAGTATGTATATATATATTATAATTAAAAGCAAATTATACAGTTCTTAATGACGACATACGCCAATGTGTAATCATGTTAGGAATTTACAATTATTAAGTATAATAATCTATACATATATCAACGTTGTCATCGTCGTACAATCAATTCACAAACTATAATTATGAATTATCAACATTCACAATAAAATAATTTAAATTTTAAACAACAACAAACTAAGACTAATTTAAATAGTTCCAATGCTAGCTGACATAATTAGAATTCAATTGTTCAATTTCAAAATGTGCTCGTAAAATGGAATCGGATTCGAAGAATCCAATTCGGAAGAACGAGCCAATATAAATCTTATCGCAACGAAGCAATTTTCTTTAATAAATTGAATGATTATTATAATAACTTTGAATACTTCATTTTAAATAAAGAAATTAAAGTATTTGTTTGCGGACTGAACCTTTATTTGTCTGGACTAAAAAAGATATTAGATGCTAACACTGATCCCGGAAGGAAATTCTACTATTATTAACGCGGAAGTAAGGGAATTTGTTTGTATCCACGTTTTATGCTTGATTAAATAACACGGTTAAACAAATTTTCATGCAATTTGAGTAGAGGTAGCTACATAAGTTGGTTTTACATACAGGTCTATGTATCTATCTGTAAATAACGGTTTTCGTGGGATCAAAGCTATTTCTGTTATACTATGGGAATCTCCGCCGGTTGCAGTTGTATACGAGTATTAACCTAAAATGAACGATAGCTTACCACCCCACTGTTGCCATTCATAGTTTGATTCCCAACACAAACAGGTAAAAATAACGGTATGGTTAAGTGAAGTTTCCATTAGATGTATCTCCGTGACGTAACTAATTAATACACTTGAGATTTAACGCAGACTAGATATTGCTATGCATTCATCTTAGTATTTAAAATAATATAAGATAGCAACGTTATATATTGCAAATCTTATTTAAAGTATATGTAATTCAAACACAACAACTTATATACTTAGAGTAACTATACACAACAGCCAGACACGTCTCGAAACAATATCAATTTGATGGTAAGTCGCGCCAGGTTGCCGAACCTAAAACGTAATACGTACAAAATAATGAAAATGGAATGCTGCCGGTTTAGACTACTCATATTTTTATTATTTACTACATACAATTTTAAATTGTAGTATTTTATGTTATCGTGCCTGAAATAATACTGAACACAGCCACAATAATAACTTGATATTTAGTGTTCAAATTAATTTTGCACCAGATTACCTCGCGTAAAGTTAATAGTATAAGTACTAAGATTCAAATAGGAAAGGTACTTTACAAGAATCATCATATATTTTCCAAATTACTGCATTCAGTATAATTTCAATGACACTTCTATATTTAATCATATGTTATTAAGATTAAATTAATTACACGCACGTATTCTCACACTTGTAGAAGACAATTTACAATAAATTCATGTAATAAATAGGTGTAAAGTAGACGTACAAATAGGTAATAGAAAATATTGGGATCATAACCAAAGCATATCCTTAACTCAGTGCTCGCTTGTCTAACCTAGTGATATTCATCTCCCATTTAAGATAGCTTGGTCGCGAAGTATACTAATTGTAATAATAAGATAAAAATAAATGTACTCACTACCCGAATGAAGGCCTCCAATGCAATATTTACATCCAAAGTCTAAAATAGTATGTATATCTTAGGAAAGTATCACTAACATGTTTTAAGATTAAATTGGCGACAGGTGTAGGAGTGGGACTCTGATCATTACATAGTTGGAGGTAAGTGTATTTATTATGAACACTAGACCTAAATACATGATATTATCATTAAACAAATGCACATCACGATGCCACATTTTATAATTGGATCGCTAATTATTCAGGTAAATTCGCTCATTTATAAGTACTCGTATCAGCTCCGTGTATTCCTACAGGTAGATGACATATGTATTTGAAAATATTCGATTATGTGCACATAAATATTTTGAATGATCGAAAGAGAGCTGGAAAGTGCTAAGGGAGTTGTGTCGTTACAGTAAGAATACACTAACTACTTATAAGAATATTAGTAAAATTCGTTACAATATCGATCTCAGCTCAGTAAAGCCGCATCGCGACAACACTTGAAGTACTTCAACCAACAAAATGTACACTATAGAACACTAACGTCTACCTACAATTACGAATCAAAAAATCACGAAACACGTTAGTTAAATATGTTGTACATCGTACTTACGACACAAATGAACTTACTTTTTACATTACGACCAAAATTCTCACAGCTTTGTCTTTCATTGTTCGCTTGGCAGCGAGTAGTACGAGTAAATTCGTTAAATACTAACTAGTAGGTATAATTACACACGTAGAGGCATTGGCATTTAAACACTACCGATAACACTAACGATACCAATTCGTACATATGATCGTACGTAGATGTTATCACGATATAGATGCGACAGTAAGCAGAGATACGAGGACCAATTGGAGTTTTGACGAAACAAAATGATGTAACAGTCGAATTAAGGTACGTGCGTAACCCGTAATGGACCTTAACTATACAATTACGAGCAATTATTCATTCATAGATGACAATTTACAATTGGGATTATAATTGGCTCAAGAGATAGGTAGAATAGATAGGGTAGAAACATTCGAAATATGAAACTTATCACTTTCTGTGAATCCAAAATGATTTAAAAGTCACGGCAACACATATATATCGCGGGCCCTTGAAGCGGTAAAGGTAAGCAAAAAATCCTACCCTTCACAGGATCTTTATTTAGATGCTAGCGTCAAATATTTATGTATAACTTCCTTTTCAGACTTATGTAGGCCTCATGGCGAAATAATTTCATGTGACAACTCACAATAGTTACGTTGACCTCTGAGCATTTCAAATTGTTAGCGGGATATACTAATAATATGAGGTAAATTGTCATCCATAATATGAGGAAGCGCAATAGCTTATACGGTTCCATATTACAATTGATCCACTTGAAACAACAAAGGGAAGGAAGCCAAAGAGGGCAAGTAAACATAGATATACATCGTATATACATACAACGACATACACATTACGCCTATGAAACATATCGAACTTGAGATCATAACAAGGAAACACCGATTATATCAGCGTTACACGAATAAATACAATAACACGTAATTTAGTCTTACACGTTATTTTATTGCCGAATATAAATAGTTGTATGAACGGGACACACAAAACGCCCTTGTAGTGAAATAAGTATTTAGGCCCAATTTAGACAGAACAACGTATACAGACGGACAAAGTTACATCAAAAATATAGAAGGCTTAGCGGTAGACTGATAAAAGTAACATACACAGTAGAAGCTTAACAACGGATAGTATTAGAGCAAACCAGTTCAAGCCGGTTTCCTAGGTCGCGAATCAGCAACGACCCAAGCCGACGGACGTCCTTAGCTGAGTTTGCTAAGCCCTCAAGAAGTGCCTGGCTGCAGGGCTTTTTGGTGTCGCCATTGTTCGGTTGAGTAGCAATAATTCCCGAAACTCAAGCTAGGAGAAGAAACAAAAAAAATCTCGAAAGCCCTTCGATGAAAAATGCAAAGGTCCCATACTACAGAGAATTTATTTGAAAACGGCTATGCATTAAAATTACTTTGGTTTATCTCACACTACATGTAGGTAACTTACCGTAGGTGAAAGCCTATAGCATTATACTGTTCTAGTGTAAGTATAAGTGTATACAGTAGAAGATCAGATCTTCGTGACAAACGAGCTTCATCGAGAATCAAGACCAAGAATAAATTTTCTTGCCAAGACGTAATATAATATGGCTAGTATGCCAGTAAAATAACCTATTTAACAAGAGGTCACTCGTAGGCCCAAGACAAATTCGACTAAATTGACATCTGTCAGCGATGTTATGTCCAATTTCCGTCATTCAAGTGGTGTAGAAGCAATTCGAACCAAATATTGACGACCGCAAGGCGCAACGGCATGGGTGACATCGACTTCACACATTGTCCAGGTGTTTCAATACAAGCGGTGCTATTGTGCTTTCATAACCCCGCTTTGGTGATACTAAACGTATAACATTCACGATACATTTAGGTCTAGGTAAGAAATATCACGATGGAGTCAAAGGCACATATGTATGTAGGTATTTCTGGCGTCAGCGCAATTTAGTCGTCAATGTAACCTTTTCATGTCCAACAAATGGCCGGGAAAAGATTTATTCAATCAGGAATTATATTAAAAAATTTAAGTGAAATTCTATTCGATAATACTTATACCTAAAAGTTATTTTGCTTTGTACCCTTATAAATGTCACGGATAATAAACATTGGCTTAGACTATCTTAGACTTAGACTTTATGTTTACTTGATCCTAAATGCTCAAGAGAACAAATTGTTGTTTTACCATCCGTGACATCTATAACTATATTGAGTAGTATATATGAGTTGAAATTTATTATTATCGCTACTATAAATTGAAACTTTAAAAATAGTAAAACATTGATAACCCTTCTACGAGAGTCATAAGATCTTGAATATCACTTTGGTGTTGAGTATAATTATAATAAAAATCATCGCAATGTCATGTCACTAGAATTTACCGCAGCTCGACGCACAGCAAGCGTTTTCAAACTGCAGTTTCCAAGTCTTCAGAAACCAATTGGAAATGTTCTTGGCCTGAAAATATGTAGACATTACAATTTCTATCTTCATCACGCTGTGTCCCTCACAAGGTAGGCAGAAATAGTATGGCGCTAGTTACTAGAAATACACACCTCTTGCATAATGTTCATCTTCATCTACATTCACTAGTTTCGTCATACATGCGCTTCCGTTTAGAGTATTCTTGACATTCCGATACTTTTTGACATAATATTTTATTCAAAGTGAACGATTATCGCACATTGTTTTTTTTGTTATAAGATTCAAATCTTCTCTGAACAATAACGTTTGAATACTATGTAAAATACTCATTGTTAATCGGAGCGAAGATCTGAGAAAACAAACCATTGTAACATTAAGCTAAACATTAACAAGAAAACAAATATGATAAGATCTTCAATTTGATACTCATTTATTTCCCAAACAACACACCTAATTTGGGAACCCGTCTCGAATAGACAAATTAGTGGCCTACTCTGTTTTCGTACGAAGCGTGTTGTTACGCAAATTTTCATTCCAGGCACAAATCGAAGCGATAGCTTGTTAGTAGCGTGTGTCCAAAAAGGTAATTGATTTATAAGCCGTAGTTAAGGTAGTTCTCTTTAAAATCAAGATTGCAGGTTGCGATGTAAATGCGTGAATGTATTGAAGTAACTCACTCTCTAGGTAGGCAGCGAGATCGTGGTCCTCTGCGCGAAGCGCGAGGTGGCGTGGTGTGAGGCCTGCGTGGTCAGGGCGCGCGAGCGAGGCGCCGCCCGCCACCAGCATGCAGCAGACGGCGCGACGCTTGTGCGCGGCCGCTTTATGCAGCGCCGTCTGTCCGCGGTCTGTGTCCCGCATGTTGAGTAGCGCAGACGGCGCGCTAGCTATGAGGTATTTCACCACTTCCTTGTGGCCGTAGCGCGCCGCCACGTGCAGTGCCGTCTGTCCACGCGCGTCGATCGACAAAAGCGAGTATCCCGCCGAGTGCAGTTCTTTGAGCTTTTAATAAAATCACGATTAGTAGCTTACACCAAGAGTTTGAACATTGCCAGCCCTGTAATGTCGCACTAGACAGGAAATAGCGAGCGTAGTGCTGCTGCTATCTAAAAAAGGAAGGAAACTACTTACGAGCAGGGCTGTGCTGAGAGCAAGTCTCCAAGTGATATATCTAAATCATTATTTTGTATTTATGAGTAGTACTTAGGTTAATATCAATTGTATATGTCAAAGACGGCATCAAGGCAAATACAGCTGTAGGCAATTCAAACCAGCATGCATCCACTGCCCTTCCTTGTACACAGATAGTATGTATAAATATAGTATATGTAACCTTAGTAATACATGGATGTGTTGATGATTTGTCGTATTCTCCGTTTTCCATTGAATAAATTATTTTAATCATGGGCATTGAACAAAAATCGATTGTAATTACATTTGCCCAAGGACATGACTAGAGCACAAAGCAAATTATAGTACTCACTCCATCAATCACTTATAAGTGATCGAAGACTCACTCACCATTTTCAAATCACCGACTTTGGCTGCTTTGAGAAGGGCGTCAGATGTTTTTTCCAACAAATTTCTGAAACAATTTTAATGTTTTACTTCGCGTTCTGGTTTAGTATTGTAAAGAACAAAAATAACTCGACGAGGATAAATATACAGGCTTTAATATCATTAACCTACTAACTATTGATACGTATGTATAGACGTAAGTAGTAGCCGGGTCCCTCAACTTTGTGACTGATCTAATTAAAAGCTTAACTACGAAAACCAATTAACTACACTAACTAATAGTACTCAATGTGTCTCACCTATAGCCAAACACTTCTTGGTCAAGTCCAAACAGTTTCTCATGAATGCTGCATGCAATAGAAGATAGAGGAAGATAGAGGGCAGATTCAGTCTCGAGATAAGATGTGCGTCGTGCTTTAGTAGTTCATACGTGTGCGACAACCCTAACGAGATAATGATCACACACTGTTATTGTTATTGCAGCCAATCAACTCGCCAACTGTATAACGTGCGTGCAGTTCCTACGTACCAACTACCTATTGCTTTTAATAAGATGGTTAGTTCACCCTCATAGTTATTAAGAGAGATTGCTTTGATATTATTTTGATCACATTTTATAATAATCACAATGGCAGAAAATGGGTACCAGTTTTGTAAAGCATTCTTTAGATTCTACCGAAATCATTACTATAAAAAAAGCTTTGGTCGATTTATTTCACGTTGTAACATGATTTTTTACCGATTTCTATTCAACGTTATCTATGACCAAAACCCTTCAACGTATAAACTGAAAACGTAGAAACGGTACGTATTGTTTTAATAAAACGTTTTTTATTCTAATAAAGACCACTGTTTAACGAAAACAAAAGATCGTGGATTAAAACAACTTCGTTGAATAATATCAAAGTAACCAAGTAATTCAGCAAAATACAAAAATCCAGAGCACACGAGATCAAATCAAATGAAAGAAGAGTTGGTACTCACGTTTTAAAACGCGCAATTGAGTCGCGTGATGGCTGATTCTCTTTTGCTGGCGGGCTGGTGCAGAGTGGTGGTGAGTTAGTCTCTTGCGTCAGCACTGCAGCTATTTTCGGTGTTGATAATGGGGGTGGGGTAGTTTTGGGTGTTACAGGGGCAGGTATTTTGGGTGCTGGGGTTGTAGGTATCATGGGCGGGGGTGTGGTCGGGGTCAGAAGGTCCTCTGAGTTGCGCGCGGGGCTACCAAGTCCAGACTCGCTGCAAAAACTGTAATAGCCAATACTCCTTGTTTGAAAAACTATTGAATATATGTATTAAAGTATATAAGTATAAGTACTTAAGTGGAATAATTTAAATAATCTGTCATGCCTACGAATGATGCAACAGTACTCTGAAATATGATTTCGCCTTTAAATTAAATTCAATTGTTTAAAGAAAATTTAAACAACCATTAGAATATTACACCGTTGGAACCCAATGAGTGCTGTTATCTTTCCTGGCTTAAAATGGCACCACTATTTACGTTTCGAACACCGCGTAGATCGTACAGACTGACAGTAGTTTTCACTTAGGCATTTATATTGCAGGGCATTTATATAGCTGCCGCACGAATTGTTTCTTTTAACTGCACGAACTGATTTTCACTTGGCGTTTGCTGGAATCAGCTTAAATCTTTTTTTAAACGCGATGCATTCGACATTAGCGAGTGGCGCTTCCCTAGTTAAATATAAGTATCTACTTGTTATTGTAGTTGGCTGACCTGGCATGCGATTCGGGAACATCTAAAGACACCCCGGCACTTGGCGTGTCGACACTCTGCGAGATATCGAGCGACACAGAGAGACCAGTGGTGGTATCGAGAGACACAGAAGCGGCGGTGCGCTCCAACGAGGTGGCTGTACTAGCAGGCTGCGCCGTCGACTCCGTGTCGGGTGTCAATGGCGCCGCATCCAGTATGTAAATGTTCTCGTGACCTATGTCCGTCGGGAAGTGTAGGTTTTCTTGCGCCTTATCGATGCGGAAGAACCTTTCCGCTGTAACCGCTGAAATATAAGGGCTTTGAATAAAGGCTAAACCTATGCCTCGTATTCCGTCGGTCAGCGGTTAAATAGCACTAGATAAGGCAAACAGTGCTTTTTATCGGTGACAGTATAAAAACAGGCTTATAAATCATTCCAGCCGTGTAGAGAATCCATCCATCCTATTACCTACTTATCTAAACAGTCGTTTTGTTGTAGGGGTTTTTTTTTATACAACAATAGTGGCAAACAAGCATACGGCCCACCTGATGGGAAACGGTTACCATAGCCTATTTACGCTCACGATACCTAAGTATCATTTGCGCGTTGCCACTCTGTGTTCAGAGGGTTATACTGTGTTGGCAACATAATAGGTCTAATCCCTCGGTTGCCAACACAATATATAACAATCCTCCCCCCTCCCCAAGGAGCTCATTACAGGAAACCTTATTCACCACGTAGGAACACAACACAAAAAAAAGTGTTATTTCGCTACGGACTTCTATAAGGTGGAGGTCCTGCCCCAGTCGGGCAGCTCCAAATTCGAACGGAGAATCCGTTATGCCCTACCTCGCTTAACTTTTCACGTTAACTTAACTCTTAACGTTTCACTCTTTTTAAATTCATATATACTGTTCCGTTTCCTTGGGTTGTACAATTTAAACATATGTATAAGCAATCCTCTCTATTGATGTTATCCGCGTTGAGATCAATGGGGGAGCTTAAAAGATCTCAGTATACAGATGGCGGGCAGCGTTATTGTTTTATACTTTTTAGAGGCGTATGTTTTATTTAAAATGTATATGCAATAGTTGTTGATGATGGGGGATTACGATAAAATTACTGAAATACTTCTTCTCTTCTCATCTTAGTAAGAAGAAAGAACCAACGGTCCGAAAACAGAAACAAGAAAGACAAGTGTTACATAGCTGACCGAGACAAGTCGGGTTTTAGCACAAAAATACTCTTCTTATACAAATAAATGGTAACAGGTCTCTAAATATACCACCCAATAGCCAATGCTTAAGAATGTTGTTATGGTGTCGCCTGCCTGTCGTAAGAGGCGTGGGGGCCTTGGCTGTCGCACAACGCGGGCCCGGGGTTGGCGGGAGTGCGATGAGGCTCGCTTCCGATCGAACAGTACTAGGGCTGGGGGTGGCAAAGTTAGGCGCCGTTCGGATTAGCTGTGGCGAAGTGCAGGACTGCACTGGTGCGTTCCTTAGGAGATCCCAGAGACCTTTTCACAGAGGACGGCCGCTGAGCGCGTGAATATAAATCTCACATAACCCGTTCGTCACCCCCATAGAAGGAGTAACGTATAGAAGGTTTCCCCCACGTAAGGTAAAAAGGAAAAAAGAAAGGTCCCTAGCTATAAATATATTACAACCGACTGAACATCACAGTGGATTGACAAGCTATTGAAGACTTAGGCCTTACAGTCGACAAACCACCAATCGACGAGGTTTGAGTACGCTTGAGATTCTTTGATCATGTTCTGTATGAGGGTGCGCATTTGCTCCAAATCCGCCGCTGGATTCACGTCGAGAGTACCCACTCGCTCCGCTGGAAACAAATGTTGACTTTACTCCGATGAAAAAAAGATGAAAATTGCGAAACAAAAAATACGTAGTAAAAGGAACCGTTAGGTTCCTTCTATTACGAATATCCATTATTAGGCTTAAAATAAATAAAGTTATTTTTTCTTGCCAACGTGGTCACTTCGCTCATCAAGCCGGGATAATGATCGTTACCAATGATTATATTCCAGTGTAGGAAATTGGTATTGAATTTCTGCTATTATTTATTTTGTTGATTTACAACGTGTTTCTCTAATACGCAAAAAAGTATCAATACATTTATAAAGGAGGGTGAAATATTGTCAAGTGTTGACAAAGAGCGCTGTCACCGCGTTTTGGGCCCAGTTGGATATTATGGAACAAACAATCAGATGGCGACCGACACTGCGGGGCGCGCGGTCGAACGGCCTGCTATCGATTTCATTTTTATTTATACCACGGACAATCATCTGCCAAACTGATTTATATCCATTTATATCTGCGAAATGTTCATAATTGAAAGCACGCTAGAAGTATATTTTTACCAGTCTTAGCCAGTAGTTCCTTATCGTAGTGATGTCTCTCGTAATCGGCCATGGTAATGAGATTCACAGTGAGGGTAAGTTTGTCCATTGTAGTTTGTCTGTAACAATATGTGTTATAAGACATTGCGTTTTGCGAAATGCACTAAACAACAAATAATAATATGTTATATATACATACATACATCACATGTGGTGCAGTTCAAGTATTTATTTATACATGGTATCTAGATAACGAGTTCTAACGCTTTCGATGAAAGGATACATCTTGAAGAAACATGAGATGAGAGAGACTCGGCATCTCATGTCACATTGGTACTTGAATATATCTCCTCACTACGGGGTTTTTTATACACTTCTGCCCTTCTGTGGCAGAGTGCCATACCATCTATCATAATCATGAAGGTTCGCTAAGATAGATATGGATCCAAAAAATAAAATGTATTTCGAATGGAAGACATATAGAAGAATATGTATCATCTTCACGCCTTCCTACAAGGGTCCCTGGAGGTGTAGCAGCAGATGTGTGTAGTGGGCACCCACACACCCACTTCTCGGCGAAGGTATATTTCAGGTGCCAGCGTGATGAATGGTGAATTCATCGCCGTTTCTCTATTATATCCTGTGTCTCATTACAAGTTAAGTACTGTTCTTATGAGAAATAAATTCCATAAACCTAATATACTTACGGAGCAATGACCCTGCCGGGCTTCCTCTTGGCCAGCATGGTGGCTTGGTTAAGTCTCGAGAGGGTTATAACTGAGGGCGCCAGTCTACACGCCTCGCCGTCAACTTGCATAGGTATCACTTTAGTGGTCACTATTTTCGCAGTCTTGCATTGAGTGATGCAGGTTCCGTGCCCACCAGCTTGCAGGAGAGGCTGTCATCAAAATTAAACTATCGGTACACGGTAATGTCCTTTTTTTAATGGATAATATGAATGTTTGAATTCCACGTTTAGAAGAATCGGTGAGAACGATCACCGATTCTTTCCGAATGAATATTATTTTATATATTTAATTCTGTGTCTGTCAGAACAATACCATTTCAAGGAGCAATAGAAAAATTACCACAGAAAGAAAACGTCTAACGGGAGACCGCTTTATGTCATTTCTCAACTCAAGTTTGTTGTATTATATAGGCGACAGTAAAATATTACCTTCAATAAATATTAATATGACCCAAAAAAATTAAGCTACGACAATTCTCTACACTTCGGCCTAACTTTCGTAATGTCAAGACTTTCTGACAGAAATCTTGAAATCCGCGAGGCTTAAACACACCGAGAAAATATTATCAAGTATATTTGAATTGAAATAATAAACATTGTATATCATTTCTCAGAGTTTCCTATAAATTAAATCTGTCTTAACTTCATTATGAAAATCGTGAGCCGTGACTCGTTCAAAACTTCGCTCGTCAAGGATACGCATTCAGGAACGTTGGATTGTAAACTTAGTTAGCCAAAGAGTTGATATCCCAAGGGACGCACCCATTTTCACCCTTATCCCAGCGGAGCCAAACATAAATTTAGAATTTTTACGATGCTATCCGTTGTTTCCTTCGCATAAACTTACATCTATATTAGGATAACGTTAGGTTGGTTTGCGATCAATGACACAGTTAATATCAGTAGACATAATAGGCGGTACAAACAAATCACTTACCAATTGATATGTGGTTAATCCTACTACTTCTATTAGGCCATCTTCAGTTGAGGGCTCGAAGGCGCCCCCCGATTTGTTCCAGGGGTGGGTTCCACCCCCGTAGCTGTAAACATTACGTACGTCAATATTTGTGTAAACATCTATGCAAATTAGTGTTCGATCTACAATTCGTATTTTATATATCTTAAGATGATTTAAAATATTTATATCGAATTGTTGATGAAAAGATTAAAATACGTTTAAGAGTAACTTAGTTTTATTATTTCTTAGTTCTGGAATAACTACGTTTAATTTAGATTTTTTTAGTATGAAAAATCTACTCTTTGCTTGATACCGCTTTGCTTGATAAACTGAGACGGATTCGCCACTTCTGGGAAAGCACGGAAATATACAGAGGTTTATAATAATAATATATCCTCACGCCTTCCCACAAGGGTCCCCGAAGGGGTACATAGGTATGTACTTCGCATTAATACGAAATCATTGTTTATCTACATGGGAACGTGAAATGAGCTTGTTCATTAACAGAGCCATGACTCACGTTCTATCTAAATCCCTTTGTGACCTTTAGTTAATCAACTACCAACGCGTTTTGAATCTCATTAAGTATGTGAATATGTGAGCTAACTCGTAAAGTTTCAACTATACGAGGTAGCATGTATTTAACATACCTAAGTAGTACCATTTTGCACTTTAATCGAATTAAATCGAATAAAAAATCTAACTACATAAACGAATCAAATAAGTACAGTTGCGAATATTGTAACTTGGTTGACTGTAGGTAATTGTATTAGTAGGAGGGAAGGCAGTGCGTGGATTGTATAAAGAAAACTAATATGTGTAAAATTTTACGACTCCACTCCCTTGGGTTGTAGCATAGTGATATATAGCCTCCCTCAATAAACGGGTAATAAAATACAAACATATTTTCAAGTCAGTTTATCAGCTCCTGGAAAAGCGCGTTTAAACCAACTCAGACCTTTTATTATATTCAAAACTCTATTTTCTATTAACTTTGATGAAGACTACCTTGGAATGTTTAGAAACACGATGGCGTGCACTTTATGTTCCCTTAAGACTGGCGTGAGGTCCTTCCCGTCGCATTCCATAGTGACGAACTCCGCGAGGCCCTTCCACTTGCGCTGCATCAAGTCCTTGCCCCCCGCCGTGCCGTAGAACAACTTGTTTCTTATTCGAGAGTTGAACTTCTCGGGATGAGCTTCTGTGAGTGCAATTATTTATATATATATTATATATTTACTTATATGCAATTATTTACGCTATAACTAGCTATGCTTCGCGGTTTCCTCCGCCTTAAATCTACACTAATATCCATCGTACAAGACTGTTTCGTAACGCTAACCATTTACGCAGAGTACGCAACGTAAGCTCTCAAATGAAATAAATTTTGCCCGTACTTGTAACATTTTTCATTTATACCACCATAATACTGGTAAACATACATTTGTTTCATAATATTGTCGATTTAGTGGAGCAAAAGGTCCACTCCTTTGGGTTCAATGGAGTATTCAAAACAAACTTAAGTACAATGATTTGTCCATATCACGAGACATCGTCACGTATGGAAATCGTGCCCGAGAGTAGACGACATATCGTTATCTGACAAGTTGCGCATATGTGTCCCATTATACCTCTCCGGACCCATTCAAGAGGATCTTCACGTACAGACCACCATAGAGATTTCAACTTGCAGTTCTGACTTTGCATACTGAAACCACTCGGCAACTGAGGCTTTTACAAACAACAACGTGTACTAATATGGAAATGAATTAATACAATGAGCATTTTCCGAATACAAATAGTCACACTACAGTTCGGTTTTGAACACGCATGTAATGGAATTTTTGAACGAGATTTTCACCCACTTTAAAAAGTCAGATTGAATTGAAACTTTGAACACTTATCGAGAGCCGATGCCAATACAAAAAAAAATCGCTTTTGTAACTAACCGAACTAAAAAGTCGCAAAAATCTACAAGATTTTATTGTAAAAAAGCGTGGCGTGCATTTCAATCAAACATCTTTTTTATTTTTATATATTTTTTATTTCAAACATCGAACCTCTTGCTTCATGGAACTCGAGCGCGATGTGAGCGTCGACGCCGAAGGAAAAGTAGTTGTTGACTACATTTAGAGGTAGCTCGGGTTTTACGTTGGGGGAGTCTCCACCGGCCGCGGCACTGTTGGGCTCCACCGTCAGCTGCCACCGATCCAGCAAGACCGTGTCACTTTCTCCGATGTTCGCCAGAATCTTCGATATCGGCTCATCTTCGTAGCCCTAGTTCAAAATGCAAATAAACGAATTACTTTTCAAATGAATTTGAAATGCTGGAGTAACTAAGTTTGTCTCACTAAGATATTGCCTCCTTTGTTTGCCCTTAATACTGATATTTCTCCAATACCTTTACGGTATATCACGCGAATGAGCCGTACGCTTATAAACGACTTTTGCTTGCCCACCAACATATTAATTTAATTTAAAATTATAAAAAACCAGTACACCACCATGATTTATTCGAAAATAATAGAAGAAGAAAAAATAATAGAAAATATTCTTCTATTATTTTCGTTACTTTACTCAAGCACGAATATACTTTTAATATTAAGTATTCAGGTTTCCCTTCGATGTTTTCCTTTACTGTAAAGCTCGTAGTGTAACTATTCGGCCACTACGGCTCTTTTTATATTTTATAAATTATTAATGCTGATCTGTTACAGTAGCAAAACAAATCAGTGAATACACAATTCGCAGTAGACAAGATTAACTCAACTCTACGAGACTTCAATTAGCCTGAAGCTGTTTTATCTCTTTTCTACAAGCTAGACAAAACATTGCTTCAATTACGCGTATTTGCCCGCATTATATATTTTCGGGCTATTCAATAACATTTCTTCAAATCGGAATATGCTTATTTAAACAAAGAAAGTTTGCCTCTGTATATTTATATTACGTGCACCAACGTCGTTACTCTTATCAAAATGGCAATAGCTATAATCTTGCTGGAGTAGTATATTATGGGACAGAAGATACCTAAGTACTTTTATATTCCCCTAACAACTCGTACACAATTTCATGATGATCGCTTGTGACGTGGGTCCGTGAAGACGTGACAGTATCACAAACAATCCCATTCATTTTATCATATTAATATAATATTAGTTGGGATTAGTATTGTTAAGTCGCGCATGAGTAACGGCGATGGACTCGCCATCTGTCACGTTGGCACCTAAAACATATCTCTGGCGGAAAGTGGGTGTATGGGTATTACCTACCTGTACACTTCTGCCTACCCCTTCGGGGACCCTTGTGGGAATTCGTGGAGATATTAGTAATGTACATTGAATGAACCAGATCGACTTTTTATTTTGCAACGAAATAGCGTTAAAAAGGACGTGTATGCAAATTCCCAAAATTGTTTCTATCGTTTATAGCTTTATATAGTTTCATATTATTGTTGTTGTAATTAGGAACACAGTATTGAACTACCCGAAAACATTACTAAGTAAATAAACACATTTCATTTTGAAATATAACTTTTATTATCCTATTAGATGAGCTAAAATCACATTTCAAATTGCCTTACAATACACGCGCACAAGTTATTAATGAAACCGTTCGAATGCAAACGTTTGATTAGACGTCAATATATCTGTCGATATTATTAAGTAATTAATCATACTTAAAACTGCTATTCTACATATTGTGTATAAATCCCGACGGTACTGGAATAGTGGTACATGGTCTGGAGAGTCACCAATTAATAACAAATCATTATAAATAACCATGCTTCTGTCGGATGCTGATAGGTTGAATAGACTTAAACACATGACCAAATTTTTAGACTCGAACGTCTACATGCTTACGGTCATATTATCCGAGTGGTATCTGTAGAGAACCGAATGACGAAGCTCTTAAGGCAGCGCAAAGGACGTGGGAGTGAGCCTGCTATATTGTTGCAGTTCGCCGATCGATAGGCCAAACCACATTATGGAAGACGACAACAAGACTGTCTTCAAGTCCTACGTAGAAAATGGCTACAGGACTTGGACATTACATCTGGTCAGGCTAACGTTCAACAGACACACCTAGAGATCATTGTGGGAGTCGTTTTCCCAGCAGCGAAATAAGCAGATTTACAGTATAGTGGACTGGTCACAGCATGAGGTTGACAGCCAATTCGAAAACTCACACGTAGTGCATGACACTCCCTTTCTGTCACATTGACACCTGAATACATCTGCGACATGGCTTATTTACCAAATTTCTTAAGGGAAGGCGTGAAGATATTCGAAAATAGAACACAGACTCGCTTCTAGCTGGTTAGCTGTCGTGGGGTATTTATAAAATAATGACGAGGGAGAAAGATGATTGATGAGCTAGGTATAATGAAATGGAAGTGACAAATGATTACGTCTATGTTACGTGTTTCTCTCAGTTTTGGATAAATTACGTTCTAGGTTTAGGAAACAACCACGAACTCCAATCAGAGCGCAACGGGTAATTTAATACGCAAAGTTTCCAACCCGAAGAAGTCGGAGATCCGCAAAATGTATAACCAAACTAGGCATTCACAAAAGCGCTAATTTCCTTGTTCCAAACAGTCGTTAAGTGTTCAATTACTTTCACCATTAAGTACCCAACTAAAAGATATTATGGCTTTATAAATGTATTGTATTGAATATAAATCCTCATTCATTGTTAACAAGTAGGCTAATAATGTATGAATATGTATGTATGTACATTACAAGATTCCTAATGTCATTAAAAAGATAATAATTTGTAATTTTCAAGTTATAAATGTATGGTGTCAAACGCCTGTATAACGAGTCACGCCTTCACACATTTGTGCCTGCAATTTTAACTTTGCAGTTACTTCTCTAGCGTACCATTCTTTTGGGGTAATATAATAAAGTTCCCTGCAACGAGTTATACTTCACCCGCCTTTCATTAGGCTGGCTTAAGGCGAGTTCGCCTCTTTTTGGGGTTATAAATGATGTTAATACTCTACTGGAGCTCTCACTTAACATTATTTAGAGGTGCTCATTGCTTTAAAAGGAACAGGTCGGGCGCAATGCAGATTCATTGTTTATGGCTTAATAAATTATAATGAGTTAACGAGACGCCCCAACTCATCGTGAAAGCGACAATGAACGAGTATTACTGTCCTATCCTGAGCACGGGACGGCTTGGCCCAGAGTTTGTTTGTCATCCTCCGGAATACTAAAATTTTCATGAACAACGTAATAAACTTTGTTTATGGGCTCGTTATTACATTGTCGCAGATCAGGCGACAACAGGTAATCATGGCATTTGCATATTCATCCCTGTACTTTTTACCTCCCTACTCTTTATTCATACGTATAAATGTGGTACTCGACAGGATAAAAAGTTACCGTTCCACATTTATTTTCCCGTTTCGATTTCGGCGTTAAGTTAAAAAGGAATTCATGGTACAAAGTTTTCGGCTGTTGCTTTATTAAGGGTATTTTTTGAGCCCAAAAGTTTAAATTGAAACAGAAAAGTGAAATTCAGACCACCACCATACCGGATGTACCTAAATAATTCAATTATTTTAGAACCATGGTAAATTCAGTTCTTAAAAGCGTTTTTTTATTTCCCGTTGTAGGATCAAATTTCCATGGGACAAAAGAGGATCTTGTAGAGCCGATTACGACTAATTTTGGTACCTTATAAGCGATAAAATTTTATGATAGTTGCTCTGGAACTTTACTAATCGATGTTAATGCAGGATGTGTCAAAGTTTTCGTGTTGGCTGAAGAGACCTATAGGCTAGGATTTCTCCCAACATTTATTCCAATTGCAACGCATTAGTGACCTTAATTTAATAATTTATTAATTTTTTTAGTAATTTAGTAGGTAAGACCTTAATATTATTAAATGCCAAAATCTGGTTGTTTGTAGTATTTATATATATAGTATAGTTGGTATAGTTACCGATATATAGTTTCTTTTATACCGCTGGGGTGGTAAACAAGCATGCGGTCCGCGGACCCCTGATAGTAAGCGTTTACCGCCGCCTATGGACATTTGCAATACCAGGGGTAGATACCAATCGCGCGTAACCAACCCTGCAATAATCTTTGCACACCCTTCTTCAAGAACTCCATACTGTGGTCTCCAGAGAAAACCTCAAGGGGAGTTCATACCACAGCATGAGCGTTCGCGGAAAGAAACTCCTCAATCGATTTTTTTATAATAAAATCACTTACTGAACGCATTACCTGAGTGTAAAATATGTATATAAAAGTTTGGTGCTTTATTGTGTTACAAAAGGTAATACTAACGTAAACATAAATCTCAGCAGCATATGTATTTCCAGCTCAAATAATGAGAAGGAATTAGGAGTTGCGAGTATTTTAAGACGTAGGAGTAGGTAATGTATACATTTTACGAGCGAATAAAATTTCCGGAGTGCCGGGGATAATAAATATTGTAATGAAATTTATTTTCACTCTATTTCACTTTATGAGAAGCTGTATCCATCCGTTTGAATTACTCACATAATTGTCGTCTATATCTGGATTTTTAATAGTAGTCGCGTGTTCATTATGATACTTCATACCGACATAAACCTAAGGGGCTCCGTGGAAGAAGCTAACAATCGTACAACGAACGCACGATTTGTAGTACCTACCTCTCGGGTGAAAAAGTTAAATTGCCCGTAACACGATCGCAGCGCCACCTATTGGGTCCAATTGTAAATCTAAACCATTCTCGAATCTAGCTTAAGACACACAGAAACACACAGAAAGCTTCGCCCGGGTAAAAAGGTAAAATTCTTGAAACTCGATCGCAGCGCCACCTATCGGGTCCAATTTAATATAGCCTATGTTACTCGGGGATAATGTAGCTTTCCAAAGGTGAAAGAATTTTTGAAATCGGTCCAGTAGTTTCGGAGCCTATTCATTACAAACAAACAAACAAACAAACAAACAAATCTTTCCTCTTTATAATATTAGTATAGATAAACATGTAACGGAAAATGTTATCTTATATCTTATATTATAATATAGCTCTGCCCGCAGTTTCACCCACGTCATTTTGACTGTTCCACTCCCGTGGGCATTATCATGATGATATATATAGCCTTCCGCGATAAAGAGGCTATCTAATGCAAAAAGATTTTTCCTATCGGATTAGAACTTTCTGAGGTTAGCTCATTAAAACAAACAAATAAACTCCTTCATAATAATATAGATTGCATAGCAGAGTGGTATGAAAACCATTATTTTTATGACTTCGTCATCGTCATTGACTTTTTAATGAGCGCAAAATATCACCTAAGGACATTATTATTTATTTTGTTACTTTTTATGCTAGGTCTAATTTTACTGGTTTGTGGATCGTAGATCCGGTGTATGTGGTGCTCAATACATAAGTATCCTGATACAAGGAGCACGCAAGAGCGTCATGGGCACAAAGAGAATAGGTAAATAGCGCGCTAATGTAGCACAATGTTAAATGGACAACGTCTGTTGTTCTGCAATATCCGAGGAGCTTCGTTATCTTCTTCGTAGAAATGCGTATTAGCAGATATTTATAGACGCTTTAGATGTTTTTTTCGCTAATATTAAATTATGTTTTCGTAAAAGGGAAAAGCTTACAAGAAATCATTCCAGACTATGATGTGGAAAATTCATGTTGATAGAATAGGGCAAGGCAACCCTGTAAAACGCAGTCAAGAGAATGAACATTTGTCACAGGGGTAAGATCGCGAGTTGTTCAGCTGGCTTAAGCAGCTAGAAGGCATTTCAGAGGTCGCGGTTGCGGGCCCGCTTCTCATTTCAGTAAGCTTACAGCTCCAAGGGCAGCTAGATATAAGTACTTGCCGTTTAAACATACTTGAAGTTTCTATAAACCGAGTTTCTTCTGTTATAATGAGTATAATTAATCACAACGCGAGTTTTACGGTAAGAAAACATGAGAGTGAAACCTTAACACATTTGAGAGGAAATTCAAAGACAAGATTCATTCAAAGTTTGTATAGTCGTACTTGAGAAACGTCAATGGACTAGCCATCCGTCTTTAATCTGGATTAAATTTGTCACAGAGGTAGATATTAGTGGGATTATCATAGGGCATATGTTCTATTCCAGAATCAAAATCTATCAAGGGATTCTACACGGCTATAATACCTATAGGGCAGCTTGCAGACTTACCCCGCCCCAGCCAAGTGCCCTGGCGAGATCATTCCCCGTGCCAAGAGGTAGCACGCCCACGGCCGGCCGCGCTCCGATGCGGTCGAGCACGCTCAGCACCCAGCCCACCGTGCCGTCGCCGCCGCATGCCAGCACACGCAAGTTCGGCACCTTGCGGAACAACTCTAACCTGGAAACCATTTATATCAGTTTAAAAAGCTGAGCTGTTTATTTCGCCTTTCCTTATCCTGAATTTTGTTTCTCTTTCGCGTATTAACTGATACGCACACCTAGATAAGTATGATCGTACATTTCATTATAAAGTTATATAAGTGTCTCTGTGTCCATTGTTACGTACATACCAACTATGTATTCCTATTCTATATAAAAGAAAATAATAATCTTTACATACCTATATAAAAGAAAATCGCACCAATTCAATCCAATCGAATAAAAAGAGCTGAAATATATTATATAATATGTACATACTTGTCTAAAGTACATAAATAAGATTGCAAGATCTGTTAAAATCTTGTGTAAACATCGAACAATTTAATACTTAAACAGAAAAGAACAAAGGCGATCCGAGAAACTGAGAATGACGAGTTACAAAATAAAGCTAAAACTCGTCAGCGTCGAATGAAGCTAGTTAAGAATTTGTCAAAGATCTTTAGTGACAGTAGATACACAAACGGTCCCCAATTGCTATTATCCCGACAATCCCCGGGAGCGTTTTATTAGATCTACGAAACAAGAATTGTGCAACGAGTCTAGTCTGAAGATTTTAATCTTCACACTTGAACTATTTACGGAATCGTTCGTGATTCCTTTATTACATTTTTGTAATTAAGTTATATCACGTAGCAGAATAGATATTTTGAACATGCATTTAAGTATTGTAAAGAGATCTCTTATAGGGACATTAAAAGCTTGGTATTTAAAGCTTTGGGATTCTTTATTTAAATTTCCAGGTAGTACACTAATGAGAAAAGATATTGTCATGGATTTTCATTAAATATTTCATTAAATTTCTCCGGTGCTTTGTGTATAATTTCAAACAAAAATATCTCCGGCATAAAAAGGTGTGTAACTACACACCTACACACTCTTTCGAGGACCTATTTTTGGGTCGGCGTGAAGTAAATACTTTATTACATAATCTAAATAGCCAGCTAAAGCGGTTATTTTATCCTGAGGAGTAAAGCTAACATTACCTGACAGTGACAAATTATATTTACCCAGGGCCAGGTCCTCCTTGAGTAAGATCGAAAACCTGTCGCGGGTTTAGTAGCCATTGAAACTTTTGTAGCAGTTTCGCGCCCTGGTTGCCTCCGCTCTTGGGATTAATGAATACCAACACTGGCTTCACATTCGCTGTGGGTATCGGCTTGATGACAAACGTCTTTTGTTCACTTTTAGAGTCTTTTCCCTTCTTTTTAGAGGCACTTTTCTTCTTGGGCGATTTTCTTAAAGACGACTTAAAGCTTCCTCTTCTTGGTAACTTGACGATCCAAGATGGCGGCACTATTATAACCGATTGTGAACCTGAAGGAATAAAAGTAATTAATTTTTCCATTTTCTTTATACCAACGCTTATATTTAGAGTTGAATGAAAGTATTTCTTACCTAATGAGCATTCTTCTCCTATTCGTTGAAGGTTAAAGCAACTTTCCTTATTATGGTAGGCATCTTTGCACCACGAGCAACTCAACGCCACAATCTCCTTCGAACTGAACGATAACTTAGCTTGCAGTGACTGAGGGCAACAAACAGATTTCAATATAAAAAATGCATAGCCAACAAGTTCTCTGAAATAAAGACTAATCTATATATTAATTTAAATGCACATTTTTAAACAAAAACCAAGCAATGAAAGGGGCTATTCTTAGCAACGAAACTCCCGAAAAACTCAAAAGAAAATTCTGTTTAAACAAAGAACTGTCTCTCAGAAATTCAATACAGTTGAGACAAATTTAAATAGAAATAATTTATTGTCCGCACTCTCGCCAAGTCAGAACAACGTAAAGTCGTAGTAATGAGCAGACTTTTAAAACGCCCATAAATCTGTCGAAGGTGTAAATGGTTGAGATTTTCGGAAATGTCGTGCAATATTGGCGGTGACAGGGTGCCGTAGCACCTGCACAGCGGATGGCGACATGTCAGAATACGCACTCGGTCCTCAGTTTCAGCACTGTCTACCCGGAAAGGCTTGTCTAGTGAATGTCGCGAAAATGTAGGAATGCACCATCCGCAGCACCCACGCCGCAAGGACTGTGACAACAAAACAACCATGCGACACACATGCAGACTGAATACGGCTAAGCTACGTGACCACCGGCTCTAGACAATCCATTTCTGTAAGCTTTCATGCTATCTGATATCTATAATTTGATGGCAATGGCTGCGGACAAAGTTTTCACAGCCGTGACACGCTAACATAAAACGCTAACAGAAAATAATTTAGTCTCAAGCCGGTGCACCAAAAGTCATGTGACCAAGCGTTAACACAAAAAGCAATAAGTGCGCAATTTCATGTAAAATTTTAGACTCGGATAAAATTATGATATTATCATCTACTATGAGTTTTATACTTAATAATAATAAATATGAAAATAAATTTTGACTTTTTTTATTGTAAGACGTTACGTTTAAGTTAAAGCTACTTGTAACCGGCGAGAATGTATCAAGAATGTGGATGAAGCGAGAGAGGATTTTTCATGTCTAGAGAGAACTGGCGCTCTACTCTTTTTGCCTGTCCCGTGTTGGACTCTGCTTGATGATATGATGAAATGATATACATTTGTATTTAAGTATATCTTAATATATATATTTCTTGTGTGCGTGTGTATGTGACTGAACTCCTCCTAAACGACTGGACCGATTTTGATGAAATTTTTTGTGTGTGTTCAAGGGGATCTGGGAATGGTTTAGATTCACAATTGGACCCGATAGGTGGCGCCACCATCTTTTTTTTTTCCACCCGAGCGAAGCTGGGCGGGACGACTAGTAATATATATATTTCTTGTGTGCGTGTGTATGTGACTGAACTCCTCCTAAACGACTGGACCGATTTTGATGAAATTTTTTGTGTGTGTTCGTGGAGATTCGAGAATGGTTTAGATTCACAATTGGACCCGATAGGTGGCGCTGTGATCGTGTTTTAGGGCATTTACTTTTTTCACCCAAGCGAAGCTGGGCGGGACAACTAGTATCTATATACATACATATCATCACGCCGAGTCCCTAACGGGGTAGGCAGAGAGTATAGAGCGCCAGTTCTCTCTAGACTTACATACCTCTTTCGCTTCGTCCACATTCATCAGTCTCTATATATATAAGTAAATATATCGTTGTCTAGTTACCATAACACAAGCTTTGCTTAATTTGGGTCTAGGTCAATTTGTTTAGAATTGTCCCAGGTATTTATTATTATTTAAAGTTACATAACTTGGTAAAATGTATTTTTTTACAGTGACCTATATATAATTTTAAGGCTGTGTAATTTTTTTTATATTAATTCAAGTTTACAGTTCTTCAAGAAGGGTGTGAAAAGATTTTCGCAGGGTTGGCAGAGCGCGAGCGATACCCCTGGTGTTGCAGCCGCTTACCGTCTGGAAGACGTCTTCTTTGCCACCTTTGTGGTAAAATAACTGTATCGTAAAAGTTGTGGATAACCTACGTGAATTCTAATCATAATTATATAAAAAAACGTTTAAAGCTAATGTGAAATAAAATTATAGTATAAATAGCTTTGTTACATATTTTTCGTATTTTTAATATCTGTTCACTCAGTAAAAACCTTGGCGTCATGGTATGAAAATTAAACACAGGATAAACAAACAAATACATCAGTCCCCAATATGATGACTGGCTTGACAGTGAGAATATTACCAGCTACAATTGATATGGATTGCTTAACAAGAAATACAGACACAACGAATGTATTTATACACATATGAATGTATTCATCTCCGTCCATCTATACTCTTATTTAATAGATACAGAGAATAGATTCTCAGTGAAAACTGTCGCGGGACGATGAAGCACTTCGCCTGTGTAGAGGGAAATTATCGTTTTATATCCCTTTGTGACAAGTGAAGAAAATAGATTGAGTCGATTTATATATTGAATTGAGACTGAGTGATGTATGGTGTATGTAAAATATATATTATGTGTCTTTCTTTCAGCTGTCGGTCGTTTGTCACAAGAGCGCTAATGAATGATGAGCTAATATACATATTTTGTTTCTTCATACTGTACTCTGACGGTATTATATTCATTTCAATCTCACTAATTCGTATATGATAATATACAAACTTTACTTACTTTTGTTTATCGTATTTATTATACGATAAACAAAAGTGTAATGTTAAATTTTCTGGTCAAGCTGTGGCCCAAACGGCCAAATTTATCTACAAATTTGGAAACACTATTAGTTGTTGCGAAAACTTTGAGAACGATCAAAATGATATCAGTTATGTGAATAACGAAAATTTATGTTGCAATAAAAATTTATGACCATCCGTTTGGAACGGTTTCAGGCCAACAAATGATATGATACACGTGGCTGAGGGCCGGTAAACATTTTGGGGATTGAGAATAATATGCCAAGCCGATTTTCCTTGCGGCCATACTTCTTTATTATGAAACTTAATATTTATTCTTGTGACACATAAATAAATCAAAATATGGTAGGTACTATTTGGGAAGGTATATAAATTAAACGTATACAGGGAAACGACAAAATTTAGGAAATATTTGAGTCTCTTTTGATAATGGTCCTCAATATTAACGGACTTGGATATGCTAAATTCTGCGAAAGTAGCTGTCAGTTTGTTACTACTGCATTTTCAGTTTTCTTCTGCGAAACTTATTTCAATGAATGTTCGTATAGAAATGGATGGGACCTTGGTGAATGACAAATGCTTCTTATCATCGCGAAATTCTTTTTTTTAACAATTTTTTACGCGACTAAAACTGGTTTTGATATTTTTTTATGTAGATACCTAAATTAAAGTATAATATAGTTTCAAAGACAAACACAAGCAACTATTTTTATATAAAAAATCTATCGCTAATGAAAAGAAGTTGGTTGTTGGTAGGTACCTACAGCAGAATCCAAAGCACCAATTGCCTTCGCATATAAAACTGATATGAAAATAAATATATTTATGAAATATGAGTTTACGACCCGATTTGTTTTGATATACGCACTTATAAGGTGATTCTAAGCCACCCCGATAAATGTACGCTTCCCTGTTCAACACAACCGCTATTTAAATGTATACCTGGTAAAATACAATGTTTTAAAATACAAAGTCAAAAAATTTACCTACAGTTGTAAACGATAGTACGAACGCAAATGGTAAATTTAAAAAAATCCATTCAAAACTTATGGAGCTAAGCGTTCAAAATGTTACCTAGAATCCTCGTTATTTGCGTTCAAAATGGAACAACCAGCGATGCAGCGTCGTGCACAGCGGACGTTATGCTAACACGTCATTAAAAATGAAGTTTTAATTTCGCGTGAGGTTCGCGGCGGGTCGTGTCGCATGCGAGGCAAATGTTGATGCAAATAATTCCGAGCTCGTTGATAGAGTAGCGCACACCGCGCCTCCCGCATCCACCACCACCACTCGCTCATAATAATTTAACCAACTGACAGATTGTAAACGGTCTATGTGTACCCTCATCCAATTAACATTTTAATTTATTTTCATGGTTCGTTGATTCAAAACGATATGCCGTCCTTTCGTGCGCTACCCAAACTTATCCTAGTAAATTTTAATATCAATCATATTCATAATATTCGGCAAAAAAAAATCTTTCCCATGTCAAAGGCACTGTAGGTAGCATAAAAAGATAAAGGTACTTAAAATTAATCGAAACTATCATTAGTTAATGTTATCTTATGTATGTTAAGCCCAAAAATGGTCATTAGTGGAGGAAGTGGATAGGATTAGTGTGTCACAAACACGGTCCTACTTGCAGTAAACTTTAACTCAAACAATTCTACAGCGCCAATGCTGCAGCTGCGTTATCAAACTTTTAGAATAGGGATGCGCCTGCTGTTGGTCCCCTAACAAAACTTACGCCTTCTGCGTTCGTTAGGATGCTTTCGTAAAATTAGTACCTGCTGGGAACCAAAATGTAAATAACCATTGGCTTGTTAAATTGAGGTATATTGAGACACACAAAATGCAAAAGACATCAAACATAATATTACTTATATGACGTTGCAGATCAAGTAAACTAATCGACTACTTAAATCGAGGGAGGAGGAGATTTACAACTAGTAATACCTAAAATTGGGCGAATTTGGACGCCACTGGTTCATTATAAATCAAAGTACAGGAGGACACTGGCGCGTTGCACAGGAGAACCTAGGGCCCTCCTATATGCACACTGGATGGCCAACGAAGGGGTTTTGGTGCGTAGAAATCCCAGCCAGTCCTCCCCTTGAATGGTCCGGTAACTATTGAAGGATTACCACCCGGAAAAAAAAAACACTTAAATAGTCGAGTAATTTACTTGAAGCGGCAGAGCACCAAAACACACACATCAGACAAGACAAACATTTTAGTGTGTCAGTTAATTACTTAAGTTAAAATGAGAAGCATTGTCGAAAGCTTCCCAATTAATTTGTTGGACGGCGCACCGAGTTACTTACCGTCGCTGGCGTAACTATTAAAGACTTAATTAAGTGCTGCGTAGGCCAAGTGGCTTACGTAGTCACCTGAAATATCAACATTTCATGTACGAACCCCACAATCACTACTAATTTTATAAGAATTGAAGGACCTATAGTTTTTTATCGCACCACAAGTTTTAGGTAGGAATAAATAACGAAGAAACCTGGATACGTTTTATAAAGAAACTGCAATCATTGTGTTGCAGGCAACTACTCGAACCTCGGTTCATATCTTAGGCGAAAAGAGGTGGTTGCCTATCCTTGCTTGCTTACCCATTCGGGAACCCTTGTGAGAAGGTTTCTAAGTAGACTTAGCTAGTTATCCTAGCGAGAGGCATGTGTTATTAATGTAATGGCTTCGTCTGGTCAGGTACATACGGGTACTTGTTAAGTGGAATTGTGATTTCACGACAACATCGCGACCTTGCTTAAAATTTTAATAAACGCCAATATTGAGTTGATTTTCATACTATTTTAGCAAAGGGTAATTACTAATGTCAATAATCTGGGTAATGTTTCTCGGGAGCCTTAGGATTCTAGTTCTTAAGCTCATCGGACTAGCATGCATTTTACATTGTCATTATACGGATTTGCGGGAATATCACGTTTTTTTATTAAATTTACTGGTGACTCGTATAATGAGACTTATGCAGATGGAACGTGAGGAACGTGAGCGGTTTGTAAGTTCAGGGTGGTACAGAGTACAGACGCTGGGGCTTTACTCTCTCTGCTTACCCCGTAAGCGACGGCGTGATGATAATATAAATGTAATCATTATACTTGACTTAAGAAAAAACTCATTGGTAGTGTAGGGGTTTGAAGCTGCAGTCTTGATTTTGAAGGCGACTACTAAACCACTCTGTCACCACCGGTCCATGTTATATTTTATTTATCGCAACAGAACTCAAAGAAATTATTAATTAAGCTACGCAATAACGTTATTTCTATAACATGATGAACCTATTTACCTAAATTATTATCCTATTACTGATCATCAATTGGCTCATTTAATACAAGGCAATTAACTTTGAATTCAATGTATACTCGGCAAGCAGAACCAATCAGCTTCATAGATTAATTCTGAGATTGATTTTCAATTTACCTATTGCCTCTGAATATAGAACATAAACATTATTCTTAGATCACGTGAATTCGGCGATTTGTCACAAAAGGTCGGTCGATGTTAAACTGCAATAATACGAACTTCCCCAGAACTGTGAACAGATGTGCCTCGACTCCATATCTGACCTACACTATTGAGACTCAATAGGACGTCTTTTCGACTTACCCGTATTGTAGTTGCTGAACTAATTATAATAAAATATAATATATCTCTGTCCATATGTACAATACGTCTTTGAATTTCTTTTCACAAGAATACAGGTGTGCTCTCGATGTTTTCCTACACCGTAAAGCTCGTGGTACTCGTACGTTCAGAAAACTCATTATCTTACAGTTGGAATTCGTCCATGCAATCTTTGTGTAGCCGGCAAGTACTTGAATTACTCGCTCACCACGGCGCATTGAACCTAATTATTACACCAATATTATAATCTAAGTTTTCAAATCGATATATAATTTCTGTCCCCGGACTGAACCCGTAGCGCTCGGCTCGGTAAGCCCTTCGCTTGCTACTAGTCTTCCGGATCGCTTATTCGTCCGTATATTCATATCACTCTATGTCATTTGACCTGAAGTTATAGCTACAATATATGATTAGAAACTACTTTCAGACAGACATAAAGTAAATGTTGGTTGAAAGTGAGCCATTCCTTTTATTTTGGACATAAGTCCTGCGAATCACAAGATGTAATGGAGACTAATGGAGCTAAGCCATAATTTACTTCCAAGTCTTGATTTTTGTAGCTTAATAACCTAAAATTGTAAAAAAATGTATTAAGACGGTTATAAAGCGGATGGGCTTAAACGATAATTAGTAGCGAAACAGAACAAACAAATACATTTTTGAAGAGACCTAAAACGCTTTCGGAGTAACAATAAATTGGTCTAGAAACGGAGTTTATATACAGTATGTGTTAAAAAAAGTGTCCCAAAAAGCTGTAATGAAATTGATGAAGTAAAACTCAGTAACAATAAGAGATCCCTTATTTCTAATGCACTTTGGATGATTATCCAATCTGCCTTAAGATGTAATGACGTGTATCTATACTAATATTATAAAGAGGAAAGGTTTGTATGTTTGTATGTAAGTATGTTTGTAAGGACTTGGCTCAAAAAGTACAGGACCGATTTAAACATTTTTGTCACCATTTGAATGCTACGTTATCACTGATTAATATAGGCTAAAAATGTATGCCAAAATGTTTCAAAAATTAATATAAGTATACAATACAGCGACATCTTAGGGCAGAAAAGAGCGGGTGAAATACATCATATATAGTGATATATGGTCGAACAGGTCGAAGCGGCGAACAGTGTGTTCATTGTGTTGTGACCAACTAACCTTGCCACACGCCTTGCACTTGCCCTTCTCTGAGCGGCGATGCACCCAGTGGTGATGGGTGACGGTCTGCTCGCGGTATTGGCGCACGCCCACGTCGCGGAAAGTGGGCTTGCATGTGAATTGCACGCGATCCATCAGTGTGTCGATGCATGCCGCGTGCGCGACGATCTTGCACGCCGAGCATTTCATACGGGACCCGTGCTTCTGTTCAACAAAATATTTTTATAACACAGCAATTCTGAACAGTATTTAAACACAAATAAGATACATATTTATCAAGCCCAGCAGTGTCACTAGCGTAAAATTTGATACCATTTAATTTTTTGAATCTAGATAATAATCTATGTGCCAAATTTTATTCGATTCCGTTCAATAGTTTTAGCGTGAAAGAGGAACGAACATCGTTAACAACTTTCATTCACATTTTGTTATACGTATTACTAAGTAGAGTTAGTAGTGGACCCGCGGTGGCCGAGTGGTTCAAGTAGTTGCCTGAAAGGTCGAATCCGGAATGTACCAATGAGTTTTTCTGAACTTAAGTACAGTGGTAAATCACACCACGAGCTTTAAGGTGAAGGAAAACATCGAGAGGAAACCTGTATACGTTTGAGAAGAAATTCATAGGCGTATGTTAGGCTAGCAATCCGTCACGTTGGCACCTAAAATAAATCTCTGACGGAAAGTAGGTGTGAGGTTACTAGTATCAATACACGTCTGCCTACCCCTTCGGGAACCCAAATGGGAAGGCGTGATGATATTTTTTTTACTTTTAAGTAGGAAGTGGAAAAAGATCGTTGTTCAATTTTAATCAAGTTCAGCACAACTTACCACATACATCAATACCCTTACTTTTATCGCAAAGTAAACAAGAGGCATGTAATACAGTCTCAAATTGAAAAAAATAAAACTGCTATTGCCTATCTTTGTGGCTATATCTATGGCTGAGCGGTGACACAAAGGGATGGTGATGTGAAGTTAAAAGCACAAAATGAAAAACATTCTTAAATTAAAAAAAAACCGTGTAGGTTTTCATTTTACCCTGCACTGCATAATTTTCACAATACATACTTTACTTTAATCCCTTTCAGGTAACTGAAAACATCTGTAAAAATAAAATATTATTGTCGAGTATTATGCAACTTCTTAAGATTGTTATTCAGTTTCCAGCCTTACAATTTACTTTTGGTACAAGTTTGCCTGTATTTAAAATTGTCTTCGTCAACAATGTTTATGGTGATTTTAGAACGTTGGTCACGTTCTGCCAACGTGAACATTTTGTTGCTGGTAGGTGCGCATTGAATTCTAAAATCTCAAAGATATTTCACCTTATCAGCATCTATTGTTGTCTTTTACGCCCCTTACATTGGCATGCAGGTCTGTACCAATGCCATTTGTAGGTATAGGCAACATACTTAAATGCATTCTGTAGCCTATAGGCAAGATACTTAAATGTATACTGTAGCCTATAGGCAAGATAGTTAAATGCATTTTGTAGCCTATAGGCAAGATACTGAAATGCATTCTGTAGCCGATAGGCAAGATACTTAAATGCATTCTGTAGCCTATAGGTAAGATACTTAATTTATAATTAATAGATAATTAAGTTAAGATACTTAACTTAATTATCACTAAGTTCGATGAATATAGTTGTATTTTACCACAACAAAAACAAAACGTAGCTCGTCTACTGATTACTTACTGATAAACGGTTACCGTAGGCTGAGTACGCAGCTCGCTGTGTCGTGCAGTATGCGTTTACGATCACAGGGCATACTGACTCAGCGGTTAGAAGTATACACTATGGATTAATAACCTAACCTAACCTAACTTACCCTGGATCTGACCCCGAGGTACCATGAACGATGCCCCACGCAAAAAAAGTTATGCAGCAAGCAGTTTCGCCCAAATTTTACCTGCTTCACTAAACGTGCCTACAAACCGATCTCCCTTTCGCATATTGTGTTTTTTAAGGCGTGGTCTAAAAACAGCCTTTGAGCTTCAGAAGCACAAAACAAGAAAAGTAAGACGCCGAATTTTATCTCTATGTGAAAAATAGTGTGTACCAGACACATCATTTGGTCAGTATATTTAATGACCGTGAGTAGTTACGAGCAGGTTTGTGTATTGTTTGTGGTCAACCCCAGATGGCCGTGCAACGTGTGACGTTAATAACATAAATCCAACCTAAGGTTAAATAAACATTTAATCTGTCCTGTAACTTAATTAAAGGCTGTTATCCACCCCCACCACATGTATATGCTTGCGTGATGAAGTTACGTTATGATTATGTAACTTAATATTTTACCTCTTCTAAAGATTTTCTCGAAAAGGTCGACCACCGTATGAAACTTTAAATGTAGTTGTTCAAACTCATTATGCAGGTTTCCTTTGAAAATGTTATCGTACTTAAAGAAAGGATTAGTGAAGAATAGACGAGGACCAAATCGATCGAACATGAGATGAGAACCCCAAGAGTGCTCAGAATCGGCGGAGTATGCCTGAAGAGGCTAGTTAATGCAAATGAAGAGGGTTTAAGTCCAGAGCAGTCCGCTATTCTATCTCTACGTAAACCGACTTGTTATTCGACTTGATGATATATATATATAATATGTACTAATTATAATATTTACTTACTTAATGAGATAAGAATAACATCACCGTATGCAGCTTAACAATTTTTCAACAGGCATTAATGATAAAGGCCTTTGTTGACGAAAATTACAACGCCTATAACGTTCATAAAACTAAAACCCCAGTTTACGAACACGTAGAATATTAATGGGTAAACATGGCCTACATTTGTGATAGCAAACAAAGAGGTTGATACCAAAAAAGGTACCATTTACAGGTATTTTTTTAGGGTTGGCAACGCGCGATACCTTTGGCGTTGCATGCGTCCGGAGGCGGCGGTTACCATGGTAGCCGTACGCTTGTTTGCTACTTTAGTGTATATAAAAAAAAATAGTTAGACATGTTATTTTACGTCTCGAAAATGTCTTGATATAAAATATTTTTCCTACTCTGAGTAGGCACGATACGTACGACAGACTGGTTTCTCACTTGCATCTTGTTAGCGTTATATAAATAGCGTCTCACTATTTTCTATACACATCTATACATCTATACATATAAATAAAATTGGAGTGCCTGTTTGTAATATTAAAATAACCACTCTTTACTACATACATATGAATATATATACGGTACATACACATACACCAAAATATAATTTTTTACATTTTCGACTGTCTGTTTGTTCCGGCTAATCTCTGAACGACTGGACCGATTTTGACGGGACTTTCACTGGCAGATAGCTGATATAACAAGGAGTAGCTTAGGCTACTTTTATTTTAGAAACTGAGCAATATATTTTTTTGTTAAATTCCACGCGGACGAAGTCGCGGGCACAGCTAGTAATATAATATAAATAACGGCCGTCGTTCGTTTGCATCGCTAATACTCAAATAGGCACGAACGATGTTGATGAATTTTCTTGTGCGTATTAGCATATATTCTACGATGTTAAGATTCACAATGGGATCTGCTGCGATCGTGTTCGATTTATATTTTTTAATATTAAGCGAATCTGTGCGCTACAGCTAGTATCGTATATAGAATCACCATGAGTCATGTTTATATCATAATAATATCCTCATGCCTTCCCACAAGGATCCCCGAAGGGGTAGGCAGAGGTGTATAAGTAGTAGGTACCCACACACCCACTTTCCGCCAGTGATATACTTTAAGGTGCCAACGTGACAGATGGAGAGTCCATCGCCGTTACTCAAGCACGACTATACATACGCCTTTGAATTTCTTCTCAGACGTATGCAGATTTCCTCTTGATGTTTTCCTTCACCGTAAAGCTCGTAGTGAGACTAATCATGTTATGTTTATATTATCTAGGTAAAAAGTGGGTGTTATTTAAGGATTAGTATACTCTGCTATGGCCCTTGTGGGAATGTTAAGATATGCAAACCACGTATGATAAATTGGTTGATATGAAAATGCCCTCATCATTTTGATCATCATTGATTCGGGAAAAAACTATGATTTTGAAATATAAAAAAACCCAAAGTATGACTATTGATTTGCTACCAGTTTAAACTTTGCCTTTACAAACCGAGTATTAGTGTAAATATAAAAATGTTTGGTAAACGTAGTAATTAACTTATAATTACTGGTTGTATGTACACGAAGACGACGTTTTATCATGGTTTATTGTATCGACGTTGATATTTGATGGGCACGACAATAGTACTGGTGGGTCATTAATCTTACATTCAACTACTGCTACCACCACGTGGCACACAAAGGCCAGGAAGGCCGCTAATGGTCGTCGGGAAATTACAATTTCTTGCCCCGTTGCTCCGACTCCGCCTGTCTCTGAGGTACCTACGCTACGGAGGTACCTAACTCCTGTTTGTTTGAAACTCAATAGGGTTTCCATAATCCCGCGATAACTCAAAGAAAAATGTGTACCCGGAAACGATCCCAATAATAGAGCAGCGGCTGGAAGTAAAGGATATTCTGAGAAAGGGCTTGAGATCGTTATTGAATATAAACAGAATTAGAATCTGTTTTCGCGGCCTAGGCTACCTTCGTTGTAAACATTATTTACACGAGTCCTCAACCCACAGTCTTCCCTTTTACACGAGATGACTCACAAAGTTTGAATCATACAATTTTATTAGAAATTTCCGACAGGTGAATAAAATTGACGAAAACATCGGACTTCCATGAACGTTCGTGGCACAAATAAAATGTACGTGTACGCAAGAGGTACTGTAATATAAACGGAGCGCTGGAGGGGTAAATTGATGTTTTTTTAAAGGCATATATGTCCTTTGGAGTTTCTTTTCAGCCAGGGCAATAAAGGCCGTAAAACAAATTTCCCAATAAAAAAGTCAATTTAATAGCCCTCTGTGTTCGACCTTCGTATATACGTTAACACTTAATTCACACAAAGCTTATATTGGACATTCATATTCACCTTCTTAACGAGTCACGTGACCGTGGAAAAGTATTAATGCTATTATTTACGGAAAAATATAACACTTACCATACGAAACGTTTGTTAATTTAAAAGAAATATGGAAGTCTTGCGTGAAACATTTCGTATTTACATAAGAATAATTAAAGTGACTTGAACTTCCATCCTTCTAGCTCTAGCTAAAGTGCTTTTAATTGGTGTTTTTGATGTTAACTACGAATAGTTAGTATAAGCTAAAATTGTATTATTGTTAGAAATTATGATTGAAAATGTAACTCAGGATAATTAATAGTATGGTATCATATAATAGAATAGCTATGCGTGGCAATGAATTGCGCCTCTTGTATACCTCAACGTAAAAAAGGGAAACAATGTTAAAAAAGAAAACCGGGGAGTTTCACCTTTTATTCCCCTGACAGGTTTTTATCGCCCTGACAGGTTTCTATCGGTGGTAAATGTAATTTTATTTTAAACTAGCTGTCACACCTAGCTTCGCTTAGGTGAAAACGTTTCTGAAACTCGATATCAGCGCCACCTATCGGGTCCAATTGTATTTTCAACCCAATCAGAGAGCCACTCAAGTATATACGCATTCTGACTCTCTAAATTTGTCAGATTATAGTAGTTGTTCCATTCACCTGCATACATCCTATACACCTACATAAATAAAATAAAACAAAAGATCTTTAAGTAATATTTTCAGATAGTAAGGCGAGATACAGTAGCAAATGACTACCTGGCATTCTGCATCGCCCACGTAGCAGCAGTCGCCAGAAACCGAGGTAGGGGACCAGAGATGTTCGCCGCTGACCGCACCATCGCCCCAGTCGGGCGTCGAGCGCAGTACCCGAGCGCCGCCTCCATCACCACTCCTTCTGCAGACAATATAATAAGCACATGAAATATCAATTTGAATACTTGTGTATATCACGCTGAGTCCCTAACGGGGTAGGCAGAATGAGTGGGGCGCCAGTTTTCTTTAGACTTACATACCTCTTTCGTTACGTTCACATTCATCAGTCTGTTGCTTGCCGGTTTCGAGTACTTGTCAGTCTGCTAGTCTTAATGGTCCCACCCATGAGTGAATCTATTTTATAATAGACTAGCGGCCCGTCCCGCTTCGCACTGGTGGACATAAGTTTTTTTTTTATAAAAGAAAATATTACCTATGACACTCAAGGTGAATGCAGCTTTCCAATGGTGAAAGATCGGCACAGCAGTTTTTGAGTTTATTCATTACAAACATACACACACACATACACAAAAATACAAAAATATAAACCTTTCCTCATAATAATATTAGTATAGATGTACTCTGCGACTTCATCCGCTTTAAATATATATACATACAAAAATACTCGTATAATCATATATTTATAAAATAAAATAAGTGGCTCATGTTACTCCGGAATAATTGAGATTTCCATAGGTAAAAATCGGTTAAGTAGTTTTTGTGTTTTAAGGTGTTGAGCTATTAATTACAGAAAACTTACAATCAAATCTTTCCTTTTTATAGCACTAATGTAGAGTATGTACGTAACATTTTCCTATTTTTCTGAAGGTATAGAGAGCTACTTTGCAATTCTGAATCTGTTTTTACTTCATAAAGAAATTGAGTAAAAATTGGCAAGCGAAAAATATTTCATTATTATTTATATCTACAGAGTAATGTCACCTGAATTGGTAAGCACTCGTGAGTAAATATTGTTCACATAAGCATAAATCATTATGAAAGATAAGTCCAGTTTTCCGCCCGAAATTGCATTCACTCCAGCGGACACTGAGGTAAAATCTTATTTAGAACAAAACAACTATCATCATCATCCTCATATCATCACGCCGAGTCTCTAACGGGGTAGGCAGAGCGCCAGTTCTCTCTACACTGACAAACCTCTTTCCCTTCGTCCACATTCATTAGTCTCTTCATACATGCTCGTCGGTTTCTAGTACTTAGTACTCGAAACTAAACAACTAATAGGACTAAATGTAAATATTTCTTTCGCATGAGAATTCTTACTACGCTGTGGTATATATGTAAGTTATTTCAGAGTAAGGTATAACTATTTTGACAGATGACAGACCCTGTCAGATTCAATATAGGCACAAGACAATGAGACTAAATTTTTTTACTCAGGAATTTAGAGCATACATTTTGGTGAGGTAACAATGCGTTTTATATGCGACTATTAAACCGACGATCCCGCCAGTCTTCCTATACGTTTTGGTCTCCGGATCTCAAACCGTAATGGTTAGTGAGCCTGCACGTTTTATTGAATACCAAGATTGACGCGGCAAATTAAATCTTTCCTGCCCTGTGCAATTCCAGTTTTATTTCCCCAATAGACATATCAGTTTCTTGTTCTATGGGTAATTAAACAGCAATTACCCATGTATAATTACATTTGCGTGGATTGCATAAAGATTTACTGTTGGGCTTTCTGTGAGATATTTATGTGAAGGAAAGGACAAGCAAACCTTACATTTTTGTAGCAAACCTTTTAATAAATATTGAAAAAAAAACATAAACTATGATAAACGTATATACCTATCAATAGAATAAACCTGACATATTTCTATCTTTTTTTACTGTACATATATACTAGTTGTGCTCCCCGGCCTCAGCCACAAAATTTGAAATCAATGGATTTTTTTTCTGCAATAAAACATATTCTATGCATTAACGCATAGAATATGTTTTATTGCATAGAATATATTTAGCTAATAATCTATGCCAAAGTTCATCCAATTCCTTTCAGTAGTTATTCCGTGAAAGAGGAACAAACACCCTCGCAAACTTTCGCATTTATAATATTAGCAGGGTTGAAAAGCATATCACACTTCAACCCTCAGGGAGTCAAGCAACAACAAAAAACTCGTAAATTAACTGTAAAGACTTAAATTACTGGCTCGCGAAAGTATGCCAAGAAGGTTGGCGGCTACGTGGGATGTCATATTGTAGGGCTGCGTTGATTCACTGAGGGATACATTGGACGAATTTACCAGTCCTCTTGACACGAGTGGTATCAAATAATTTGCGTGAGCATCCGGTCCCCACGGTCCTGTTTCTTAAAGATAATAAGATAAGATACTAGCTTCTTACCCAATCATTGAATCTTTATTATTTGCACAATCCTTTTATACTAGCTGCTTCCGTAATATAAAGTTGCAATAATCAAACGTTATTGTTAGCTAGGTAGTTAATAAAAAACAATTCAAAGAAACAATTCTTTTTCACTTTTGCAGTTAACGATAACGTGTCACAATTGACCAAAAGAAGAGATGACAAATCATATCATAAAAATATATAAGAAAATTTTAGTTTTAAGAAACTTAATATATTATTAAAAAGGTTATAGAACGTTACAGGTTATACCTATAGCGTTGTATTTTATTAGTTTCCTTGAATAAATTCAATATCAAAGAAAACTTATTAGTTTACCAAGAAAATCCTAACAATAGCATAAATTTGCAAAAAATATTTTTTCCCTGTTATTTATTATGTTTTTGTATTGTATCTTAATTGAGAACACAAGTACACTGGCAAGTAATAATTGTTCTGTTCTCTTTTTAAAAATGAAAACCAAATGAAAATCTTTCTATTGTAAAATTTTCTACATAATATTCTTGCCAATCAAGCAATAAACATCATAATTTTCGAAAAAAACTTTAAATTATTATAGAAAATATAATGCTAAAGAACAAATAAGGCCCTACATTTAAAGAAAATTTTTGGATTTACATTATTGGAGTAAAATTGTAAGTTCTTTTGATTTTTCTAGTACCTGGTCTTTCAATATCCTACTAATGCTATAAATGCGAAAGTTTCTGATTGTCTGTTCCACTTTCTCGCAAAAGTACTGAAAGGAATTGGATGAAGTTCAGCAGAGATAGATTATTGGCTAGATTAACACGTTTAATGTCTTCTTCCACAAAAAATCTATCAATCCAACCAATTTTACGCGGGTGGAACTGCGGGTTCCACCCGCGGGACACAGCTAGTGATTTATAGGTCGGGACACATTAAGTATATTTACAATAAGTCAGAGATCCAAGATCTGAAGAGATGCTAGATCCAAGCTATATCAATTTGACTGATGTTATATTAGGGAACTATGGAAAAACGCGTTAATGGTTGTTAAATTAGTTGATGATTCTTGGTTGCAGATTACAAGTGAGTCAAGATGGATTGTGCCCACTGTAACCGCACTATGGAGGGTTGCGCGTCCATAAAGTGCAGCCTGTGTTCGTCGCAGTTCCACCTAGAGTGCGTGAGTAGCGAGCACCTGGTGCCGAACACGAACAGCTGGCGGTGCTGTCGGTGCGAGTCCATAGCGGCCGCGGCGCCTAATGGCCTAGGAGCGGTCGTTCGAGCATAACTAATGTCCGTTACATGTATATAATGTGTGAGCCCTCCAATTAATAGTTTTTGAATAAAAATGGTATCTGTCGACAATTTTTGTTTTAGTTTCAGCCGGTAAGGGGCCCGGTTTTCTTTTATAATGTTGTTTTTCCAAACTTTTCTTGATTTAATTTATTTTAAGAAGTATTTCCAGGCTGAACTGATTCCATATATTTTTTTTAATGTAGTTGATCATGGTTACCCGAGGGAAATTACTTTCCTCAGCAGCAAATCGCTGAAGTCATAGGTACCTTAGTGCAATTCGTGCACATCATTACCTAATTCAGCGCCCAGTCGCCCAGGTGCTCCGAGAGTTCATTAATATCTTTATATATATAAATAACGTGGCGTGATGATATGTATAAATTACGTGTCACGTTGTTTGTCCACTATGGGCTCCTAAACTACTTAACCGATTTCAATCAAATTTGCACACCATGTGCAGTTTGATCCAACTTAAAAGATAGGATAGCTTATATCATAATTGGACCCGATGGTGGCGCTGCGATCGAGAAAATTTTACGTTTTCACCCGGACGAAGCTGGGCGGGACAGCTAGTGTCTAATAAAAAAACATGGTGTAAACGTCATGCCAATTACAATTTTATAAAACAATTGATAGTGCATGGATTGCATTAAAAGGAGCTTTGCAATGCGAAAACTGTGAAAATGCGGTTGAAGAGTAAAGACGCTTCAGCGTCCCTCTGACCTTCCATTTGCTTTTGTCCAGCACAGCGTCCCTCTGACCTTCCATTTGCTTTTGTCCAGCACAACCTCTGACCTATATACGTCATCAGAGATAGCTTTTCTCGGATTGATTTGTCAACCCGTGAATCCAAAACAAATCCATTCGGCTTGTGAACGCATAGTATCAAAACCCAAACTTAGATACTTGTATTACTTTATATACTTGTATTGCTTTATATATAGCACTGTATATCTAACAGCGATATAGTGCTACAAAAAAAAACTACCAAAAGTGGAACCTATTGTTCGAGAGGACCATCACGATAGCTCTTGGTAGTTATGGACTTATTCAATACACGATTGCATATAATTTTCCTTCCATGCAATTTCAGGTCATGCAGCTATTTGGGCGATGGCCTATTCAAATGCTAGTATGACTAGGGAATATCGACGTGATGACAATGAACTTTCAATCACAAGTGAAGCGTCCAATCAAGCCATTCAAATATGTATAGTTGCTTGGCAGTCTTAAAAGCCTCGTAAAATATTGATTGGTAAATCGATATCCATTTAACAGGTTTTTACTAAAGCTAGTTAGTAGTACCTGCCTAAGTATACATTTCAGTGTCTAAGAGACAAGTGTGACCGGACACAGTAGCCTGATGGAGCCAGCCAATGTCCTGCAGTGATAAAGGCTGATTCGATTTAATTGATTAAAGGGAGATATAACGATCAACAACGCACCATGTCCGTTTCAAATTCGCAATCAGCAATTTCTCTGCATGACTCGATATTCATTATGATTCTTAATCGGGACACTGCTCGGGACATATCTATTTGGAGAATTTTTTAACAAGTCGCAAACTAAGCATAAACTATACTCAGAAAAAAATACCTTGAAGAACAACAACAAAATACTCGTTTTCATCACATAAATATCCACCACAAACGCGCATCGAATCCTCCTCCGGCTTCAAAGCCAGTAAGTAGCTGGCTAATAAACCAGACTGCCGTGAAATAGAAAAAGTTGACAGACATTGAACATAAAATATTAAACAGATGCGGGTGCTTCTTTGTGAAAATCCATATTAACATCAT
The DNA here is from genome assembly GCA_945859725.1 of Drepana falcataria. Classification (NCBI taxonomy): domain Eukaryota; kingdom Metazoa; phylum Arthropoda; class Insecta; order Lepidoptera; family Drepanidae; genus Drepana; species Drepana falcataria. The sequence goes on from OX243926.1 coordinate 7,552,600, forward strand.
CATGATTTGACATTATGATTTGATTTATCTATTTGCGTCTAAGTAGGTATGCAGTAAGTCGTTCAATTTTATACCAAATATTAACTACGAATATTATTTCGAAAAAGTTGTAAACGAGATTAGCAAATAAGGAAAATTAATAAATATGTTTATAAAGCGAAAGAGGTATGTAAGTCTAGAGAGAACTGGCGCTCTATACTCTCTGCCTACCCCGTTAGGGACTTGGCGTGATGATATGTATGTATGTATGTTTATAAATCCGTTAAAAGCATACCTGCAAATCTTGGTTTCCAAATCGTTTATTTCCAACAAGTTTAATAAATATGCCATTGTACGTTACATTTGCGCATATTACTTCCACAATTGATATATATGGCCGAAATATTAAGCTATTCTTTTTTATTTTAAAAAGAATATAATTAATGACAACTGTATTTATTTGTTTAAATTGTATTTTTTAGACAATCGCCTTACAATGAGTGAGGCGTGAAGTATTCTGCAGTAACGAGTATTTAGGAACAAGCGTGCAACTAATTGACAATGGCGATACGTCAACATAGCAATTATATCGGCGACCTCAATCAACAAGAAACAATAGGATGGTTACGCAATAAGCGCACGAAAATCCATTTCATGAGATTAGGACATAACTTTTGCAAAGTACAATTGAATGCCATATACGATACGTAACGTGATAATAATTTTGAAAAGCCGTAACAGAAGTCTTAGAATGCTCATCAAGTAAGGATGAACGCCGTTTCTCGAATTTATAACATTTTTAACTGACCTCTACTACTCACTATACTAGTTACCTGTACTTAAGTTCAGAAAAACTCATTGGTACAGTCGGGATTCGAACTTGAGATCTTTGTGTCACATTCAACTATCGGCCACCACAGCTTTTTCCTCCCATATATGTCGTAAAACTTGTCGTGATTAAAAATTATAATACAAACATCCATCACTTAAACTATGTGAAAATGAATCTACCTGATCGGTACATCAGAGGTGAGCAGAATCGTGAAACTGACTCAATTGTCACCGCTGTTATGAACTTATATCAATAAGTCAGATATCATACCAAGTATATATTTATTATTCGCCAAGTACATATTAAGTACTCGTACATTTTGTGTCGTAGCCAGTTCACTCAGTCACTCAATGCGGCGCCCATTGCGTCCTCCTCTGCTTAATCCACGGATTATCCTTTGATTTGACGTGAGCTGCAGTTGCGTGCGGAGTCACTACCAGTACCAGGGATTTTATACAATTCCATGTTAAGTAACGATAACATAGTATGGAATTCCGTGTGGAATACTGAATTAATTAAAGGCGATATCACGAGAGGAATTATAATTTGTACATTTATGTTTTTTATGTTGTAAATGTAGTATGTTTTGTCCCAATAATTATGTATATTCAGCGCAGGTGTCTTTAATGACGTAAAATGCCGCCAAAGGGATTGTACTGGACAGAGTAAAATGTAAAAAAGAGCCCAGAACTCAAATTTACGAGTATAATGGTGTAGGCACATCCACATAGATAACATTACACTATGAATATTTTTCTTATTTTTTTTACTAATGTTCATGTAACATATATTTTGAATTGCTTTGCTTGTCGATGTTGATCGTTATACATAACCTAAATGAATAAATAAATTAATACATTTATATGTATATGCCAAATAAAATATTATTCACCACCATGAAATATTAAATCAAGATCAACTAATTGGGAGATACAATACCTATGCAATCAAAGAGATTTATAAGTTTCGAGCTTAGAGAGATTTTGCAATCAAAGAGATTTATAAGTTTCGAGCTTAGAGAGATTTTTGAGCAAATTTTGACATAGGTTATTTATAAGTTTCTATAAAATAGGGTAATTTTAAGGGAAAATATCGTTTTAGATAATGTACTTTACACTTGTTCTGTACCTATAGTATTAATGTATTCTAGTACCTTTGCATTTGTTTTCTACTTCAACAGTCTTAAATGTGAAGTCTGTGTATGGAAGAATGAAACGCATTAATGATAGGAATGCAGATGCAGCGATACGATGTAATTCTGTTTTTTTATTAGATATTGTGTGATACCAGTATTAACTACGAGGAAACCGGTTTGGCCGGCGGCCGACCGGCTTGCAAGCCAAGGGACAAGGTCAACCGACATTGGTGTATTATTATTCAATCACACTTTCTTACTTACGTAAGCTACAAAGACTGTTAAAGATATAGATTATCATTAACTATTGTCATTTTGAAACCTAACAAATTTTACCATGACCATGATTGGACCGAATTCCTCCATAAAATGGGTTGTAGACTGTCGCATAAAGTAGGACCTTCGTGATGTAATCACCATACGATATCTTTATGCTACGAGATACTTGCCATACGTGCCTTATTCATATGTGGTTTAAGTTAATTTAGATCGAATCCGCAATGAAGAGATTCGCAAATCAACTGGCGTGAATGAGGGCGTGATTGTAAAGATGAAGAAAGGCATGTTACGTTGGTTTGGACACATAGAAAGGATGAGTGAAGAAAGACAGACGAAATAGATATCCAAAGCAAAAGTGTGTGCAAGAAGAGGCAGAGGAAGGCCACGTTCCAACTACCTGGATCAAATAGATCGGACTCTCAAGGACGGGAACGTTAAGAGTACTCGAAACCGACGAGCATGTATGAAGAGACTGATGAATGTGGACGAAGCGAAAGAGATATGTAAGTCTAGAGAGAACTGGCGCTCTATACTCTCTGCCTACCCCGTTAGGGACTTGGCGTGATGATATGTATGTATGTATGTATGTTTAAGTTAAATAATTTCATTGAATTGTGTGTATATAACACCGATTGGCATCTACGGGGTCTTCATTCCTATACCCAGTGAACCCAGAAAGGTCTGCGCGGTTTCAAAGGAGTTTCCTTGCGCGAACGCTCAGGCAGTATAAACTCCTCGTCGAGGGTTTCTCTAGAGAATACAGCATGGAGTTCTTCAAGAGGGTGTAAAAAGATTTCTGCAGCGACGGCAGCATGCGAGCTATACTCCTGGTGTTGCAAGCGTCCATAATCACCGGTAACCATCAAACGGACCGCAAAGCGGATAGCAAACAAGCTACCTTTGTGGTATAAAAAAGAAATATGGCAATGAAATTAATACGTACCATATTTTTCAATGTTATTTTTGTACTTTTCCGTATAAAACATGATGTAAGCACAGTTCGTTCTTGCTTAAATGTCATGGTCTACATTGTTAACCAAATAAATATCAAACAATATTACTTTTTATTATACGTACTTATTTCAGGCACATAAGGAAAAAAAATGTTATCAAGTATTAAATGTTTTATTACGCCAATTTATAACTTGCGCATTAATAAAACTAAATAATAGCACTGATAATTAATACTAACTGTTTGCCTATGTGCGATAAAATCAGTGCTGCTTACTATCCATAAAAAAGAAAAATGGTCCTGCAGCTACAATACGATGCATGCAGATTCACGAGAACTGCATTTTTGAACACAGTAAGAATGGTACAGGTTCAGGTACGTTTCATATCTATTTTTACTTTATTTCTACTTTATTATAATTGGTGGGGCGTGCATTTAAAATAATAATCTATTTAAGCTTTCAATGTCACTATTGAGCGAATCAATTAAAGTCTGTGCAGAACTAGTTGGCCGGGCCTTTGGTGGGGACGGTATTGAAGCGCCGGGTTGCCTAATACACATGACATTATTTACAGTGATTACTTATGTCGAAATATCGTTCTTAATACAAAAGAAAACTGAAATATCATATCATCAGATAGTAAGTGAACAATAGATGTGAATAAAAAAAAAAAAAAAACTAGAAAATTTTATTGTTAACTAGTTATCGGGTCCAATTGTGAATCTAAAGCCTTCTCGAATCCACCTGAAGAAACAGAAAATTTTATTAAAATCGGTCCAGCTGTTTACAATTCTATAAAGGACATACAGACAAACATTCTTTTTATATGTACCTATAGTTATGAAGTAATTTAAAAATAAACCAAAAGAAAGTTACATACATTTATTCTATTTTATTTTATTTAGTCTATTTATCGGCGGACTCATCATGATATTGAAATCCATGTGCTTCCGTACTGACATGTATGTAATGTCAGCAAGCACCCCTTCCCCTCCGTCCCATCGCTCACATACCTAAGGCGCATCCAATTGCCAAAGATGGCTGGCTCAAAGGCTTTGTATTTCATACATAGCCTTACAATGTGAATATCATGCAAGCAAAGTAGCAGGTAAGGTTAGTAGCAGATATTGTTGTAAGTAATTACCTACTTTGTTTCGTTTTATGGGACTTAGATTACGTTTTATCATTTGATGGGTATCGATCCGGTACAGATAATATTATGTCAATTCTGTGGGTACCTACGTACGTATATATGATGCTCTAGTTATTTAGGTACCTAACATCACGCCGAGGGTAGGCAGAGAGAATAGAGCGGCAGTACTCTCAAGACTTATGTATGTACATACCTCGTACCCTTCCTTTGTTGCTCTAAAATGTAAACAGACTAATTTAGCATGATACATACATACATATCATCACGCCAAGTCCCTAACGGGGTAGGCAGAGAGTATAGAGCGCCAGTTCTCTCTAGACTTACATACCTCTTTCATTTAGCATGAGGGTACATTTTATTCTCATGTTGGCATGTATAATATGTTTTCCTCATCGGTTGGTTGTTTGGAGTAATTAGTAAGTGGTAGAAAAGCAGCCCGAAAATATTTTCATAAGACATAGATTACATTAAGACAGACAGATAAAGATTGAATGGTAATTAATGAATGATTACCTATTAACCAAACAGTGTCAATAACACTTGATTATAAAACGGAACTATATAAGCTCTCATTTCTTAAAAATTAACAGTACTGATGGAATCAGAGCCGTATAGAATTGGAATAAATACACGCTCCTTAATTATCGTATTCATGAACAATAATCCATTACATCAAGATGATGTAGATGCTTAGAACACAGCGAACAAGCTATTTAATTAGTTATTTTGTGTTAATTTATTTATTTTGATCACCAGCAGGTAAGAACACCTTAATATTAACAGAATATGCCATAATAAAACATACATAAGTGTCCACCCAATTACAGGTAAACAACTACTACAAAAATTAAGTAAAAACTCCTAATAATACTAAGTATAATTAACAAGCTTGGAACATATAAAGATTATAAATAAATGTATGTGTTAAAAAATGTATAAGTGGGAATGTCTAGAGTATTCGAAACTGGTAACCTTGTATGTAGCGACTGATCAATGTAAATGAAGCGGGAATCTGGTCTATAAGTCAAGAGAGAACTGGCGCTCTGCTCTAAGTCATTTACCCCGTGAGGGATATACTGTATTTAGTGTAAATTATACATACGTTTTTACACATCGCTTCTACGCTTCTATCCGTAAGGGTTTCAGGTAATACCCTGATATTCAATGGAATATTAGAGTATTCTTATTCAATTAGTGTGCAAGTAATAGGTGATGAAGTAATATTGTTTGGTATAGTCATAGTAAACAAATCAAGGAGAAGTACTTATGGAACAGATTCGTTCAATTATCTACTCTCACAAAATCTACCAAAATCCAAAAATCATTACAAAGACAACAAAATATACTAATTAATATTATAATCGCTTAACCGCAACTTTATTATTATATGAAAGAAACATATTATTCGACGTAAAACCATTTAATACATATATTATACCTGCTTACTTATGGAAAAAGTATCAACTGAATCAATTAAATGTAATATAAAATTGTCTAAAATAGTCTATTCCCAAGCTCGTAGTCACTGTACTTAAGTTCAGTAAAAATCTCATTGGTACCAACCACTGGGGTTCGATCCTGCTGTCTTATTTGCATTCGACTACTCAAATCACTCGGCCAAAACGGCCCCATATGTCTGACTTAACATAAACTACATACGCACTTGTTAAGCCAACATATATGTACTTCCATTTCAATTTCAAACTTTTCAACGTGTGCAAAAGGTAAAATAGTGCTGTGTCACATTTTGTGCTATTATACGTCTCGTATGCCGCGGCCAGAACTCGCATAAACCTTCTGGAACGTTGATTAAAAATGAGGTAAATTGGTCTCTTCTTCTGTAGACTTTACATGGTTTTAGTGCAGCCGGCGCGCGCTGTATGAAGTCATAGGTAGGCCTTGACATTGATGATGTATCACCTTTCACTTTTACATAAGACGTCTCAGATTATTCAGTTTATTTATAGACCGAGTTCTCTTTTTAAATATCTATTACTTCATATTATTTAGTAGGTTATTTGTGATTGAACTAGTTTTTCTTTCGACTTCGCTTGTATATAGTTTACGGATTACCAACGTTTGTGATTGTTATGCGACGCGTATTAGTCGAATTAAAAAGTACAAATAATTAACCATGTTTTTTATGTATTTTTTGTTGCTATAGGAAATACAGGATTGTGTTTCCAATTTCGATATGTAGTCGCTGAGGCTACATACACACATACGAGTACATAAAGATGGAATGAGAGTTCCTTTCGCGTCCATGGATTATTATCACACAGTTTATATTAATAAGATAGTTTCTGAGACAATATCCTATACTTCTTCACTTTCTTCTGATGTTACTGGATTATAATTATCAGTTATTAAACTTAATGCAGCAGGTATCATGTTGCTAGCAATTATCCATTTCAATCCAGTAGACAGGGAAGCTATACTGGACGACCGTTTAGAAGCAATGAGAAGCAATATTTCGGTCCTTTAAGAACTTCTGAATTAATGGTGTTCCTTCTATTCATTTCTATACCCCTAATAACTACAAAACAAAATGTTATGACAATTTGTGTTTATATAAAATCTTAACACAAAGGGAAACAAAAATCATTCTCATTTTGGTTAATAATTAGATAGGATTAATCTGTTATGTCACATTCGTATCATATATTTTATTGTATAATTTAAATTACTTGTCGTTGTACATTTACGTGATCGTCTTGTTCATTTCGGTCACGTATTGTATTTTCATTTCAGACTCGCTTTGCATTCTGGTGTCATGTCAATGACGCGCGAGATTAAAGGGTGAAGCTCAGAAATGATGTCTCTTTTCTTTGAGCACAATGCGAGGTAAACTACAGGTTTTACGTCTCTCCGTAGCTAAATATGATTGTACTATCTCTTGCTCGTAACGCCGCCCGCACCAAGTGTAATTTTATCATAATATATAGCTAGTGCTCGCTACCTAGCCGGCCCGTTCGTTCCCGCAGCATTGGTACTTTTAGTAGCCTATTTATTTTTCAATTAATAATCAATTATTAAATCCTTAACTTGAAAAAAATGATAAAAAGAGAAACACAATTCGAAAGTATTTAAAGAGTTTAGAGGGAACGACGAGAGTACTCGAAACAGACAACAATGTATGAAGAGACTGATGAATGTGGATAATACGAATGAAGTCTGTTAATGATAGCTCCATCCACTTTGCTAACCCCGTGAGGAACTCGGAGTGATAAAATGTTTCACCATTATTTCAACTCGAACAAGTTTTATGTTTAAGTCAAAAAGTAGACTAAATTCATCGAAATTGGTAACACAGTATGTCACCAAGTTTCATCAAAGTGTTAGGGCATGAAAACGTAGCAGACAGACAGAGATACTCTCGCATTTAAGACTATTAGTGCGGATATTTTAATGTAGACAAAATTGGCAAAACATTATGTTTGTTGGTTCACCGCAGCTCACGGTTGACATGTCGCACACGTTTTGATGTTGTATACCCTATTCAGGAAAACGACTTTAAGTAAATAATCCTATAGTAGCGGTAAACCGCACAAACATTTTGCTCAGAAGTTATGTATCTACTGTGTTTTGAATACTAGGTTCTCCACTTGCTTCCCATTTGAGTGGCTTGCAATGTTTGTACCCAAATAGGTATCCCTTGCCTACATGCAACTAGCAGCATAGCCACGATGGATAGCTGTGCAGATTCTCTTAGCGAGATATGTCTATGTTACACTAGCCGAGTCCAGCAATTTGATTATTCGGTGAAAACGTCCCATGATGACGATATAACCTATATATGCATTTCTCAATAAACTACCTTATGCTAAAAGTGGTTTTCAAATTGGATTAGTATTTCCTGAGAATAGACAAGCAAATATAAGAACTCTTTGTAACATCTGATATTTATCTTGTCGTTAAATGGAGTCTATATTTTAAGTAAGACTTTCAAATATACGCTGGTGAAAATTGCTTTCAATTCTATACCGAGTAGCTAACCTTCCCATACTACTGTAACACTTTCATTACTATAATATTCAGGATTAATTTAATGAGGTACATTAAACGAGTCTAAGTCCCCATTTTGATGCGGTTTTCAACGTCAGTTGGGTATTTTCATTAACGGAACCTTATATATACGAATAACGCTGTTTGCAACCGTACAAAGTCGGGCCAGAGCGGTAGATATAATATACAGGCTAATGATTGCCTTAAAAATCTTGTTTACCTTGGCTAGAACATCTTAGGAGACACAGTCTAATTCTTTGAATATTTAATGCTCTTTTAACATGAAATCTATGCAAGGTTGATTTGTTCCTATATCATCATTAAATTAATAAAATCGTTTAATGCATTTAAAACTTGGAACCATGAAGCTTGAAAATCATAAAAAAGCCGCATAAATAGTTTGAGGCATAGAGAAAGGCTTATTATAGTCCACGTAGATAGGTATCTACAAATAAAATATAAAAATGTAAGTTGGATACAGTAATTTCGGTCTCATTCTATTTGAAGAAAATATCGTCTGTTTTCAGTGCGCTGTACTTTTGAAATGGCGCGACGACAGGCGCAATTAAATAGTAATCCAATAAGATTTCAATGGATTTAAAATATAGGTCTCCAAAATTACTACTTGAATCAGAAATTATATCGAAACTATTATAGATTTTGTATCCTCTAGTTAAAGTTGAAAATTGCATTTCGGACAGCATAATGCTGCCGATCCGTTACACGGTCATGGTAAGCGAGCATGGTTCCACAGCGTAGATATGAATGGCTGTCGCACAGACAGACAATCGTTACTCAAACCAGCTGTCCTTACGTTGACTGAACCCACGGAATCCTACTATCGAACTAATATTGTAATTTCTCAACTATTAAGAGGATATTTGTTACTCAATCACGCCAGAATAGCTTAACGTAATTTGGCACTAACGTTTTTATAAATAAAACATATAATGCTTTATTCCAGAAAAAAATATCAATGAAATCAAAATTTACGCGGGAGAAACCGCGGGGTACAACTTGTAGATAATAAAGGAATCTTTCGTTCCGAATCGAAGTATTACTTTACAAGGTTACTGTGTTAACATATAAGAGTAGTAAGAATGACATCACTCAAATTCGGGGCTTTAGTGCTAGTGTTTAAAATGTTATGTTCCGTACTTAAGTGCTTAAGACTTAGTGTGTTGTCAAACTATCAGTGTAAGCACCGTTCAAGACTGAAATCACTTCGCAGCCTTGAGATGCGTAGGGTGACAGTCAATAAACCCAGCTTCCTCTATGCTACTCAGTTTTAAAGGAGTCGGTATACATGAAACCCTCAAGTCCGGGATATAAACTTAATTTTGTTTAGTTTTTACCGATTTGCATTACTGAAGTAAAATATTTCAATTCATCCGATGTAACAGCTGATATGCAATGCGAAAGTGTGTGAAGAGTCAGAGGTAGAACACATTCCAACAAAAAAATCAAATCGATCGGATTTCAAGGATGGAAATGGCAAAAGTACTCGATACTAGCGAGCGTATATAAAGATACTGATGAGTGTAGATGAAGCTGAAGTGGTCTGTAAGTCAAGATGGAATTGGCGCTTTACACTCTCTGTCTGCCATGTGAGGGACGTGGCGTGATGTTCAAAGCCTTGTATTCTATACCAATGAGTTCTTCTGAACATAAGTATAGTGATTAATCACCCCATGAGCCTTGCGATGAAGGAATACTTGAACTGACTACGACACGAATGTTAGCAGATTTTACGTTTGAGAAGGTATATTATAAACGCGTGTACAAAATGGTCTCGAGAAACGGCGCCAGACTCGACATCTGTCTCGTTTGCACTTAAAACGTAGAATATTGCGCGATTTTGACATAACCAATCGTATTTCATGTTGAATTCTGCATCAAACTAATTCAAATTATGTGTATTTGGACACGACGGCAAGAGGATAATTTTGGATATTATACGTTGCGTCGAACAAAACCAAGCTGCTGAAACGATTTGATAAAAAATATAATGTATAATATATGAATTGTGCTGATCCAAAGAGTGTCTTCGGATAAACTGACATTATTTATTATGAGTATTTCTCAAGGGTTTGGAGGTTCGATCCTATCGAAAAAACCTTTCTCCAGAAAACTCATGTAATTAATCGAGGCGTAGATACAAGATATATAGACACCTCGTCGGGTCGTGGGTATTGTTGTATATCTTGTACATTTTTTAGTGTTGGAATTTTCAGTCTATATTACTTTACTCTTTGGTAGGAATGTTTTCAACATTATACATTAACGCCTTCTGACATCTAACAAATGATGTACACTTAAGTAGAAACATGTATGGAGGCTGGTAGGTATTATAATAGTGAGTCAGCTTTTAGAGGTAAGTAAACCAAATTGTTCCTAGCCAGTGTCTGTAGGGAAACTATTGTAATCTAAAATCGCACAAAGTATATGCCCAGTCATGCGTACTTTCCCTATTGACTATTGAAGATTTTTATCTAATAATTAATAACGAATTCCATAGTATTATTTATTTTTCATATGCTTCCTGCGAGAAAATATAAGATAAGGTACTAGACAAATATGAATTCCGATCAAATGTGCTTAAAATACATATACGTTTTAGATTTGAAACTCCTCGTTTCTGTGGATGTGATCCATGAGTTGGTAATTAAGGAACAGGATTGAGAAGAGGGAAATAGGTCGCGACACTTTCGTTCAATATTGGGTCTATCCGAATATTGAAGCAGCATTTCCTACAAAAGAGCAGGTATAGAACGCTTCTATGATTGGAATCTAGGTTTGTATGTACTCTTTATAGTAAGAAGTGTAGATAACCAATACATCTTTATCAGCGTCTGCACCGCACAAGTACTTGTAAGCGTCTATATAGGTATGTTAGTTGTCATATGTATCACAAGTTCCGTCCAAATATGCCTGCTGCTGCTTCTGACATAATAATAATATATCCCCACGCCTTCCCACAAGGGTCCCCGAAGGGGTAGGCAGAGGTGTATAGGCAACACCGACACACCACTTTCCGCCAGAGGTATATTAGGTGCCAACGTGACAGATGGCGAGTCCATAGAGGCCGGCAAAAAATCGAAACACCCGATCGAAAGTCGTTTGTTAGTTGAGAGAGAACTGCGTACCTCCTTGATTCTTACCTACTTTAAATTCAACTCAATCCAGTTTAAACTGACCAATAGGGATCTAACTAAAACTGTAATCTAATAAAATGTAAATGGTAATCCTTAAGTGAGTTCGGCAGTTTAACCCTTTTCCTATTGGCTGGCGTTTGGTACTTAACGGTGTAACAATCGATTATGCCACACACACATCTTAAAAAATAATCATTCTACCAACGTACACAATCATATGAATATAGGTAATGTATCTATATTAAAAGCATAGTATTTTTTATTTCTGTAGAATAAAAAGAAGTATGTGTATGCAAGTCTAGAGAGAACTGGCGCTTTATACTCTCTGCCTACCCCGTTAGGGACTCGGCATGATGATATGTATATGTGTATGTAACATGTAAACTAAGTATTTAATATAAGCTCACCAGATTACGTATATTTGCCATATATAATTATATATATATACTAGTGGTCCCGCCCAGCTTCGCTTGGGTGAAAAAAGTAAATGCCCTAAAACACGATCACAGCGCCACCTATCGGGTCCAATTGTGAATCTAAACCATTCTCGAATCTCCACGAACACACAAAAAATTTCATCAAAATCGGTCCAGTCGTTTAGGAGGAGTTCAGTCATATACACACGCACACAAGAAATATATATATTAAGATATATGTACAGTATCCTACATTATATATATTAAGATATATGTACAGTATCCTACATTATATATATTAAGATATATGTACAGTATCCTACATTATATTCTGCTTACTAATAATTATGTAGTTTTCTTACATTAACATCAATCCTCGGAGCCCATCACTAGTTCACTAAAGTAAAAGCGGGAGCATCTCTAGAGATAACACTATCAAAATCCTGAGGGAGATAAATAGCGTCTGGAATACTTCCCCGGGCTGCTAGCATTTTCCAAGGGCGCTATTCAACTATAAGAGGCTTTCAAGCAATCCTGATAGTACACCATCCTAAAATAAGCGCCGTCGTTCTTCTGTAAAGATGTACCTGGCATGTAATTATTATGCAATACAAATCTAGCCTAAAACAACGAATGTACCTATGTTCTTCTCACACACACATATCTTCACACCAAGCTACTCACAGAGTAGGCGGAGAGAGTGCTCTTTCGTTTCATCCATCTCTTTTTCGAATACTCTTGTTGTTCCCCGATTTCAACTAGGTAGTTGGAGCGTGGTCTTCCTACGCCTCTTCTTGCACACACTTTCGCAGTGTATATGTATATCTATTTAGTTAATCAATCGTCACTTATCCTTTCTATATGTATGTCCAAACCAACGTAACATGCCTTTCTTCATCTGTACAATCACACTCTCGTTCACGCTAGTAGCTTTGCGAATCTCTTCAGAGCGGATTCGATCTTCCTGAATATAGCAATACTCAAAGTACATGTTTCCTTACGAATCAACTAACATTTTAATCAAGGATGACATGCTCGATCAAGCGTAAAATTGTTCCGATATTGAATTTCTCTACTTCACCACTATAACAGGTAAAATTGCTTGAGATACCTATCAATATGGGTTTGACATCCTTCCACGATAAAGAAAAAAAAACCTACAGAAATTATCATAAATCAATCACGTATTTATATATATACTAGTGGTCCCGCCCAGCTTCGCTTGGGTGAAAAAAGTAAATGCCCTAAAACCCGATCACAGCGCCACCTATCGGGTCCAATTGTGAATCTAAACCATTCTCAAATCCATCTGAAGACACACAAAAAATTTAATCAAAATCGGTCCAGTCGTTTAGGAGGAGTTCAGTCACATACACACGCACACAAGAAATATATATATATACTAGTGGTCCCGCCCAGCTTCGCTTGGGAGAAAAAATTAAAGCCACGGACCCAGTGGCGCCACCTATCGGGTCCAATTGAATCTAAACCATTCCCAGATCCCCTTGAACACACACAGAAAATTTCATTAAAATCGGTCCAGCCGTTTAGGAGGAGTTCAGTCACATACACACGCACACAAGAAATATATATATTAAGATATATATGTTATGAATATTAATACAATATACATTCTTCAATTATATGCAATCTTTTTTTAAACATATAATTATGTAGGTATGTACAAAACCCAGTGGCCTATTTGTTCTTCAGTATGTTCTTATTTCTTATGCAAAAATCAGTACGAGTATTTTAATGATAAATAATAATTTGGTGAAGGAAAACATTGAGAGGAAACCTGCATACGTCTGAGAAGAAATTCAAAGGCGTATGTATAGTAGTGCTTGAGTAACGGCGATGGACTCGCCATCTGTCACGTTGGCACCTAATATACCTCTGGCGGAAAATGGGTGTGTGGGTAATACCTATACACCTCTGCCTACCCCTTCGGGTACCCTTGTGGGAAGGCGTGAGGATATCATCATAATAATTCGATTTATAGGAACATAATTATGCAAATATTAAATTAAAATTTTCCATAGTTTTTGAGAAAACATCCATAATTCAGGATTCAAATTTGATACAGGTGGCAAAAAAGTAAATCAGTCCGCATAGCTTATGAGCGAGCGTGGTGTGCTACTTAATTATTTTTTACATCAATGACTAAATTGCATGCAATTTACAGCAGTATTAGAAGAATAATGAAAGAACCGGTCCCGCGTCTGCCTGCAAAGCTATTCATTTAGAATTCTTACTCACCGTAGGAACACAACACACAAAAGCAGTGCCATGTATACTATCGTATAATATTTTGCTATATACATCCATCTAATCACCCCTAGTCCCTCATGGGGAAGGCAGAGGGTGTAGGACGCCAACTGTCACGAGACTTACAGACCTCTTTCGCTTTATCAGTCCCTTCCTACATGCTCGCCGGTATCGAATACCTACTGTTAACGTTCCTATCTTTGCGTGTCCCATCGATTTGATCTGAGTCAAATGTTGTTGACTCCAATACAATGTTTAGCATAAATACTTATTTACATATATTGGACCCCCGAACGCGAGTCACTCGCACTTGTCCGGTTTATTATTGACCGCGAATTAGCATATAGCGCCTATGTTAGTTTAACACTTATAATATTGAACGTTTGTAGTTCTATTATATCCGTGAATCGTGACCAGGCGATGTAACTTGTAGGTAAACAAGCGAATATAATAAATGCTAAAGTAAACTCCGTATGTCTGTTACATTATCGCGTCATTACTTCTCAAACGACCATCATACAATTTTGCTTACAAATATTTAGAAGTAGAGAAAAAATAATTGGCTACCTTTTACCCAATAAAATATACTTGAGCGTGGAATTATATCTATTGCGCTGTAGCTGCGGGTAACACCGCGGGGCGTAGCTAGTAATACTCTAAATACAATTATGAGCACCACATCGGTCTACTTGTTATGTTACGGATGACTTTAATAGGATTGATTTTCCTCGTTGTGAAGAACTTAGGTATATGTTGGATTATAAATAAATATGCAAAATCGTACAATATGTCCAAAGACATGAACTTGAAGTTCAACACTACAAAGTACTATTAACTATGGAATTTTTATCGCTTTTTGATATCGGAATCGTTAAAAACGAATAACAATCACTTCACATGCGGCTTACATGCAACATTTGGTGATTATTAGTTTATACCATATGATAAATACGGATTTATTGGGCGATATCAATATTTACCAAGTGTGAGAAAAGTAAAGGCGATACAAGCATTCACGGACATATATATTTTGACATTCCTATACATAACAGGGCAGGAAAACCTATCTTATCAATGATAACGGGACCCACGTGGTCTTCAGTGTCATAATAAGTATCTCACTATCTCAATGCTAAAAGATACATATTTTATATAGTGTCAGCCATATATGATAGAACACTACTAGATGTCAGCTGTTGAAAATAGGAACATATTATGTTCGGTCATTCAGAGCTACTATTTCCTGTTATTACAAATGTGTTCCGCTATTGTTGTCATTCTCTATTTACACAAGTTAAAATGTATCTATCCTCCCAGGAGGTGAGTTGAATCGTATAAGTGTTTGGCAAATAGAATCGTATGTCTACTTTATCCCTTTCTGATGGCGTCTCAACGGTTTGCGCGATTGTTTTCTCAATAAAAACACAATAAATCTCGAGCAGCGCTATTTACCTGTTACGAAGATTTCTCCTCTTTATCTTAAGATTAGGACACTTTTTGAACACAGAGAAAGAAACGCCATCTAAGAAGCCCATGACACTTGTCACTTTTTAATCACTGTTCAAGTACACATTTGGTCACTGGAATACACATTTTATCAAAGATGGTGTGGTGCGTAGCAGGAGCGCGGCGCGTGACTAAGCGATTAGCACGAGGCGAGGACTGGAGGCTGCAGACGCAAGCACGGACCGCGTCACCACGTGCATTGCACGATGCACTTCATTGAACGTGCGGTGAGAGGAACCGTTTTGTTCATACGTGCCTTGCAGATCCTTGTAAAGAAGTGTGTAGGCGAGACGAGTGTGTCGCGCAATCATCAGCTGTGTTCGCTTGGTACTGCGCGAGCGCATGGACCCGCGCCCACTCGCGAGCCGTTTAAACTCGCTTCACGCAACAATTACGTTTTTAAATGGAGATGTTTTGTTGTTTTTGTATTCCAACCGCCAGATCACCTATAATACCAACGCTACGAATACCTACCGTAATAATTTGCCCGGGCTTATAATTAACCCCTCATAAATAATAAAAATGTAAATAAATTTCAACTTTTACCGAATAAAGGAAAAAAGTCAAAAGGCAGACGAGGAGATAATTTAAAATTCAACAGGGTGAGTGCTTATACAGAACTTGCTCGCAGGTCGGAATTAAAAGACAATTAGGTTGTTAGGCTATAATAACGTATTTTAGTACATGTACTTAAAAAAAAATATAAATACATTTTAATGTTTGTATTGCGTATTTTTTTCAAATACACTTGGATTTATTTATTTTACGCTAATTACATAATTCGAAATTAAAAAATAAATGCCAGGAGGAATGACTTTCAAGTTTATTATTAAGTAACCATAATAATGAAAATATTAATGAGCCAGCTTATCCATAGTACTCCACGAGGGGCATTGAGCGTGAACTTATGGAGCTCAAACTGAACTTTGTCACAATCTATTCATACCAATAGCGCACCGAATCCGGGACAAAAACGAAACAAACTGTGTAACTGCCCCAGTTAATCACCGTCAAGGTACACACACCTACAGACTTCACATAGCTCTTATCTTATTGACAATAGTGTTTGTTATCCAGTGAACGAGAACAAGCACGGACGGTTGTAAAGCTTGAGCAGTTGGCCTTGGACTCTCAACGTGGTAACATTTAATTGAGTATGCAATTTCAGATGAAAATGGCCTTCGAATATTGGTGTCTGTATATGTACATAGGGTTCATTAACTTTGACGTTGCTTCATATGTTTAAAATGGGTAAACTACAATCTTCGAAATTAACTAATTATAAGGATTATTTCTGTAAGCAACTCTACGATTCTTCCTATATGTTGCTGCCACGGCTTTTTAAATAGTATACGAACCTTTTCACTATATAACGACTTTAAATAAGCCTATTTTACTAATCTTTATTCGAAATAGTGCTCACGTATATCTCCTGGCACCTCGCCTCTTGTTATTTGTAAATTGCACAACACAATTACAGCGTCAACTAGTGGACCCAGTCGCTTAACTGTAAATCTAAGCCTTGCAGCGGCTTAAGACAAAATCCTTTTCCGTTACCAAAAACGCTATTCGATGTACCTATAGCAAGAAAAGTTGGCTGCGGAATCTGTTTCCGGACCCTATAGTCATTGCCATACAAATAATAATAATAATAAATACCTGGGACAATTCTACACAAATTGAACTAGTCCCAAATTAAGCAAAGCTTGTGTTATGGTAACTAGACAACGATATATGTACTTATATAGATAGATATATACATAAATACATAGGACATCCAAGACTAAGGCACAAATACTCGTGTTCATCACACAAATATCTGCCCTCAGCGGGATTCGAACCCGCGATCTCAAGTTTCGCAGTCAGGAGCTCTAACCACTAGACCAGACGGTCGTCAAATCATCGATAACGAGCATAGCGTGAACGCTAACAGAAAAGCATTTTGACTAGAGCCGCCGGGATCCCCGCAAACCGACATAAAAATCAGTGGAGCTATTTTCACTAGTTTTTTGAGTTTATCGCACGGCTATTGTTGTTCGCATACATACATAGATAATATCTTCGTGTTTACGAGGTGTAAACACCACTTAGAGTAAAATGTTTATGTATACAAACTTAACTGTTCATATCGTAGTGTGCTTTTGACAATTAATTGTGTTGCAGCACAAACGGCGCCCAAGTCAGAGCAATTAGCAATCAATCGGTGTGTTTGTTGTCATCACAATCACATTGAGCCTCCATTGCATGTTCTCTGCAATTACAACTCCGTTTCCACGAACACTTAGTACCAGATTAACTGCACTACAGTTGTAAACGCCATTTCATATTTAGCTTTACGATGAACTTGCAAGTTTTCTCCCCATAGCAATTCATTGAACCAGTTTTACATTAATCAGAATCCATTTTCAAGAATAGACCTTGCAATTAGTCTATCATATCATAATATATCCTCACGCCTCCCCACAAAGGTCTCCCAAGGGGTAGGAAGAGGTGTGTAGGTAGTAGGTACCCACTAGAGTTTTCCGCTAGAGATATACTTTAGGTGCAAACGTGAAAGACGGCGAGTCCATCGCCGTTACTTAAGCACGACTACACATATTGTTTTTATGTAAAGGGCTTTTGATTATAAACTTCTCTCGGCTATATATTGTGAATGAAACCATTTTCGAATCTACTTGAGCACACACAAAAAAAATCACCACAATCGGTCCAGCCGTTTAGGTGGAGTTGAATTACAAACACACACACAGAAGATTTATATATATAACTAGCTGTACCCTGCCACGCTTCGCTGTAGATATGTGCCTGATGCAAAGATAGATAAAAACAATCCTTGATGCGGATTATATATCATGCTAAAATTTCAGCTTGATCGGTGCAGAACTTTTTGAGTTTTTGAAGCGTACACAAAACAACATAACATTTATATATATTTGATGGATGTATTTAAGAACTTTTAGTGCTATACATTTTCGCATTTATAATATTCCTAGTATAAGTTAAGAATGCATAATTTTCTGAAAAAAACTGAAATGCTGCGGCAAACGTACGCCACGTCTGAAACGCTATGAAACAGGAAAAAAATGGTCAGCCATTTACAATAGCGATGCAATTTCATGTGTGCTTGTACGAAGCTACGGATCGCTTCACGACGTGAACCAAATAGCTGAGTAGTCAAGATTTTTGTTCAACTATATAGTATATATATATATATACAAGCTAAGCTATATATCATGAACGTTATGTCATATTCAGACTGAACTGTATATACAACTTATAAATTAAGTAGAGGAAAACAGCTTTAGTGCAAGCCGCCAGGCTGACAACTTGAAACATTTGGCCGCATGAAATTTATATAAATATCTTTATATTTCATTCTACCTTGTTTATTTATTCAACTATATTCGTTACCATATAGGACACTATAATATAATTATAAAGCCGTGGTGGCCGAGTAGTTCGAGAAGTTGCCTGCAACACAAATATTGCAGGTTCGAATCCCGACTATACCAATGAATATTTGTTCTGAACTTTGATTGGTCACACCACAAGCTCTACAGTGAAGGACTATTAATATACAAAGTGTGTAATACTTTTAGAGCACCAGCAAATAAGTTTCGTGTCATTGGGTCATTGGAGACCCAATTTCACGAAACAAAACAAGACGGCCCATTAAAATTTCATTCAAACTAGAAAACTAAACGAATTTCGTAACTACAATCAGATGGAGTCATAAGTATTTTGAGTTTAACTCCAATTCGAAGTAACATGATGATATAATAAATTATACGTATTCTGGTATATTTGCTTATTTGTATTCACACAAATCATATCATCACGCCGAGTCCCTAACGGGGTAGGCAGAGAGTATAGAGCGCCAGTTCTCTCTAGACTTACATACCTCTTTCGCTTGGTCCACATTCATCAGTATCTTCATACATGCCGATGAGGTTTCGAGTACTCTTGACGTTCCCGTCCTTGACCGTCCGATCGATTTGATCTAGGTAATTGGAACGTGGTCTTCCTCTGCCTCTTCTTGCACACACTTTTGCTTTGTATATCTGTTTCGTCAATCTTTCTTCACTCATCCTTTCTATATGTCCAAACCAACTTATTTGTATTCGAAATCAATAAATAACATCAGATGCCTTAATGAAAAGTTTATAGATAAAAGGTATCAAAATAGAAGTAACTCATTGAACTCGGGCCTGAAACGCCTTTGTATCTTTTACAATATCCAATGAGCATGCATTTATTTTTATTTAAAAAAAAAAATTTTTAATTTTATTTTACTGATATTTTTTTATGGAATAAGTGTGTGCTTATCATGGATAATTGGGCCAAATATCATTCAATTCCGTTCAGCCGTTCTGGAATGACTGAGTAACATAAATCCTCTCAAACTTTCCGATTCCAATATTTTATATAAAGGTACCACCAATAACTTCTGCCTACCCCTTCGGGGACCCTTACGGGAAGACGTCAGGATATAATTAATAAAATTACAATAAATTTAACACCTCGAAGCTTTTAGTTATTGATAAAGCCGCCTTACCATATCATATTGATACCGATATTCAACAGTGGGAAAGATTTTTTGCGGATTTATGTGTCTTCTATAAACCTGTCCCTTTCATCTCCTTAAATATGGTGGTCCCTTTCTCATTTACATTTCGATATTACAAAAACCATTTCAAGCAATTGAGGGCATAAATGAAGTTTGAATTTCCTACTTCAAACGAGCAAGAATAATACAGTGAAATAGGCGTGCTTACCAAATTAGGGAACTCAAAAGGCTTGAGTTACCAACACAGCTTCGCCACGCTCTGTACAAAATTTTTTTAATACTCTGTACATCATTTGTCTTACCTGAAACAAAAAGTGAACAAATTAAATAGCACGCAAACGACACGAGAGAAGTTTCTCCATCATATAGTGGAGATTTAACTTTCTTTAGCTCTTACATAGGTATGTATGTATATATAAGGTGCCAATGTGACAGATGGTGAGTCTATCGCCATATCTCAGACAGACTACAGACCTACTGAAACGTATGCAGGTTCAGAAAACTGACTCTTACTGTCGACTTCAGCCACCTGGCCAACAGGGCTCTTATTATAAACAACCAAACCCAAATACATAACAAAAAACAACTGCGAGCATTACAAATGATAAAAGTAAAAGCTATTTACAAAAAGTAAGAGCTCAACAACAAGATCCCAATATTTAATTATAATTAAGTTGTTTTGTAAAATCAAATTTTCCATGTAATCGCATTGAAAGTATGTTAAGTATTTACAAATTGTGTTATTGCCATAACGTGTGTTTGTGTTAATGAAACCTTAAAAAACGAATTATGAGTCGAGTCATTGACTTAAAACAATTATGTTGTTTTATACAATTCATTTACTGTTTTTTATTAATTAAATATTAAGATTAACATATTCAAAATCATTTATAAAAATAAAATTTAATTAATTTTATAAGAACCTCCATATATTTCATTTCTTTATAATATTCATATTGAAAATATTATCGAAATATATAAAAATTTTGGTCATTCATTTTTTTATTATTTTGCATAACCATAACTTCTATGGGTGATGAAAATATTTTTCTGTAGGTACCATACATAGGGCTCAAAAGCCCCGACTACCCGACACGAAAAAAATATAATTACTTTGTAATTAGAATGAAGGGTAGGTACAACGCAAGAGATACTCTTGGCAAGCGTCCATAAGCGGCGGTAACCATCAAAATATATATTCCGTGCTATTTATTACCCTGACAAGATAAGACAGCCGTCAATTCCTAGTGGTCAGTGCTCCACACTGCGAAGTCGCAGATTCGATTCCCACGGAGGGCAAATATTTGTGCGGTGAACACGAGTATTTGTACCGAAGGCTTGGATTTTCTATGTAGGTAGGTATATATCTTGCTATGTAAATATGTACATTGGTCAATTCACGCCAGTAGCTTTGTGAATCTCTTAATTGCAGATTCGATCTAATTTCCTTAAATTTGTAGTTTAAAATCATATTAACTCGTAGTTAATACTAAGAGTAAATTATTATTTTATTTTTTTAGGTCGTTTGCTGAAGTACAAAGCCACTGAATGATTGATCGATGGCTTCGAGGGAACTATGCAAAGTATATTCGTTGATGGTAATAACTTTGATGCGTAACTTTTACTTTGTAAACAAAAGCGATTCCAGAATTCAGGGTTTAAAGCGCCATCTCGATAAGGTGGATGCCGAGGTCGAAAGCAAACTATCTCTCCCACCCTCCGAAGACCCAGACCACCCCATCGCCCCAATCACGGTCGACGAAGTCCGGAAAGTGATCAAGGATCTCCACCCCAGGAAAGCCCCAGGTCCCGACGGGATCGCTAATAGAGTTATCAAACTCTTCTCACCTTATCTCATAGTTTTGCTCACTGCCATCTTCAATGCCGCACTAAGCAACAACTTTTTCCCCCAATCCTGGAAAAGTGCAACAATCATAGGTATTCCCAAGCCAGGGAAACCCAAGACCGAAGCCTCCAGTTATCGCCCTATTAGTCTCCTCAATGTCCTTGGCAAGATTTACGAGAGACTTATCTACAATAGACTAAAGAGTTTTGCAGACTCTAAGAAAGTCATACCTGACCAGCAGTTCGGTTTTCGAACCAAACACTCCTGTATCCAACAAGTCCACCGTATAGTGGAAGACGTCAGTAGCGGCTTCCAACTCGGTTATACCACGGGTATGCTCCTCTTCGACGTGGCGAAGGCATTCGACAAGGTCTGGCACAACGGCTTAATATACAAGCTGTACCAGTTGGGCGTGCCGGACCGTCTAGTACACATAGTACGGGACTTTTTGTCGAACCGCTCCTTCCGCTACAGAGTCGAGGGCACACTCTCTTCCCCCCATCCCATACGAGCAGGAGTCCCGCAAGGCTCAGTGCTCTCGCCACTCCTATTCACGCTTTATACTAGCGACATTCCCCTCCATAGACGAGTTAAAAGCGCTCTATTCGCCGATGATACGGCCATCTACTACAAGGGTAGAACTCCCGAGGGAATTCACGACAACCTCCAACCCGCAGTCACAGCCCTAGGGCGGTGGTTCCGGAAGTGGAGAATTGAAGTGAACCCCACCAAAAGCGCAGCCATTCTATTCTGGAAAGGCCTCGAACGCCCACGGGTAGCCCCCATCACCCTCTTCGGCAAACCCATTCCATGGGAAGAAAAAGCCAAATACCTAGGTGTGATCCTCGATCAACGCCTTTCTTTCCGTCACCACGTAAAGGCGGTACGCGCGCGAGCCGCCTTCGCACTCGGTAGACTTCACAGCATGTTGAATGCACGAAGTAAACTATCATTGAAATCCAAGGTGAGGATTTACACAACGTGCATTCGACCAATCATGACATATGCGGGTGTAGTGTTCGCACACACTAGCAAGTCAACACTTAACCCCCTGCAAGTGCTCCAAAGCCGGTTTTTCCGGAGAGCCACAGGTGCCCCGTGGTACATGCGTAATAATCAACTCCACGTTGACCTCAAAGTCCCCACTATAAAACAGTTTTTGAAAAAACTGTCCAAACGTCATTTCGATTCTGCTGTAAATCACCCCAACCCCCTCGTCGTATCGGCCGCCCGATACACTCCTTCCCTTATCTCGAAAATAAGGCGTCCAAGACATGCCGTCATCGAACCGGATGACGACATAACGGTCCTCCAGGACGCCCGACAAAAACATACCAACACTACACACAACCGACCACTGTTCCGTCCTCGCCGGCGAGGCTCGACGCGAATAAGCCGTAATGTTTCCCCCCGACCTCCGCCGCAAACGCCGGCCCGCGCCGAGCCAGACGCGCAAATCCCGCCCCCAAATAATATTTAAATAAAATGACCAGTCCAGCCCAGCTCCCTTGCTCGCGATCCAGCAACGCCCTAAGCCGAGGTTCGTACCCCACAGGGGGTGCCCTTAGCTGTGTTGCTTAAAAATAAAGTGCCTGGCTGGAGGCCTAGGTCTCGCCATTGACCGGTTAAGTAGCAAAAGTTAAAACTCACGCTACGAGAGACAATACAAAAAAAAAAAATATTTTTGAAGCGGCAGTTTTTTAAATTAGCTTAAGAAAATTATGTTTCTAAAATGAGCGGGCGATACTTAAATCTCCAAGGACTAGCGAGTTGAAGGCTAATAATTCATTTAAGGTGACAGTTAAAAAAATTTTGACAAGAATTAAAAAGACTACCCGTCTTTTTAATCTCTCTCTTGTCGCAATTAATTTGTATTAATTAAGTGGGTTTCTTTAATGATATTTTATGGTACAGTTTCGTGTCTCCGCGCGGCTAGAGTGGCATAGTTCGTAATGGTTTATCTCTAGACAGTACTCTAGCCGCAAGCCGCGAGTGCAATTCCACTGAATGCGGTCTCTCATCAATGCCACCACATAGCTCCCTTACACTCTGCTACTACAGGGATATAATTATTCCCTATTACATTCCAGCAATATTATCTTCAGTTAATTTTCATTGCAATGCTGTGACTCGTTGGAGTCTTCTAATATACATATAGCGTATAAATTATAGGGGGATATATTATTAAATAATAAAGGGATATATTTTAAAATATTTACTTTGTGATAGGAATTTCTAAACCATATTTTTATAGAAACTTGCTTAGTGAAACTAAATTGGACATATTTTTAATATGATTTCTCAACATATCCAGTTCTAATTATTCCTCGCATATTAAACGAATGCTATGCTGAAATCTCATGAAAACGTAAAACTAATTATTACACTGAACAGTGTTTGCATTCTACTCAGACTTTAGTCTTAACTCTTTGACGTAAGATCTCGCTTAATAAAATTAACACGCCGTATCGTACAGTTTCGTGTAGTTATTACTATCGCTCGTTCCTTCACAATTCCATTCTCTCATTCAGCTCAGCTCCCTAGCTTACTTACCTACTCCCTTAGGGAATGGCCTTAGTTGTGCTTACTTAACGCATAAGGCCAGGCTGGATATGGTTATGTATGTACGTTAAGTAAGTACCAAGTATTCCCAATCCCAATTCATTGATATTGAATTTGGAATGTTTATCTTCTGGCCTGTTAGCGGTGTTGTAAGATTTAACGAGTTTAAGCAAACACGCATATGATAGAACACATAATGTCCAGATTAGGATTTTAAATACTAGGACGCTCAGTGAGCTCAGCTCAGTGAGTAGGATAGTTTTTATAGCTAATCAAGTCGTCAAATGAGTCTAAACGAGCACTAACATGTTTAAGTGGAACCTGAGATTACACCCTCGACGTAAGTACGTGTTTTACTATTATGATGTAGTTTGTGAAAAGCGTCACACGATAAATCACGGTTTAGTCGCGTTACTTTAATTAAACCTTTTAAAAATGTTGATGTAGGTATAATGTCAATATGAATACAAGAACAATGTACAACTGTTAAAAGGAGGATTATGAATTTGGCTCTATTTACTTGCACCTAGATTAATCGATATTTCCGTTTACTATGGACCAATTTAGAGATTTATTTGGGTCAATCTAGGTCAATTGTCCTCCCCTATACCTTTCAATGAGACAATGTTCTGCTGTTAAAGGGGTGATAGTTCACATTTTTATAACGTTCAATACAAATAGGAACTGTTGAGAAGTAGCAATTAAGCTTAGCAAGTACAAACAGCTGTCATGCCGGCCTTCTTTGAGACTAGTCATGCCCCGATGGCCACCACTGATTATTGCATTGTATTGTATAACTAAACAACTACAGCCAACGAAGCGTGTTACATGCTAATAAAATATACCATCATTGTCTAAAACAATATATATATTCTCACGCCTTTCAATAAAGGTCCCCGAAGAGGTAGGCAGAGATGTATAGGTATAGTACCCTTTCCGCCAGAGATATATTTTAGGTGCCAACGTGACAAATGGCGACTCCATCGCCGTTACTCAAGTACGATTATAAATACGCCTTTGAATTGCTTCTCAGACATATGCAGGCTTCCTCTCGGTTCCTGGTATGCCTTTACATTCTACTTAAGTACAAAAACTCATTGGTACAGTCGGGATTCGAACTCGAACCACCCAGCCACCCACCACGGCTATTATGTTTATATTGTCTAAAACAATATATAAATTTAACGTCTTCTTGCCCACGCGGAGTGAAGACAAGCTTTAATTAATTAATCAGTCTAATCGCTACATATTAATTATAAAATTAAATCATCCCACAGCGTCTCTCTGTCTGAACTTTAACTGAAAAACTTTTAATGCTATTTTAATAATCTTTTCCATCGTCAGCTATTTTAGAAGGGGGTTTTTGATCTGATTTTCGCTGACATTTCAAAATTTTCTTTCTTAAGAAATTTTTAATTATATATACCTATCTACAATACATACATACATACACGTATTCTAATTAAGGTTTTATACATAATTACACCCGTGCAGTGAGCTCGTAGAACAGTGAGCTGTCACCTAAGATGCTAACATATATTTTTGTTGACGTGTGGGGTACGTGCTGTTCATGTAAATAATTCACTCAATTGCATAGTGAAGGCGTGATATATTGTGCTATATTCAGAATCGAGTGTGTAAACGACTTTATCGTGTGATATTGATGTGATTCCAACAACTCGAAGCTATATGAGGCTTGGCGAGCGCTCATTATTGACTGTGCAATTTGAATTCCAATCACGATATAGAGAGGAGGACCGAACCTCCAAAATGAATTGGTTGATTTTGCCATATCCGTCCACATGTGTTTATGTATTTATATGTATATTCAGTAATGCTTACATATTATTTTCAACTTATTCCACAAATAATAATTATAGGCAATAGCAAATCAAAGGCATTATAGAAAACGTGCATACGTTTGATAAGAAATTCAAAAGCCTATGTAGGTATGGTCGTAATCGGGAAACGGCGTTGTACTGACCATCTGTCACGTTGGCACTTATAATATATCCCCAGTGAAAAGTGGGTGGTGGATGCCATGGGCATGGGATGGAACGTGTCTGCCTGCCCCTGCGGGGACCCTTGTGGGAAGGCGTATAGATAATGAATCTTGCGATTCTTACTCATTCTATGCCTTAACATAGTTCCTCCATATAACTGGTACTCCAACTGGGTAGGTTTCTTTCACCTTAAAGCTGGTGCTGGATTCCCTCCAAAAACATTTACTATTTTTTTTAAATAATCGAGATCTATTAGAAGCAATGTAAAACGATATCTATTGTTATTTAAATAAGATATTATTATATTGATAAAACTTCAGGTTATGTCAACCGTGCTCAAATGTAGAATTAAATTGAATAATCCAATACTGAATATCGGTATAATTTTATTAACATACATATTTCAGCTTACACAAGATACCCGCCGATAAAGTGACACCAGACAAGATGAAAATAGACACATGTCAGACATATTGTAAAGGCCAGTGACATAGATCAACATACCAAATAATTTGGTATAGAGACAGAAGGAAGCACCTTCCGTCTCTACACCAAATATTTGTTAAGGTCGAGAGCAAAACTGGATCACCGTTCATAAATAAGTTCAAGTATGAATTAACATTAAAGTATAAAATTGTCCTTCGGGCATGAACAGACCTTAAAGTATGAATAGACCTTCACGTAAGGACAGACCGTCGAGTATGAACAGAGCTTAAAGTATTAACATAACTAAAGGTACACACAACGGACCTTAAATAAAGAACTTCAATTATGAACGGAATCTGTGCGCACACTTTAAGTGAGTCGCACCGGTCATTAGAACTTTCCAGAAATGCTTATGATGACAGAAGGTCCCTATGCTTCTCCCACAGCAACCCCTCTCGACATGAGGTCAGCAACGCGCCTTTATTCACTACATACGCCCATGAGGCATCAGCTTGAACTTATCGACCTTTTGGTCCTTTCTAAAGCTGTTACATAGTAGGTTTCCGCGTTTATTTTACAACTCATGGTCTTTGGTATTATTATCTTTAAACAATAATTGGATGTGTAGGATAGATGTTTTCTTCATATCTTTATAAGTAAGTATTATGTAATATTAATGTAATTATTGTAGTAATATTATGTAAACGTTGTAACGCTCACTAGGTAACTAAAATAATGTAACAAAATTAGTATGATAATGTGCTTGTAAGTGAATTATTTTGTAACTAAATTTTGATGAATGTGTTGATAAAATATACCTTGTGTGCTGATTTTTTACTTTCCTCGTATCTTCATGCCCCACGAGGGACCCCGAAGAACTAGGCAGAGGTGTGTAGGTGGTACCAACAGACCCACATTCTGCTAGAAATATATTTTAGGTGTCAACGTGACAGATGGCGAGTCCATCGCCGTTACTCAAGCACTACTCGCCGTCTGAGAAGCAATTCAAAGGCGTATGTATAGTCGACATACGCCTTTGAATTGCTTCTCAGACGTATGCAGGTTTCCTCTCAATTTTTTATTAATATTTAAAAAAATTATTAATAGTAGATTATAGATTAAAATTGATTAAAAGTGATCACTGAAATAATCACTGTACATGTTCAGAAAAGTCATTGGTATAGTTGGGATTCGAATTTGCGATCTTTGTGTCGCAGGCAACTGCTCGACCCACTCGGCCTCCACGGCAATAACAAGAATAAAATATAATAATCATAACAATTTATTTTCCATAGTAAAATGTACATAGTTAATCAACACAAGAAATGTAGGTTAGAGCGGGTATCACAGGTCCAATAAGTAAAAGTTAAAAGGACCTAAAGCGATACATATTAAAGATAGTTAACTAATACCAATAAAGCGAATGTACGGACACGTAGTAGTCTGCCGGATGTCGGTGACGTCTACCTGTTGCTTTACGTGCGAGGAATGCGAACTGGCTGATTGGATTCCTGGCTGACACCTCACATAATACTGCCGATGCTTTTATTAAGAAACATATTGAATCGTCTCCGTGACAGGCGGTTAAGCGCTTAGCTACAGACGTGACATGAAGTTTTGGCTTAATTCCCACGCAGATGTTAACTTTTAGACATTTCTATATAAAACTATTCGTTTCAGATGTGTATACATGTATATAAATGCCATCCTTCATATTGGTTGATGTTTAATCGGTATTATATAATAATAATATATCCTCACGCCTTCCCACAAGGGTCCCCGAAGGGGTAGGCAGAGGTGTATAGGTAATACCCACACACCCACTTTCCGCCAGAGGTATATTAGGTGCCAACGTGACAGATGGCAAGTCCATCGCCGTTACTCAAGCACGACTATACATACGCCTTTGAATTTCTTCTCAGACGTATGCAGGTTTCCTCTCGATGTTTTCCTTCACCGTAAAGCTCGTGGTGTGACTAATCACTGTACTTAAGTTCAGAAAAACTCATTGGTACAGTCGGGATTCGAACTTGCGACCTTTGCGTCGCAGGCAACTGCTCGAACCACTCGGCCACCACGGCTCTTATTCTCGGTATTTTATACGGAATATTATATATATATAATAATATTCCGTATGATTTGATTTAGTCCTAGGTAAGCAAAGCTTGTAATAAGGTGAGTGAGGTGGTGAGCTTGATATGTGTATATGCTTGTATATGTGAGCTACTATATATGGTTCGAGTAGTTGCCTGCAAAACAAGGAAGTTCAAATCGGGATTCGAACTTCGGACTGTATCAATGAGATTTTCTGAACGTAAGTACAGTGATTAGTCACACCACGAGCTTTACGGTAAGGGGAAACAAGAAGAGGAAGCCTGCATACGCTTGAGAAGAAATTCAAAAGGCGGGCTTAAGTAACGGCGACGGACTCGCCATCTGTCACGTTGGCACCTAAAATATATCTCCGGCGGAAAATGGGGTGTGTGGACATATACAGATCTGCGTACCTGTTCGAGAACCCTTGTTGCAAGGCGTAGGGATATATTATTATACGTACCTATATTGTATTAAATACAAACTTAATATCTGTGCTCAGCACTGTTCGAGCCCGCGCGCCTGTAAAAAGATCAAGTTATAGCGCCTTTCGGACCTAAGTACTGAAGTGGACGTGAGGGACTGGCATAATGAAAAATTTATCGTAATTCGAAACTGGTTTGAAAGGCGGCCGAAGGCGTTTATTTCCACAAGAAAGGGAGCAATTCAGAAGTCCGAATGAAAATGGTTACTGTGCCTGACATTTGCCATATCTGATATTACTATACCTTTACCTATACGTTTTTCTCTTTGAAAGAACTGAAGACAACAGTATGACAAGTTTGAAAAGTGTAAAACTTCACTTTATGTATAGAAAATGTGTATGAACGTATGTATTATTAGTGATATGATAGTTCAGATGTAATTTTTCTTTCTTTTTCCACACAAATTGACCTAGTCCCAAATTAAGCAGAGCTTGTGTTATGGTAACTAGACAACGATATATTTACTTATATATATAGATAGATATATACTTAAATACATAGGACATCCAAGACTAAGGTACAAATATTCGTGTTCATCACACAAATATCTGCCCTCAGCGGGATTCGAACCCGCGACCTCAAGTTTCTCAGTCAGGAGCTCTAGACCAGACGGTCGTCTTAATTATTAAAGCTTAAATAAATAATTAAAGCAGCTATACTTATTTCCCGAGCAGTTGAGGAATAAAGTGCAACAAGTGCTCCTCCCTATAATATAGCATTATACCCGCGGTTACACCCGCGCTAATTTGATAAACATGATTACTATTGCACTCCCTTGGATAGTGCAATACTAAACGAATAATTTGGCATTCTTTTAATTTTTTTTTAAAACCGTATCCGCTATGTAGCTGAAAATTTCTATGCATACAGACTGCTAGAAGCGACATTGTTTTATATTATGGGATGTTCTAATAAATGCGTGGTCTTTGCGAGTATCTTCTTTTATTTTTATTCACCGACTTTTCGTCTTTGACCTTTATTTTGATGTATTTGCAAGGAAATACATGTTGCAAGCCTCCAGCAGATGATATATTATACATTTAGTACAATAGGATCTTCTTGAATCTCAAGAGGGATAGGCAGAGTTGTAATAACACACAATTATGGCTGGAGACTTTTTCACGGAGCGCCATATCTCTCTCTAAAGCATAACTTTATAAACGTTTTTTAATTTCTTCGCGGACGTAGGGGTTTTTCGCCGTTTTGTCCCGATGATCTGAGAAACTTTGAAGGTCCAGGCTTTGTACCTGCTAACTTGACTATGCAGATTGAGTAAGCTGCACAAAAATCGCGGCCTTTCTACCTCAATTAAAATTAAGGCACCTCCCGCAGGCGAAATTTTGCAAGTCAAGGAGAAGGCAACGCAACAATGGTCTACTACGAATAATTAACACAAAACCAAACTAATCACCGTAGGGCCGAGTGAGTACATTTAAATATTGAACGTCAGAACAGCGAGTCTATTCATTGATCGACCTCAATCGTCTAACAATAACGCGCGGACAAATTTGTCGAGACCCGACTTGCACTGTGCTAAATAGACTTTAAACTTGAGAACGTAGTGGCTCAATAGAGGGAAGTTTATTTTGATATACGAGTTTTTGATTGCAAGACCTTGTTGGAATTAATAAATCTGTTTGAAACTACTTCGTCCCTGGTATTGTAGTTTTTCATATGTTAATCAATAATCTATATGAGTTTTCTCTAAGTAAATTTACCACATATCCAATTTTAAGCAAGAGCCTTTCTACTTCCTTTTGTGATTTATTATAGTCTCATACCATTATATATAATTATTCTGCTTAAGTTCTAAAGAAAACTCTCCTGCGCCCAGTTAAGCCAGTCAGAAAGATGCAGCGTTTAGCTGGTATCATTTTGGCTAATGATTCTCCAAAGAAAGTGAAAAGTAGTATTCACAATTATATATACGGTTATCATACCCGTATATTAAGTACTTATAAACAGATGTTAAGGCTTCCTACTTTGTTAGTTTTCTATAAATGAACCGACCTGAGTACTCTGAAGGCAATTTTGGATTTCCTTATCTTTAGGGCGTGTCGTCTTCGAGCCAGGGCGGCGGCGCCCGCGAGCATCGCGCCATGGGCCTCGCCGTCGCTGAGGGCCTCCTCGCCGCCGGCGCAGGGCGGCCGCGACCCGCCCGCGCCCCGGCCCCACGACAGCATCGTACTCCGCAGCGCCCTGAGCGCCTCCGTGGTACGACCCCTCTCGCACCACCATGCAACAACATATCGCCGCACCCACCTAACGCACGCACCCCACACACAAACTGCGCACTCCGTTCACCAAGCACTTGTACCGCTTCACATACTATACGGCATAGCTGCTTCAATGTCCCGGATTAGCGGATAGCACGTGGTCGATTTTATGCAAAGAATGTCAGGTGAGTCAGCGTTGCGCGCGCTCTAACTCCTCTCGGCATGGTTATCAGTGAGCAAACAGAGATATCTACTGCGCACACATCGGCTCGTGAATGTGGGTATTGTACTGCGATATCACCTGTACTATCGCCTCGATCTCTACTGTTTTATAAATATCACATCAACAATAACCTATCCTCAAAAGAAAAGCTAATAAATATAGATTTATTTGTTTGACGCAGCGGCGAAGTGCTACTGTGTAGTCTGTAAATATGTACATGACAAAACTATTTATGGCAGTGGCATATATATTGTTTTTATAGAACGAGGAGTTTTTAAAACTAAGTCACGATCAAGGTGAATGTCCTCGACATCTATAAGTAAACTCCACAAGACATTAGGGTGTGTAGGAATAATATGTTACCTATAATTACGTTTTATTATTGTTTTGGGATATAAGTTACCCTAGAAATGACAATTACTCACTGACATACGTATCTTCTTAAATATTGATACTGTATCAACAAGAGAACTCCTAACATAAGTAGTATAAGATGAACTAGTACAATCGACAATGAGTTAAACAGATCATAAAATGACGACAGCTGTGACCTTCAGAACTGGCATGCTCTGTTAATAAATAGATTATAAACGCTCAATTTGTTTTTAAATTAGTGGTAACACTAAAACTGCTCGTTCTATGGCTGTACATCATAAAAACGCGATAATTGCGAGATTAAATAGATCTTAAGATCTGATTTTAAACAAACGTATTGTGTGATAGATATTACGCTTTTGAATATCGCACTCGTATGTTGAAACCGAGTCCAGTACTTTCATGTTAAAAGTGGCACTGAATTGGAATGACACAATGATTCACTTCACTATGTCACTAAACTGCACGGTAGAGCGATCCCATTGTTTGGTCACAAAGCCGCGGCCCAACGAACTAACGTTGTTTAATAGCTGTGAGTTGTCCACGGGGGGCAATGCGGGACGTGATCACTGTTCGGTTCGGGAAGCACGCCTGTACTAAAGTAAAGAGTGTACAAATGTATGCGCGGGCGCCTCGTGCCGGAGCGTCTAGAGCGCAGGGGCGCCGCGCGACATTCGCTCAGAAATAGAAATGCTTCCAGCCACGCCTGCGCCTGCGACCCGCACTTGTTGATTTGTCATCTCGACGAAAGCTACCCGCCACACGTGTCTCCATACATCACCGTCTAGACTAGTCACTTCACGATTATCTTGTAATAAACATACCTACCTAAACTACACCGGGTGCCTATTTAATAATCATTTCAAATAATTTTATTGGTCGGTACATTTACCAAGTCATTTTCCCTCTACTATTTATAGGATTCATGATGAGTTATATATAATTATTTAATAAATATGACCAGTTGTTCATGATCGCATTAAGTACTAAATAAAATCGTATTACCATAAATCGTTTAAGGAAATCTCTAGTTTAATTCGCATATACTCTGCTAGGCTAAATCAATTCAAAGTAAATAAAAAAACAAATAATTTTATTGATTGCGTGTGACATGATACCGAAACCCATGTGGATTTGCACACTTGCATTGTAACATATTATTAAGGTTCCCCTGAATGTATAAAATGAACACGACCTTATCTGAATTTACAATAGAATTGTTTTAACTATTCAGATTTAATTTAGTTTCGAGGTGATTTGTAACAATATATTAAAACTACAACATTCTGAAGACTTTCAGCATGCTGTTAGTACTCTAAATATGTGTTTTGGCTCAAATAATATATACTATACATATCGAATAAGGAAAAATCATTAAATGAACAACTAAATAGTGCATGAGTTGTCGGTGAGTATGAGTGCGCTATATTTGTATTCATTGGTGAGAAAATAACTATTAGAAAAACTGTTCTCAGAAGTTGTCGTCTGGTTTATCTCATTCACATTACTGCCTCAGTACAACAACATTATCCAAACATGATCAAGAAATTGAAACACAATATTATGATCAAATATTACAAGGCATGGAACTAAAAACTACTAATATTGTAATGGTCCAGGAGAAGATGATGAGACGAACTGATAATGGACCTGAAAAAATTGGTCGGAGATGGCGTTCGATCGTGAGGAGTGGACAGACAGGAGGGTGGTCTTTGCTTAGCAGTGGAACAAAGATGGCTGGATAATAATAATATAATTATATACAGACATATCAACACACCGTCCCTAAAAGGTTTGGCCGAGAAGGTAGAGCTCCAGTTCTCTCTAAACTTCATGCCTCTTTCGCTTCGCCCACAATAATCTACACTACTATTTTATAAATAGGAGAGATTTGTATTTTTGTGTGTGTATGTTTGTAATGAATAAACTCAAAAGCTACTGTGCCGATTTCAAAAAATATTTCACCATTGAACAGCTATATTCCACCCTGAGTGAAAGTATCTATTTTTACAAAAAAATCGTATGTCCACCCGTGCGAAGCCGGAACGGACCGCTAGTATATATAATATTGTAATGCAAAATTAAGTTAATTTATTGGGCTTTCACGTCTTACTTAGCCACTTAATCAATCATCATAAAATGTTGCATATACGTGGCAGGGGAACAGAGCAGGACATAGGAAATTGAATTGTTCCCTAGGGTTCGACAAATAACTTTTAGACGGTCGTATGGCAGAGCAAGCCTCTTGACATGAATAAATTGTAACAAAATGCCCTGAGTACAAAGTCGGGGGCAAACTTATACTTCCAGCTGCTCGTTTTGCAATAAATCAATTTACCGCCATACCGCCATTTCGGCATCGGGTCTTTTAACAATGCTTAAAATGAGACTTCGCTCACCGGATTAAGAATACGAAATGCGTGAATAAAGACATAATAATATATCTCATCGCGTACCCCTTCCCCACACTGGGAGTGTTACGCCAGAAATATATATTTAGGTGCTAACGTGACAGATGGCGAGTCCATCGTGGGTACTCAAGCACGACTATTACAAACGTCTTAAAATTTATTCGTATATTATATATTATTCATTCAAACGTTTGCAGGTTCTGTCTCAATGTTTTCCCTCTCGATAATAAGCGACCAAAGATAATAATAATATTACTAGATGTGTCCGTCAGTTTCATCCGTGTTCATTATGTTAATTTATATATATGTGTATATGATCACTGTTTCGCTTCAATGGGCAGCAGCATGGTGATGGACTTTCCCGAGAAAGAGTATATATAATGCATAAACGTTCCTGAGATTATCGCGTTCAAAAAAACTCTCCCTTTTACAATATTATCTATACATCGACACTCGATATCGATATAATATACATCGATAAACCATTACACAAGCTATAGGTGATTAAACTATTTATAAGTCACGTGGATATTGTGGAAAGTTTTGAAGGAATAGCTATTAGATATTTTTCCTTCCAGGACTCTCCCTGAATAATAAATTAATTTATGCTACACCTGCCTAGCAACTGATATTCTATTTTAATTTTTAATCAAGAGCTCATTTGTAAACTATGCTTTGTAAAATAAAAATCAGAATTTTTGTACAAAATGTACACTAGCTGTGCCTCGCGCTTTCACCGGTGTTAAATATTAATTTATTGGTAGTTTTTTCTGTACAAAAATATATATAGTCTATGAAATAATGCAGCTAATAAATAATCTATCTTCGGGCCAAAATTTCATTCAATTCCGCCCAACCGTTCTAGCTTGATTGAGTGACAAACATCCCCACAAACTTTCACATTTACAATATTAGTAGCATAGTTTTAAACAGATAGAGGACCCGAATTAACTATCAGCCAGCGACATAATATCAACAGCTCCGACTTACTTACAGGTCAATAACCAGACTTTGAACGCGTTCATGAATTGATTTCAATAATATGTATGCGGGACGGGACGCACGTGTGTTCATCATGTTTATACACAGTCATCATACCTTTGATATCAATTTACAGTGTGAAAACAAACAGACAGATCAATCGGAAAATCTACAAGTTTAGTGATCGAAGACGTTCAAAATAGTATATAATCTTCAAGGGAAAATTAAGTAGGATTTGTAGAAAACGTGAAAAAACCTAAAGGAAATTTTAATCGATTGAGAAACGCAGAATACAAACAATGAGTCCATGCCACAGGCTGAATCAGCGGAACGGATTCACGAATCTTCAGGCCTTCAAATATATGGAAATGAATTCCCGTCGATGGCGAGAAGTGTGATGATGAAAAAAGTGACTACTCGTATCTCAGGGGAAAAGAAACGTGGCGTAATTACGTGAATCCTTGATCTAAATATTGTATATAGCTCAAAGGTGACTGACTGACTGTGACATAGTGATCTATCAACGCACAGCCCAAACCACTGGACGGATCGGGCTGAAATTTGGCATGCAGGTAGATGTTATGGCGTAGGCATCCGCTAAAAAAGGATTTTGATCAATTCTACCCCCAAGGGTATAAAATAGGGGATGAAAGTTTGCATGAAACTTTGACAATTTTAAACCGATCGGGCTGAGACTTTGCATGCATAAAGCTACTATGACGTAGGCATCCCCTAAGGATTTTGAGATGCAGGCTTTATAAGATTAGTAACTTTTCAGTTTAAAATATACGAATTTCTGTATGCTAGCGCCATCTACATTGAGTTATTTAGGAGAGAACTTTGAATTAACAATTTTTGTGCATAGTGCATAGATAATATATCTAGCGGATTATATTTGACGACTAGCTTTTGCCCGCGGCTTCGCTCGCATTTAGAAGTATTATTATTGATTAGGTATAGTTTAGATAAACAGACAAAAAGTCTAACAATAATAATTTCGGATGCTATTTGCGTTTATAAAGGTACCAATAATTTTTTTCTCATTTATCACCCATGTACAGACAGCGATCCGTAACATTATTATTATATGAATTGATCAATTTTGTCTGTGCGTTTGTGCACGATAAACTCAGAAACGGCTTATCCGATTTAGATGTGGTTTTCACTAATATATTGTGGTAAGCTTCACTTAACATATTCAAAATATATCAAAATGTATATCCTAAAAATGCTGCCCAAAGTCACTATTCCACGCGGACGAAGTCGCGGGCACAGCTAGTCAACTATAAAGCTATTAGAGGGAAGTTGGGGTAATTAGGTAAGCGGAGGTGGCAGCGACCGAAGTCTGCTCATCACATCTTGTGAGGTCACACCCTTTGAGATTAAAATAACTTTCGTCGTAGTTTTGTTTCCTGGTTGGTGATTTTGCCTGATTAATTTAGAATATAAAAAGTACACCTTAACATAAAATTATACAGACAGTTAAAAGTGAAACCGGATGGTGTTTTTACACATCCTCCTAACCCATCGAAGAGTTTTTTTTGGGTAGAGGTGGAGATATAGGTACCTCAATTACACAGACTGATCTGCACTATTTATCTAAATATATTATATCAATCTTGATATTTCAGATATGTATAGGTTTAACTCAAAATAGGCAAAATATTTTTGTATTTATTATTTATTTAATGTTATGTATTTAAAATGATTCGTAGTATAAGTACTACGTGTCTAGCATTACCTACTAGGAGCAGAGCAAGACACGAGATTCGGCTCTTACATAAAACGTCAAGGCAATATTTTAATATGTAAAGTAAATTGAATATCTGAGATGGATAAATGGATCGAGATGGGAGGACAACATCTACTCAGAATATTAACTATTACTTCGCATAAAAGTTCTCGCGTTACGTTGAAAGACATACATATTTTACAATAATTCTATTAGAAGTACCGTGGGCGCCGGCCGAGTGGTTGCTAGAAGTAAAAAAATTGAGCCCCGGTTGTTAGTATCAAGTTATTTTGACTGATTATAAGTACACTTATTTATCACACCACTAGCTTTAACGGTGAAGGAAAACATCGTAAGGAAACCTATGAATTAGAAATTTGGTTATGTATGTAAAAGAAGTGCTTGTAAGACATCACAGAACATCAGACATCAGACACACAGAAGAGAAAGATATTTTTTCTATACTTAAGTAGGTAAACATGCATACGATCGATTTCAGCCGTGTATAACTCTACCACTCATTGGGCACTGTGTAATCTCTTCACACCTTTCTAAAAGAGCCTCGTGGTGTACCATTAAGCTGCCAGTGAACAGCTGACAGTTCATTCTACTAACTAAGCGTCTGTATAAGGAGCGTTCTCTCAAATCACACAGTATGAGAGCTGATTGGTACCAATGCGGGGGAATAAATTCTACACTGGGAAGGGGAAGTACATACTCGTACGTCCGTCGGCAAACAATATGTGATGAAGGCGCTCGCGCAATCCCTGTGGAGAAACATAAAGAAAAGAAATTCCAGTTTTAAAATCAAGTCTGATTGTGCTAACATTTGTGACTAATATCACGCTTGGAGTTCTTTATTACCTAATTCAAATGAAATAAAGAGAGCCGAATCCTTAGAATAAAAAGTTAATTGGGT
Source organism: Drepana falcataria (assembly GCA_945859725.1). Taxonomy (NCBI): domain Eukaryota; kingdom Metazoa; phylum Arthropoda; class Insecta; order Lepidoptera; family Drepanidae; genus Drepana; species Drepana falcataria. The sequence continues at coordinate 7,591,121 of OX243926.1, forward strand.
CCAAGTTGTTACGTTGCGGTCAATGTAGGTACCATCGGCACAAAAATATTACCGTTTGACAATTTTTCAAACTTTAGTTTTCCTCGCAATAATAATACCCTTTTTTCTGCGGATATATTTAATTGCAAACGTGTCAGATGGCGAATGTTCACCGTAAAACTCCGTGATACATCCCATCCCGGTGAGTATGATACTGAAATGCTGACATTGCAGATGATGATTTTAACCACTCGGCAACTACGGCTCATCAAATATTGTATTGTTGTGGTATGTGGGTATTACACACTTCTGCCTACCCTTGCGAGAACCCTTGTGGAAAGACGCGAAGGTATTCTATATCTTATCATGTAAACACAATTTAATAATATTTGAAGTATTCATTAAAATAATGAACAAAAATAGTGTAATGTTAATGTAGAACCTTTGAAAAAAATCTGAAAACGATAACGGTGTTTGATAACAAGATAACTTTGGCGTACTTTTTCTATGAACAGATGTGATAAAACATTTATTCACTGTGTCTTTAATGTTACTTTTCAAACATTTTGTGAAACTTAATTACGACAAAGGTTAGGTTACAAGATGCTATCCCATCAAAAGGTGACCTTAGATTTAAATATAGATACTAGCAGTGAGACGCAGTTTCACTCATGTAAACTTTCTATTATAAAACATACCCTATGTGTTAATCCAGATAATAATCGAATTCTGTGCCAAATTTCATCCAATTTCGTTTAGGCTTTCTGGCGTGATTGAGTGACAAACATTTGCACAAATCGAAACACAATTATGTTTCGTTTGTTTGGACACATAGAAAGGATGAGTGAAGAAAGATTGACGAAACAGATATACAAAGCAAAAGTGTGTGCAAGAAGAGGCAGAGGAAGGCCACGTTCCAACTACCTGGATTAAATCGATCGGACGCTCAAGGACGGGAACGTTAAGACTACTCGAAACCGACGAGCATGTATGAAGAGACTGATGAATGTGGACGAAGCGAAAGAGGTATGTAAGTCTAGAGAGAACTGGCGCTCTATACTCTCTGCCTACCCCGTTAGGGACTTGGCGTGATGATATGTATGTATGTATGTAATTATGTTTCTTTTACCTATAAATAATGCAATACTTAACAATTTTATTTCTGACCGTATCTATAGAGCCACTTTTCCCTGTCTTCAGGCGTAAAGACTTATCTAGGAAAGCAATTACCGCTTTGTAGTCTAAGAAATACATATTTAGCGATATTACAATTGTTACTGCAGGATTTTTAACACAACAACATAAGGAACATTTAGGTTTTTAGTTTTAAACCAACATAGAAACATGAAAAAATTTATCTTGGATTAAGTTACGTTTAAACTGTTATTAAAAAGTGAACATTTGATAAATTCGTTGAAATATTATCAGATTTTGAGATGAGGAAGCCGAATAGTTTGAATGAAGCAGCGGTGCCAGAGCAGCAATGGTCAGTACCAATGACTTTTTCTGAATGTTTGCCTTTTGAGATTTTATACAGGCCTGCGTATGATTCCGAATCTAGATATATCGCCGGTGAAAATTTCCAGCTAACCGCTTCGGGCATCCCTGTGGCATAATTTTTCATAGATAAGTAATAGTAATTAGTCTAAAAGGACGGAAAAGGACCATCACGGTCACGGCTACCAAGTGATTCGTACCATTTGTTGCTGGCGAGTTTAAGCTATGTAATATGCCAAAATGTATGGAGTAACAGTTTTAGGCAGTGCTTGATGCATTCTAAAATGTGTAAGACATTAAATACCTAATTCGTTTTGCGTAGTACCAAAAACTCGCTAGCTACTCGACGATATAATCTCATAGTAGAAGCATATCTGTTGTGTCTCGAGCACACGTGACGTCCCATAGTGACGTATATTGCACGTAGATAGCAATCCTCAAATATTTATTGATTCGCTACTACACAACTACGCGTGCAAACAGATTTAGTATCAGCGATCGATACTGACTGGCGTACATATCAATAGATATGTCAGCTGCTCGAAATACATAGTTGAAGCGAACGGTCCAGGGATCAGCGAAGCACGCGACATTTCGCGCGAAGCGCCTCGGGCCCGCCGACCATCTGCCAAGTGATTAACTTATTTTTAGATCACAAGTATGCGCGTGACCGACCACTTCGGGACGTCTATCTATTTTAAGTTCGCACGATAAAGAACTTTTCAAAGATAAACACGGAAGAAATTGCCACGTAGATGCTTGGCATTTCTTCATCACTATTTTCTCTCATTGACCTCACCTGGTGGTTCATTGTAAAGGTACGAATACATAATGCATGACGACAATACGAAATATTTTTTTTTAATGAGAAGAGCGGTTGTGTATTTGGCATTTTTTATCTAGTGTTATTAACGTTAATATTTATCGTACTGTCGTTAATCTATAAAAAAAAATTTTTACTGAAAGAATTGAAGACGTTCTCTTCTCATTCTCTTCTTTTAAATCTTTTACACCTCTTGAGTCCCAGCAGATAGTAAGTAACACCAGAATAATAGTCTGCCGATATTGAATACATAATTCAATATCGGCAGACTATTATTCTGGTAAGATGACGTAAGATCCGGATCCGTAAGATCCGGATCGGAAACTAGGTGCTTGGAGCTTAAACATCCCTTGAGATTTTGGTCGAATAGTCGACGGAATCAATTAGACAGCTTAATCAAAGCTACCAACTAGATCATCTATACTAATATTATAAAGAGGAAAGATTTGTTTGTTTGTTTGTAATGAATAGGCTCCGAAACTACTGGACCGATTTCAAAAATTCTTTCACCTTTGGAAAGCTACATTATCCCCGATTAACATAGGCTATATTAAATTGGACCCGATAGGTGGCGCTGCGATCGAGTTTCAAGAATTTTACCTTTTTACCCGGGCGAAGCTTTCTGTGTGTTTCTGTCTTATGTCTTAAGCTAGATTCGAGAATGGTTTAGATTTACAATTGGACCCAATAGATGGCGCTGCGATCGTGTTACGGGCAATTTAACTTTTTCACCCGAGCGAAGCTGGGCGGGACAGCTAGTAGTTCATAAATGTCTATAATATTCGTTATTAGTTGCGATCACTAAATAGAAATACACATTTATTTTATTTATAGAAAAGAGCGATTTTTCATCCCTCTCAAGCTATTATGTTTGTTTGTTTTGTTTGTTTATCAGGATTATGCGTGACTTGGAATAATAACCTTTCAAAACTTCACTTCGACATCTTTGTAGAATATAAATGAACATGATAATATAGCAAGACCCCTTATTGAATTATTAAATATTGCTCTTAATATATTGAAGATCAGTCGCGATACAAATTAAATTCAATAAAAGTTTGTTTATTCTTTATATGTGATTCATCTCATTTTGATCTCGTTTTTGTAACGGATAGGACAGCGTAGGGTAGCGTAAGGCAGCTAGCATATATATATATATATATATATATATATATATATATATAGCTAAATAGTCTAAATCATCAATGAAATGAAGGCTAAATGCCTATTACAGCATATTCTCCATGCTTGGTGGCTTTATATAATATACATTATAGGACGCTATGATAACTTATATTATAGAGCTACGGTTGTGACGCTCTTTAGTGGGGTAAGTGGCTGTAATTAGCTATTACTTTTAATTAAAAAAAAACGAAGGCAAAAGTGTTTGCTCTACTTGAAGTTGATTATAAACAATATGCTAGGTAGCAGCGCTCTAGTCGACGTTACTGTCAAATCAAAACTGACAGCTCGGGAGCGGTAAAGGCGGCGGAGCGGCGTCGATCACTTTACTGCGAATCCAACAGATAAATAAAAATATAATATTATAAATGCAAATATTTATGAGAATGTTCGTTCGTCTTTCTCACAAAAACTATCGAATGAAATTGGATGAAAATCGGCACAGATATAATATAATAATTCTATGTTTGTATATATTATTAGGGTTAACAGATAAGATATGTTATTTAAAAAACACCAATGAAATCAAAATTTATGCGGGTGAGTATATCTTTAAGAATGTCTAACTGAGATTTTTTTGCCAATCGCGAAATTAAATAGTAGCTTAAAAATCTATCAACCCACAACCCAAACCACTGGACGGATCGGGCTGAAATTTGGCATGCTGGTACCTGTTATGACGTAGGCATCCGCTTAGAAAGGATTTTGATTAATTCTACCCCCAAGGGGATAAAATAGGGGATGAAAGTTTGTATGAAACTTTGTCAATTTTAAGCCGATCGGGCTGAGACTTTGCATGCATAAAGCTTCTATGACGTAGGCATCCCTTTTACTTGACGACCGTCTGGTCTAGTGGTTAGAGCTCCTGACTACGAAACTAGAGGTCGCGGGTTCGAATCCCGCTGAGGGCAGATATTTGTGTGATGAACACGAGTATTTGTGCCTTAGTCTTGGATGTCCTATGTATTTATGTATATATCTATCTATATAAGTACATATATCGTTGTCTAGTTACCCTAACACAAGCTTTGCTTAATTTGGGACTGGTTAAATTTGTGTGGAATTGTCCCAGGTGTTTATTATTATTATTATTATTATACACACACACACATCCAAAATAGATAAAAAAAATACTGCGCAAAGTCACTATCCCACGCGGACGAAGACGCGGGCACAGCTAGTGAGTGACAAATTAAGAAAGGAAGCAATTAACCTCAGTTTTAGAATAAAAAATAATTACAGACATCGCATACATACAACGCAAATGTGTATGGAAAATAACCAGTGGAAGAGCGACATGAAACTTCCTTTTTCAAATTGACGAAACAACAAAAAAAGGATAGTAACCAAACCCGGGAAGCGTGTATGAAAATATACTCAAATTTTATATTAATTTTAGTATTCTTTTTCATTTATTTATCATTTAAATAAACTAAAAACCACGAAGGTTTATACAAACGATGCAAAAAGAAATTGTCTTGAGTTTATATTTAAGATTTTGTGTGGTAAAGCTATTATGAAAAAGATATCTGGCCGTTCTGGCTCCGTATGTATTGTTGGTGCTCGTTGTATTGGTCGTTATCGTCGAGTTGGTCCCGAACGGCTGCTTTATTGTACTACCCGTCAAGACACGCCAAATTAAGCATTTTCCAAGAATCCAAATGGAAAACGTAATCAATTGTAATATCTCCGAACATCTTTTTATTAGCTACCTTCCCACCCACCCACTACAAGAGCAAATCCCAGCTTTAATTAACACTGCACCAAATGTCTTTATACAAGTGATTAATCACTCCACGGTTATTTACTCCCCAATCTGATACCGAAATAAGACCATTTAAAATCTCTTGAGATACATATTTCAGAGCGATGGGAGCTCATCCATTCATTTGGAAATGTTATATTGCAACAAAGTCAATTGTTATTTATTATTAATAATAAAAATAATTGTGCTTATAATTTGTAGGTAAGTTTGTGTCTACCGCAAAGTCCGGCATGCCGCAGTTTAGACGATTCTCGATATATATATATGTAAATCAATAATTGTCATTAATCCTCTATCATCATTTTGTGTTTATCTCCTATCCGACAACTTTGAAGTATTTTTTTTCCTTTTTGCGCATCGGCTATAGTAAAAGTACGTTCAATTACAAATACAAGAGGTCGGTAATAATACGATAAGTAAAAGATTTGGCTATAATTCTAATGTGGAGAATATACTTACGTTATAATTGGGTATATCTCCTTATTTATTTGGCGCGGACAGTCCACGGCCTAATATACCAACGTGTAAAAACGAGTAAATATTTCTATGCGAGCCAAGGGTCCAGGTCAATGGAAAGAGTGAAGTATGCATCATTATTCTATGTCATGCGAGGGCGTGGCGTATAATATATTACTTTGGACCACTAGGGCTTTATTGAATAATATTTGAACATAAAAACTATTCTGAACATAGCAATACACTTATCGAATTTATTATATCTGCCATGTCGTATTTTGGTAATCTGATGCTCAATGATTACTTAATCTGCGACCTTAACTGACTAGCATGTATGAAGAGACATATTTATAAGTCTCTTCGTCTACATAGAGCCTAGAGAGAACTTTCTTTCTACGTCCTCTGTCCACCCGGCACTTGGCAGCGTGATATTAATATGTATTTCGTTATTAAAAATCCAGCTAATTAAAAGATCTTTATTCAGGTGTGAATTCTTATTTTAATTTAAGGAACAATGTACCTACGTACTTTTCTGCCGTTCCGTGAGCCACAACAATGTGCTATTGTCTAATCCGCACCGGGAACGCGGTTTAATCAAAAAACTTTGTACTTGCCTTATTCTCTTGAAAATATTAGCTGAATACGACACCACGTAAAGAATTAAGATATAATAATATAATATATATATATATATATATATATATATATATCCTCACGCCTTCCCACAAGGGTCCCCGAAGGGGCAGGCAGAGGTGTATAGGTAATTCCCACATGCCCACTTTCCGCCAGAGGTAATATTAGGTGCCAACGTGACAGATGGCGAGTCCATCGCCGTTACTCAAGGACGACTATACATACACCTTTGAATTTCTTCTCAGACGTATGCAGGTTTCCTCTCGATGTTTTCCTTCACCGTAAAGCTCGTGGTGTGACTAATCACTGTACTTAAGTTCAGAAAAACTCATTGGTACAGTCGGGATTCAAACATGCGACCTTTGCGTCGCAGGCAACTGCTCGAACCACTCGGCCACCACGGCTTCTAAGATATAATAACATCAACAAAATATATAAGGTTGCTAATAGAAAGGGTTATGAAATAGCTTCGGTATCGGGTAATTAAAACTCGTAGCGGAATCAACGAGTGGCACCGTAAGCTGGATTTTGGCAGGAATCAATCCAATTTGAGGTACGCAATTTCCGATCAGCCGCCAGGTACGTAAGCGGCATAAAAGAATTCCCGAATTCAATTATTGAATTAGCTCGCGATGGTACTTTGCGAACAAAAGCATCCTTACATCACAAATTGAAATGTTTGAAAAGTAAAATAACTGGAAATATAGCGACTCGTTTGTTTTTTCAGGATGATTGTTTTGTATTACCTTCTAGATATGATTTCTGACTTCTCAATTACATACATTAACGGTAAAGATTCATAAAGGCTTTTCATGGGGTTCAATATCACTCGTATTTGCAGGTGCTATAATAATATGGCACCTAAAAAACCTTTGGGATGTCCTAAAAATAGATCTAAAGCATTTGTTACGAAAACAAATCTGGCATATTTCCACGCCTTCTCACAATAGCCCCAAGAGCGAATGGCAGATGTACACATATATTCACTTTCTTACCATAGATAATTAAGTGCGAATAAGACAGGCGAATCGATCACCGAGCTTCAAGGATTTGATATACGACCATAAAAAGTCATCGGTAAAGTTGACCGGGGTTGAAATAATATTTTTAGCTAGCTGTCCCGCCCAGCTTTGCCTGAGTGAAAGAATAAAGCTTCTGAAACACGATCGCACCACCGGGTCCAATGGTGAATCTCAACCATTCTCGAACCCTCCTGAAGACACAGAAAAATCGTAATAGAAGTTCCCTCCGTTTAGGAGTTCAGTGAAAAACACACTATCTATCCTTTATACATACATACATATCGTCACGCCAAGTCCCCAGCGGGGTAGGCAGAGAGTATAGTATATCTATCCTTTATCAAATTAATTAATGGACCCTTAACAATCTCCATAAGTCGATTTTCTATTCGTGCTTGCAACTCAAAATAGCGCGAGATATTTTATATGGGCCTTAGCCTAGAATTATTACATACATACATACATATAATCACGCCTCTTTCCAAGTGGTAGGCAGAGACCACTTCTTTCCACTTGCTACGATCCTTACATACTTCTTTCGCTTCGTCCACTTTCATTATGTCCACATGGCCATGTCGAGAGAATGAATGAAGAACGATTGACGAAAAAAGTGTATAAGGCGAGTGTGGATGAAAGTGTTGGAAGGGGTAGACCTAGTCGGACGTGTCTAGACCAAATTAGGGACGTCTTGAAAAGAGGCCAGGTCAAGAGTACCTTAAACCGAAGAGCATGTATGAAGAATTATTAACATAACATACATGTAATTATTAATAACTAGCTGTCCCGCCCAGCTTCGCTCGGGTAAAAAAGTAAAATTTCCTGAAACACGATCGCAGCGCCACCTATCGGGTCCAATTGTGTTGTAAGCTATCCTTTCTTTTAAGTTGGATCAAACTGCACACGGTGTGCAAGTTTGATTGAAATCGGTTAAGTAGTTCAGGAGCCCATCGTGGACTTGATTGCCATAAAAAAGGTTATAGTGAGCCAATCTTAAAAGACATATGCTGCCGCGGACTTTTTTTTTTAACTTTTAAAGAGGAACAATTCTCTCATACATGATATTTATGGAACTTAAACCGTTTACGCAGCGCACGCAACGGAAGCTCTCAAAAAGGAATATTTTTTCCCGTTCCGGCAATATTATTCATTTATGCTTCGCTCCTATTGGTCGTAGCGTGATGTTATATAGCCTAAAGCCTTCCTAGAGAAATGGACTATCCAACACAAAAATAATTTTTCAATTCCAACCAGTACTTTCTGAGATTAGCGCGTTCAAACAAACAAACAAACTCTTCAGCTTTATAATATTAGTATAGATAAACACAACATTGTAATTCCCAGAATATACACACAATTATCTCTACTATGGTGCCACACAACGAGACACGAGACAATGTGCCGCAGGGTACGTTGTAACTTGCCTTCTTATGCATATGTATTTGTGTTTTCATGGAAACATACGACTCTTCATAGTAGATATTGCAAATTAACATACAAATCATCACGTCGAGACCCGCACGAGGTAGACATAGAAAGTAGAGCGAAATTTCTCAGTAATTTAAGTCAATATTGTATTATATATTATCGTTGAAGCCTTAATTTTGGTATTTCTTTTTTGTATGCAGGTTTCCTCTCGATGTTTTCCTTCACCGTAAAGCTCGTGGTGTGACTAATCACTGTACTTAAGATCAGAAAAACTCATTGGTACAGTCGGGATTCGAACTTGCAACCTTTGCGTCGCAGGCTGCAACTGCACGAACCACTCGGCCACCACGGCTCGTGTTATCATGTTAATCGATATATATCTCTGAGACGAATATACGCTTCTGGGGGCATTGTGGGAAGACGTGAAAATATACAAAATTTATTATTTACAAATGCTTAGAATTAACTTTCTAACATAGCATTCACATTTCTATTAATGCCATTTGGATGTCCTTTTTATCGCCAAGCGCTTCAATCCTCCTGAGGTTTGACTTCACGTTAATCAACATCACTTACAATAACGATAAAGAATTTGGAGCATACCCCTGGTGACCAATTTCGTATTCTATTTAAGTAGGTTAAAATAAAAGTAGCATGTTCGTATGTATGTATGCAGTAGTAATGTATACCTATACACCACTCCCTACCCCTTCGGGGACCCGTGTGGAACGCGTGAGGGTGTTATTATCATATTATTTTAGTATGTTCCATCATGTTCCTAAAGCGCCAGTTGATAAAACATTCACCATTTAGTGAATTTTCTCATTGTCAGAGTAACATTGGTACTGGTCAATGTAATTTACATATCAAACAAACCGTAACCACACATAACCCGAGAAATCAAAGGATTGTAAGTTTAGGTTCGTTATATACTAACCTCAAATGGTAAGTATTTGATTTTACACTCAATAGCTCGTAAATGTATATCCTATACATTTATGAGAGGCTTAGTAATTCCTATGTCATTCAATAACTGGAAAAGTGTATTTACTCTCAGGCGATCTTTAGAAGCGTGTTAACACAACTTCATTCATAAAAGATATATATTCATACGTTTAATTTCATGTGTGGGTATTACTTATACACCTCTGCCTACCCCTTCGGGGACCCTTGTGGGGACGCGTGAGGATATATCATTAATATTATTTATTAATTTCATTCAACATTCATATACATACCTGTCGATAACAGTGCCAAGAGCTTTCCACAAATATTTACTCAAAGCGAGTATCTTCTGATATTCATCAATAATATGTGTATATAAATATGCGATGATATAAATATTCAGGTGGGTATACATAGATGGTATATATATATATATATAGAAATATTACTTCAGTTCCGCAACATCTTTCGCTGAACTCAATATCTGAGAATACAATTTCTCGAAGCGGTTTAAATTTGAGTGCCTCTTTATAAGCATGCACATACGCCGTGGCATATGTAATATGGAATATAAGCAGAATTTTCTAGTCAAAATTGTAAACCCTATCCTCATGCCTTCCCACCAGGGTCCTGGGGGGTAGGCCTGGAGGGAAGGCCTGGACGCGTATAAGTAGTACCCACACACCAACTTTCCGCCATAGAGATATTTTAGGTGCAAAGTGAAAAGTGACAGATGATCAACGTGTCATGAAACGATATTCTTCATGCATTATGAAGAGACTTATGAGTGTGGGCGAAGCGAAAGAGATATACAGAATATAAAAAGGTATGTTTGCTTACTACTCGTGCTTTTTATTTCAAAGACGAAGGCATATTATAAGCTATTCAAATAGATGCAGTAACATTAAATTCGTCACAAAATCCTTCACGGAATAACATCCAAGATAGAGTAAGGTGTGGTATTTTGCGGAGTGAAAGTCATTAGGAGGTGAGGCCCGCCGAGAGTCACGCCGGAACGGTAATCAGCTTCCAGGAGTGCCCATTGAATCATTAATAACTTTTCCTCTTTCATTTCCGTCTCTATGCCCTAACAACTGCAAACAAACAAGTTATATTGACTATGGAGCTTAGTCTTTACTTTTCCTTGCCGTTTAGTGAATTGTGGTTTATTTATTGAATAATAAGTTACACCAGATAGACCGACAAGAGAACTTAACACTCATTAACACTTACATAGTATATTATATATACGCTATATACATACGAATGAAATGAAAAATATTTTATTCAACGTTAGAGACAAGGAACACTTATTGAAAGTAATTATGTATTGTATATTATGTATTAGGTAAATATAAAAATACGGTTAGCACCATTTCAAAGAAAAAAACAACTGTAAAGAGAAGAAACAGCGAAACAAACTCCTTGGTTCCCTTTGTTAACAGCGTTTCCCTTTTTCAAAGGGGAAATATTGTTTTTTTTTCAAGAAGAGATATTCATTACCATGCATAGCTTTCATTTATATATTCTGTTATTTTATAATAAGTTTATTATTTATATATTTGTATAATTATGTTGGTAACGTTTAGAGAAAAATAAAGAAAATGACAATATGAGAACGTTAACAAAAAACTGAAATTGTGTGAAAAATAGGAGTGTTATACACATGTATGTATATAATGTATAGTATGAATCATGATTGAATTTTAAAAATATTCGTTAATTTAATATAAAGTGTAAAAAAGCTACGGAGTTCATAACTCAAAATGAAAATATTTTATTCAACGTAAGGGACACAGGGAACACTTATTGAACGTCATATACTTAATAAAAACTAAAATAACCACTAGCTTAATTATCGTGGCCAAAATGGTCCCATTCAATATCCCCATCTCACAGTACAAATTGTTGCCTGTAATTACCGATTCCAGTTTAAGAGCTTAGCTCTAGTCCATAAATCAGTTGGTTGATATTTGATGATATTGATAAACTTTGGTGATATCTTGGGTAAAGTTAGAACAGTTAGTAATGTAGGTGTCGAATGTTGAAGCAGTCGAGTGAAATCCATACTACACATATCCATAATTTATTATAAACTTACGACTCGCCCCGGCTTCGCACGGATGCAATGTAGATACTAATAACATCGCGGACTTCTATATCGATATTTTAAAGATATACAATTCCGTAGTACATTAATTGTAGACGCACCCGACCAATTTCTAGTCTAGGGCGTCATGGGATGCGGGGAGTATGACTCGACTCTATTAATTGTAGGGTGCGTGTGCGCTCATGCTACTCTAATCTATGCTCATAAGCAATCAGTGTGTACTGACAATACACAAACAATAGTGGAAGGTTGCACACTTACACTTTGAACTATGAGGAAGAATAGTGGGGCGCGTCTTCGTGGATGGCACTATCTAAACATGTTGTAAGTTGTAATTAAAAAACGTCAACTTCATCTTAATTGCAAAATCATTCAATATTACTTATATTAATGAAGTATTGAGCGTATAGTCAAATTAAACCAGAGTGAAGCCGCGGAGTCCAACTAGTATGTCTATACAAACATACATCTCTAAGTTAGGGACTTGGCGTGATGATAGGTATGTATCTCTAAGTTACTCTGCACCCATAAAATTTATATCCAATGATTTATCAATATACCGTTAAAACCTTTTTGCTTGTATGAAGTTACAAATAAATGATTGATTGCTTTTCCTTTTTTATTCAAAATCGGTGGAACGAAATTTCCATTTTAAGGTTAGGTTGGTAGCTAAAATGTATGGACAAATACCGCTGGGATAAGATTGAAGGACTATTTAGGTCTACAATGTAGTCGAAAAAATGAAGGATCTGTTCTTTAAAAAAAATATTTAGTATTTTTCTTCTTTGTACACTAATACATTTACACATAAATACACTTTTTTTTATAAATACTCAACGTGTGTAAACACGTCAACTTTACTTTCTCTTCTTCAACCGAATAAAAAAATATGGCCCAATGTTATCTTCTAGCAAAAGAAAAAAAATGGCAGTGGTGGAAATAATACCCACGTATCGCTGGATATACTCTTACAAGAGGCCAACGAAGCCGATGTTGATATTTTCTAAGACGTAAGCCAGCTTACCGTAAAGTCAAAGAAATTACCATACTTTAATTATTCTTATATATAGCTGCATAAAAATATTGTTTAATATAAGTTTATTTATATTTATCATTATTTTATTAAAAAAAGCCGTGGTGGCCGAGTGGTTCGATCAGTTGCCTGCGACACAAAGATCGCAAGTTCGAATCCCGACTGTACCAATGAGTTTTTCTGAACTTAAGTACAGTGATTAGTCACACCACGAGCTTTACGGTGAAGGAAAACATCGAGAGGAAACCTGCATACGTTTGAGAAGAAATTCAAAGTATGTATAGTCGTGCTTGAGTAACGGCGATGGACTCGCCATCTGTCACGTTGGCACCAAATATACCTCTGGCGGAAAGTGGGTGTGTGTGTATTTATTACCTATACACCTCTGCCTACCCCTTCGGGGACCCTTGTGGGAAGGCGTGAGGATATATTATATTATATTATTTTATTAAAATATCGTTAAATAACTTGGTACCATTATCAAAGCTTTATATATTGAGATTTTCCCTTCATATGTGATTGCATCTCTATAAGTCTGTCCTTTTTACACATCCCCTGCCATGATCTTCCTCCTTGCTCACTTTGTTTGATATATAATCCTGATGTTAATAAAAATGTGTTAGTTGTTTGTGTTTATTTTCCTTGGGCTAACTTCTATAACTTGGCATATATTGCTTCTCTGTTACCATTGTGACAACAAAAGTTATAATATTGTTAAGAAGTTAAACATTCCCTACGCCAAGTAAGTATGATGAACTTATTCTAATACCCCCAATAGGTATCTTAGTTCGTAGAGTTGCTACCAGTATGCCAATATTTCAAACATCAGTCATCGTGCAATATTGAATGTATGGCTGTTTGTTACTCAATCACACGTCAACCACTGAATGGATTTTGATGAAAATTCGATTGGAAATAGCTTATATAAACTCGATAAATACAGATCTTATATGCCAGTAAAATTATGTCTGTTTTTCCGCTGAATTCTGCTAGTAATTCACAGTACACATACATATAACAAAATACTGTCCCTATCGAGATAGCCAGGAAACGTAGAGCACCAGCTATCTCTAGACTTACTGACTCTTCTGCTGCTACATTTATTAGTTCCTTCATAGATAGCCAAATACTTCGAGACTCATCTGTAATGATCTGTTTTTGTCATCTTACCTATAAGTAATAACTATATAGTATGGTCATCAATAATAACCTGATTATTTCCACTTTATTCGGAGGAACCAAAAACTACTTCAAAACTAGTTGATTTCCTTACGCTATCGATCCGGAATTGTATCTTATTATTTTGGCGAAACAGTATCCCTTTTAGTCACGAAGCAAACAAAGTAAACATTACAATTTATTCCTAGCAGTAAATCAATCGAAAAGCGATAGTTATTTACACTGCACAATATTTTGTTGGCAGTCTGTATCCGGTTGTAAACGATAACTTTACTTTGTATTATTTTCTTAACCTACATATATACTTACCTTTTGCGAGTCGCAAATTCCTTTTTAACAAACCACTGTAAATTCACGGATTGCAAGAAATAATATTTTATCTCTTTTGACCGAGACAACACTAATAAAATGCGTAAGCAATGCAGGATGAAAGAGGTTTTCCAAAACAAAAATCCAATTAGATGAGCAGACAGACACAAAATTATTTGTTGGAAAACCTTAACAATTTTAATGCTTTGCAAAGATTGTCAAGAATGTATTTTATTAAATTGAGTTGGAAGCGGACGAGGTTCATTAATTTAAATTCGCGCAAATTAGAGAGCCTTTTAAGCTTCCTGATATTCAAAGTATTCGTCGAACCATTAAGTACCTTAATATATTTATAATTAATACAAGGATTATCAAACAATTAATGTCCTATTGAATAATAACAATGAATAGTTTACCAAACTCATCACGAAATGGTAATATTGACACAATTGGGCAAAATTGGCAAAATCCATACGTTTATAGTGCAACTAACACCGATACTTATCTCAGTATAAGGTCGTCAAAGCATAATTACCGAAGGAAAAGACAACGCGGTAAAGTTAACCGCTTACCACCAGGCGGGCCATATGCTTAATTCTGTATTACTCGCTATATAAATGCCCTACTTCCTCGCTCGTTATTTAGCAACACTCTCAGCTCAATTCCTAGCCCCGCAGTATTGAGTCCCTTAGCTGTGTAGCTTAGCAATTCGACTTTAGAGGTGTCTAATGGAAGCGCCCTTACCATCTTTAAGCTAACTAGTAATTGTCCTAAAAATCAAAGCCAATGTATGTTCAATGTACCTAATAAATAATTATTCAAGGATGTCTGCATCTGCATAACACAATATGATAAGTATGTATGTTATCTTTATATTATTAAATTTTTGGAGTTTCATCGTCATACCAAAACTAGGTCTAGTCTCAGAAGCTCTGCGTTAATCTTTTAGATGTCGTACAAAGTAACGTATATACTAGGTACGATTACGATTACGTAATTAATTATAATAAACAAACCTTGAAGCGTACCAGACAGTACGAATAAATGTCAAATGCGCCCCGCCTGGTCCCTAAGCGATTAGCGTAGGTGACATACAAAGCAGTCGATTTATAGATTTGGTAACTACTTTTTTATATCCTCTCGCCTTCCCACAAGGGTTCTCGAAGGGTAGGGCAGAGGTGTGTAGACACACACCCACTTTCCGCTAGAGATATATTTTAACGTGCTAACGTCACAGATGGCCGTTACTCAAGCACAACCATACATACGCCTTTGAATTGCTTCTCATACGTATGCAGGCTTCCCCTCGATGCTTTCCTTCACCGTTAAAACCTTAAAGCCTTGGTATGACTAATCACTGTACTTAATTTCAGAAAAACTCATATTTAGTGAAGTCGCGATTCAAACTTGCAATCTTTGTTTTGCAGCCAACTACTCGAACCACTCGTCCACCACGGCTCATATAACGTTTTTTTAATAACGTTCTTAATCAAAATGTTGTATACGTGAACCTAAAACCTCAGGCTAACCTACTAGGCACATCAGGCAGGGTATGTGACAGGTCGGCGACAATGCAATGACGAGCTTCGTGACATTTTCACAAATATCTCGAAGCTACATAAATAGGTTACTAAATACGCCGTCGACAGCAAACCAATAAGTAAGCTTGTTAAAAGCTTTTATCTCTCCTATTATCGATACGAATTGTTCGACCATCTTGTTACAATAATCTAGGTTAATAGGCGAATTTAGCAGATTTACTCAAAGGTATAAATTATGAATTCGTATATAAGGTACTCCACCTTCATACTGGGGCGAAATTAATGGAACGTTTCAGACTTTTCGCTTTGCGTTACCTCTGTCAGACCTTGGAATCCATTCAAAATCAGCTCGGTATAACGATGTAGTCTTTATATGGCAAATTCTCGTCACAATAAAATCTCAATCAAATTACCTTTTTAATCCGAATACAGCAAATTGCTGTTCATTTAATGCAAAGTGGATTTACTTCAGTGGTTTTTACATGTACCTAAGATGTCTTTATTCAAATACGAATTACGTAAAACATGTTTCGTTTCGATTGTGTACGAAAATATAAAAGGTATATGCGGAAATTAGGGCGGAGTGAATTTATACAATTCGTTTTCGTTATTTCTATTTCATTTCAAGTTTGGCATTTTATTTTCGCCAAAGCTCATTTCAAAAGATCAGACTCAAATACTGTATTTGCTATATCCGAGATATTGACAATAGTAAAATGACAGTAGATATGCTATTTTCATATTAAATACCATTGTGACAATATTTGTGTCACTAGTTTAATTTGTGAATGTGTGAACATTGTAGGCTTTGTAGATTCCTAGATCTTATTAACTTTGTAATATTTATCATGTTATGCGATTTTTTTGTATAGAAGGCAACGTATTGTCAGGTCTACACTGTTCCCCTATACTTAAGTGCTAATGCTGTAGCATAATAATATTTTATTGTATAGCAAATGATTTGAAATGAGTAACCATGGAGTTTCCTGTCGGTTCTTCTCCAAGGAAACGACCACCCCGACCCGTGCACCTTTTTCGACGTTTTATAAGTGCCAATTTGGGCTTAAGTGAAATAAAATATGTATTTTGATTTGATTTCCTTTCTCCGAGTGGTTTAAGTATTCATCTGCAATATATTTTAGAAGTTCAGAACATGATAATGTCTACGAATAAATATTTTAAGCTAACCGTTTACCTAAACTGAAACGTGCATACGTTTGAGACGAAATTCAAAGACAAATCCATGTACAGTCGGGTTTGTAAGATGGCGGCGAACATGCCATGTACCATTTTGTCACGTAAATGTCATCACTCCAGCAAATAGGGTATTGTATCACCTCTGACGTCCCTTTTGGTGATCTTTGTCTTTCAATTATATACACTTTTTCATATCAAGATCTACATAAAGGAGATATTGTGTTGAATTGTACATATCATTTAAATGTTTGTGTTATTTCCGCATAAATATCATTAATAACACTTCCGTGATCAACGCGGAAAAATATGATATCTTATTAAAATGCAGGCAGTTGTTGGTTTTCGGTTCATTGGTTCGCTTATAATCAATCTGTCGATAGAAAAAACAAGAAAAGCTAGCGATCATGTTGCTAACGAATTTCATTAGAAACTAAATTTACACCTTCCCACAAGGGTCCCAGTCGCAGAAGACGGTAAGATGATAAGCATGCGGCCTGCCTGATGGTAAGCGGTAACCGCCGCCTTTGGACTCTTGCAACACCGGGGGTATTACTCGCGCGTTGCCGACCCTGCAGGAATCTTTACTACAATAATACCTTCATGCAAACTGAAAGTGGGTAATTAAAATATACATGATCCGTTGAATTCTGCCTAAGCAACGTAATTAATTCAAGAGGTATTCTAACCGAAGATAATTGTGGGGACAAAACCAAAAACAACGGTCGCTAATAAATTTCCTATTCTGTTTTGAAACAGAACAACCAATAATTCCCTTGAGCCCTCGATATTCATTTACGGTTTCATCTCGCCCCTTGTTCTTGTTATTAGTACCGTTCTAAAGCAACGTTGAAAAGTAATAATAATAAAGTTATCTTCTGTCCATCTCGCATAGAGCCAATAAATGGATCCTATCTTAGACAAAGACTGTAGGTACTATAAATAGCAGTCACTAAATGTGTACATAAATAACAAACAAAATATAATATGTATATATTATATTTTGTATTGTTATGAGTATTGTTATGAGTATTCATATACGTTCAATATTATTTACGGATGAATCGTGCAAAAAGTTTTGGTCTTTGTATTAGTTTTGTAATAAAATTAGTTATACATACCCTCATTTGTGATGGTGTGACGAATGATATAAGTACAACAGAAACCAAAGTAATATAAATTAAATCGTATATTAACCGAACCCCAGACGTAATATGAGACTTACCTGTCTAGTTGAGGCTGGACAACGGCAGCAGTTTCTTCTTTTTGGTGGTGTTGGACGGAGGGCGCGGCTTGCGCTGCCGAGAGCGCTAACGCCTTGTATCGCGATTGTTCTGCAGTCGGCAGCACTATATCTACGGATCTTGACCGCAGCCCAGTTCCGGGAACCGTCAGAGAGTTGCCACTCCCATTTAGCTCCTCAGCTCTACCACCACCAGAAACTTTTGAAAAACAGGAATCAACTGACGCGGCACGATCACGTTTTAGTTCTGGCACAGCGAGGTAAATATCATGGACGAGAGAATCTCTCGGTGCGTTAGACGCGCTCTCCTCGGAGGCTCGTACGTTTTCGAGTGAACTGCCCGTCGGCTCGACAAAGAAAGCTTCTTGTCGCGATATTGAGCGTCTCCGCTGTGGTAGAAATGGCGGCTCATCGTTCGGAGGTTGGAGCTCAAACGATGGTGCACCTGGTGACGGAGGTGGCGACTGCGGCGGCAATGGGATGACAGTACGCGGCGGCGGAGGTGGTACGAGCAGAACTCGCGGGATCTCCGCATCACTCTCGTCGTCGTCTTCATCCTCGGCGGAGGAGGAGGCTAGCGGCCGATCGGGCGTGGTGCGCTCCTCGCTGCGGCGCGCCAGCCACGTCTCCATGTGCCGGCAGTGTACGCATGGTGGCGGGGTGCCCTTTCCCGATCGACGTCGCGACCATAGACGCGGTACCTGTCATAAATATATTATTACATTAACATTGAGTTTTCTTATTCGAAAAATATGAGAATGATCCTAACATTCCCTTTCGTCGCATAGTATGTCCTTACCTCGAGGTATGTGCCCGAGTCGTCAGATCCAGCGGAGTCAAAGGACCTGGAGCGGGCGCCGGGCTGCGGTACCGAGAGCAACACGCTCCCGCCACCGCCGCGCGCCGCTTCCAATTGGATCTCATCGAACGACGCCGACCGGACCTTGCGACAATAGAACGAAAATATACAATTTGAGGAATTATAACTAATAATAATAATTTATTTCCGAAAAATACGCAGTGTATTCCTGCTTTGTCACTCTTCCATAACTCATCCTTTTTATATTTACATCCAATGCAAAGTACCTACCTATCATAACTTTCTTAACTTTTACAAGCACACTCCCGTCCACGGCAATTTCTTACGAATTTGCACTTCATGCGAATCCGTTCATTACGCCGAATATTTTTGAAAGTAAATGCATCTCAACTGCACTAAATGTATGCATTGTTCCTC
This sequence comes from Drepana falcataria, assembly GCA_945859725.1. Classification (NCBI taxonomy): domain Eukaryota; kingdom Metazoa; phylum Arthropoda; class Insecta; order Lepidoptera; family Drepanidae; genus Drepana; species Drepana falcataria. The sequence goes on from OX243926.1 coordinate 7,610,691, forward strand.
TGATATACCTACCCGGGAATGAGTTACTGATATCACGTCAGTTGCTTTACGAATCCCTTAATTGCGGATTCGATCTAATATTTTGTTACGCCGCACATATACAAGAAAACGCATCGCAACTGCATATATACTTCTCAAATCCTTCTTCTATAAATTATTGATACAACTACACGAAACTGCCTTAATCTAAGGTTTTACTACAAGTGGTTCACAGCTCAACTACATTTACAGCAACTGCAATATTCATCAACATCATCATCATTATCATTTCAGCCTATCTCTGTCCAATCCTGTACATATGCCTCTGGTTGCTTAATTTGATAACCAATATTGATACGAACACACGGAACTGCTTGGATCTAAAGTGTTACTATAAGTGGTGAGTAGGATAGTATATATACCTGCTTGGGCACCTCGAGGCTGCTCTGCGTCTTCATGTCGGCGGGTGTGGGCGTGCGCGATCGTTTGAAGGTGGTGCGCAGGCGCTGCATGGCGGCCGGGGCGGGCTGCGCGCACGCTCCTCATCTCGCGGGCCCGCCCCGCCGCCACCCGCGCCCCTCCCAATCACACTCACCACCGCTGACACATAACAATACATCATACAAACACTTATAAAACTTCATTTAACTTCAATACTTCTGTTCCGTTGTGATTTAATACACATTCAGTTGTTTTGTATAATTTAATTCATTTTCCTGCGTTTTTTCTTTAGCTCCCTCTCAGTCTTTGTCTGGGAGAAATTAGTTTAGCGATAAACCAGCCTTTTGTGTGAATTATTGTATTTTTCCATGTCACTGATAATAAAGTACCAGTATATTGGTATTATTATTCTTTTGCCATATTTCCAACAGACTATTTCACACGTTACCACGCAATTAATATGTATTCATATAGAAAGATATACTCTCCGTGCATAATGACCTATCTCAACAACGTGAAATCCTGAATGCAAAACGCAGTAAACTCTGTTTTATACTACCAACGGCAAACACGGCCAGTGTAACCTACAAACTCGCTTTAACAAAAATACCGGTACCTAGATATAAGTATTATCAAATATACCGCATGTGAAACCACGAGGCTCAGCATGTACATATACAATACGAATGTCTTTGAAAAGAGAAATTAAAGAAGAAGACAACGTTACATTTCCCCAGAACAAAATGATTTAACAATGAAGGGTGTAGTGATCAAGAGTAGGTGCCTTCTCGAAATCTGCGAGCAAGTATGAAATACGGGTCAATAGTGTAAGACGGGCAGGCGCTCTAGCGCTCGCTTCATTGTCTGCCTACCCCGTGAAAGTCGGCGTGATGATATTTACGTATGAACATTATTAAATTCCTACGATGTATATGTATACTTAGATAATATTGATCATGATTCCGATAACTTGAAAATCAATGGGTAAGCAATGTCATCCAGCGTGGCAATGCTGTTAGTGTTCTTGCTAGCTAATCGTGTTTTATCTTCTAAAGCTATTTAATATATATATTATATCCACACGCCTTCCCACAAGGGTCCCCGAAGGGCTAGGCAGAGGTGTATAGGTAATACCCACACACCCACTTTCCGCCAGAGGTATATTAGGTGCCAACGTGACAGATGACGAGTCCATCGCCGTTACTCAAGCACGACTATACATACGCCTTTGAATTTCTTATCAGACGTATGCAGGTTTCCTCTCGATGTTTTCCTTCACCGTAAAGCTCGTGGTGTGACTAATCACTGTACTTAAGCTCAGAAAAACTCATTGGTACAGTCGGGATTCGAACTTGCGACCTTTGCGTCGCAGGCAACTGCTCGAACCACTCAGCCACCACCAGAAATATTTGCAAATAGCTAGTTTTGTTACTGTTTTTTATAAATGTATTCACGCCTTCCCACAAGGGTCCCCATAAGGGTAGCATACGTGTATAGGTAATTAGTAAAAGAAGAAGAAATATTACAGACAGAAGCATTATTGAAGCACCCAATAGATACTTAAATGGCTTTAAAAGTTAAAACACTTCAGAATATAACAAGAAAATGCAAGTGTATTCATTCATACGTACATATATTTACAGGCAGTAGCGATTGTCAACCAGAACCAGAGGTATTTGTTCAACAAATACAATGCACACAATACTTACAGAGTACGAGCATTTCAATGTGACAGGGCGCCTCGAGAATTCTATTCATAGGGTTCGCTGTGGACGTGTAATATCTTGTGTATTCTTACAGTTTAGTAGGGCGTAAGGCGCAGCGCCACCTATCGGGTCCAATTGTGATGTAAACTATCCTATCTTTTAAGTTGGATCATACTGCACACGGTGTGCAAATTTGATCGAAATCGGTTAAGTAGTTTAGGAGCCCATCGCGGACAAACAACGTGACACGTAATTTATATTTATTACCAATTCATATCTATTTACCATTATCATTATAAGTGATACGAATATTTGTATCGATAATATTGTTCTATCGATTCATATTGGGCAGCACTGTTTTAAAATGGAGTGTGAATGTTGTGAAGTGGTGATTTTGACACCAAAGACTACTATTGACAAATTATACTCGCATAGCTCGAAGCGAGAAGTTGTTTTATTTAAATCTATTCTCATCCTGATAATCTACATATGTTTTCTGGGATAAGAAACTTCTATTTTGTATGTAAGTTTTGTCTCGACCATTTCCTTCCGTATACTCTTTAAAATCATATATTTATATCTATTTTAGCATACGAGTCGGATACAGACAAGGGTTGAGTCAAAGAGATTGCGTTAGACGGAGATAAATGTTGAGAACTGCAGCAGATAGGACGTTAAGAACTGAGCTTCTAAATGGTTGATGATACCAGCGATGCCCCGCGATTTCACCCGCGTAAAATGTTATACCATATAATGAAACATATCTTATCACTTAATCCAGCTAATAATCTATCTCTGTGCCAAATTTCATCCGATTCCAATTAGTTGTTTCGGCGCTTAACAGGAACAACCCTGATTACAAATGAAACTATATAAATGTTCGTCTTCATAATATTAATAGGACTTTCAGTAGAATACAAATTCAATTCAAACAACATACCAACAGTATAATTAAACGTGTGAATAAATTACGAATCACCCAATACTGTGCCGGTAATTCTAAATTCGGTAATAATAGCCTGTAAATTGTAAAAATTACAGGGCATCCATCAAATGGAATTGGGAGTTATCAACATAGTACACTATAATTCTCTCATCAAGTGAATAATTTGTACCAAGCGAATTTATATGTGCGAACACTAAATCTTGTGAAACGGAAGATTAAATAAACATTAATGTTACTACATACCGGCGCGCTGAAAATTAATGAAAGGAAACCAAATATTGACTGCGAATGATACTCAAAATAAACAATATGCTTTACGTAGTTGTATCTAATACATAAGCAAATTGCACAACGGATTTCGTAAAGAGATATCTTGCTACTTAAACAGAGAAACGATTTTTCACGTAAGCCTTTACCTTTTGGGGATAATGCAAGGCTTATCTGAGCCGGTGTAACAACGCTCAGGATGTATAATGTTTGCCTTATTTCCCTCGCATACAGGTCAAGCAGGCATCGATTTCGAGCTTAGGTATATAGGTCGATAAGTCTATCACCAGGTGTAGATGGAGCGGTCGATCCGACATTCATTATTAATATTACATTTAATGTAAGTGAGAGCCGTGGTAGCCGAGGGGTTCGAATAGTCGCCAGTAACATAAAGATTACAAGTTCGACTCACGACTGTATCAATGAGTTTTTCTGAACTTAAACCAATTCATGTTCAGTTTAAAAACATTGATGTTTGTGAAGTTTTTTGTACGGGATGGAACAAACACGAAAAAACGTATAAAACGAAATAATAATAACACACTGCTGCGTAAAGCGTAAGGCGTAGGTAAAATATATGAGCATAACATGAGTAGTTCAACGTGTGTATAACTCAAGTACCTACTAAGTTAATAATACTGTCAGTCGCAGGCAAAATAATTTAATAGTGTATTTTTTTAATTAACCCCAAACATTTCATATCGTGATGTCGACGTAGGCGGACTTTAAAGCTTTAAATAGAATCATGACCATAACGATTATATTATTATAGAATCATAGGTAATCAATAAAAGGTAGGATTACAGGAAAGGTCTAGTGATGTGAAAGACCCCAAACACTCGTGGCACTTGTATAATGACGAACAAGCTATAGTACCCGTAGCAATAAAACGTTGGAGTCTCAAAGCCGCTTACAGACCGACATCCATATGTAAATCATATCGCTCGCCATCTATAGATATCTACGTACGAGTACATCGTTGAGATGTCAGTCTCTTATAAAGATTTTATTAATGAATGGGTATCCTTAGTATTGAATGGGCACCTTTATTTGTTTAAATTAAACTTTATCTGTGGCAAAAAAGACTGTTGTTAGTTTATGAAAAAATGTGTGTGACGCTACTTCGAAAGATTAATAAAAGAAAAATACGTTGGCCTGGTGTTTATAGTCGGCATCCCACAAAATGTATATGGCTAGCTAAGCCACGGGATTTCACCCCCCTAAATTGAATTAAGCATATTCTGTGTTAACCCAGAGAAATATGAACATATCAAGTATCCTAGTTTTTAATGGTTTGTATGCTTTAATTATAAAGTAGAGTATAGCTTTAGTGCTAATTACTAGCAAGATACATTTCTTCTCAAACGCATTCAGGTTTCCACTCAATGTTTTTCTTCGTCGTAAAGCTCGTGGTGTGATTAATCTCTATACTTAAGCTCGGCAAAACTCATGGGAACAGCAGGGATTCTAACCTGCATTTTTTGAATCGCAGGCGACTTCGCGAACCACTCGGCCACCACGGTCCAGATTTACTTTAAAAGTTCTAAGTTTAAATGTTCTAAGGCTACGGTTTATAATACATAAAACCTTCCCGGTGTGTGAATCGATAACTTTGAGCGATCAAAGCCCAGTCGTACTCTACATCTGAAATCTCAAGTGCCGCCATCAACGATCGTAAGCCGAACTTTTTCTTTAAAGTAATAAATTAAGTATACAAGTGTGTATACCTTTTCGGACCCCACTTCACACATAGGCTCAACTCAACTTGTTTATTCAAAACTCAAGGTAGTTTAGTGTAGTTTTGAACTACTTAAGTTAACATAAGGACTTTTGTTTCCCACATAGCCTTGTTTGTAATTTGACGATACTGTAAAGCAAGTGTGCTTTAATATATATATTGACGGCCGTCTGGCCTAGTGGTTAGAGCTCCTGACTGCGAAACTCGAGGTTGCGGGTTCGAATCCCGCTGGGGGCAGATATTAGTGTGATGAACACGAGTATTTGTACCTTAGTCTTGGATGTGCTATGTATTTATGTATATATATAATAATAATAATATATCCTCACGCCTTCCCACAAGGGTCCCCGAAGGGGTAGGCAGAGGTGTATAGGTAATACCCAACACCCACTTTCCGCCAGAGGTATATTAGGTGCCAACGTGAAATTAGAATTTATGTATATATCTATCTATATAAGTAAATATATCGTTGTTTAGTTACCATAACACAAGCTTTGCTTAATTTGGGACTAGGTCAATTTGTGTGGAATTGCCCCAGGTATTTATTAATTTATTTTATATTGTATTTTCGTGCTCCTATATACTTAGCAGCGTATGTTATGACAGGCACGTTTTGCAAATCCAGCATGATGTAGTATGCATGCATGCGGCTGGTATATCGATGCCGTCATTGCTCTAATTTCATAGCAATTCACGCCTTACGTTGAGAGCACACATCATTATATTCTCATACGTATTATGCCGAGGCTTCGGGCGCTCGGCTGTTTGCGCATTGCTTCAGTGAACGGGAGCATACAAAGGTACGCTTAAATCGCGAAACACTGTAAAATTCACAGAGAAACTTGTTCATAAGCATATCGATGACAGGTGTGAGTCGCGTTGAGATTTTTCCTTTGATACGTCGTCGCCGTTCACAAATCAGATGATGTGTGCTACTCATGCGTGGAAAAATACATGTGATGGGAACAAAAAAGATTGCCTCTTCTATTGTAGTTGCTAACTAAAAGGAATAGCTCCTATGGGCATTAATAAGTAAACACATGGTACTTGCTACCTAGCCTTATACCTCCAAGTTTATGGGGCTACGGTTTGATCTTACCTTAGAAAACTTTATAATTTTTTATGATAAAGATTTTTTATGTATTTATTTATTTGATGCAAAGAACAAAGTTGCATATTCCCAAAGGAAACATACAAACATACGCACAACCGTTACTTATCAGTATATTGTTATAACCTACTATTAGGTATAATAAATGCAGGCATGTGCTTTCATTAATACATTCAGTATTTATTCCAACTTCACTAGCTGCTATGTACAATATTGAAAGGATTTACAAATTCCTCGTCAGCTGGGCGGTAAGCCCGAGCTCGTTGCGTGACAAGAGGTGTGACACTCCTATCCCTTGCACTGCGGGACTTTATTGACAGATCAAAGGGCGCTTTGGACGCTGCAATTTGAAGTATTTCGTAACAAGCTCCCTTTCAGTTTCGCATCGCGTCAAATTGCTTATTAATAAGCGGATACATTATCACAAAGGATCCATTTAATTAACATGCCTTTTGGTACGATGAGGGTATATATACCATACTACGCTTAGAGGGAATAGGTTAGTGATTCAATCAATAACAGAATTGGAACATCTGGCTATTGCTAAGCATAAGCCTTCCTACCTTCGAGCCCTACTGTACAATTTCCGTAGCATTCCGCCTACTTTGAACACTTTCCTAGTTGCAGGTCGGCCCACGTTTTACTTAATATTCACAAAGCCATGTTTAGTTCTTAAATATAAGATAAATAATAATAAATATCCTCACGCCTTCCCACAAGCGTCCCCGAAGGGGTAGGCAGAGGTGTATAGGTAATACCCAAACACCCACTTTCCGCCAGAGGTATCTTAGGTGCCAACGTGACAGATGGCGAGTCCATCGCCGTTACTCAAGCACGAGTATACATACGCCTTTGAATTTCTTCTCAGACGTATGTAGGTTTCCTCTTGATGTTTTCCTTCACCGTAAAGCTCGTGGTGTGACTAATCACTATACTTAAGTTCAGAAAAACTCATTGGTACAGTCGGGATTCGAACTTGCGACCTTTGCGTCGCAGGCAACTGCTCGAACCACTCGGCCACCACGGCCGATATAAAATGATATTGTAATATCTTATACATATTGTAAATCTTAAGACAATGAAATATCTCAGCTTAATATATAAAATATACGAATAACATAATTAAGGGTATACTCGAAACCAGCGACCATGTCTGAAGAGACTGATTAATTTCACGGGCGAAAGAAGTCAATAAGTCTAAAGAGATCTGGCGCTCGTCTCTCTCGGACTACCCCGTGAGAGCCTCTAAGTTAGGATCTGTACGTACAAGGATCATACAGATGTATGTACCTACGAAGAGCACAATTTAAGTCTTTCTCTTGAATTTACTGCCATTAAAATAATGCTCTTAGCGGAAACATTTTAAAGCTTGCCTTACAACACAACATAAACAAAGTTCCCGACGCTCCCATTAAGCGCAAATTACTGAGTAGCCTTATTATCGCGAGGGGTAGTTACATCTTGATAGTGTGACATAGAAAGTGGTTTCTTAGCTCGTGTCAAACGAGAATTTTTAGAATAACGGAAGTCATATGCTATTGCCTGAGATGCCAATAACGATGACAGCACTACATTCTTTCTATGTCTTGAGTGGATCAGATCTAACCTTGTGAATACAGGCATGCCTACTTTTCTGTATGTTAACGCAAGAAAAATGGCGACACCGCCGCCATTTACCAAGCACTATACATACGCCTTTGAATTTCTTCTCAAACGAATGCAGACTTCATTCCAATGTTTTCCTTCACCGTAAAGCAAATGGTGGGACTTATCACTGCATTTAAGTTGTACAGTAAAAGTTGTAAGTACATTAAAAACTCATTGGTATAGTCGGGATTCCAACTTACAATCTTTGTGGGATGGCGACTACTCGAATCACTCGGTCACCACGACCGACTACCGATACCGATACGCGTCAGTATCTGGCAACTGTTCCATGAGGATCTTTAGCGAGAAAGCCAAAGCATAAGTATTATTAAAAAAACTTAATCAACCCAGAAGTGTATTAACTCGGTGAATTTGAATAAAAACGTAATCCCCAAGAGCCTTCTACCTCAGCATCATGGATAAATAAATAAACGTCGTTATGTGAAGGTAAGGAATGGCTTGGATAAGCCCAAGAAAATCCCACTCGACATTCAGAGGTATGTACGCGCAGAAACACTCTCGCATATGAACTCATATATTCGCGTCTGGATATCTATTATCTCCGCCCGTTATTAAGACAATTCCTATGTGACATGAATTAAATGCCCATGTTAATACGTATTTTTTCTTACCTGCATAACAAAATGACGTTTTATTTCATTAGCTGTCAAGAAAAGACGTGGCAATTCTTTAACTCCATAATTTTTTAATTCCATATATCGACATACGAAGAGTGTAAACCCTTTGCGCCGCGTAAAGACTATTGTATACTGGAGCCATAGTGGCCGAGTAGTTTGAGCAGTCGCCTGCAACACAAACATTGCAAGTTCGAATCCTAAGACTGCACTATTGAGTTTCACAAGCTGCCAGGAAAAGTTAAGATCACAATTCTTAGTAGCGTAAAATAATTCCATTAAAATGGATATGCTAAGAGAGTATAGCGCCGTACCTTTTCAAACTTATGACATTAAATGTCATGTCCAGCTTCGATTGTATGAAAAAATTAAAATCGAACACGATTGCAGTGCCGACTATCGGGTCCAGTTGTGAACCCTACACCATTCAGATGCAAATCCATGCAAATTGATCGAGCCATTCTCGAGTGCCGAAAAGGCGACTGAATTTTATATACATGTATAAAAGTGATTAACCAGTCTTGTCATACATGCTTCCTGGTTTCACGTACCTGCTAATTGAAGCTCCCATCCTAGATTGTTCAAAGCTTTTTTGTAAAACGTAGTCATATTTTGTTCTACCAGACTCTTTCGTATTGCATATCGGTTTACCCTTCGCTTTTTTTGTTCAAACCAAATCACAAATAAATGCATAGGCTAGCATAATAAGCAATAACTGATGAATAGACAGACAAGGCACAAACAGTCAGATATGTACCAATGATTTTTTTCACTAAAGTAGGTAAAAGGACAAATTCCGTAACGTGGGATAGGGACCCATTTGAATATCAAACATTCCATTGACGGCGAAGGACATGCCCAAATTGAGCATCTTATTTCCATTGCAGGTAAAACTTACTTAGGTCGCTGAGCAATCTTAGTATGTAGGTACTTAAGTACCTATATTTCATTTTCAGTTTAAAAACCGTTTTTTTTAATCACGGTTTTTTGGTCACGTTACGTTACCTAAAATATATCTCTGGCGGAAAGTGGGTGTGTGGGCACTACCTATACACCTGTACCTACCCCTTCGGGATCCTTATGGGAAGGCGTGAGGATATACTTAAGTTCAGGGGGAGTGGATAATGGCTTTATTTGTTTGTTAATTAACTTGTAACGGGAGCAATTCTGCAGTTATTTAGTAAACTTACACACAACAAACAACAAACTACCAACGAAATGGTAAAACATAAAATAACTGCAAAATTTAGATAAAACGTAACTGCTCCCTATCTACAACGTATCTCCCTATCTACGTCCAAAAGGAACTATATAACACTTTAAAATTGCAATTATCCGTATCCTTATCATAACTGTAATGAAAATATACGCTCCCTAGTTATATTCATAAATATCAACTTTTGTACGTAAATCTGCAACATTAATTACCCACGGTATAAATGTGCGTTAAATAGCTGGTATATTTAACTATAAGTTTTCATAAAGTTAATAAATAGCGTAAACTATTTTTCACATTCATGAATTTCATTGTACATATCCGATTTCGGATCTCATTCCTAATTTTATCACAACCTTGGTTTGTTATGAGTTAGGTACCTGGTGGTATGCGTTACACTGGCTGCTTTTGCGACCCAGAACCTGACCAAGGGATTTACGTGCCTTGCAATTGCACTATAGAAGACGAGAGGTTTAGATGAATAAGATGTCTACAAATCCGTCACTCGGCAATCGCAATGGCCCAGATCTGCGTAATACTACACCTCGCTCGTAGCCTCAAAACTTGTTCAATCGCCTTTAACATCTCAACCGCACATGGCACTGTAAAATGCATGTAATGTTACGTACGAAGATGTGAATCACAAGAATACATTTCTTGTTCCGGATGTAATGTCTAACGAGTTGTAACCGACTTGTAACATTGGCTACGAAGACATATTCTGTGTTTTGGAGAAAAGCGTTAAGTAATATTCGCAGTTTTCCGCATCAGTGACATGTGACATCTACAGCCATATACATATATTACATTTGCCAAAATGTAATATAATAATAATATCCTCACGCCTTCCCAAATTATTAGTATTCGAAATATCGAAGATATCGTTCTGCTCTCTCTGCCCACCCCGTGTGGCTTGGCGTGATGACATATATGCACTTTTTGTATTTGACCGGTGGCAACTCGCTGCGAATCATCGTCGTTTCTATTCAAACAACAGATAGTCACACCATGTCCCTAATGCGATAGGCAGAGAGAATAAAGCGCCAGCCATCTATACACTTTGAAGACCGATTATGCTTCATCCACATTAATTTGTCCACATATGTTCATCTGCACGCTTCGACTACTCCTTAGTTCATTATTTCGGAGTGGATAATTCTCATCATTCACGTCTCACCCTGCTGATAAGTTTTTACTACATTTGAGAATTTATATTGTAAAAGTTTGTTCAATAATAATAGATTAAAAACATTAATAATACAACGCAACCATTGCGTGAGCTTCGTCTGTATAATTCACATTTTAATTTAAAGATACCAAGGCATAAGGGGTAGGCAGCGAGAATAGAGCGCCATTTCTCTCTAGACGCACATCTCTTTTGCTTCGTCCACATTCCTCAGTCTCTTCATATGGTCGCCGGTTTCGAGTACTCTTGACTCTAGATAAAGAAGAATATGTCTATTGTTTTGACATATTAATTCTATACTTAGCTACTGCAGTCTAGAGTCTAAACTGTAGTAGCTAAGTACCCATGTTTTAGATTCCCCCATAAATGGTAACAGCTTCTGATCCCAGAGGTAGTGATGATTTGAAAGTTGCTTTCAAATTCTGTCATTCTGTATTAGTAGGATTAACAGGAGGGACCCTATTTCGTGATACCGTGCTATAAATGTGTCATTCTTTTTATGCATGACAAGTAATAATTAAACTTGCGATCACGTGAGCCGTTTTTGTTTGACGTTAAAGTTAAAACATCGTAAACATTGTACAAATATATAGTGTAGTGTACTAAAGGGTTCTTTCTACCTGCAGTTTGTAGTTGAGTTGACCAAATATTATTTATTTGACCCCAATATCATCATTTAATACACTATTATATATTAGTTAACATGTTGGTTATCTTTGCTTATTAATGATGTGTTATACGGATACTAGTCTGTCACTCACATTTAATATTTTTAAATTTTTTTCATCAAGGCATTTATTTAAATGTCCCAAAACAAATATCAAATGTCTGTCAGTCTCACAATGACATCTATACAAATAAATAAAATAGGAGTGTCTGTTTGTAATATTAAAATAATCGCTTTTGACTAAATGCATATGGATAAGATGGAAAGATATCTGTACTGTACAGATATCTTTTTTTTTTTTATTTCAGTCAGTATGTCTAGACAGACATACTGACTGAACAAACAGACAGACGTTTGTTCTGGCTGATCTCTAAAAGGATGTGACCGATTTAAACGGGACTTTCACTGTTAGATAGCTGATTTAAAAAGGAATAACCTAGGCTACTTTTATTTTATCTTACTATACAATAACTATTTTGTTAAATTCCACACGGACGAAGTCATGGGCACAGCTAGTCTTACTTAAAATTACAAACCACAAAGAGAACTATTACTAAATTTCTCTTGCATCTCTCGATTCCCGCATTAAATCCTGGCATACTGGCATGGTTAAAATTATGAAATGAAAAAAAAAGAAGATATTGTGAGGGTTCCCCCCGAAAAGAATCAGGTATCGTGTGAGTGAAAGTAACTTTACTTTTATTTTCAATGTAACTGCAAGGATAAATTTAATTCTACTATTTTGTTTTATACTTTTCTCAATTTCATTAAAAACTTTGATTGGTTTCCCTTGACTTCAGTAAATAATATTGCGCTGTTATTACATTATGACGGCGCGCAACCTATGGAAAGCCTATTAAAGAACAGGATATTATAATATTGTATTTAGTTCATTACTAATCAGGTTTTATTACTATATGTCGTCTTTCATAAGGTCCTGTATTATAGTTCAATATTCAATGTGGAAGAGAAAAAAACTTCAAATGAAATCTTATACGAAGCCAATAAGTAGTAATTTATAAATTGGAGCCGTGGTGGCCGCGTGGTTCGAGCAGTTGCTTGCGACGCAAAGGTCGCAAGTTCGAATCCCGACTGTACCAATGAGTTTTTCTTAACCGTAGTACAGTGATTAGTCACACCACGAGCTTTACGGTGAAGGAAAACATCGAGAGGAAACCTGCATACGTCTGAGAAGAAAGTCAAAGGCGTATGTATAGTCGTGCTTGAGTAACGGCGATGGACTCGCCATCTGTCACGTTTGCACCTAATATACCTCTGGCGGAAAGTGGGTGTGTGGGTATTACCTATACACCTCTGCCTACCCCTTCGGGGACCCTTGTGGGAAGGCGTGAGGATATATATATATATAAATTGTGTCTGCACCCGAACCTTATTTTTATATTGCGCAAGTTTCGTGAACTTTTAATACCTACTTAACCGAACATCCATTACATTAAATAGTACTTATTCTTGTCTACAAACATAGATATTCAAATCGCAATTTTTTTTCCGTAGACAAATCAGAGACGCTAATTGTAGGGGTCATTAAAACTGTAATTGTAGAACGTTACAACACGGCTATTTTGGTATATTGTAGTTTCTTTACATACATACTATCATCACGCCGAGTCTAACGGGGTATGCAGAGAGTATAGAGCGCCAGTTCTCTCTAGACTTATATACCTCTTATGCTTCATCCACATTCATCAGTATACATACATCATATTACATGCTCGACGGTTTCGAGTTCTCTTGACGTTCCCGTCCTTGAGCGTCCCATCGATTTGATCCAGGTAGTTGGAACGTGGACTTCCTCTGCTTCTTCTTGCACACACTTTTGCTTTGTATATCTGTTTTGTCAATCATTCTTCACTCATCATTTCTATATTTCTTTACGAAAAAAATTTAATATGATACAAATTTACGTATTCCCACAAGTAATAAAGGGCTAGACGAAGAGACCTACCTAAAGAGGTATACTTTATTTTATCACAAAAACACCTAACCTACAATAGTCCGGAGATGTATTAAAGTACCAGATGTTGAGTCTCTCCCTGCCTCTACAAAAACGCATTAGCATGAACTATTTTTATCGACTCCGTAATATCAATTAATTACCATTTCGCCTACCGTTTCGCCACGTAAACGTATTTAAACAACCAGTAATAGTTATCTATCTCTGCAACTTTTCAATACAATTAAGGCAAAAAAACAGCACGTTAAAAACCGCTTATTCTTTGACTCTTGAGCCTTGAGCTTTGAGCCTTGCGGTAAATTGACTAAAATCGTTTTTAAGTGCCTTCATAAACACGCACTTTAGATAAAAGGTAGGCAGAGGAGTTGATTCTCGGGTTAAAGCCATTTGTCCACAGCCAACGCGACTGCGTGTTTCAAACACTTAAAATTCAACAACTCATATTTTATGTATTTGACCTGCGCAAACTTCGCTCCATTAAAATGATGCACTGCAATATTTCATGAAGCGTGCTCGGGTCAATCACTAGGTATTCTGCTTTGTAATAACTGGAGAATATTAATAATAAATACCTTGGGATTATTCCACACAAATGGACCTACTCCCTAACTAAGCAATGCTCGCTCTTTGGGAATTAGTCAACGATATTAGTGCTGACATAGTTGAAATACACTTAAATAAACATCCAAGACTAAGGTACAGTTACTTGAGGAGTTAATCTCACATGTTATGTATAAAGAGGCGTGGTAAAACTGCTACTGTCAACTACAATGGCATCGATCTGCAAAATGTAGTCTCCCAAACTAATATCTTGTTCGGACAAGCAGTACGTGTAGCACCATTTTCCCCGAAATATTATAAATATAATTAAATTAATATTGTGATTACATAATACATTGATACTATAGTGTATATAATAAATGCCAACGTCACAGGTCACGATTCTGTCGCCTTCTCTTGATCACGACTGTTACCGTCTGGGTATTTTTTCTCAGCCGTAAGCAGATTAAAAAGAACCATATTATGAGCCAGTAGAAAGTTGACTGACCATCTGACAAGGAAATAGTGTCATCATTAGATCAACAGATCCTTCCTTCTGTGATCAAATAAAAGGGTAAACAAAATGTGTAAACAACGATTTGTATCTCCTGCTTCAAATTCATAATACTAATACTTATTATAAAGTAAAATTGTTTGAGATTTTCACCTATATATTTCAGCATGCTCAAAGTACTATATATAAATGAATATTTTTAAATAGCAAGTTTGACTTCAATGGTTACTCCAGTTCACTAGACCATACCCAAGGTAAATATACAGTTCACTAGTTTGCAACAGTCGATCCCCGCCGGCAACAAACATTTGTGTGACGAACATAAATACTCTGTTTGGTGTATAGTTCTACAGCCAGACGGCTGTAATATTTATCTAATTGATATTTACATTTAATGTACTCGCATTTTCAAACAATGATATTAAAGATGCTGGCTATGTCTACTTAAGGATTTGTTGAAATTTGTGAAAAGCCACGACCCAACTACTCGATCGAAGAGGTCAAATTAATATGTTATTTGATAATGCGACCTAAGCTGGCGAACCTGTAAGAGTGTCTAATGAAAGTGATGTAAACTTAAGAGGTCTGAATTCGAATAGACTGTCTACTTTTTTCCCAAAAAAAAAGTATGAGTCAAAACATGTACTCAAAAATAATATTATATCTTCACGCTTTCCCACAAGGGTCCCCGAAGGGGTAGGTAGAGGTGTATTGGTAGTACCCACACAATAACTTCCCGCCAGAGGTATAATTTACGGGGCAACGTAACTTAACCACTCGGCCGCTAGTTTTTTTTTTTTTTTGTATTATCTCTCTTAGCGTGAGTTCCGGGAACTTTTGCTACTTAACCGGTCAATGGCGAGACCTAGGCCTCCAGCCAGGCACTTTATTTTTAAGCAACACAGCTAAGGGCACCCCCTGTGGGGTACGAACCTCGGCTTAGGGCGTTGCTGGATCGCGAGCAAGGGAGCTGGACTGGACTGGTAATTTTATTTAAATATTATTTGGGGGCGGGATTTGCGCGTCTGGCTCGGCGCGGGCCGGCGTTTGCGGCGGAGGTCGGGGGGGAACATTACGGCTTATTCGCGTCGAGCCTCGCCGGCGAGGACGGAACAGTGGTCGGTTGTGTGTAGTGTTGGTATGTTTTTGTCGGGCGTCCTGGAGGACCGTTATGTCGTCATCCGGTTCGATGACGGCATGTCTTGGACGCCTTATTTTCGAGATAAGGGAAGGAGTGTATCGGGCGGTCGATACCACGAGGGGGTTGGGGTGATTTACATCAGAATCGAAATGACGTTTGGACAGTTTTTTCAAAAACTGTTTTATAGGGGACTTTGAGGTCAACGTGGAGTTGACTATTACGCATGTACCACGGGGCACCTGTGGCTCTCCGGAGAAACCGGCTTTGGAGCACTTGCAGGGGGTTAAGTGTTGACTTGCTAGTGTGTGCGAACACTACACCCGCATATGTCATGATTGGGTCGGCCGCTAGAAATAATAATGCATATAAATAGTAATATTTTCTATATTTCGTTTCATAGATTAACACAGCTCTGTGTAACCTTTGGGGACATATATTTTAAGTTTCGGGTATCTATAGTAGGTACTACATAATATGTAAGTAGGGACACAATAAATCCGCTTCCTTTTAATACTAAGAGGAATTTGAATATAAATGTATCCGTTCCCCTTTTCCGACATAGAAGTGACTGACATTCGGACAGACAGAATGATGTTGCGGTAACAACAATAGGATTACATACAACCTGAGGACGAAGCGTTGAGCAAACTTGGACTATGGAATTTATATTGTTGCTGCGAGTTCGTGTCTACTTCAACTACTGCCTTTATAACAAATATTTACGACGCTCTTAACCGAAGATTTATCTAACTACTCTGTTAATCAACTACACTGTTTTGTTGCAGCGGTCGGTCTCACTTTGTCTAGTATCGCTCCGTGGTAATAAATGAATAGCAATATACTTAAGTGCAGGTGTATAACATAATATCAGGTATTAAACATTTTCGTCTCTTAGTAACGTGATTAAAATAACAGGTAAATCATTAAAACAAATCTGCGTAACAGACTTTAATGTAAACACACACAGTGTTGAATATCTCTGAAGTAATATAGAATGTATGTATGTGTTTATACTAGGTGTGTCCCGCGGTTTCACTCGCGTAAATGTTGATTTATTTGGTAGAGATTTTTATTAAATATAACATATTTAAGTTAATCCGGCTTTAATCAGTGTATGTGCCAAATTTTTCCAATTCTGTTCAGTCTTCTGGTGTGATGATAGCATACAGCAAAGTAATCTTTCACATTTATAATATTAGTATAATTTTAAACAGACATTTTACTTTAATGCAATATTAATATAGACAAGATTACTCTGAAATCTTATTCCGCTTACCATCTGGTTGTGACGAGCATCAACGAGTTTACATGCGCCCTGAAAGACACACGAGTTCAACTTAAGCCATTTAGTATTCGTACATATGTAGCATTCCCATTCCATGGATCTACGACATATTCAAAGACTACACTTAATATAACGAGATATTTTTCTTGCATTTCTGTGTGGGATAAGCAATTATTTCGCAGTATTGTGGTATGAGAAAGAATTATGAGAGAAAATATAGCTGAGTGGTATGCTTTTGTATCGGCATAGCGATCCTAGTCCGGCAGCCAGCTGCGAGCCAACTCCTCACAAAATCCACTCGACATCATTTATTGTACAAGTTGGCATCTACAATTAATTATGGCTTCGTCGTAGCTACACCAAGAATCTATAACTCATATAGACGTTTTATTTATGGAATTCGCATGGTTCTTTTAGAAGAAATTCTAGACAGGAATTATTGAGCTGTGATGGCCAAGTGGTTCAGTCCAAGCAGTCGCCTCCAACGCAAAAATTGCAAGTTCGAATCCCCCCTACATCAACGAGTTTTTCTGAACTTCAGTAAAGTGATGAGTACGCTACGTAGTCGTAGCTTTACGATGAAGGTAAACATCGAGAGGAAATCTGCATACATTTTAGAAGAAACTAAGACTTATGTATGCTTGTACTTGCGAAACGACGATGAACTTACCATCTGTCAAGTTCGCACCTAAAATATATTCAGATAAAAAATGGGTGTGTACAACGGTACTCTTTCGTTTCATCCATATTCATCAATTTCTTTATATTCTCTCGGTCCAGTCGATTTGGTCGACGTTGGAATGTAAGTGAAAAATGCATAATGATAGTGAAACAATGAGTTGCAGTTGATTGATATACTTAGGGACCTGCAAGTATAGCATAGTACATAAGGACCTGATTACACACAAAATTTATCGTATATGTTCATGTTAATGGTCATTTAACTATTACATAAAGTATATCTATTCTGTTCAGTAAATGGATATGACGCATATTAATATAATTCTGATGGAATTATTGTATTGGACCTGACTTAAGAACCAACTGAAAGATTTACTGCCAGAAAATTCGTATCTAAATTATTGACAAAGCTGGGCTCAGATTCTAAAAAACACGTACCATATTAGAGTTCTCGTATTTGTACCGAATTCGTTGGTACGAAACCAGGCTTAGTAAGTACTGCAAAATTACCTCTGCGGATTTTTCCACCTATCCCAAAGTAATTGGAGCCAAATAGGGTAAAAAAATAGCATGTGGCTCACGGCATAAAGGAATCACGTTTGTAGGGAGCTTATGCACGCGTATCGTAGAATCTAACTCTATCAGATTTTTTTTCTATTAACATGCTCGGGCATACTAGAGTTCATGTGAAGCTAGTTATAAACGAAATAATATTTTCGTTAGGTTAAATTAAATTAGTTTCGTATTTGTGTGATCAAGTCGAATATTTTCTCTACCTTAGTCTTGGTATGTGTATACATGTAGTATATATATATGTATATCGTGGTACGACCTTAGCTTGAGTTGGAACTTGTTAAAATTGTGAGAAATTATTAATATTATTTTATACCACTCAGGTTGCAAGGTCGCGATCCACCTGATGAATGATTATTGCCTTATATTCTGAACTTGGCTGCTACACTGTCGTCAAGCCAAATACCTATTGTATAGGGACTATCGATGGATATCAAGAAGGTAGTCTTTGTATTTTATTAGCATACATTTTTATGCAGAATTTTCGTTCTGAACTGAAAAAATCTTGTATCAGATCTCATGCCTCAAAGCGAAAGCTCCGCTAAGGTGCGTCAGTTGTAAAATACATACATACATATCATCACGCCAAGTCCCTAACGGGGTAGGCAGAGAGTATAGAGTGCCAGTTCTCTCTAGACTTACATACCTCTTTCGCTTCGTCCACATTCATCAGTCTCTTCATACATGCTCGTCGGTTCAGAGTACTTTTCCGTTCCCGTCCTTGTTGTAAAACGTCCAACCATAAAGTTGTTAAATATTTTGTGATTATAGAATTTAACCAATTAATTCAAGACAATTTTTTATGTGCGTCTTTAAGAAGTCAAATCCAAATTTAAAGTTAGTTAAGGAAGTTATGATGCATTCTCATTACAACATATTTATGTAAGTACTTAATTATATTCTGCGACTTATTAAATAGTTTCTTATTCATAATGAAATTAGTCCTGACATAATATGCTTCTGTTTATTAAATGTAAACTATTATATTTATTAAACATTATATAAGGTGGTAATATTTACTCCAAAACATGGTTATGTGGGTTTTTTTCAGAAAACAGTAGGGCATAACGAGTTTTCTTCTCTATCATTATTCTGTAGTATCTTTGTTCTCTAGCTTGATTCTGTGAGCGTAAATAGGCTACGGTAACCGATTCCCATCAGGTGGGCCGTATGCCTGTTTACCCCTCATGTAACAAAAAAAAACTGGTGATAGTATAAAAAATAAGAACGTAGTTAGATTCTACATCTCTCATTGAAATCCAAGGTGAGGATTTACTTGACGTGCATCAGACCGATCATGACTTATGCGTGTGTTGTGTTCGCACAATCCAAAAAGTCAGTACTCCACCCCCTTCAAGTGCTCCAAAGCCGGTTCCTCCGGAGAGCCACAGGTGCCCCGTGGTACATGAGAAACAGTCAACTTCATGTTGACCTAAAAGTCCCCACGATCAAACAGTTTATGAAAAAACTGTCGAAACGCCATTTCGATTCTGCTGAAAATCATCCCAACCCTCTCGTCGTATCGGCCGCCCGATACACACCCTCCCTTATATCTAAGATAAGGCGCCCAAAACATGCCGTCATCGACGACACACAAACGACACTACACAAAACCGACCATTGTTCCGTCCTCGCCGGCGAGGCTCGACGCGAATAAGCCGTAACGTTCCCCCCAGACTCTCGCAAGTGCCGGCCCGAGCCGAGCGAGTAGCGCAAATCCCCTCCCCAAATAACTAAATAATAATAAAATACCAGACCAGCCCAGCTCCCTTGCTCGCGAACCAGCAACGCCCTAAGCCGAGGTCCGACCCCACAGGGGGTGCCCTTAGCTGTGTTGCTTAATACTAAGTGCCTGGCTGGAGGCCTAGGTCTCGCCATTGACCGGTTAAGTAGCAAAAGTTCCCGGAACTCACGCTACGAGAGACAAAACAAAAAAAAATAAAAAATAAAAAATAGATTCTACATATTAAATTTTATCGTTACAGTTACGTAAAAAAAATTTATAAACCATTTTTGTGCTTTATGCCATTATATCAAATTTTTGAGCAAATGTGCTATTTTCTAAGTGACATGTATTTATGTGTCTGTTAAAAAAATGCAGAGCAATTTGAATTGCCCCAGATAACAACGAAATGGGCTCGAATAAGTAATAAAGTTTACCGCGTTAAGCGTTAAGCGTGCCGCGTAAAGTTTTGGACATTTCTTAAGTAGGTACATTAGGAAATGTTAACTTGATCCATCTCGCTATGTAGCAGTTATCTGCACAAGTAGTCCCCTTAATACCACCGTAGGTAAACGTTTGTTATTATGTGAAAAACCGTGGTGGCCGAGTGGTTCGAGTAGTGGCATGCGACACACAGATCGCGAAATCGAATCCCCGACTGTATCAATGAGTTTTTCTGAACTTAAGTACAGCGAACTTAAGATTAGTCACACCACGAGCTTTACGTCTGAGAAACAATTGAAAGGCGTATGACATTACAGATATTCGTGCTTGAGTAACGGCGATGGATTCGCCATCTGTCATGTTGGAACTTAATATATCACTGGTGGTGGAATACCACTTAGTATATCACTGGAAAGTGGGTGTGTGGATATTACCTTTACACCTCTGCCTACCCTTGCGGGGACCCTTATGGGAAGGCGTGAGGAAAATCCTAATATTATTATATTATATTTCAAATTTGCAGTCATTTGCAGCACTAGGATCTCCTATTTTAATTAGAGTAATTTAACAGGGATATTCCCTTCATCTTTAGGTTACAGTCTTTCCAATCGCACCCCAAGCTGGTTTTACTGCGGGTACAGTGATGCTAGTGTAGTCCTTAGAAGCCCGCATGAAAAAGTTATCATGGTAGAACCAGTCCTGAAGCCTCCTTATGATGTAGAATTGCGATCCTAATAAAAGTAAATTTAAGAGAAATATTAAGGTAGATACATGACGTCTATGAAACTGTACCTTTTGAATGATGGCATTGAAAGTATGTATGTATGTCTGTCATGCTATGGCCTCAGCTCCTCCCTTATACTACATGCCACAGCGACCCCAATCACCTTAAAGCCTCGATAACCGATTACCAAGGGGGCTATACGCCTGTTTGAGAATTGTTTATAATGAAAAACTGTGCCAAATTAAATAATTTCCAATCTTTCTTTATTATTTGCTTTTAATTGCATTGATTAATTTGTTTGATTACTCTGCAAATATAGTCGCAAAATTATTCTCATTTTGCAAAACACCTATTGCACAATATATTATATTAACATGACGCTATTTTTAAAGGATAAGGGTAGAGGTTAAAATATTAAGTACACTTAGTTTTGTTCTCGTTATCTTTTAAATACAATTCGAAGTAACTAGTGAATGAGGATGAAGCGAAAAAATATATCTCTCTCTGCCTACCCCGTTAGGGCCTCGGCGTGATGATTCATGATGATGATTCCTATAATTAAGTAAAGATTACTTAATGGAGTCTATCTCATCTCCCATTATTATGCTTTTGCAGTGCAAAAGCGCGTTGTAAATAATAAATAATATCCTCACGCCTTCCCACAAGGGTCCCCGAAGGGGTAGGCAGAGGTGTATAGGTAATACCCACACACCCACTTTCCGCCAGAGGTATATTAGGTGCCCACGTGACAGATGGCGAGTCCATCGCCGTTACTCCAGCACGACTATACATACGCCTTTGAATTTCTTCTCAGACGTATGTAGGTTTCCTCTCGATGTTTTCCTTCACCGTAAAGCTCGTGGTGTGACTAATCACTGTACTTAAGTTCAGAAAAACTCATTGGTACAGTCGGGATTCGAACTTGCGACCTTTGCGTCGCAGGCAACTGCTCGAACCACTCGGCCACCACGGCTCTGGTTAAAGCAATAATTAAAGCAAGCTCTTATGGCGGCCGCGCAACCCAATTTCACGTGCCTGCATACATTCCCGATAAGCATGCTATTGATTTTCCCAATCCACCACTTCCCATTAAAGTCATCCAACTTTTTTACTCGTAAAATGTAGGGTGTAACTAGCGTTTCGATCGAATACGTTTTTAGTTACAATTCCATATTCAACAATGAACCTTAATTGTCCAACTTTTAGGCTTATTATCCACTGGCGTATTAAGCTAGCTTTGTTAAAAAATCAATGGAGTCTTTCAACGAAATATTGGAATACCATAACAGAAATATATCTACTCAGTTATATAATTTCATTCTCTATGTTTGTGTATATTGTATCAATTGACTCCAACAATACGTAAGTGAGACATATTTTTCAATTTAACCAAATGGTATAACAGTAAGCGATGTTCCTATTGTGTTTTCCTTCTTATATTTTTTCCTTATTTCGTTCTCCGAATACACATTGAGATGATACTTTGCAATTACGTTATTTTGCTGTACGTGTAATTGTACAGACACAAATTATTAATTATCTACGTTTATATATATATATATATTTAGCTATGTATATTAAGTGTGAGCAATACAATCGTTACAGTTACAGTATGCAGTATGAAAGAAACCATATCATGGTCATAAGACTAAATTGTGTCACTGCAATAATACTACAATAATGTCAAAATAACTCTACCACCGCACCTCTCGCCATCGACGGGGAATTCATCCCCATACCTTTGAACCACAAAGGTCTCGCACTGTGCGCTTCCAAAGGAGTTTTCTTCCGCGAACGCTCAGGCTGTGAAATGAGCTCCCCGTTGAGGTTTTCCCTGGAGAGTACAGCATGGAGTTTTCAAAAGATTACTGCAGGTTCCGCAACGCGCGAGTGATACCCCTGGTGTTGCAAGCGTCCATAGGCGGCGGTAACCACTTACCACCAGGCGGGCCGCATGCTTGTTTGCCACATGTGGTATAAAAAAATGCTTTTGGAATCATCATAAGATCATGGAGGTATATATAACACGAAAATCGAGGAGTAAACATTTTGTACAAAAAGCCGTGGCGATCGAGTGGTTGTTCCTGGTGTCCCTGGAAAGGCAAGATGTCCAGTTAGTGCTTCGATGATTTGTACCGATGAGTTGTATAAGCTTGAGAACACAAGTTTGACACACTAGCTTTACAGCGAAGGAAACATCGAGACGAAGTCTGTATACTCTTAAGACGAAATTCATAATTGGATGCCTACCTTCATATCAGAGAGATTGTGAGTGACTCGCCATGTCACGCTTGCACTTAAGTATAACTCCACTGAAAGACTTCTCTACCTACCTTTGTATGAACAAGAGGAAACGTGCAATGGATATCGTTAAAAACTCAACTCAATTATTCTTTCAAATATTCCTAACGGCTTGAGAGAATACTTTTGACGTATACTTTCTTAGAATACGTAGCCCGATCGATCGGCAGACGACGTCGACTTCCATACAATAGCATTGTTGCCACCAGTGCACTCTGCATGACGAGTTAAGCCATTCAGGTTAGAACTACGTACTCACAGAAAACTGCGGCTACCAAGTGTCTTTCTTTCACTGGCCATCACACCATTCAACTCATTTACAGCATGCATTAACATAATACTACGAAGGTGATATGAAAAGCATATGTCCACCTCTTGGTTGGTAGTTAAAATATACTTCAGCCTTCTGTATTGTGAATCCTGAACTACGGCTGAGGCTTAGAACAAAGATGACGACGATATTTATCGGCTGTGTGATAAGCTAAGAATTACTACCTCAGCATAACCCATGGTATATAGATCTTATATTATATCCTTTATAGATTATAACTCTTGAGATTTGGCAGTCTCTGGATAGTTAGGAAAGTGTTTCGTTTGTGTCTTTAGTTGATTCTTTCTGATACTAGTCAAAACAAAATAAGGGCTACTTGCATGTTTAACGTTCAAGTCAATTTATTCATTTAAGGGCGTTTTTAAGTGGCGAGTGAGTGTTAACAAACATATCGAGAGTATTACAACTGCATAATTTGTGAAGTGGGTGAGCATTGCTACATTTGGGAAACCACTTGAATTTACCCATATTTTTGTAGATTTCTTTGTTTACACATAATTTGTTTACATTCTGCTTAATTCGTTTTTAGCGAAGATTTTCACTTAAGGGTTTGGAGAAGAGTAGGTTATCGGTTTCCTCATGCTTGTATCCACGAACTTGACAGATTTGGGTCTCAACGTCATAGTGTGGGAAGGAATTTTACTATCAAGTTAGACCGAGCTCGCAATGCCTGACCTCCAGAACTCCAGAGTTCTGGTAAACTGAGAGTGAATTTGAATATTTTTTCCCGAATTCTCTTTTGTAGGGCCCCTAAAATAACTAAAATACGCCCCTACGAGCTCGTTATCCTCTCAAGGAAGGTGCGATAGCGGCTTAACGATATATTGAGCAGGTCATAAGACCGCATTAATACCATATGCATATAGATGAGTGCAAGTTTCAAGTCAATGCACGACAAAGCCCACTCACAAACAACAAGAGCCACCAGAGAAGCTCTACAAGAGGCCGGTATACAGGTCGTAGCCTGCTAACAGTCCGCACCTCATCTCAATCAAGCATAGGTGCGATTTGTTAATAAGAAGCGTCCGAGTCACAAACCAACCCGTGCATAATGAGAGGCAATTCATCAACGTGCTTAAATCAAGCTGGGAACAGTGATCCACAAGAGACAGTGCGACTGGAGAAGAGTACCTATGCCTTCCAGGCTCTTGAAATTTATTCGGAAAAGGGGAGGACACACACGATACAAAAAAATGGCAAGGACCTATTAAGCCCAAGATCGTTTCATGTTATTCAAAAGATTTTTTCAATAACGGTATATAAGCAAAATCTGCTTTCAAAATCTTTTTTCTAGAAAATCTTCCAACAATAAAGTTTTCTACTTACTCATTAAACAATATTATTTATGAACCCTCTTACCTAATACAGATTTTAGTATACTTATAAATCATGGTACTCATAAGGGCCTTATTTTGACTATTGAGGAGTATATTAATCTAAGTGGGTGTGTGGGTACCTACCCATCTATGCCTACCCCTTAGTGGATCCTCGTGGGAAAGCTTGAAGAGATATATATATATTAATTTATGTAGACAAAGTATAGTAGGTACAATGATGGCTACCACAAAATTAAACATTAATTCTTAAAGAGGTTTGACAACGAAGTTCGTTTTTTATTGTGGCCTAAATTGCTTTTCCTCATAATAGGGTTTTGCTTATTTATGCCAGCAGCAAGATCTTTGTTGTTGAAGCGTCATAATGATATTATTTATCCTTTTATCCGTTTTCTGGGCCACAGCGCGAGACTTCATTTCAAAAGAGTGAAATGAAAGTATCCGTTCATTATATTTTATTACGCTGTAACCTCAAATGGTACAAGGAACAGCAGAAAAATGGGATGTGGCTTGAAATACACGCAGTTTATACAAATCAACTTAAGTATGATTACGTAAAACAAAAAATGTTTGACATGTTTTCCATAGACTCATTTGATCGCTGATAAAGTAGACCTGATTCAAAATATGTCTAAAAACATATGAAGAGAGCGCACTTTGCTTCATAAAGTCCATTTTGTGGCTAAAAGCCGCGCCTGTTGCTATTACTGAAACAAGGAAGAACGCATTACAGCCAAAAGAGATTATGAACACACGTTCTAACAGCTTGCATTTTACCTGCCTGAGCCCATAACTCCAATTAGCTTGAGTAAAAACTCATGTTCTGCAGAGCGAAGTATATATCACAGGATATAAAATAGTTAGTAACAGTGTGATAAGACTAAAAAGCCCAAAATGTGTTATCTTATGCCAACTGACAAACTATTCCCATTAATAACGGTGATAAAATTGTCGAATTGTAATGGTAATTCCAATATATATTCCAATATAATGAGCTGTGGTGGCCGAGTGGTTCGAGCAGTTGCCTGCGACGCAAAGGTCGCAAGTTCGAATCCCGACTGTACCAATGAGTTTTTCTGAACTTAAGTACAGTGATTAGTCACACCACGAACTTTACGGTGAAGGAAAACATCGAGAGGAAACCTGCATACGTCTGAGAAGAAATTCAAAGGCGTAAGTATAGTCGTGCTTGAGTAACGGCGATGGACTCCCCATCTGTCACGTTGACACCTAATATACCTCTGGCGGAAAGTGGGTGTGTGGGTATTACCTATACACCTCTGCCTACCCCTTTGGGGACCCTTATGGGAAGGCGTGAGGATATATATATATATATATATATATATATATATATATATATATATATATATATATATAATTCCAATATGATCGTAAGGCGATTTTAAATTCCACTCAGCCAGTAACTTCTAGTTAAATTTATTGAATGAATGGGTAGACAGATGACGCCACCTTTATCGCAAAAAATTAACCTCAGTTAGGTTTATTTATTTAATATTTTTTTATTATGTATATATGTAGGTTATCTACGGGAAGGCAAAAAGTAAGTAGTACTTTACCATTATTGGTACTACTACTGTAGTCTATCTACCTCTACAGAGACAAGAACCCGACCAATTTTCATGCGGGGCAAAGGTATGTTGGAGTGAAGTACATATATGAATTTAACAAGAGCTTTTGACACATGCACAGGCTTTTAGCATGGTCTAATTTTCAGGCTAAGTGGTTGCAACCGTCATCTTAATACTAAATAAATATAATTTCAAGTACTGGAAACTTCCATCTGTATTATAATATCTATGGATGAATGCGGGATTCTTCAGAAAGAAAATTTGTCGAAAAAATAAAGCTGTATACTAAACATTTTGCATACGCTTTCAAGTTAATCAGCAAAAGCTGTTAGCGAAGGCATTAAATGCTAATTGCAACGGCATTGGTACCACAATTTATATACTAAGCATCCAGTTTGTTGAATGGTTCGTTCGTTAGTGAGGCGAGGCACGAACGCAGCACGGACGAGAGTCGCGGCCATTTATTGAGAGGACAAACAAGTCCTTTGCTCGTTTATATCGGCCCATGTTTGTCATCTCGTTACGTTTGTGAGTCGCGACAAGACACTTCCAAGCCCTCGAGACGGAAAGTCGGATATACAGGATATAACTGATCATTTCAGTCTCATTTTGGGGGATTCTTCGAAAGTTACGTTACAACGTAATCCATCCAATTACTGTTATGGAACTACATGTCCATCAGCGTAGTAACTAAGCATACAGTAAATAGCTTCATAAGATGACAATCAGTATTCTGGGGAAGAATAAATAAATTCGGGAAAATTCCAAGCTAGTAATTATTATTTGATCATGCCCGTAGGTTCACAACATCAAATTCACTCTCTGTCATAGCTCAATTAAATAGTTCATCTCCAGCCTCATCCAGCTTGGGCGTTCAGCTTTCTCTGCCTACCTTCTGTGAAAGACTTGGCATGGTGATTTACATTATATATTTCTGATTTCATATGTAAATATTCATCCGGAAATACTGAGTTCTTCTGGTTCATTTTTGTCAGTCCGATGAGTTAAATAATGACTTTTATACTGAACCGAGACCTCTCAGGGTTGGACAGTTCCTTTTATTATTTTTTCTATATAGAAATAGTGTACTTTCTTTGGATTGTGATATTTTCTCACAACTTATCGAATCAATCATCATTGTGAATTAGTATTGATTGTTAGATCAATAAGTGTTCTAACTGCAAGCTTTTTATTTTTATTGCCTCATTGGGTATGCTTCAATAAATTGATGATCGCTTAGTAAAGTTCGATATTTTGCTGTAAAATTACGAGTAGGTAAGTACCTAAATTAATTAAAACACACAAGATTTAGGTATAATGACACAGATAATGCGAGCCTATAATTTTACGACTCATTTACATAATCCTAGTCATTACAGCATGACCCCAATTTAACACAAATCCTCGACTTATTTTATTGGACTATCCTTGAATTAATACTATCTACTTGCAATAAGGGAAATTAAGGAACACGAGAGACATCTTTAATAGGGATTTATTTTACTCACGTCTAAACCACGTGATCACTAGGTGACGCTAAAGAAGCAGCTGTATAGAGACAAGGTACCCCGGATAGGTTCTTCAGAATAACAGTTTCCCAAGTGGAGTATATAAACATAGAGGTAGTATTGTGTTTCTATGGCGACTAAGGTTTCTAGAACTTCTTATGGAAAACTCAGATGATTTGTCAATAAAAGGGTACGTTAAAACTCATTGGTACCGTCGGGATGTTTATGTTGCAGGCAACTCCATAAACTACTCGATCACCACTGCGCTTCTATAAAAAAATATATAAATTGATCATCAACATCTCTGATATAAATATAAACGGGTCAGCTATCAGCTATTGATTTTAGCCCTATCTTACTTATATTGGTTGACTATATATATACCGTTACAACAAGGTTGCCAATAAAAAAAAATGTAAGTAAATGTTATTGTTTAGTTTTGATCATAAAATACAGTTTAATATTAACCTGCCACATTTACAACAACCGGGATAACATGAAGTTTTAAAGTTACGAGCGCTAAGTAGACCCAGCCCCAAACTACTACTGCTGTTTTGTACACTGACGAGTTCTCACTCTCAAGAGTAACTTTATTGGGAATAAAGTATCGTCTTTTCCGTTCTTTGAACTACTTAACAAAAGATCAAATTTCCAAGACTTTCTACTACATTCAGTGAATTCGTTGAACGGGGATCGTCTGACATTTCAAATAGCCTGAAATGTACGAGACTGCATAGCTAAAAATGCACAGAATAGTGAGCTTTATTGCGAAATACTTTCGGATAGTTATTTATATCACGATCTGAAGAGGGGACTCGGCCTAAAGACTATGTGTGTGAACAAATGAGAAGTTCTGTAATTAAGAACATTCATTTGTTACACTATCTAGGTACTAGCTTCGGTGAAATAAACTTTTATGAGGAAACCTGGAAGGAGGTGCTCAAACATGTTCGGTTATGCCTGAGAGACCTTAGCAGGTACACTATCTCGATATATTTAGTGATAAGTGGGTGTCATTACCGCTCTACCTGTGCCTGTTGAGACCTTTGTGGAACGGCAACAAAAAATAATACTTCATTATAAGTAATCAGTATACACCTATATGTCAGTCATTTGTAATTACGTTCGTCCTTTATCAAGAATGTATACGAACACGTCAGTAAATCAAAAATTACTTAATTACCCGCTACTTCAAGGCAAGTAAAAAGTTCAAGGTACATAACATGCGTTAAAAAAGAAGATCCGTGTAGATCTACACCATTTGTAAATATTTGAAGCACTAATACAAAGCTATGGTGCCAATTAATAATTTAGTATATAGTTTATTGGGCCGATGTATGCGATGAGGCAGGAGCAATTAATAGTTGAAACAACTTCTATACTGGAAACGTAGAAAAGTTGCTAGGACGATAGCGACAAATTATCGGTTTTCGTGACTGGAAATTATAAGGAGGAGGAGAGAACAAAAAGACCAATCAATGTCATGAATGAGGTCTATAACTGAGAACTGTCGCTCTACTCTCTCTCTCTCTCTATCTCTATCTATCTCTCTCTCCCTCTCTGTGTCTACACCAGGGATGTTGCGAATATTCGCATCCGCATCCGCAAGTGCGGAGCTTCCGCATCAATTTTGACATTCGCATCCGCATCCGCATCCGCAATAATCAATGCGGATTTTCATGCGGATGCGGATGTTATACAAGTTGCGATAATAAAGAAATTGGACGGGGCCGGCGAATGGCGCGTGCCGTTCGCATGTGAAAATGACCAATAGGAGCGTTAAAAATGGTTGACGAGATCCGACGCGTTTTTCTTGTAAATAAATCATTACGTGTTTGTTTGCGCTACGGATTACTCATCGTATAGACATATATTTTGAGTGTTATTGTGATACAGTGATCAATGAGTGTAAATAATTGTTTTTTGGGAAATCTTTATATTAGCCTTAGTCAGCTTATTACTTTAAAATCGCCAGGTAAATGCCATTATGTTACACCGGTAATACGTTTTATTGTAGGTAAACTTTATTGTTTTATAACAATATCCTTTATTTTTTCAGCGAGTTTCCCGTTATTGATTATCTAACAAGTTTATTAACAATGTCACCACCGACACAAAGTAATATATGGAATAAGCATGACGAAAGATTTTGAACCTATAATGAAGTAATACACATTACTATTTACGAAAAAAAACCTCTTTTTTCGTAATAAATTAAGGTTTAGCGTACTTTAAAGCCGTTTATTAATTACTTTTTCAATCCTCCCTCCTCGCGTCGTTTTCCTCAATGCTGAGGGTCGTGACCTCCCCTATGAATCACTTTTTCTTTGATAGTGTTGCGCCATCGGGATCTGTTCTCAGCAGCGCGTATCGCATCTTGGACTCTGGTATCGAGAGTGGTGCGGACTTGATCGGACCATCGTATCGGGCTTCGCCCTCGTGGTCTTTTTCCCTCAATCTTGCCAGTTATAATTATTTTTTCTAAATTATCACTACTTTTTCGGGCTATATGACCGAAATACTCAAGGACTCGTTGGAGACAGATAGAGGAGAGCCTGGTAGTGACATTGAGTTCCTTGAGTATAGACGCGTTAGTCCGCTTCGCCGTCCATGGGATCCGTAACATTCTCCTCCAGCACCACATCTCAAAAGCTTCCACACGTCTGCGGTCATTCGCTTTGAGCGTCCACGTCTCTGCTCCATACAAGAATATGGAGAATATAAGACTCCTGATTAGACTGACTTTTTCAATAGTGCGCGAAAACAGCTCGTAGGTATGACGTCATGCGCTGTGATTGGTGTTTCAGTCAAAAAGGCTGATTAATTATTATTTTTTTAAATTAAATCAACATTAAAATTAAAAAGAAATCAATTTTTAAATTCCATGTAATACGCATTTTCCGCTTACTTATATGAAAACTATATACCTTATACCTTACTAATATGAAACTTAGTAAGTGAAGTTAAAAAAATAGGAGCACTTTACATTACTATTTTGTTTAATAACAATTTTAATTATGATTGTTTTAATTTTTCATTCATATGTAATACTATATGTGCCCACTACTTCGACCGCGAGGAATTTAACAAAAATTTTTTTGAATGATTTCTAATATAAAATTAGCCTAAGTTTTTCCTTTTTACATCAGCTACCAGCCAGTGAAAGTCCCATCAGAATCGGTCCAGCCTTTTCAGAGATTAGCCGGAAAAACAGACAGACAAAAGTAAAAAAAAAAATTTGTATAGATACCGTGTTACATCCATATGAATTAAGTAAAATTGTATTTATTTGTATAGAGTTATATCAGATCTTAAACATCCGCATCCGCATTCGCATCCGCGGATGTGAGCCTTCAAATATCCGCATCCGCGGATGTGAAAAAATCGGCATCCGCAACATCCCTGGTCTACACCGTGAGTGACTCGCCGTGATGACATGACATTATTTACGCTTCTCATTAGTAATTTCCTCAATCTCATTATACATACATACATCATCACAAAATCCCTCAATTTGATTATTTAAATTTAAAAATATAAAACGGAAGTCAAATCTTTCGAACGAAAAAAAACCGGAATCTATGTTTATCCTACTGCTTGGATACTGAAATAGGTACTTCGCTCGTCGCGCAAATACTAATTGAAAGGGAGCGGCGCGCGAAATGTCAACAAGCGCAAACTTTTTCGACAATTCTGCTTTTGATAGGGCACATTTCAATATTTTAGTAAAACCAGTAGAAAAGGAAGCTTATTTATATCGGTATAACGTTCACAATTTAAATATGGGTGCAGAAAAAATACCTGTATTGTTTGTCTATTAGTAGGTACATATGGAATACGTGTACGTTGGTGATCCTATCGCCGGTATTCTGGTACATGTTTCTAAACTACCCGTACCCCGCAGTTTCAACCGCCGTTTCATTTAAAATATGTATGTCATTTTCGCTTCTTCATCTTATACTATTATTTTCTTTTGCTCGGCTCCTAAGGGTCGTGATATGGCCTTCTTCAAGTAGAAGTTATCAAATCAAATAAAAAGGAATTGCTTTTTAAATCCTATGATAGTTCTAATTATAAACGCGTTCACACAGTACAGTAATTATAATTGAAAGAAACTAACAACTTTGGGAGTACGAAAAAGTTTAATATTTATACATATCAATTTAAACGGCGTACCGCACCGCTGTTATATTTTTAGATTGAAAATATTTTTTTAATTTATTCATTATAATGAATGATAAGGATACCAATTATTGTAATGACCTAGTTACTGTAGTAGCTAATCGATAATGTCACCCGCCTATAGGCTCGCGGGGTCGATTCACGTGCATAAGAAATATTTATAAGTATAGCCAACTGCGCTGTATTCGTTCACCTTTTGGCCTACTGAGTATACAATTCAGTCGTAGGTTTCAATACCCGCCTGTATGACAACAGTCGCTGATTAATACGTGATAATTTAATGTGTCAAATCGAAATATCAAGACACTGAAATATGTTTTTTCCAAAGATATGTTCTCAGATATTCATACATACATATCACGCCGAGTCCCGGGCACTGGCACGGGGTAGGCAGAGAGATTCATCTATTTGTCATTCACAATCATCTCAAGCATCCATCTCATACATGCTCGTCGGTTTCGAGTACTCTTATCCCGTCCCTGAGTGTCCGAGCGATTTGATCTAGGATCTAGTATATTCGCAAATATAAATATGTTAATTCGTGTGTCCGCTGTTACCTAGTTTTGATTCAGCCCGCTCACTCAGTCTACGTTGTTTAGAATAGTTTTTTATTATTGTATTTGTTCATATTACATTCATCACTGTTTTGCTGTTTGTGATTGAGGTACCGATGTCGGACTTGTGATCAAATTAAACGAATCAGTGACCGAAGCGTGCGGAATACTGGAAACCTCCGAGTATGCTATCATAGTGATACATAATATAATCTTCGGGCCTTCCCACAAGGTCCCCCGAAGTGGTAGGCATAGAGTTAACACACCATCTATTCGCCAGATATGTATTTAGACAACATGATCAAATATTTTTATTTGCTATTCCATCCCTAACATCATAACATAACATAGCAATCATTATTTCAGTTAACAAACAAATCCGGACCATCAATGAACATGAAATGGCCAACAAAAGTTGAAACGATGATAATATTCGTTTGTTATGCTATGTAATTAAATATCTGAGGATTATTAAAGACCAAGTAATGGAATTTAGGTATAATTAAAATCTTTAAAAGTTGTTTGACCGTAAAATTTCTGTACATCTTACATTATTACAATTTGAGCATCTTTCATAAGAATTTTATTACCGACTTTAGGTATGTGATAGCTCTCGACTATGGCGTATTATTTCTGTTTTCACGTAGGTTTCGCATGAATCTTATAGGTTATATGACGCGTGTACAGAATTCTATTGACGACAATGTAAACTTCCCTTCAATAAGAGTTGCTTGTCACGTTCCTCCCGCTTTTAAGGCACCTATTTGTTTCAGTAAAGTGAGCGCTGTGACATCTGTGGGTGCCGTTTATTTTTTTATTTAAAATCATTCCATCAAGATAAATATATTTACCTATGAATTAGATGTTACGAAAACTTATTTGAATATATGTTTATCAACAAACTACCTAAACATTTGACTATACACCAATGTGATAGACTTGTGATTTCAGACATAAACCCTGAGGGTGGTCCATGAGTTTTTAACCCATGTTCACAAATTTATTACACTACCAAGTTTGCTTTGAATGAAAACGTCATGACGAATCTCTGCATACATCTGAGTTTAAATAAAAAAATTGCTATCTGTGACGTTGGCACCTAGTTATATCTCCAACTGAAACAAAATGTCTTCACACCTATATGTACCTACACCGAAGAATTACGTGTGGGAAGGTAACTATCAAAGAGCAAAGAGCGAGAGAAGAATTATTTTTCGAATTATGTGAACGAATCATACGTTATGTATACATATATATCATATATGTATCGCAG
The DNA here is from genome assembly GCA_945859725.1 of Drepana falcataria. NCBI lineage: Eukaryota > Metazoa > Arthropoda > Insecta > Lepidoptera > Drepanidae > Drepana > Drepana falcataria. The sequence goes on from OX243926.1 coordinate 7,644,902, forward strand.
TATAGCAGTGATAGCCGTGGTACGAAAGCACCACGTTGAAGTTTCGAATCCCGTTTGTACCAATGAGTTTTTCTGATGAGTGGGTAATACCTCTGCCTATCCCTTCCGGGACCGATGTGGGAAGGCGTGAAGATATATTATACTGCTGAGTTCGCAGTGTATATGTGTTGCTTGGAGCGATCACACGACAGCTGATAGCTCGCACCTGGGAGCGAGTACGGCAATGTTTGTTTCCGCCTTAGATGTTTCGTGTTCACATTAAAACGTATGTAAAATTGTTAAAGTATTAATAGAACGGGCTGCACTCAGCTGGAAAAGAGCCCAGTTAACGGCAGATTGAATCATATAGCAACATTGACGTCAGCACGTTGCTTCACTGTATCGACTTTCAGGCAAACGTTAGCGAAAGTGCCCGTAAGATAAACACGTAGGTTTCACAGAGCTGATATAAATAGAAGATCTACAGCATTGTGATTTCATTTTATGAAGGGTCATTCGATGCTACAAATAACCTGCATCGGGTGATTTGGGTGTCTTGGATCCTCAAGGGTTATAGTAACTCAATTGTCAGAATAGAATAAGCAATGTGACGTGAGGGGGGAAAGAAAAGAACTCTGCTGTTACTCACCGATTCTTCTCAAAGGTGCTTTTTCTGGGCATAGCTTTTTATAAGGAGTTGCCAGCAAGAAAATAATGATAAAATATATAATATATCGCGCTGTCCCACAACAAGATTTTAAAAGGTAAGAAAATTACAAAGACTACTTAATTGAATTTCTTCTCAGACGTATGCAGGTTTCCTCACGATGTTTTCCTTCACCGTAAAGCTCGTGGTGTGACTAATCACTGTACTTAAGTTCAGAAAAACTCATTGGTACAGTCGGGATTCGAACTTGCGATCTTTGTGCCGCAGGCAACTACTCGAACCACTCGGCCACCACGGCTCTTCAGAATCAGATGTATAAATATAAATATATGGAATGAACTTATATTCACCGCGCAGTGGATTGCGATAGACTTATATTCACCGCGCAGTGGATTGCGATAGACTTATATTCACCGCGCAGTGGATTGCGATAGCGATGGAAACGAGGAGGAAAATGTCATTGTAATGGTGTTTGAGATGTTCCCTTCAGCCCGACCAAAGGTTTACTCGTTTGTGTTACCACCCTAATAATTTCCCTTTGATGTTCATCTTTTATAATAATAATAATATATCCTCACGCCTTCCCACAAGGGTCCCCGAAGGGGTAGGCAGAGGTGTATAGGTAATACCCACACACCCACTTTCCGCCAGAGGTATATTAGGTGCCAACGTGACAGATGGCGAGTCCATCGCCGTTACTCAAGCACGACTATACATACGCCTTTGAATTTCTTCTCAGACGTATGCAGGTTTTCTCTCGATGTTTTCCTTCACCGTAAAGCTCGTGGTGTGACTAATCACTGTACTTAAGTTTAGAAAAACTCGTGTTTGAGATGTTCCCTTCAGCCCGACCAAAGGTTTACTCGTTTGTGTTACCACCCTAATAATTTCCCTTTGATGTTCATCTTTATGTTTATTCTATTGACCTCTTTGCTATTTCCCTTGACAATGAAATCCATATACATTGTTGTAGTTGTTGTACTAGATGTTTACCGTTTTACTTTTGTTCCAAAGATATAATTTTTTTCTTGTTAATCGACTCGTAAGGATCTTAGTAAGAAGCTAAATAGCCTAGAACCTTGCTCGTGGACTGGGTTACCAAATACATACATACATACATATCATCACGCCAAGTCCCTAACGGGGTAGGCAGAGAGTATAGAGCGCCAGTTCTCTCTAGACTTACATACCTCTTTCGCTTCGTCCACATTCATCAGTTACCAAATACATTAGAAATAACATAATTCTTTAATCGAACTAGTAGTATTTTTGCACATTTTTCGATCTCTTCGAAAAATGTGCGGCGTAACGATATTAGATCGAATCCGCAATGAAGAGATTCGCAAATCAACTGGCGTGAATGAGGGCGTGATTGTAAAGATTAAGAAAGGCATGTTACGTTGGTTTGGACACATAGAAAGGATGAGTGAAGAAAGATTGACGAAACAGATATACAAAGCCAAAGTGTGTGCAAGAAGAGGCAGAGGAAGGCCACGTTCCAACTACCTGGATCAAATAGATCGGACTCTCAAGGACGGGAACGTTAAGAGTACTCGAAACCGACGAGCATGTATGAAGAGCATGATGAATGTGGACGAAGCGAAAGAGGTATGTAAGTCTAGAGAGAACTGGCGCTCTATACTCTCTGCCTACCCCGTTAGGGACTTGGCGTGATGACGTGTATGAACTAGTAGTTTCAGAGATTAGGACTTTAGAGTATGAAGAGACTATTGAATGTGGATAAAGTGAAAAAGATCTATTAGTCCATAAAGAGCTATTCTCTGCATACGCCGTGAGGGACGCGTAGAGATGTTATGTATATATGGGCGTGAATGGTCTTTTGTACCGCAATGATCGCTAAGTATGTACTCGTGTCAATCTTACTAAGAAGGCGTAAAGGGTACTAAAGGAGACATACATATGTACATACATACATATATATATATATTTATATATAAATATACATACATTAATATAATCACGCCGAGTCCCTAACAGTGTAGGCAAAGAGAGTAGAACGCCAGTCCACTCTAGACTTACAAACCTCTTTCACATTAATCATTAGTTTCGATTCGTCTTCATTCATCAGTCTCTTGAAGTTCCCTTCCTTGAGTGTCCGGTCGATTTGATCTAGGCAGTTCCTAGCTCCTCTTCTTCCATACACTTTCGCATTGTATATATTTCGTCAATCTTTCTTCTCTCATGAAGATGACGATAAATATAGCAATAGACTTTATGTATTGGACCATTCTGCAAGGCTTGTTTGAAAAAAAGCTCTACCTTAATTGTATCGCAAGCATAGGGAATGCTCAGATGTTTGATCTCAGCCCAACAACTTTCACTTTGAGATAATCCAGGAGTGTGTACCTTAATATAAAGGTGAGTTTATGTTCACCGTTGTTTACCAACGAAGATCCAACGCGTAAGTAATACCTATGAAGCCGTTAAATCGTGTGATTGAATTACGATGGGATATTTTGCTCAATGAGGTCTTATATTTCTTCATACGAGTCTATCAAATGCGCCATCCGTAAGTGAACCTTAGGAATACACTACTCTCGCTAGTTTAAAATGTCTCCTGTTCCTACAACTACAATTACACCGAACAAGAATGTTAACAAGTCCACCCCATAATCTGTAAGCTTCGAGAGAAGTTCTAGATGACATACATCTAAGAACGCTTAGCCACCCCAGAGTATAATAGTGCAGGATCCAGTACGTTCCTCTGGAGATCCCAGAGACTACCTATATGAAAAGCTGAATTACCACCCATAAAATTTTAGTAAGAAGAAATCTCAAATACCCCGTCACACATCAGCCTCTAGCGACGATTTCGTTTTTAACTGGAAATAGAAAAAAAGTTGTTCTAAAATCTATGATAGCGAGATATAACGTTTCAATGTTGAATGGACACGTTTGAAACGAGGTTGAATAGAAGATAAACCATGGAGCGAATTATATAGGTACGTCTATTTCAGATAAACTGATAGTTTCTATTTAACTTTGATGAAAAAAGTAATGTAAGTTCTTCTGACCAACTATGTGACCCTTTTTAACAAAGCGATTATGGGTTGTCTGCGTTTAAATAACTGCACCGATATTGTATGTTATTTTGGAATGCTCGTGATTTTCTATCCCCGTAAATCGAGGCCTCGTCCGTTCGCATAAATCCTTTATGCTAGCATACTCAGACGATCATCCTTCATCTTCTTACCTTTAGTATAGCGCCTTTTGTTGCACTGTAAAATGGTCTGCAATATTTGAACTATTTATTCCTTCTAGTAGGACTGACTAACTTATGGAGTTTTTTTACTTTATCGATTTGTTCAGTACCACCCAAAGATCACGCGTATCAAAGATCAACGGACTAAAGACACGAGAAGCATCAAACTCTCAAAGCTCTGGGCACCTAACTTAATAAACCAAAAATACAGTTACACTACACCATTCAGAATTGTATTATACAGCCGTCATGAAAGTAGACGTACAGCACTTACGTTATATTATATATATATATATATATATATCTACAGCTATATGAACAGTTTGTCAGTATACAATACAGTGGAGCTATTCCTAAGTAGGCTTTCTACAACGAAATATAACTACGATGATGTTTTTCCAGCCCTGTTTATTTACCATCAGTCATAGTGGAGAAGCTTGTTACAATTCTTGCCAGCGATGCATACTCGTATGTCCAAATATATATTCGAGGGAAATATTTACGTAACATAAATAATAGACATCCAGACGATCACCACCAGAATTAATACATCGAGTTGAGTAGTTTAAGTAGTCTACGAAATAAATATTGCAGATTCAAACCTCGGTCATATGTACGAATGAGCTCCTTTACAGAGTACAGCGATGTGTCACGCCACGAGCTGTACCGTTAATGTAAGCCGGCATTTGAGGAGAGAGCTACATACGTAGAAACATGACAAAGGGATGGTACATCTCGCTTCGAGAAGTCTAAGTACTATGTATATAGTCCTCTTGATGGATATATTTATATATCCATCAGGCGCACCAAACATATATATCTATACTATAAATAATGGGTGTATGGATTCTACCTACACACCTCTGCCTACCATATATTGACAAATAGTCAGTTTACTTGTTACCCGCTAGTTGACGAAATTATTATTTAGCTATTTGGATTATTCGGTTAGTTATAATTTATTTGCATAATTGAATTTATTTACTATGCGTGAATTCATTTTAAAATAGACCGAGGTGAAACATGTTTTACCATCGTAAAGTCTCCAGTAAATTTACATTACTGAAATTTGTGCCTAACAACGAATTATGCTAAAATAAAACTGTAAATGAGGCAAGTCTGAAAATTAAATATAATATCAAAGAACATCAGTACGATAATGAATTTAGGTAGACATTATGTCTTCTTTCAATGCTTGTTAGAGCGCAAAACAATAAATTTGAACCTCATATATAAAGTTATAAAGAAAGACTATTTAAATATCCGAGAATTCGTTAGGAAATTTTTAAATTAAAAAAGTAGGCGAAGGCAGCGATGACACACCCAGTTTTCTCCGAAGATATATTCACCTAAGCCCATGTGACAGGTAACGTCTCCATCGCTGTTTCTCAAACACAACATACATACGTCATTGAATTGATTTTAATGAATTTGAATATTTTTGGAGTTTATTGGAGTTTACTCCTTAAGAATCGATTTTCACTGATGAATGACAGCGTTACGTTTTTGGTGCTCTCGTACTCTCCATGGTAACGAGAATAACAGAATGGCGATGTAATTAATGTTAATATTTACTTTCAATTGCATATTGTATTAACCTGATATTAACCTACAACAACTGTCAACTTGCGGAGGTTTTATCGTAAATTTTATATTTTATTTATAATTGATATAAATATAAATTTATATCAATTGATATTTATCTCAAAATTGAGAAAATTACTCAATGAATAAAAATAAATCTATAGATGTGTCATGCATACTCTAAGTAATATAAGAAATACATTCATTTACCCTTATTAACTAATCTATTTATTTTATAATCGTTCGTAAGGAGTAAACTCCAGTCGTGCGTCGGAGCTGACACACACTTTTTTTTATTTTGAATTTATAATAATATAATAATAATATATATAATAATATAATATAATTTATTATTTTGAATTTGATTGAGCGTATTCAAGATTCCTTCACTATAAAGCTCGTGATGTTATTAATCACTGTACTTAAGTTTACATAAACTCATTGGAACAGTGGGGATTCGAACTTGCAATGTTTTCGTCGCAGGCGACTTCTCGAATCACGCGGCTATCTCAGCCCTCTGAGATTAAAGGAATGATACTGTCAATACCCATGTTCCATGATATTGTAATTCACGCCTTGGCAGATACCGCGGATCAAATTGAATAATAACATGGGGAAATTTTGGATCAGTTTATTAATAACACCTATTTTATGCTGACTAATAATATATGCATTCATATTCAATTAAGTCTACATTGAATATTCAAACTCAATTAGTACGTATCTACAATTTATGTGCAAATCTCTACCACACTGAAAATTAATTAAAGGCCTATTCATTCATAGAATTTAAACCTGGCCTTTTATATATATATATATATATATATATATATATATATATATGTATTATAAGATAGATACGTGTGGCGTAACGAGCTGAGTCCGCCCTTTCCCGGCCTATCACTACTAATGAAGCCAAGAAAAAAAATATTACGTTAAATCTGTTGAATGCGTTGAAGCATTTAAGCTGCTCGCCCGAGCGGTATATTTAAAGATTTTTTTACGCACATCGGGTTCATTACATGGGTAGGTACATCTTTGAAATCTATCATACTAGAGCAAACGACGCTAAAAGTAAATTATGTGTATTAAGTTATATTCGTAAGGCGTGTATATATTCGTAAAAATTATAAAAAAATCGATTGTGTATAGTAACAAATATATCCTCACGCCTTCCCATAATGGTCCCCGAGGGGAGCCAGAGATATATTTTAGATTCCACCATGATAGATGGCGAGTCCATCGCCGTTACTCAAGAACGACTATACATACGCCTTTGTGTTGCTCCTCAGACGTATACAGGTTTCCTCTCGATGTTTTCCTTCATCGTAAAGCACCGAAAAACTCATTGGTACAATCGGGAATCGAACTTCGATCTTTATGTCGCAGGCAACTGCTTGAACCACATTGGAAATATATGATACGATTATATTATAATGTATGGGAATTTGATCATTGGCAGATCATTTCTCTGGATAATTTCTTTGCGGCAAATGTTATCTAATTCCGTTCAGTAAGTAGGTTTACCGGGAAAGAGGGATAAAAATCCTCAAAAACTTTCTCATTTATAATATTAGTAGGATAATTATATATATTAATAAAGGATTAGTCACACCACGAGCTTTACGGTGAAGGAAAACATCGAGAGGAAACCTGCATACGTCTGAGAAGAAATTCAAAGGAGTATGTATAGTTGTGCTTGAGTAACGGCGATGGACTCGCCATCTGTCACGTTGGCACCTAAAATACCTCTGGCGGAAAGTGGGTGTGTGGGTACTACCTATACACCTCTGCCTACCCCTTCGGGGACCCTTGTGGGAAGGCGTGAGGATATATTATTATATTATATTATTATTATAGTAGGATAAATGTCTATATATCTACAAGCAAAAGGTTTGTAAATATATACACATATATTCTTAGGGTATTTACACTAAGGTCCTCTAGGAGGGAGGCGCAGGTATACTCGCTTTTTGCGGAAGATACCTATGATATATATGATATAATGATAAGGTGCTAACGTGATTAAATTTTGAGTTCATCACCGTTTCTCAAGCACAAATATATATATTTTTAAGTACTCTTTACTTCTCTTTATTTTCTCGTATGCAGGTTTTCAGATATTTTCCTTCTCATAAAGCTCGTAGTGTGATTAACATATGTATGTATAGTCACATTTAAATCGGCCTATATTGTTCCCCTGTCCGCGTAGGGTAATAATTGTGTATAAGAACCGTTTTTGAGCTTGAGGCCTAGTCCTCGGCAGCTTGTTGAATCAACAAAACAGACGGCTTTATCATTGTGACAGTTGTGGCCACACTGTAACGACTATTTGGGGACCACTTCCAGTAAATGTGGTCATGCGTTTTCTTATGTTATGACATGAGCAAACGAGATTTTTTTACAAATTATAAATTGAACAAATCCTCAATACAATTGACATTCGAAGCACTCTCTTCGACAACCAACTGTAAAACGGAAGATTTAATTCGCCCTACTTATTTCCATATAATTCTGTTTGCAGAAATCCCTTGTTATGCTAATTAACAAAGCAAGGTTGTTTTTGCATACCAAATTTATATTATTCAGCGCCGCAACGCAGCATCGGAAGCTTTTAAAACACTGAACAGCGTTTTAAAGTAAACCTCCTACCACCGACATCTGGCACTTGATTATTCGGTTGTAAAATAAAAATTTATTGGGAACAAGAATGCTTCACTAGCAACTATTGTATTACATTGTGCACAATTAGTTCAACCTGGCGTGCCATTTATTCTAATCATAGCTGAAATAAATCTTAATATTTCGCTGCCTATAATTCCTACCAACTACAATCCTTCAACATATTGTTGTATTATTAGCCCATAATATATTATAAATGTGTTAAAAGCGCTCGCGTTGAATGCAATAACATCACGTTTTTAGTTTTACGTCGGTAAATATTTACTAGAAACAGTGCTCGTATTCTTTCCGGTGATATTAGGAGTTATATTCAGGTTTTATAGTTGTTTAGTTGTAAAACGAATCACCAGATTACTGTTCCCGAACGGGAATGTACTGTGGTTAAGCCAACCTATTGTTATCCCATGATTACCGCTCTATGGCTTCACAGAGACTATAACGTGAGAGTTATAATGTTATTAGTATACTGAGCATAAAACTGTTTATAACGGGGGTCATAAACGCGCTGGATAATACGCGCAGTCCGTACATCATTTCTTATTACTCTATAATCGGCGTACACGATAGGACTAATGTTAAGCTTTATAGATGTGAAGTTAAACCCAGGTGAAGGGGTTCTTATTTAATTATACCTCAAATGAATTTGTGTGACCCAGAAACTGAAAGTTTGGTACTTACATAAAATACTTGCTAGGGTTTTGTCAATAAATCCATAAAGGGTTAATCATTTGTTATCATGATATAACAAACAGATTTTGTGATAATATTAATTCCGGAGCGTAAGTTTAAGAAACTTTAGGTATAGTTGTCGGACTTAAATTAATCTTCGAAACGTAATGTACACAGTTGAAGCAATGTTACAGTGCGAAAGTTTAACATAACGTTGGCTTACTCGCAAGACTGTTTTAGTATTCAGTTGTGCTGAATAGTCTTCTAATGAAATAAACAACTGAATCGTCGTGTATTAAATCACAGTGGCAGACAGTATAAATAGCAATGAATCTAGGTAATTATATGATGATGAGGTACTTACCAATAGACGTAGCGATGCAGAAGCACGAATGCCGACGGTCAGCCGGCTGATGCGGCAGCGTGGTGGCCACCGCACATGGCGCGCGCTGGTGCACCGGCTGTACACAGCGACTTCAATACTTCAGGTGGAAAAACAATAAATAGTTCCAAAAGTATCTGTAGCGGAAGTTCGCGAACGCGGAACACGCGAAGTATGTTTCCGACAGTGGCGCGGGTGAAGCTACGGCGGAGGCAGAGAGCGCTCGCCTGCTAGGCACAGGCCGAGAGGCCGACTGGCGGCCCGCGTGGCGCTGGGCGGGCGCCCGCCCCGCCGCCCTCGCTCCGCGCTCGCTGCCTTAAATTCCTCACATACCATCCTACAATTTTAAGCGTGGCTAAGTGTTTATCGAAGCTCGTGCGATCGCTGAAAGATGTCTAATTGTACTCGACACCAGTAAGTATTTAGATCAATATTACGTCAAATATTCTGTAATAGTTTATACGGTAAATAGTTTATACGGCTCATATACCGCGATATACGTACACAATAACTTTTTATGGAGACAGATTTAAATTGCAGAAATGCCTAAATATTATCCTAAATTATTCATATTTCTGAGTCACAAGAGTCACAAGTTGCTTATGCGCATTCGAATATTAAGAAGTGATAATCAGAGGTGCATTACTTACTTACCTCTTACAGTGAAAGAATGGAACCTTTGTCGTGTTTCTCTGTGCCATCTCAAATTTAACAAAACGTTCAGTTATTTGCTATTTTTATTAAGCTTTTGCTATCTAGGAGTGGCAGAAGCATCTTTCCGCATGAATCTTTTATTTTAAGATTCATGCGGGATTTGATGGAGATTTTAAGATTACCTAAGGCTTAATGTAGCAAATCTGCACAGATAGAAATATAGAAAAACGCAAAACAGCTTATGACTAATGGGAAAAGCAACGTTCAATGCACCAATGTGAATACGTACATATGTATGTATGGATATGTATCTACTAAAATTGGAGACTCTTGAAAATTATTTGAATCCCTTATATTATCCATGTATGTATCATATTTTCTCTAATAGTACCTCCAGCATACACGTCAAATTGAACACGTATTTGCATATCCTAGTTTCAGATCTAGGCTATCTTTAGGATCTCTATCGATCTTTAGAACGTAGAACGTCGTATTTCAGGGCATAGCAACAATAAAAGGCTAAGCGTGTACCTTGATCATAAACCAGTCATATTATTCATCTATATATCTATAAGCTATGGTCTCTTAGAAATGTCAAATACAAATAAAATAAGGTAGTGAGTGATATTAGTTTAATTAGCGGATGCGGGAGACCTTTGCCCACCCCTTCGCGGACTCTTGCGGTAAGACGTGATATGTATATGTACATATATGCGTATATAAATATTATAGTTTATTACATGCTATTTTGTTTATGGATACTGTGAAAGATGACACCTCAACTCGACTCAGATCAATTTGAATATTTGTATTTTATATGTTCGTGGAGCCCTAAGTATAGTCGATAGAACCCTATTTTAAGTATATTTATAGATTTTGTGTTTATCTGTACATATGTAGCTAGTGCACGTGAAAGTGCGTTTCGAATGGAGAGGATTCTATTTTATCGCCAATGAAGTTTACAATTTAAATGTACACATGTTTTGTAAGTATAATGAGAAAAATGTGTATATCTAGGAATATAATATGTCAAATAGCGTTTAATAGTGAATAATATGAGGTATTATGCTTGCAACTTGCAAGGTGTTCAGATTTTTCTGATGAGAAGTATATACTTCATTTCAGTATGTAATCGAAAAAATATGGTGCTTTATACAGTACATATTTCTTTATCGCCGTAAACCATAAAAAATCTACATGTTCGTATTACGTTCAACAAGACAGGGCCAGCAGACTTAAGTAAAATATCTTATAAAGTATATTTAAATTGATTTATATTTTGATGTGCAGTTATACTATAGTAAGTAAATATGATGTTGTTATTCCATATCCCTACCCCACACGAAGCCTGCCGCAGCCTCACCTTGGTAAATCTACAGAATAAGCTATATGTTAGTATTTGCGCTATCTTCCGAGTGCAATAGGCGAAGTCTTAGGTTAAAACTTGTAAGTAATAGCAATGTGAAGCACAGACAAATATAAAATCATTCAATAATAGTTCATACTATTATATCAACTGCAGTTTTGAACACTGCAAAAAGAGCTGAGTCTGGTTTTACAACGAAAATAGTATTAAATAAAGAAATGTATTTTATTTCAATCAGTATTAGCTCTTCAAGAAGGGTCTAACTAACGTGATAAGACGTGAGAAGTGACTTACAGGGTTGGTAACGCGCCATTAGTATTGCAAGCGTCTTTAAGCAACAAAAAGCGTCTTTAAGGTGGACAAGCTTTATACAAGGATAAAAAAAACATGGAATTACTGTAAATATTATCAGTTGTATTGGCAACACAGCATCTATAAGACAGTGTTGCTCTCATTGGTGTTGCTTGCAAAAAAAGTTATGGTAATAGGTAGATACTTTTTCTTTTCTTTTCTGCTTAATGGCTTTCTTTCTGATTAATCTATTGCTTCTAAGGTCTTGGCAGGTACTGCAATTTTTTGCATGTACGCCACGATTTAGTTTCCTCCATACGTATCTCGTCCTATTAAATGGAGTAAATTTGTCGCTAGACCTACAGGATCGAAATGACAAGCGGAATTGCTTTCTTCCGACGCCTAAATAGATGTCAATATATATCGCTTGTGCTGAAATTATTTTCTATCCTCCGGCATTTTATTATGATAAATCCTATGATGAGTCACAAGCAAGGTTACCTACCAACGGACGCCTACAAACCTCCTTATATCTCGTTGATAGTGGTCGTTTGCACTTTATTGACGCTGTGATATGCATTTTGTTATCGTGAGCGTCATACTAGCGAGAATGCTGCGTTATATTAATTTTCGAATTAACCATTTTAAATGAATGAGATTGAAAACAACTACAAAATTACCAAATTTTTGCAACTCATATTAGAGTTATAGTTTTTGAGTATGATTGCTGCATGCAATAGCGCTGGTGGTCACGTGACGTGCTATTGTAAACACACGAGCCGTGCGAGTCGTAAGAATATAATTCATAGACATATTATAATATAAATACTTCTCATCAGAAAAATCTAAACTCTTTGCAAGTTTATGTTTTGTAAAGTTTATCAGAAAAATGTGTATATTTAGAAATACATGTCAAATGTCGTTTAATTCACTATTAAAGGACCTTTGAAATACATTCCTATAGAATTCGATATAGACATTTGATATAGATTTGTCATTTTCATGTGTTAATCCAGCTAATAATCTATCTCTGTTCCAAAGTTCATCCAATTCAGTTTATCCGTTCCGGCGTAACTGAGTACCAAACATACTCACAAAGTTTAACATTTATTATCTACCTAATAATATTACCTAGGAGGATTGACTTGCGTGTTTATTTATTTATGTAGATGCCTATTTTACATATGCCCGCGTCAGCGTCGACCTGGGCAGCATATTAAATAGCACTCATGAATATAATCCCGATTTGAGATAAGATCACATAAAATACCATTTCTAATAAGCCGACAATGTCACTCGACTGCGTTTATATTCTTTACAACTGAATTGTAACAATGCCTTCACACCGAGATTATCCAATGAGAATCGTAGCAGTCGAAAAAATTCATAACCAAACAATATTTTCTCGCTTTTTAATTTAAAATGTGTTTATTTTACGCCGTAGAGATTTATAAACCTAGATGTTTACTTGTATAAACTTTACCGTGATACTTATAGATACATATTAACTATAACGTTGTCCTTACACAGTAAAAACAGGGAAATGTCATCAAAATATGGGTAAAAATGTCAGAAGGATTAACCTTGTCATATATGATTATATTTCCTAACAGTCCCCCCAAAATATCTCATTTGTTATTTTGTATCGTATACATAGTAATTACGAGGTAAACTTTTTTTACTTTCAGAAGAGAGAAAGTGGGATGCTCCACCCAAAAATTGAGCTTAAAATATGCAGTGCCGAGATTGTACATCAATTGAAACATCACGCTTCATCCGGTAGGTAAAGAGAAAATGTCAATCCAATCTGGACTTTCGGACCTCTTTCACCTTATCATTAATAAATAATTAATACCTTAGGACAATACCACTCAAATTGACCTATGCCAAACTAAGCAAATCTTATACTATGGGAACGATTTACTTACTTATATAGTTAGATATATACATTAATACATAGAACATCCAAGACTTGGGTACAAATACTCGTGTTTATCACACAAATATCTGCACTCAGCTGAAATCGAACCCCTCAAGCGTCGCAGTCACGATCTCTGACCGCTAGTCATAAGGCCGTCTATATATTTCATCGCATTCATCAATCGTGTCATTTAAACGATTTGTCTCTGTTACTTATAATCGAGATAACCGCTACGGACGTAGATAGTGCTACGAAACTTGTTCTACAGCATATAATAAAGGACTTTTAACGTGAACGTACGCAGTATTCAAAGTCTTCAGTAACTTTCTGTTAATTAATTAACGACGCGTATATACACTTATAGTAGTCGTATTTTACGCTATACTGTTGATTGATATAATTGTTTTCAATACGTAAAATAAAAAAAAATACAGAATGGAAGAATAGTTATGTTAGTTTCAATAAAAATAATCATACTATAATATACAAATAATCATACATAGACGCCATACCTGTTTTGATCAGACGCACCATTGGAAAAGTTGGGACACTTACCTGCAAAAATAAAACTAAAGCTATTATGTTGGGCTGCTTTATTTGTTCAAGGATACTTTTTATACCCCAACTTGACAAACCGGCCAACGGTCCGCCATAGACTAGCATATTCAGTTGTAGCAATCATAGAGAACACACACAGTTGAGGTCCTAATATTTATGTTCCTAATGTAAAAATATATAAAAAAGAATGAAGGATCTTATCATCAAGTGCCATGGCTGACTTTGGGTCGCTGCAACACACTAGTAAGTATAACGTCATAGTTCCTCTTCTAAAGAAAAATACATAATAATATATCTTCACGTCTTCCCACAAGGGACCCCGAAGGGGTAGGCAGAGGTGTACAAGTGGAACCTACAAGCCCACTTTTCGCTGGATATATAAATGTATATTAGGTGCCAACGAGACAGACGAGTTCATCGCCGTTACTCAAGCACGACTATACAGACGCCTTTGAATTTCTTCTCAAGCGTATGCAGGTTTCCTCTCGATGTTCTCCATCACCGTAAAGCGCGTGTTAGGACTAATCACTGTACTTAGGTTAGAAAAACTAATTTCCGAAAAAATGCTAAATCTCATGTTCACCCGTGCGGAGCCAGGACGGAAAGCTAGTATATTATAATTGTAGGGAACCTGACCTTGACAGTACATATCTGTAGCTATCAGGTTTGTTCTTACATTTATAATGACGCATTGTTGTGTTCTTAACGCGTTTGAAGCAGTTTGATAAGTTGAGAATCGTACCTCACAGTTCAGAGGTTTCGAGAGTTGATAAATAAGATCAACGCTCGAAACATTGTTCAATAATTACGATTATTTGTAATCTTCAGTGAATCGTTCTTACTGTATGTGCTGTTTGTACTATGTATTAAAACATGGTTAAATTGTGAAAAAAGTGATTCGAGTGGCAAGTGTTAAATGATTTAGCAAAAATATTCTCAGAGCTTTTAAATATTCCTTCACACGTAGTTCACGCGTAGGCAAAAATGCAATACGCGAATATATAGTAAGTGCCAACGCTAAGAGCCTGCAGTTAGTAGGTTCATGAATACGCTTCAATAACAATTAAATTAAATTAATCAAGGAAGAATTGATCTCTGTATCGCGAACAAATAGAAACTTCGTCAAAACCTTATTGTTTTAATGAAGAACTTAATTCAATAACGGTAATATCAGAGTTTCGATGAAATTGGCAGATCAAGTTCCGGCAGATGAAAAAAAAAGTTTTATACCCATACAGAACAGTTCTATAGTTCCTTAAGCGTTTTATTAACAGTTAGTGGGTGTTTGGGTATTATCTATACACCTCTGCCTACTCCTTGTGGGAAGGTGTGAGGACTATTGATTTGACCTTAAAAAAATATAATAATAATATAATAAAAATATATCCTCACGCCTGCCCACAAGGGTCCCCGAAGGGGTAGGCAGAGGTGTATGGGTAATACCCACACACCCACTTTCCGCCAGAGGTATATTAGGTGCCAACGTCACAGATGGCGAGTCCATCGCCGTTACTCCAGCACGACTATACATACGCCTTTGAATTTCTCCTCAGACGTATGCAGGTTTCCTCTCGATGTTTTCCTTCACCGTTCAGCTCGTGGTGTGACTAATCAATGTACTTAAGTTCAGAAAAACTCATTGGTACAGTCGGGATTCGAACTTGCGATCTTTGCGTCGCAGGCAACTGCTCGGACCACTCGGCCACCACAGCTCTCTTAAAAAAATATTATGAAATAATGATCTGCTAACTTACCAGAACTGCAGATCACTTTCCAGGAAAGAAAACAAAAAATTTTAATACCTGTTGTAATAATGATAAGCCTATTCAAAACATTGTAGGTTTACATAATAAATCATTTATTATCCTTTTTTATTTGTTTTAGTTCGACTGCAACAAGTTAATACGTAGGTACTTTATTCTACAAATGTTACGTTTGTCATTACACCTACTATCTAAGAGAGCGAGTGTCGGAAGCGAAAGCTCTAAGAGACGCAGAGTAACGCGATGAAATATTATAGTGGTTACCACAGATGTTAATAGATTTGAAAGTATCACATTTTCTTGACGATATACATGCAGATCATTCAGGCAAGCTACTACGTGTAATTAAACATAATTTATATAATAATATTATGTTAATAAATGGTGCTCAAGAAAAAGTGGAATGTTCCATGTGTCGTTTCAAGACATGCAAAGCGTGACTGTTGCCGAAAATCATAAACAAAAAGACGGGAAATAAAATTATGCATGTTGATGCGTGAGCCGGTGAGCTCGTATTATCAATAAATGTGTTTCTTATAAAATGGTTACAACTGCAATGCACTTCACAATTGTCATTTGAATAATCGCCCTTATAGTCAAGCCATTCAACGTAAAATAATACAATCTATATTAGGCATCTTATTGCTGCTGACATTATTATGGCAACTGACAGACAGACAGGTTTGACATCACATAATCGCCTTTGATTGTGAGCCACCGTATAGCAAATTGCCTGATGTTAATTATCGTTACCAAGTCAATGTTAAAGCATCTATTGTATTGTACTACTAGCTGCACCTGGCTTGCGTTGCAATGCCCCGCACACTTCATCGATCGGTTGGCGATCGGTCGAGCGGTATAGAAGTCGATGTTCTCCAGGGCCATCTAGCGAGTTCTTTTTTTCTCTTTTGGAGCTTTCGGACGTCCCCACAAAACTAGCAAAGTTTCAAATTAACAATCTGATCAATATTTTTGGAACGCATCGAGGATAATCATACAAACATTGATTTTATTGAAAGAGTTAGTTAGTTGTACATTTATCTAGTTAGCTAACGATAATCAATAAATAATAAGTGCATAGGTAATAAAGCGTGCGACCGAATTGCCATGTCATATCTGGTTATGAATTAATGATGCAAGCATTTGCGAGGAAGAAACGTCAACCCCAGTAGACAGTGCGGGGTAACGTCACAGGCGACGTGCCGCGTACGGCTCTATCCGATAAGATAACTCACGTTTCTCGCATGACGTCACTCGGAAAATGCACACGGCAGCCCAGTTTCGGGTCAATGGTCAATCTACAAAATAGAAAACATCCAATTCAAACTTGTTATCGCACCGTTCAAGTGCTTTTTCCAATCGAATAATGTATTCTGTATTCGTATTCCATTCATTTACGTTTGGAACTATCATGCAGCTGTGAACGGATAGGTGTATTGTAAATGCATATGGACGGTTGTAAACGAATATGTTTTTCGACGCTATGTTTTCTTACTATCGAAAGCAAAAGTGTCGCCGAAATAATAGTACTGCTGATAGCAGTGTACACAAGAAGAAAATATATGATGAGCAATCATAAACGACATGACAGCCTCTTTAGAAATGTCTGAGAAGTGAATATAGTGGGAAAGCAAGTAAGAAGACAAAGATTAGCAAACATGAGTCAAATCAAAAAGGTGTCGGTCATGTCGTATAAGTAGACCGGTTGTGCTGGACTTAGGGAAATGGAAGGAGTTGTATCAGAGACGCAACTTTATAATTTTTTTATATAATTTCTCGCAATAATACCAGAATTTGACGTTAATATTTTGAACCGTCTACGTGAAAATTACTTAGCATACTTATAAGGCTTTACGAATTAAAAGTACTCATAGCAAATAATTCAATACTTATACAAAGACCGCAGTTAGGTAAACCATATGCAGTTACTCACCCGTCATCTCCGTTGTGATGAGCCACGTCACCGGCGTCCGTCGATTCAGAGATCGCATCAGCATCATCTCCAACACCATTACAACTTTCCACAACCACTTCGGGAACCGCACTCATATCTGCTGGCCTCCTCACCCAGCCAGCAAACCCGACCGAGTCTGTTCGGAGTAATACCGCGAACTGGTATCATTCGCCCTTGGTAAAAGATTACCATTACTACAAGTACTATTTATTAAATTAACCGAAGTTAACTTGCAGACAACATGAAGCATATAAGCATGCGCCGTGGACGACAAACGGGTCACGAACGCACAGTTAGGGCTTCGGCTAAATAATCCCTTTAAAGAGTAGCGCGGCTCTATCTACATACACCAAGTTACCTTATGAATTTCACATGTAACTAATCAACGTAAGTAGTAGTTCGTATTTCATGATCGCATTATGTTTATAGATTGCATGACCTTTCTGTCTGATATACAACTTTACAAATTAATGAGAGGCGCTCGAGCAGAAAGCCGAAAATGTAGGTATAAAACCCGTGATGGCAGACTGGTTAAATATCCATCTGCAAACTCATGATTGTACTTTCTAACTCAGTCTAAGCCAACATAATTAAAGAAACACTACATGCGTTTGAGAAAAAAAAACAAGGCGACAGACGTATTGACACCTATACGTTCCTCCGTTGTAAAAGTCCATTAAAATTCTGGGACCTATCGACGACCATTGATATGTGGTATATGTGGTAGCGTGAAGAAAGTATATGTTCTAAAACAGCAAGCGTCATCGTGCCTACTTGTCTTATAAATATTAGAACGTTATGACTTGAAAAATTATTTATCAATTCAAATGAAAAAGACGTGTCCCGCACGTAACGCTTGCTGCACGAGTCCCGGTGGACGTCGAGCAAATAAAATAAGCTGTACAATCAATGTGGTCGGCCGCTTGTCCGCAAACTTTTAATAGATTGCCTTCTACCTTACCATGACTTGTTATTGACATCATTATTCAAGAGTGCGAAAGAGAACGATTCATAGCCATTTTGTACAACTATCCTTTTCGAACTCTTCGAACTTTCTTGCGAACTGATTTATCCAGTATTACGTCATGGTAAGGTCCCTGCTCTGCACTTACAGTAATAGTCCCTGATTGTTTACGTGCCTACATGGAGTATTCTGCAAATAGTGATGAGTTTAATTGTTTTTTACTTCGGGAAAACTACACTTTGACACTGTCTAATCTGGGAAAATTATCAGAAGAGACTATTTTCCAGTTCTATAAATGATTCAAGTATTCTATAAATCTAGAATAAATATGTAGTACGCTAACGTATATATTTATTTAAGTTCAGTGATTCGTCAAGTTCCCAAGAACAGATAAGACATCTTCAGAAGTGTACCTACCTATTAATAAACTGCATTGCTTAGTACAGATAGCACCTAAAACGATAGTTACGTTTATGAGTTATATTAATCTTAGTCGTAGAAGTGAACATTAAGTGCAAGTGTACCATACTAAGCACTTGAGTGCCAAGGCGTGATATTGTTATCATTCAAGAATGCGCAAGTGATATCATTACATCCTTTCAAAATTCATTAATTTATTTATTTCTTGTACTACTAAAGGAACAAACAAGCATGCGTTCCACCTGATGGTGAACGGCTATCGCCGCCTGTGGACGTTTGCAACATCAAGAGTATAGCTTGGGGTATACGAGTCTACGGGTTTGTTTACACTTCTTGAAGAATTCGTGCTGTAGGTACTCTCAGGGGAAGATCTATACGGGACGTTAATTTTTGCGATCCAACTGATAGTAAACGGTTACCGCTTACTAATGGACGCTTGCTATTTACCAAGGGTATTTCTACTGGTCATCATCAACTAAACTCAATCAATGTCAATCAACATTTCTGAATTACATCGCATGGCGTGCTCAGTAGCAGAAGCAACGCCTGCATTGCTTGGCAAAACTATTGCAGAGAAACTAGATTTCTTACCAATAAAACAATTTTACTCTCACAAAACTATGATGTGTATAGTCTTGTTATGGATACCAGAGACAATAACCATAAGTAAATCTAGCGCTTACCATAGACTGATTATGGCACGAACTTTAAGTCACACGATGATTTCATCGTCCATTATACAAGTTCTCTTACGGGACACTAATATGTTTTCTTTTGTTTGAACCTCATAAAAATGTCAATGTACCTTACCACAAGGTAATATAAGTTTAATATTCTAATATACAAATATGTATTAGAATATTATAGAAGTATGTACCTATCTATTATTATGTACCTTCTGTGGGACTGGTATGCGAATGTGTTATGGTATAGTTTTGTTACACCGCTGCCTACCCGTTCGAGGACCCTTGTGAGAATGCGTGAAGATATAATATACTATTATTTACATTTACTCATATTGGTGAAGTTATACGTTTGGGTAAATCCTGCAACTTCACTCATGTCGCCATCGATGCACCTAAGTATGCGTAAAATCCGGTTAGGTACACCAACAATATCAGATCAGTTACTGATGTCTTACATCATAATAATAATTACGAAATGCATGTTATAATTGACACAATGCATAGGTACCTACACAATATTTTAAGGATAAGTATTTGATATCGGTTATCATTGTTGTTTATGACAGTTCGATGAGTAGGTAGACAGGTTACGATTGATGAAAGAATATATTGTAATGATCATTAAAATAAATTAAAATAAGACGCGCTGGGAACAATTGATATACTCTTTTCCTAGAAACCATTTTTTTCTTATTTACTGTATCGTGTCATTTAATTGCAAACTAATTTCTTTTTTTTTGCATTGTCTTTCGTAGCGTCAGTTCCGGGAAGTTTTGCTACTTAACCGTGCTTAACCGCCAATGGCGAGACCAAAGCCTCCAGCCAGGCACTTTATACCCTACTAATTGCCCAGGATATGTACCTACTAGTTACTCCACTTTACGCAACACATATTCGTGCGTATTCGTACATATTCGTCTGTGTGTGGTGTGCCAACTCTATTAGTAGCCACATACACGGGCCCATTGGTGAAAATAAACTTTGTATATCTAACTTTAAGATCTCTAAATTTGTGATTCAATTTCTGTCATTAAAATGTTATATATCAAGACGAAGCTCCGATTTTACAACAAGTCATTGTAAATATACATCGATTCACTGCTGATCGTTATCGCGATAACGCATGCATGACTAACCGTTAAAATTTTGGTAAATACCTACCTATCTACTTTGAATTAATTTCAGAGTGAGTCATTTAAAATAATTAGATTGTTTAACGCGTACCTGCTTAGTAGATAAAATTAACGAATGGTTTTCATAGAAATCTCATTCGTACCTACTTTTAGGGCTAGGGTTATTTAAACTTTCACTTCAACTCAAGTTCAAACTCGGTAAGCAATCTCGACTTGCCAAGTGACTACTTAAGCCATTCGGCTACCACGGAATAGTTTCCTTTAATCAGTCCTTTAGTCAGTCCCTTGGCGAAGAATATATCAGAATCCGTCTCCGATACCAAAAAGCTTATTCATATAATTTAGTTATGTTATCTGTGCCCCGCTGCTTACCCGCGTTCAATTTGATTATCCGCTCCCTTGGATAGTAGGTACTAGCGTGATGATATTATAGCCTAAAAAGCCTGAGGAGGCTTTATAAACGGGCTATCCTAATGCACAGTTCATCAAATTGGATTATCTCATAGAAACGCACAAACAATCAAACTCTACCTGGTTATGATAATTGTATGTATAGGTCATGTAATGCTAGGCAAGGGTTATGTATCTACTGCGATCCCTGACCAAGGTTCCCGTACTTTTTAATTCGAGTACATTCTGAGGAAATACATTTGATATGTAAAAAATTGTGTGTAAAATCAGTATTATTCAAATCCCAAAACATGTAGAATAAATGTTTACTTTAAAGATTGATGATGAGAAGCAATACGTACCTACCTTAATCCTAATCACGTAGAGACACGGACGAGACTGATAAGGAGATACCTGATATAGAGCAATAGAGTTTAAAACATTACAAAATGATAAATAATCGTACCTGCGGACGATAAGATAGTATTAATGGGGCTTGCAGAGATTAGTATCGCGATACGTTGGTTCTATGTACACTTGCCATAGCATGTAGATATTTGGCTATCTGGCCGTTATAACTCAATAATAGCCCCAACTAAAGGATGTTCTTATACAAATGCATATCAATAATGTTCAAGCGAAAATAACTCCATCTATCTCTATCTATCTTTTCCATGCCTTTTCACAGAAAAGCCGCTAAACTGACCTTTAGCTGGTGATATTATGGCGTAGACATACTTAGATACTAGTAATTCTTCTTTATACTTTCTATAGTAGCTGTGTCGCCCAGCTCAGGGCGAATAAATAATTATCAAACACCATCGCAGTTGCGGAGTTGTGTCATCGCAGACCCAATTGTGGATCCAAACCATCCTGGAATCAGTAAAAAATATCCGAATGGGTCGTGCTATTCTCGCCTTTTTGCGGAACTACCGAACAGTGATTTATTTTTATTATATAAGATTACTCTTAAAAGCTTATTATTACACATAAACTAAACGTTACCTTGATAGCATAGCACCTTACTTTTGATCATGGTACCTATTGTACCCTCTACGGAATTTATTTTTTTATATAAAAATGTACTGGATGCCTTTGGAAATGGGAACATTCCTGGGAAAAAGCTAACTAGTTTTATTAACTTATTTTCGTAGAAGAAAAATCTGCTGTAATGTTAAAGTTAAACGTGTTGAACTTTTTTCCATCAACTTTTTTTATGTAGGATTTAATCGAACAGAAAAAAAAAACACTAAATCCATGTGACGGAGCGAGTATTAGATACTTCGTTGAGTATACATACAGTCACAATACCTTATAGCTTCTGATGGGCCACACCTGTTTACTGCATAATATAATTAGCTGCAAGTTCTCAAACGGTGCGTAAGCTTAATGAACTAAAATAAAAATACCACATTTCAATTTGCCAATTTGTATTTATAACTATTTACTAAATTATCAATCGAATTTAGATTGTAACCATCACATGACACTCACATCACAAAGTACCATATCCCGTATCCAATTACACATCACAAAAATCGACAATAACATAAGAGAATAATAATTTAATGAATAAAAAATTAGACAGTCATACAAAACTGAAAAGAAACATTATTTAAGTAATACTACCGTTTGTTCTGTTGTTTGCTACGTATGTACGCTTTGTAAAAAAGTTAATAAATAAAATTATAATACTTGGCATTTATAAATTGTTAAATAAGTTTCAATACTTGTTACTAACTAGTTGTTCAGGCTATACTGCTCCACTCAGTATCTACATGTATTCAATATTGGTGCATTGCCTATTTAAAAGAAAGGTAAGTAACTTCATATAAAAATTGTGAAGCAAGCAACTTTGCAGGTCTTAATAAAAAAAAATCTAATGATAGGATGCCATAACGCGAGGTAACCAATTAAATTAATTCTGGTTAATTGACTTGACGTAACGATGACCTCTCTTTAAATAAGTAGACACGAAGACCAATTAACGCTGATCTTTACATTACTACACAGTACATAGTTACACATACAACGCAACTTAACAAGTATGACTAGTCAGATGCGGTTTTAAAGCAATACCCAAAATATTGCCGACCCTATTACAATTCTAAAGCCACTTGAGATTTTATGGACAGAATACTTAGGTACAATAGATATAGGTTAGGTTCTATACATTTAGACACAAAACATGTACCAACAAGGGTGTAGGACTCTATATCTTCCATTTTATACAGTATAAGTATGAATTTGTACGTTTATTTGTTATCGACTTAATTTAACACTCATTCATACTTGTTCTTCATTTCCATTTTACGCATTCAGACAAACTTTTCAAATGTTTGTATGTATTTTAAATTAACAGTAATGAGTATCATTTTATTTAAATTAAAATCACTTGTTCAATTTGGTAGTGCAGCGAATAGGGCTGCCAACTCTATATAAAATAAAGTATCGTAATAATACATTTACATGTATATACATATTTAAAGACTTAATATACGACAAAATTATGATTGCGGCGTGCGTTGGTTGGTTGGGATTATTTCTAGCATTTGCATTTCTTTTGGATCGCTTGTACTATAACATGCCATTCACCCAAATATAATATAATTGTTTTGCACTTTATTATTAAATGAGTTGGCAGCCCTAGTATAAAACTATTCGCTCAAAGACGCAGTGGCAAGTATAGTAACTTTTTTTATATCTATATACCTATGTACAATGATATTGAATTTAGATATTTACACTAAAAACTATTGACAATAAAAAATAAGTACACATTTGCAGTAAAATCTAAAATTTTTATAAATAAATAATTGAACGACGACATAATATATAAATGATTCACTAAGGAATCTGTATTGCGTATTGACAGTTATATGTTTACATTATTTGAATATATTCAATTAAGCAGTTTTGATATATACTATATGTTTATATACTTCAAATTATATATAATGTATGTCTACAGTGGTAGCACAGTGTTCGCTATTAATTATAGTACACGACCGACATTTTCCCAATCTCACAATTTGTTCTAATTCTAAATTGTCATTATTATACCGCTCATAAACCATAACAATTTTAATACTAGAGAACCACCCGGATACAATTGGTTTTATAATAAACTAACATAATTTATATAACCGGCGTGGTTTGAAACAACGTTCATTTGTGACAAACCTTGCCTAAAATACTTCAATTCAGACAGCAGCCCTTGAGATTTGAGTACGCAAACAAAAGTTGGAAACCTTTTGTACTTAAGATTTTGGAATTAAGAAGTTTTTGTGTTAAGTAACAACCAAAGTTGATACAGTGGCATGTAAAAATATTTTAGAGGTATTCGGTGCATTACGGGGATTACTATACAATGCCATTCATTAAGTTTTGTATATATTTGTACCATGAAATTATTGTTTGCGTATTTATTCCCGACTGGCGTTAAACCAAATCGCATTGGACTGATAAAATATTAATACACATAGTACTAAATAACAAATGACTCACGCCACAATTATCGCCAACGCAGACGGACCTTGATACAACCGTAGTTGAGTTCAGAGATGTAAATGGAAACCCCAGCTTAAATTAAAAATATATTCAAACATCATGTACCTAATGTTTTTATTTTATTATACATAGGTAGATGTCAGAACACAGTTTTAATGTGTAGAAATTATTATGTAGTTTTAATTGTAAGATAGTTAAAACAACGTTGAATTGTAACATTCATACCAAAATGTCTATATTTCGTAGATATAGAGGTAGAAAATTTGTAAGATTACCATAAATACCTACTACTGTCTATTATACACCAGGAAAATGTGTCAAACCTTAGTATGCGCGGGTAGCCGAGATGTATGAGTCTGAGTTAAAAACTATAAACCACGTAATAGTGAAGGTCGACTAGTACATTTGATAAATGAAAAGTCATTGTATCACATTATATTATAAAATAAAGTCCTTCACGAAGTCGAGAAGAGTAGCTAGTTTATAATCAATCAGGTACCTACCTACTAAAATATATTTAATATGATTCTATGATTCTTTCCATGGGTGGGTAAGCAACCAACAACTAAAGTACTGTAAAGATTACGTGTTAAGTCTTTATACTTTCGCCCCAATAGGTTAGACACCAAATTTCCATCTTATGTCAATGGATTGGAGTTTGTATGCGTTACTTGTATGTTACAAACTACAAATCTGTTCATCTGGCCATAGCCCATTGAACCAATACCATTAAATATGATAATATGTGAACTTTGTTGATAATGTGTGTACTTACTGCCTTTATTAGGGTTTCATAAACTGTTTATGAGATAATTGGTACTTAATAATACTCTGTATTTTATATATTATCCAATTCCTTATGATAGAATGTCATAATGATGTTAAAAAATTTTGCTCATTCAAAGATAAGTGAAGCTAAAACTATAAACAATGAAATTATATAATATTAATCGAGCCCATTCTAGGACTACCACTGATCAATATCCTAAAATTATAGGAAAATATTGCTTGTACTTCTAAATTTATAATTATAAAAATACAACATATAAGAATGCCACAACAAAACATCTAAAAATAAATTTCAGTACATGAACCTATATAATTAAATAATAATAATATTTGTGGTCTCTTGCAGAGATGTAGATCTAATAACATTGTACTTATTAGAACTAATTAATCTCATCATTACACAAAAATAATAGCAATTTTGACTTTGTTCCTAATATTTATAAACTTTGGTAACGAAGGACAGCACTTAGATACCACTTCAAATTCTGAAGCAATCTTATCTCTCACTGACAAAAGATATAATCTAAACTCGTTTAGATACAATTCATACTTCAGTTTAAGTGCAAGATATATCCATTTAAGTATTTTGTGCACTTAAATATCATGATTTTCACAAAATGATATGACATTATACATCAAGGGATCAGACCGTCACCGGAATCTTGACTTCCTTATTCACTATATAAAATTTGTGCTTTTTACCTAATACTCCCCAGATGACTGCAATATTTTCTATGACTATATTGAATGGAATGGTTGCCAATGCTCCACCAATAAATAAAGAAAATTTTAAAGGACCAAATCGATGTATAGGGAAAGATTTGATCACACCAAAGATGAACATATAAATATTAACAGCACCTAACGTCGCACACACCAGGTCCAATAAGTATGGACATGGAATGGGACACAATGCAGCGAGGAACACATTGCTTGTTGACATTGGCAAAGTCACCCATGAATAACATGACATTGCTAAGAAAACCTTGTTGAGAATTGGTATTTCCTGAGAGTGCACAACTAGCAGAATACCTTGAATCCACCTTTTCCTCTGCTGCATAAAGTCCCAAAGAGTAAATGGTGATTTTTCCCACATTTCTCCTTCAACAAAGTTGAATGTAAAGCCCTCCTTGTATGCTTTCATGGCAAAAAAACAGTCCTCAGCCACAGAACCATCAAGACCATTATCAAATGATACCTTCTTTTCTGCACTTACCTGTAAATAAAAAATTACAAAATTATTTCTGGGCTACAGAATATTTGTACAGAAATTATAAAACTTATTTAAATTGAATTGTAAATATATCTACTTACTTGTGTTACTACATATGAGCCTTTCCAGCTAAAAAGTGGCTTATGGAAAAGATAAAACTGAAATCTCAATTTGCCCATATCATCTGCAACACGGAAGCTGTCAGCAAGGGTGGTCACCCAATTGACTATGTGCTCATTAGCATACGTGATAAGTCCTTGACCAAACTGATGTTGGCCATCCATCACAAAGTTCAAAATACCTCGTACAGAATTTTCAGTTAACAGTGTTTCTTCATCTAAATGTACAATCCAGTCAGTCCCTGCCAATATATTGACATTGTCTTCCAAGCAGTACTGTAATGCTCTAGATTTGAACAAAGCACCAGTTTTAGTCTTGTACTCAGAGGGCACAACTACTTCCCTTACTCTTCTGTGCTTCGGCAAGTTGATTGCTTTATCAGTCACAACTTCAATCATAAAATTCTCCATCCCTACATCCATGCACAAATTCATGTTCCTTGTTACATTATCTCTAACAAGTTTTGGGAAGTCACCCCTTGTAACTACCCTAATGCATATGAAAGGTGCTAACAATGGAGAACCTTTTAAGCTCACTTTCCCAGGGAATGCATTAAATAATGTTAAACCTGCAAAATTGCAGAGGACCTGAGGTATGGCTAGTAAAGTAACCAGCCTCAGCATGTATAGTGCAATTGTACCATAGATACCATATTCCTCCCATGGGTCCACAATTTGTTTCTCTTTCCCATCTAAGTTTATAACACCAGCAAATATCAGGGAGACGAATATAAAACTTATAAAAAGGGTGCAGTGTAATAAATGTTTCACTCTTCCTCTTAACATTCTGAAACAATGCAACCACATAGATTATAAAACAGTAGTTTGGAGTAATTTATATTTTGAGGATGGTAAATACTTGATCTTATCAAAATAACTAGCTTATGCCCGCGGCTTCGTATTTTCCTGCTAGAATCAATTCAGCTGCTATGCTGTGAAAGAGCATCAAAAAAAGTTGCCTATGTCCTATTCCTAGGTATAAGCCATCAAGATTTCAACTTTCAGCCAAATTCTTTCAGCCATTTTTCCGTCAAAGAACCGCAAACATCCAAACTTACATACTTTCACATTTATAATATTAGTAAGAAGTAAGATTCAATTATGTCTGTATGGTTTTATAATACCTTTAGTTATTCCCATAGCAAAGTTTATAAATAAGCTGCTGATAGATGAAAATTTTACTAACTTGAAATTTGGTACAATAACTGGTATTGGTAATAATCCTGTTTTATGAGGGGTGAGAGTTCATTTATAATTAGGCTGTTACTTGTTAATAGACAGATTGGATTAGTATTATCTAGAGAAGACATTACACTGTATACTTTATAGGAAGGAACTAGATTGTTATCTTATCCTGCGCTGACACACGCAAATTCCTTAACATATCAATGAAACAAAATCTAAATATAGCTCATCGTATTTTACACTTGCTCATAATGCAGACTAAGAGAATAAACAT
This sequence comes from Drepana falcataria, assembly GCA_945859725.1. Classification (NCBI taxonomy): domain Eukaryota; kingdom Metazoa; phylum Arthropoda; class Insecta; order Lepidoptera; family Drepanidae; genus Drepana; species Drepana falcataria. The sequence goes on from OX243926.1 coordinate 7,673,278, forward strand.
TGATACTTTGGGATTTCAATGTTCATGTTTTCAAGTGGTTTAAGATTTTGTTTGAGCTCACAAACAATACAAGGTATTTGATATTTGTCTTGGCACATGAGCTGTGCCTTTATCTCCTTTCTTTACAGAGTGATTCATTGCATTGATAACTAACTAAATATCATCCATACACAATCAGTACTTCTAAATAGCTGGAACTGATGCTACATAATTATATATGATATAAACTATGACAGGAACATTATTTTAGCCCATGCGCTCTATATATATACACTCAATTAAATACTAACCTTATTAATATATATATAAATACAATAAATAACTTAATAAGTACCTGTAGCATTTAGAATTAATTACACTGTATTTGAAAAATAGCTCTTAAAATACCAATTAAAAGTAATTTAGATGATTCTGATCCCTATTTTTTTTGTTTCATGAATTTAATTACTTCTTACAATTAAATTTGTGATAGCACTAAACACCTTAGTAATAATATTAACGGCTGTGGGTAACTGAAGTATGTTTAAGATAATATAGAATATTATGCCTGGATTAATTAAATTCAAAATATTGGGCAACCTTACATACTAAAATAAAAATGTAGTTAGCAGTTTTAAACTCACCTTGAATCGTTAAAAATCACTAAATTTTATTCAGATCTTCGTGTATCGAAAATCAATCAAAAACAAAAAAATATATATAAACAGCTCCAATTACGATATATAAAAAGAATTGATAAACAAAATCTATTATATCGGATTCCTGTTCGTATTGTCTTTAATTAATTAAGACCTACAAACGACTAAATAAAACACGCCCCACACACCAACATAAAATTCAATCGAAATCGATGTCAGTGAAGTCAAATGTTAAAAGAATGAGTGAATGAATGAAATAAACTGTCATGCATTATAAAACCCAAACGATTATAATCCAAAGATAATAGAAACATAAGCTCATTTTGTTTTAATTTATTATTTGGTAATAATATATTATTGACATGGATACTTGTTAGTATGGATACAAAGACACCTAAATTCAAAATGTTCTACTAAAAAGCTAAAGTTAAGTTATACTTTTGTGGCGGGTATAATTCGCCGTCGAATTGTAAGTACATAACTACACTATCGGATTAAGCAAAGTTATTATACGTATGAGTAATATAAATTTACAGAAAAATTATAATGATAACTAGAAATAACCGTATCATAAATAAATACTATTTAATGTAAGTGACAGAAATGAAAGCGATTTGTAAATCTAAAGAGGTGCGAACTGGCACTCTATTCATGGCAAAACGTAAACTGGCTCAGTAAATATTTTGTCCCAGACTTTTTACTGCATGAATTTGAAGCTTAATTTAAAAACGACAACCATGTTTAATACTACAATCATGACAAAAGTAAACCTACATGCTACATGCATTATTAGGATTTGTAATTAAAAAGAGCTGTATCTAGATACGCATCGACTAATAATATAACTGTCATGCTTGAGCTGACGGACACTCATGTCACTCAAATTGACAAATACTTTACGTTTTGATTGGGCAGCTGTAGTGTGTGATGGTGTGAAATGGAGCTTGGTTTTTAACTTATTTATTTAATATTCTATTACTAAGATCTAAACGTGTTTCAAAAATATGTAATACACAATGCAAATTCATTCGCAACGTTTACCGACCTGCTTCGAATACAATGCTGAAGCTTAAATTTAAAACAGTAAGTCGAAGAGAAAGTTTCTTAGATAGTAAATAACGGGTCGATAGAAATATGTCTGTCTCTGATCTATCAGTCGGATGTCGATTTGCGGATTATTTTGCCATATGTGGACTGGATTTCGATTCAGGCTTGGAGCCCGATAGACTTTGCGGTAAGTAAATTTTTATTCCGTACACTAATTCTATGTTTCGGAAGATATTAATGAAACATATTGTAAGTACCTAATATTTCATTGTCTATTGTAGGTGACAATTTACATGTATCTCCTTTGGATCGTTCATATAAAGGGAAGATCTTAGCCCATTATCCTGATAACATACTGAGTAACCCATTTGATGAGCATGCAGTGTGTATGGTAAGTTGAATTTTTTATAATTAAATATTATTCTCATATATCTTTGGGGTCTTTGTTCTTTGAGACACAGGTCTACCAAAATAATTAAAATTATCTTATTAAATATTTCTTTTTTATATATTTCTACTTTTATATTTTAGCTATGTTTACCAGCTGGGCTACAATTCAAAACACAGAAACATTCACTAGAGCCAAACTTTCATAGCTTTGTGGTCACCAGAGAAAACGCATCAAGATATTATGGATTCAGTCTTATTTTCTATGAGGAAGTCCGCAACAGAAATATATGCAATGCAATGCATACATTGCAGGTATTCTTCATCACCATTAATTAATTATTGAAACTTTATTTAACTTCTTATACATAATTTAATATGTAATTTCATTAATATTGTGAGTTTCACTGGAATAATTACCATTCTAAGATGCATTTATTATATAAGTGTATGCATTATATCTTCTTGACCCCTACCCACAAAGGTTCCCAAAGGGGTAAGGAGAGGTGTAGGCTGCACAGTTACTTTGCGAAGACTTATATTTAAGGTTCCTATGTGGCAGATGGCGATTCCAACAGTTATTAATCTGTTTTATTAAATTTCACAGGCAATGTATATTACTGAGCTCTCAAGTGGACAGACTCCTCCGGGGTACAGGAAAGGATCAGGGAAGGAGAGTTCCAGATCCCTACCTCGATCATTTAAGCTCGCCCCCCACACTGGTGCAGCTCTAACATACTATGACATTGCCAAAGATAAACTCTATGTAGCCAAAAGTATAGCACTTATCTGTCAGTACCCATATGTGAGGGTAGCACAATTGTTTTTAGAAAATTTGTTTAGGTAAGATTAACACAATATTTTTACAAAATTTCCAACATCTCTTAAATTTCTATTTATTTGATAATCTTATCTTATCTTACTAATATTATAAATGTGAAAGTTTGGATGTTTGCCATTCTTTCACAGCAAAATGGCTGAATCGATATGGCTGAAAGTTGAAGTCGTGATGGCTTATACCTAGGAATAGGACATAGGCTACTTTTTATTTATATTATAAAGTATGATGCTCTTTCACGGCATAGCGGCTGAACCGATTCTAGCAGGAAAATGCTGCTTTTTCGAACTATAAAGAACTATAAACGATATAGTTACATATAAAATAACAGCTATAACCAAAATGATTATATAAGAGTTACAGAAAAAAATCTTATTGACAGAGATGTGTTTAATCAAACTGTATTCCTGCAAAACATTTGACGCTATGCTTCATATTTTCTTTATATCGTTTTAATGTTGATTTCAGATCCCTTCCTAGGCAGCCAGGTCCAGGGTTGAGCCCAGAATCCTATGTGTACAACTTGCTGTATGAAGTTCCAGTACCGCTTCTTGGTCAAGCTTTAAGGCTTTATGTGCCACCAGCAGAACCGCATCTTGACCCAATCCCAGTTGTAAGTATACATACAACATTATATACTGAATATATATATAATGTTATGTACAATATGTATAATGAACAAAAAGCCGAAATTGACTCCTAATTTTACTCTCAGATCTGTGTTTTATAGGAAAATTACCTAATGAAACATATGTATTTATTTTGTTATGTGATTTAAAAAAATGCAGTATCTACTCATAAATATATGGTGATTAACTAATTTTTTCTTTTATACAAAATTTTATAAATTCTTACATATTTAATTATTTTTACATACATGGTCCTGTTGTATTTTGCAAATAGTCATACAATTATTTTCTTAATATGAATCTAGCACTAGTTGCTTTCTTCATGTTAAGGATCATTCACTTTTACTGATTAAGTTGTGCTCAATAATAGATGATAAAAATAAAAATAATTAATAATAAAAGTAGACATATTTAATTGTTTCAGGTGATAAGAATGCCAAATGTGCCAGAAGAGTTACCGCTACTTGATTATCCATTACGAGTTATGTTCTCACATTTAGGTGTGGAATGTGTTGTGCAGCTATTTACTTGCGTCTTGCTAGAACATCAGGTGTTGCTTCGATCAAGTGGTTAGTACATATTTGGTCATAAAGTAACCGTTTATTTATTCATTTGAATGTGAAACAAGGAGTACATTACTAAACTATCATTAATTACATGGAAATGATAGGTTGAAGGAATGATATCCATAGTTATTCTTCAATTTGAAAAACAGCATAAATTTTACAATAATGTATAAGTATTAAATATACAAATAATACTGTTTATGATAATAATTGATTCTAATTGCCTAAATTACATATCAGTTTTAATTATGTTTATAATCAGTTTTCGTGAACGTTAGTTAATTTTAAATCATTAATTCATTATATCCAATATAAATTATACTATACTGTGTTGTTAGTAAAAGTGCAATATTTTAGGTAAATTTGTGCATGCAATTTTTCATGTTGACTTATAATTCTTCCTTACAGACTTCAACAAGCTTATGTTGGTAGCTGAGTGTATAACATCGCTCTTGCTGCCGTTCTCATGGGCGCACGTATATGTCCCTATTCTACCGGCGCCTCTGTATCACTTCCTCGACGCACCGGTGCCGTTCGTCATGGGTATAACTTGCATTCAATTTAAGTCATTAGCCTATAGTTATAGGCTTCAAAGTACTAGGTATTGTTCTGTTTGAACCGACTTAAGGTCGAGAGTTAGCTGTAAAGCATTCGATATGCTTCAGGCACTGAACAATACGGGACAATGGAGGTCAATGCCCTAGTCAAACTGCAGTGTTTGGTAAGAAAGAATGAACCATTGTTTTGGTTTGATACTTTTTTCATTGAAAATATATTATAAAAAATATCGACCTCTGGTTTATCATGTGGAACATATTGAGGCACTTCAAAACAAACAAGTAGTTTGTGGACGCTTCATATACAATAAGTATATATCAGGCATATATTCTGCGACTTGTCGTCCTGGAGCTGCTGTGCTGACAGAAATAGGTCTTTCTGTCATCACAGCAGCTTTTGCGACTAGTACTATCATTAAGAGCTTTGGGAAATCTTACTTTCGGTAGGAACAATTTTTTACCTGGATATTGTTATAAGTAGCGACTTCCCGTAAGGTGTTGTCTTCTTATCCCTTTAAATATGATCCTAAAGTGCTCCTAAACAACTATCAAAATATGCCTAAGCATTTTTTACATTGGCTTGTCAATGTCTGCCTATCCAGTGGGGCACACGCCTGATATGTATATACGTATGCCTCACACCCTGGATATTTATTGTATATAATACAGGTCTCCACGCCGACAGTGCAGCTATTGGCCCGAACGGACCGAGAGGCGTGGCCCTTGGCTCTGAGGCAACACTCTGCCTAGTAGATATAGATAAGCCTGACATCCAACTCCCGGAAGAATTACCTATATTCCCCCATCGAACGCCGTTTGTCGAAGAACTTAATCATGTCCTGGATAAACACCAGGTTAGTTATGTACCAATATTTTACGAAAGACTGCTATGTACCTTATTATGTATATTGTTTAGGTTTAAAAGAAATATGACCTTCTGTCTCTAGTTCAACTTAATGAATTTTCTATTTTTCTTTGATATTTAAATTCCGATAAACCCTTCTGTTCAGTTAAGAATTAATCTGATAGATTAATTATAATAAATTAAAAATAAATATATAATGACCTTTGACGTTGGTTTGACGACCGCCTGGTCTAGTGGTTAGAGCTCCTGACTGCGAAACTTGAGGTCGCGGGTTCGAATCCCGCTGAGGGCAGATATTTGTGTGATGAACACGGATATTTGTACCTTAGTCTTGGATGTCCTATGTATTTAAGTATATATATCTATCTATATAAGTAAATATATCGTTGTCTAGTTACCATAACACAAGCTTTGCTTAATTTGGGATTAGGTCAATTTGTGTGGAATTGTCCCAAGTATTTATTATTATTATTATTATTTAATAAGAGCTGATTGGTTACGTACATTAAGTACAAGATATTGTTAACAACAAATGGTATCTACATTTCGTATGATTGGTGATGATTTTCCAATAAAATACTTTGTAAAATCCTACAGATTTTGCGACCGGAAACAGAACCTACAAAGCTCGGTGTCCCCATAAATGGCAACTCATATAAGCACATGAATGACAACATGAGCAGCAGCTGCACTCTGCCATCAGGTATAATACATTGTATTATGATTATCTGCTGCCTTGGGTAGTACGCAGATGATATAAATATAATAATAGTATATATAAACTTACTAAAAAGCACGTAGTGAAGCCGTGTTGGCCAAGTGGTTCGAGTCCCAACTGTACCAATGAGTTTTTCGTCACACAATGAGCTTACGGTGAAGGAAAACATCGAGAGGAAACCTGCATACGTCTGAGGAGTAATTCAAAGGCGTATTATGCAGTCGTGCTTGAGTAACGGCGATGGGCTCGCCATCTGTCACGTTGGCACCTTAAATATATCTCTGGCGGAAAGTGGGTGTGTGGGTACTACCTATAAACCTCTGCCTACCCCTTCGGGGACCCTTGTGGGAATGCGTGAGGCTATTATTACAAACAAGTACCTATAGATAAATATTATAATCGTGTATAGTTGTTATTAGTGTATTTGAGTTATATAGATACCAAATAAATACTCGTGAGATGTTAATGTACCTTGTCGACGTAAACACGATGTTTCTATTGTCAGTTTTAGTAACTTTCCGCATTTCCGTGCTCAGTTATGTTTTTGTAAGTGTCAACATGAGTTCGGTAAATATTTAATTTGTACCAAACTCATTTTCACACATTTTATTCTTTAAGTTTGTTACCTATATCTATACTAATATTATAAAGAGGAAAGATTTGTATGTTAATATGTTTGTATTGAATAGGCTCCGAAACTACTGGACCGATTTGAAAAATTCTTTCTCCATTGGAAAGATACATTCACCCTGAGTGACATAGGCTATAGTAGGTCATAGTAACATGAGACTTCTCAAAAGTGCCCCACGGTGTTTTCCTTCACCATGAAGTTCGCTGAATACCGAATAACTCATTGGTGTCAATCTTTAGTTTGACTCTCCAATGAACCATGGGCACACATTACTATGGAATGACTACAGTTGCATGATGTTTTAATAAACATTTAATTATCGAGTGCGCAGATTTTATTCGTACCCACTGTTTAATGTCTTTAGCACACTAGCTTCTGCTTTTTGCATCTGTTATTCATGATCACAAGCCTTAAAGCTCATGTGTGATCATGGATAATCTGTATTTATTTATTATACCACAAAGGTGGCAAACATCATGCGGACCTCCTGATGGTATACCGCCGAGTATGGGCGCTTCCGTTGCGTTAAATACATTCACATCCTTCATTCCGTGTCATAACGGGGAGTTCAGTATACCGCCTGAGCTTTCATAGTAGGGTTTGTGTGTGTGTAAGTTTTAAACGCGTGTCGTAATCGTGTCTAATATGTTAGGAGGACTACGTCGCAAGCACTCGTTCCACGACGTCCTGGATTGGGACGAGAGTCGGCCGTTGAACGCGTCGCCGGGCACGTCCCCTTCACGCCGGCCGCCATTACGAATGGACGCTTTACAACGCATCGTTGATATTGTCAAGCGGACAGGTGAATACACTTCATTTGTTTTAGATGTTCCTCGCTGTTTTGTATGTGTGTATTTTTGTTTATGTATGTTTATTATTAGTGATCGATGATGTATGTATAGGTATATCTACTTATCGTTTGGGCTCTACGTAGGTTTTAGTCAGTTGGCTTTGTGTGCATACCCATTAAGATAAAAAGGTACCGAAAAGATCACTGTTCCTTCACACTAGCATCTGACATTTGATTGCATTATTCATAGTGTCTCTCATTGTTAAAACAATTTATGGTAAGATGTGGATCAGAAGTCATAAATAGGACACTTCTTTTAGTTAGATTAGAATTTGTTGTTTTGTTAGGTCCTGAAACTAGTTTACATGTGTTTTATAGGTTATGTGTACCTATACGTTTATCACTTTAAGGCAAATTGAACATTAATGCTTACAAAATAGAGTAGGTATTTGCATTCTATTTAAGCGGTACGAAATATAAAGCTCTTGCTAACCTGCAAAATTTTCAGGTGTTAATATAGACGACGTAGATGCGGAGACGGTGATGCCCACTACGAAGAAAAAAATCCTCAATGACGAGGAACAGTACAATGAAGACATCAGGTTTAACATCGCCGTTAGAGAGACGTTTCTCAACAGATTTGTTCATATGTTACTCATGTATGAGAACTTCGTTATTATGCCCGATCAGGTACGGACTATTATCAAAAAATATTTATTTACGTAGGTATATTGTATATTATAGGTACATAATTAATACATGATATCTTTACGCATTCCCAAGAGTTACCGGAGATTATATATCAGTTTATAACGTTAAATTAATAAAAAATAAAGAACACATATTTAAAAAAAAAAATTTTTTTGTTTATTTTTTTATATTTAATTATATCTGTCCTTCATAATTATTTCAAATTTCGATTTAATCCGACGTTGCAAAGGTCAAAATCATGTTCAAAGTTTCCGTTACATACGTATGAAGCTAATAAAAGCGTGTTAAAACATGAATTCCTAAGATACTTGTGTGGCTATAAGGGTGATGTGTTCAAATACATTCATATTTGTTGGTGGCAAATCTTTGGTATCAATATTCCTATATTTAACAGGATCGGGACTCATGGCTATCCTCGCGCGAGTCTATGGTGAACTTCGACAAGGCGTCGTTCCTGTCGGACCAGCCCCAGCGACACCGGCCTTTTCTCTCGCGCTTCCTCGAGACGCAGATGTTTGCGACACTCATTGACAACAAAATTATGGCCAACTGGGGCGAGTACGACGTCAATCTGCAAGTCTTCGAACATCGCATCAAGAGTGTCAGGTCAGTACTGGAATAAGACATAAACGGGAGGTTACATATCTTCGTAGATTGTTGTAGTTTTCTCTATACAGCAGTTACCACAGAATCTTCAATTACTAAACCCTGTATTATTAGCGATAGATATATAGAAAAAATATTATACGCCACAAATATTACTGTCTTAAATAGTATGTCATCACACACGTTCTCCACGTGTGGAGATACGTGTGTGACTAAGTGTTAGCATTTTGCAATTTGCTCACTTTGGACAAAGCCTTCATGATCCTTACAAGTATAGTACGTCGTGGTCATATAGAAACAGCTCATATTAGTACATCGAATGCATCTACGAAGATATTTTTCCTCTCTACGAACAACACCCTAACATTTATTCAGTCTACTAACTGCGAAGTGTTTATTTTGTTTGAGAGTTTGAGTGTCTAACAAGTCGCATCTGTCAAAATAATGTCACTTATCATAACTAACTTCACAGCATCTTGTATGGGTAACAGCACGCTGGGGAATGCATCTTATTTAAGTACCATAATGAGCGCGTACGTATTTTATACAGAGTGTAACTTGTCAATTCTACATTATGTTATGTTATCGTGGTTGTTTATGACTAAGCATTAATAAATAACAACGCACTTAAGGAATACCACTCTACCGTTTTAAATGTGTGGAACAAAACCGGTACAAACGCAAGCAAGCCATTGTGCTTTACCTTTAAGTAGCAAACGAATAAGTGCACAATTCTCGCTAATACTTACGTGAGATACATTACATATCATGACGTCGAAACCCCCCGAAATAACCCGTCACGGGGCAGTAGTGAGCCGAGGGGAAGAGTAGAGCGTGAGCCAGTTCTCTCTAGACTTACAGACCTCTTTTGCTTGCGTGAGTAAAAATGCGATAGGCAATGGTTGGTGTTAACAATAGTTTTTTTTGTATTGTCTCTCGTAACGTGAGTTCCGGGAACTTTTGCTACATAACCGGGCAATGGCGAGATCTAGGCCTCCAGCCAGGCACTTAAATGTGCTCAGCAACAGAGCTAAGATCACCCCTGTCGGGTATTGTTAACTGCAGTGTCGCGTAGGGTGTAGTAAGGAGGGGTGTGGTTGCAGACGGCGTTTAGGCGAGGGTGGGCTAGCGGCGCGCGGCTACAGCGTGTGGGGCGGCGCGGCGGGCGGCGTGGCGGGCGGCGCGTCCCTGGAGGTGGGCGCGCCCGCCGAGCGCCTGCCGCACCGCGCCGCCTACTACCGCGCCTTCCCCGCACGCCTCGACCCCGCCGCGCTGGCCGCCCCGCCCGCCGCCGACCGCAGGTGCCTACCGGACCCCGCCCGGCCTAGCGCCTCCTAGCGACGCCGTCTTACTACACTGCAGCCGGTTCACTCTAGTCCTCTTTGACCGCCTCTCCACCTCAGGAATAATCCGTGTCAATCTCGACTCGATGGAGGTTTTTTAGGCCTATAGTTATCCAACGAAACAATGAAGTTTGTCTGTACTAACTGTTAGGCTCAATGTCCAAAAAAATATTGGATGGTTTACCATTATTGTTAGAGTTCCGATCATGATGTGGCTTTGCTAGGCACGTACATCTTGTGATACCGCGAAATTTGTTGTTGACAAAGTATGATTGTTAAGTTTGGCGGTCAAGTGGTACCTAGCACGAACCTAGCCCGGTATTCCATATAAAAAAATCAAGATTATGTTTGAGTGAACCTGTTGTAGGTGTCTGAAAGCGATGCCTGTTTTGTGTAACCACACGTTAAATATATTTGTTAATTTTCGATTACTTACATCAACTTACTAACTTCATAGGAGTACTCATAGTTTTTTTAATGACTGCGAGAGAGAAAGTTTTATTTGAGTGCTTTAAATAATAACATACAATTGCTTAGCAAATGTGCTTTCATTGAATTCATCAATTTAATTGTCAGTTTTCTCATTCGCAAGTCAAGACACGGGATACGAAGGTATCGGTGTCCACGCTTGCATGTCGCCGATATGAGTCGCCCACCGAGGTAACAGTCACACGATTGTCGACTTTATTAACATTATTTTAGTCCACTAAACTCTAGTAGCTAATATGTATTGATACAGTCCCAATACTACAATTTTGTTGTAGCACTAGAGCAACTAATACATCCAAGTACTGTTAACTCGGTGAGCACTTAACTGAGTGTGAGTCTTCTCGTAACGAAACGCTACTTACTGCGTTAAACATATACATATGCATACATATACATATTATAGTTTACACTTTTTGTACCTAAAAGTCGACTACAGATGAGTCTGTCAAGATAGCACCTAAATATAACCCCGACTAAAAGACGGTGTAACTACTACTCCTGCCTACCCCTTTCGACACCCTTTTGAAAAGACGTGAAGTTATAGGTATATATTATTTATTCTATATTTGCAACTCTGAAAAACTAAGCGTGTTTTTTTAGAGTTCATTTAGAAACTGGTATGAGTTTATTTAATTAGGAACAATAGGGCAACACCAGTTTTAGACGAGACTAGATTCACTTTATTGTCTGCTAACGTCAAAACAAACTCAACCTAAACGCAAACCATGAAGTAAAAGTTTCATATGCGATAAAACCCACACTCAGAGACGATTTTACTTATTTTGTCACTCATTTGATACTCATTGAGAATTTAATGATTGAACTATATGTGTATTTCCTAAGCCCGCTTTTTGCATGCGATATTGTCAGCCTGAAAGTGGTTAGTACTTCTTGATTTGATACTTGTTACATAACATAATGATTATGGTCATTAATAAAAAAGTGAATGTTTCTCAAAAAGATGTGAACTATACACTAGGCGATTAATACCTTTCTAGTTTAATTAATATTATTATATGAATCTCGTGCAACTATTTTTAGTTATAATTTATGTTGTTAAAGTATAAAATATTTACAATCAAAAAGTTATACTCAACTATAAGGAATAATATTACTTTAAGTTGCTATGGGTTCAGTCGTACTGAAGGAATATTTCTTGCCATAAATACGTTAAGAATTATCCGTTATACAATTAAATAAAACCTCTTTATCACGATGAAAATCGTACAATTAAGCGCTTATAAAGTGCAATTTTCAGTTAATTGCATGGTAGGCTTTTAGTTATTTCCCAGTATCCCAGATATATGTATTACTACCATATTATTATTTAGCCTGGCGTTATACACACCCACAGAACAATAAACCTTAATGTATATTTAATATGGGCTTAATTTTACAATTCATACTGCTTCAGTAGTTTTCGATCGATGTAGCCAGATGTTAAAATTGCAGTGATAATTTCGTAGCCTAGTTTATGTTTCTTGTGGTTTTAAATGCTACGTTTTTCCTTTCGGCATATTTAATTGCATGACTACTGTTGATAATTTCATAATAAAATACATTTTTGCCAATTATTATTATTTATTTTAATTAAATTTTCCAAATTGCGACTGACCCGAACCACATAACGAAAAAGTATATATTTTTATATCCATATAATGGACAAAGTAACCTTATTATTTTTAAGTACATCGTTCACATTCCAAATGTATGTATTACAAAAAAAAACAATGATCTCTGATTCTGCAAAGCTGGTTGCTAAAGTCTTTCAAAATAAGTACCTTATAAATATGCCGTATAAATATTGATCGTGCAATATATTAAATACTAATGCCCTTTGCTGAGGCAGATATAAATAAATATGCCTATTTATTATTATGTATTACATGTTGTGATAGTTGACTTTGTGCTATTTGCATGCTCTGTATTCATTGCATGCCATATAAAATACTACATATGTGATGTCTATGTCTGTGCTATTGTGTATTGTTTTATATTTTTATTTATTGGTATATTTTTAAGAATGTCTATTCAATGTCTCTAATTAAATACTCAAGTGCGGACTTATAAATATTATTACCTGAGAGTGTGGTGATCTACAATCCTCTGCCTACTCGTTCAGGGATCCCAGAGACGTTATGCGTTGAAGATATGCCATTTTACATTACCTAGATGAAAGTTCGTTTGTCTTTGAAAAGACCAAATTCCTTGGTTAATTTTATCGAAATCGTTTACTGTCTTATATGCAACGAATGAAAATAAAGAATGTATGTAACTAATATTTATCCAGAATAGGTACCAATATCAGTTTGAGTCCGCTCTTGAAAAATGTATCCATAAGTTGTGATCTATTTTAAATATACAATATTATTTTATTACATTCAGTAAAATAATATTGTATGATCTTCATGTTACAAGGTATTTTTTTTAATATTACAAGGTAACTCAATGCAAATTATATACTCTTTGTAAAATAGATTTATTTATGTAAATAATTATTTCAAATCGTAATAAAAATATCATTGTATAACTGAGTATTTTACATGTCATTGAACCTGAGTCCTTTAATCAGTAAGTGTGCACATTATAGTGTTTTCGTTTGAATTTTATGCAATGTAATTAACATTGTCTGATATCACACGAAAACGAATACATAGATTCCATGTTAGGATTAAAGTTTGCATGGTGTTTGTGAACCGTTGGAATAGCTTCCCGCTGCGCTTGCTTCGCACGCTTGCTTTCTTTGTTAGTTTATATGAGTGTGAGCACAATATAAATACGGATATATATGTGCTAATTTCAGAACCAACAGTTTGAAGCGCATCAAGAATGCCAAATGGCAAGTGAAGGATTGCCCACCAGAATTGCTATTGGGGGACATCAGTAGGAGATTGTCTACAGAGGTCACACCGGCCGCTATTGCGCAAAACCACCGGACTTTCGTTGAGAAACTTCTAAAGGTAGGTACACAAATCATTTATTTATACTAAAAAGATAAGAAATAACCTCAATAACATCAATTGTCTGTCCCCATTTACATCACTATAATTATTTGACATACCTAACTGCTTCATTGTCTGTAAAATATTACTGACCATAGCTCCCGCGGACATATAACAATTTCCTTTCAATCTTTGAACTATATTGTATTTATAATCACAAGCGTCAAACAGTAGCCCAAGGGCTTATTGCCCAACTATTCAGTAAGGGTGGCATCTAAGTAACTATTGGTCATCGAACCATAGGTTCTTTTTTATATTTATTACCAGCCTCCTCATAAAAGCCTGGAAACATTATTGTTACAGGAATGTAAAAGTAAGACTAAAAGAATGTTACTTGAGAAAATGGGTACGGAGGAATCCGACCTCGGGTTGGGGTGCGAGGTGTCTATAACTGGCGTGGAAGAGAGCACGATGATCGCTTCACTATGCGACCTGCTCGAAAGACTATGGGCACATGGCCTGCAGCACAAAATGGGCAAATCGGCCCTTTGGATGCACCTCACTAACTACCAGGAGTTGGAACAGTGCAGTAACTCTACCAAACCGATAGATCCTAATTATCTCACGCCTGGTAAGTCGTCCAGTACTAAATACAACTTCCGTTTGTAAAAATAATTCTTAATGTCACAGAAATATTGTTTCAATGTCATGCATTTGAAGGTCATGCGTACATATGTATCATCATGCAGTATCTCACGGGGTAGGCAAAGAGATTAATGTGAGTTCTCTCTAAATCACCGATCCCTTTCGCCACATTAAACTCTACAACAATGCTCGCCGGCTTAGACACAGGTACCTTGACACTTGATGTTCCCATAAAGTACTCATACTTTCATATATATTATATGTATATGTATATGAAAGCATGCTTTCATGTATATACCTATATAAGATAAATGTATCATGGTCAATAGTATAAATACTTGTTACTAGATTTGAATATCGATTTTTGTCAAATACTTCACGTTTAGATTCACATATTTGTTGGAACTAATATCTTGACTAAATTGCACTTTGTAGCTTTGTGTCTAAATGTTTGAAAATACCGTTTGTCGTCCTCATTCACCAAGTAATTGTTGTTGCTTCTGGAACATGCAGCTTTGGCTTGGTGTGTGTTACGCAAGCGACTCGACTGTAAGTATACCATACAAATTCACGGGTATTATATGTCCGATTCCTTAGCACAGCAAAGGAAGAATCCGTACTGTTTAGGTACCTTAGGAAGATCCTTTCTAAGTTAAGCTGTATCCTTGTAGTTATAATGGAGAAAGTCAGATGACAGTTGCTTCGTGTAAATCTGGTAACAGACAAGATCAAGTGCCAATTCCAACAGTGTTCATCATCAACGACTTTATGGCGATTCTAAGACCCGCCAGAAATATTGATGGTCCGCTTATTGATGTATATTGAAATGTAGATAAGTTATATTTGAATGAGTATGACATAGTGCTTGCAATGCGTTAGACTTGTCATCGGTGGGCGCTGAAGTAGAGGCACAGCAGAGTACCAGTGGCAGTCGCTCCCGGGATAGTTCCCGCGGGGGCTCCCGGGATAGCTCGCGAGACCGCCTTAGCAACTGCTCAACTTTGGAGCGCAAGACGTGCCAGCCCAACCCTTTGCGGCCTTTGCCCGAGAGCCTTACCTTCGACATGAGGTTCGTGATCTCAGCGTCATACCAAAATTTACTTATACAAAATGTATACTTAAGCCTCAACTTAGTATAGCATCTCCTTTTCATATTAATAACCTATCCATCACTTGTGACCAGAAGAAAGATGTCAGAAGAACTATGTTTGGTAGCCAGGATGTGGGTCTGTGTAACAGTATCCTGGCGAACCCTAGTTCTGATGATATAAAATATTTATTGAAATTATATATGCGTAGATTTTAAGTACTTTTATATCCAGGTGTCCTCACGGAGTGACATAGTCGCTGTGCGACAAAGCTCCTTAAATAAATAGAAAAAAAAATATCACTTGTTTAATGACACGATCTATGAAAAGTTTTCAGTTTTGTCTTAGTACAGTTGATGCACAGTTTATTTTTTTTAAACTACGAAAGTGGCAACCTTCAAATTTCTTAAGCGATTGCGAGCACAACCCCGCCTACGCCAACATTTACCTAATGTTACCCAACACACCCATTGTAACTATGTAGCTATGTCAGCCTATATGTCGCTTTTGTGTTAATACGAATAATGAATATTATGTAACAATATTCCCACGATAACATATTCATAGTTAACTAAAATTTACCTGAATAATGCAACTAGCATAAAAGGCATCTCACTTATTGTATGATCACGAAATCAATCAACCAGGTCCTTTATACCAGTTCAAAATCCTCTTTGCAGAAACGTTCAAGCTATGACAGATATTAAGACAGAGATCGGCTACGCTCGTGCTTGGGTCCGATTGTCTCTTGAGAAGAAACTGCTATCGAAGCATTTGAGAGAACTATTGGCGGATACGACACTGTTGCGCTCTCAATACAAAAGGACTGCGTTCCTGCGCTCTGAGGAGGAAAGGGAGCAGTTCCTCTACCACTTATTGACATTGAACGCTGTAGACTACTCCTGTTTTACTAACACGTACCCAACTACTAGTAAGTCTGTTAGATTTGTCCCCACTTCATAATTTTCAGCTGAACTGAGCTAAAAAGTCGAGTCGTCTAGTCGAGGGGATGCGGGGAGTATGACTCGACTCTATTAATTGTAGTGTGCGTGTGTACTCGGGTAATCAGTGTGAACTGACAATACTCAAACATTAGGGGAAGGTTTTACACTTACACTATAAACTATGAAGAACAGTAATGGGGCGCGTCTTCGTGGATGGCAGTATCTATATTCAAGCTTATCATAAAAATAAGCAACATGATTTTGATTAGTCACACCATGAGCTTTACGGTGAAGGAAAACATCGAGAGGAAACCTGCATACGTCTGAGAAGAAATTCAAAGGCGTATGTATAGTCGTGCTTGAGTAACGGCGATGGACTCGCCATCTGTCTCGTTGGCACCTAATATACCTCTGGCGGAAAGTGGTTGTGTGGGTATTACCTATACACCTCTGCCTACTTCTTCGGGGATCCTTGTGGGTAGGCGTGCGGATATTGTTATTTATTTCATTATTTTGAGATTTAGATATGACGATATTGATAGATAATTTGTTACATCCGCAGAACTGCCGTATCGTGTTCTCATCGTGCCATCGCGCAAAGCAAGCCAGACTACAGCGAACTGCTGGATATCCATATCGGGAGCTAACGGAGAGTCTACACCGAAGATACCAATACCAAGAAATACGAGTGAATTTGTTTTCCATGTATGTTTTCAACGTTATATTCAATACGTTGTAATTGATTTCATTAGTACTGGTTTTTGGAATGAAACATCTTATGTGCTTATCCAGCTATCAATCTGTCTGTGCCAAATTTCATAAAATTTCGTTTAGTAGTTTTTGCGTGAAATGGGCAATCCTCACAAACTTTCACATTTATAATATTTGTAGGATAGTCTCTACTCAGATGAATACTTAGCCTTTAGGCATACTGTGCCTATAAAAGCATATAATGCATGCATGCATACAATGCAAGCATATGTGCAATGTCAGCACCATATTCCTTGTCAAAATGCTCAGTTTATAAGATCATAATTTTTTTAGCATAAAAACTTGGGAATAATATCGACGCTTCGTATTGGACACGATAACTCTGGCCTGTCGCCGCGTTGGCTGCTCGATCAGGTGTTCGTCAGGAACGAGGTCACTGGACACACTTACACGTATGTAGATCCGTTGCTAATTATTCTCTAAACCATCTGATTTTGTCATAGCGAAAACACAATAAAAGTTGTTGCGCCTTCTATTTAAGCATTAATTGCTTTGCCTTCTTTGTTGTTGCTATTAAGACTCGTACTGAATTATACATAGTAGGTGTATGCCTACTACTACTGATATTTTAGCTGCAACATAAGCATCCGAATTGTACGTAGACATTAACATGACGTTATTTTAATAATTTGTATTTTGAAGAGCCGTGGTGGCCGAGTGGTTCGAGCAGTTGCCTGCGACACAAAGATCGCAAGTTCGAATCCCGACTGTACCAATGAGTTTTTCTGAACTTAAGTACAGTGATTAGTCACACCACGAGCTTTACGGTGAAGGAAAACATCGTGAGGAAACCTGCATACGTCTGAGAAGAAATTCAAAGGCGTATGTATAGTCGTGCTTGAGTAACGGCGATGGACTCGCCATCTGTCACGTTGGCACATAATATACCTCTGGCGGAAAGTGGGTGTGTGGGTATTACCTAACACCTCTGCCTACCCCTTCGGGGACCCTTGTGGGAAGGCGTGAGGATATATTTTTATTTTTCACCCAAGCTGTTGGTCTGAACATAAGATATGTATATGTCATGGGCCGATCGTTGAATTGGCCAGATCATCATGTGCCTGGGCATTTCGTGAAACGCCGGCACATCGTGATCTTAGATCAGCCATATCGTTTAATGCATAACGTTTGACGATTTCGTTATCGTTAGTGTAGGGTGTTCAAGGGTTTAGCGAATAAAAATAGGATTTAAAATTAAAATGTTTATGTTATTTAACAATATATTAAGATATCCTTGTCAGAACTTCATATTCGGAATCCAGTCCGAAGAGTCCCGCTGCATAGACACTCTACATCTCTTGATTAGTTCAATAATCTTAAAATAAAATTGGAACCTGAACTTACAAACATTAGAATGGCATAATTGGTTAGGTTAGGTTAGGTTGATTCATTTTCACTGTTATTTTCAACACAATATTAATTTGTTTCTGACGTCGCCATCTTTTAATCGCGTAAACAATGCGAAGCGCGCGAAGACAGCGCCACCATCGTCGCGTAATGTAACAAATTTTATGATCGGCCCAGTGTTTAGCTGGCAATATCGACAAATACGTTGTTTTCGTCGATCCGCCCGACTTTTAACTGGGCACATCGAGATATGGGCGGCTAATTCACGATCTGCCGGCATTTCACGATGTGCCTGGGCACATCATGATCTGCCCAATTAAACGATCGTCCGACGACATATACATATGGTTAAAAAATAAATGCACACTAAAAATCTTTCAGATCCAACCGCGGCGTCCACTTACCAACGAAACGCAAACAAAATTCAACCAAATGCGTTAGTGTTATTAAAGCCTTTTATTGTATGCTTTGTAACCGAGCTTGTGGCATCATTGCCGTGGTATCTAATTTTTATTTAGTATGTGACATTCAATTAGTGACCTGTGTCCCTTACATTGAATAAAATATTTTTGATTTCATTTGATCAACTATCAAATTGGTCGCGCTGTAGGTTCCCTTGCAACCGCTGGCTGGGCTCGGGCGTGGACGACGGGTCCACCGAGCGGCTGCTCGTAGCTGCTCGCCTGCGTCCTGAGGGTACTCCGCGCACGCCACAGCCGCCGGCACCGCACACACCCACCACACACCTCTCCACCTCCACCATACAACACATGATTGGTAACTATACGCAACCGTGATCGCATGACTGCCGCGCAAATGGTCCTTTATGTTATTACTTCAGTTTCTTCTCGTCATACAACACATTATTGGTAGCTTGGATAGCTACCAATAATGTGTTGTATGACGAGAAGAAACTTAAACCTACATTTTATATAGCCCCGTCCACTATATACAAGTCTTTCTTATGTATGGGAATGACATTAGGCAGGAAAAGTATTTCCGCAGCGCGAAGGGTCTTTTATGTTTACTGCTTTATCTTCTAGCCACACATACATTAGTAGTTATATACATCGCTATGTATGGCACTGGTATTAGATGGAAAACTATAACTGCAACTAATGTAATTGCCATACACATTATATATATCGGATAGCGTGAACGCTAACAGAGAAGGATCTATATAGAGAACCAACTACTATATTTGTTAAAAAAATATATGAATTTGATATTTGATACATACAATGTATTCTTATAGTTAGCTCTTAAATACTCATAGCTCACTGTGCATTCCTTTCATTGAAGTATTTTTCTAAATAGTTACTATTTATTTATTATTACTACGTTGGTTAGTTTATAAACTAATCTTTAGTTACTAATGCAAAGCAAGTCGTCATATTGGGGTTCCTTAACTCGCTCGTATATGGCCCTTAATAATACTGTTCCTTCATGTTTTTACTTGTTTACCATCCCTCCATCCCACGTGGGTTGATTAAGCAAAGGTGTAATTACGCCCACTTTTTGCTGTATATACATTGTGCTATGGTGCACAGTGCTAACGGGACTGATGGAGAGTCTGTCGCCGTCTCTCAAGCACAATTATACATACGTTTGAATTACATACGCAGGTTTCTTCATAATGTTATTTATCGTTGCGCTCTTATTGCAATGATTACCGTAATAAAGTTTAGAAATTTGCATTGGTACAGACCGAGGGCTTAAACTAGCAATCTTACTTTGCAGATGACTCTAACCACTCGGCTACCACGGCACTTTGATTTTTTTTTATATCATTCATCTAAATACAATGTAATTGATTTCCGTCAAACTGTTACGGCAGTTTGTTGTATATATGTATTATATTACGTAATGTTTGTAATAAAGTAACATTTTATGAATCCCTTTTTTATTTTTTATAATTTATATTCTTATTTTATGCTAGCGCTGTGTACACAAACTACCGCTGTAATATACACGTATATATCTTCACGCCTCCCCACAAAGGTCCCTGAAGGGGTAGGCGGAGGTGTAACAACCCCCTCTTTTTAGCCGGAGATAAATTTAGTCTTAGTAAGTATGATACCGTTTTTTCTGACACAAACGTTTACTATTCTCCTTTGCTTTCACAACGATGTAATCGTTTACACGTTTTGGTTCTCTCGCCTGTATTTATTATGATTCTTAGGTGACTGCGTCAATGCGATAGTGAAATGGCACTATCAATCCAAAAGAGACAAAGACGCCAACTCTCTGAGCGTACTGCTTTGTGGGGAGAACGGCCTGGTGAAGTGCCTCGAACAGGCGTTTCTCTGTGGCTTCAAATCAGCTCGCCTATTTGGAAAGAACCTATTCATTTGGGACTATTTTGGTAAGTTAAGGTTTTAAATAAAATAAATGCTTCGTTCGTTCATGTTTAACTAGTTGACGCATAATGTTCCTCAAAAATATTTTAGTCATCAATATGTGAGAACACGTCCGTTAATCTAACTGAGATCTTGCGACTCATGAGGTACCTCCATGGTCCTATTTTGAGGATGATATGCTAATAAGCAAGAGAAAAAGTTAAGCTGAGTGTTCGTATATTCATCCCAAATTTGCTTAATCTGTCTATGATCTATGCTCATGTACAGCTGGTAAAGCTGTGGTAAAAGCTGAAATTCTACAAATAATACCCTCCCAATAATAATAATACCCCCTCAATAGGGGACCGTTCGTTATGCTGCTAACATAGCCATTATCTCAGCAGAGGTATGCAACGCGCGATACCTAGATATTGCTATCGCGTATAGGCTGCAATAACCGTTTGATGATAAGAGTAAATATAACATTTCTACAGCTAGAGTAAAAGACGAGTTCAAGATGAGCCTCTGCGACGAGCCAAATATGCAGAACAACAAGGGTTGCAGCGTTGCGTACAACTGTAGGCAAGACCAGGAGCACAGGGCCATCTGGCGCTGCTACTGCCACCTCATGGACGAAGTCAACAGTGTCGGCCGCACGCTCGGCAAGGACGGCAAGTTCCAGCTGTTCATATGCCTCAGCCTACGGTGAGAATTTTCAAGTATACCCATGACCGTAGAGACCCGGAGAGCAGAACACCTGGCAGCTATTAACATCTCATCGATGATGTCAACAATATGTTATTGGTTTTTGGATTAATATATTAATGATTGGTTCTATATATAATATATTCTATATAAATTTGGAAAAGACAAAGACAAAGAAGAGCTTAAAATATATATGTATGTATAAGTGCACTTTTCCATCCCTTTTTTTTGGGTTATAAAATAAAACTCGAACATGATTGCGGCGCCACCTATCGGAACAAATTGTTAATTTTATTGTATATTTCAATATTCTTCCTAAGTAGCCAGCGATTATATGTGTCTAAATAGTGTTTGTTTGTTCCGCAGCGAGCACTGGCTGCACAGAATGCTGGTGCCAATGTCCATGACACGCGTGACGGCGGAGATGTACGAAGAGCAAAGCTTCCTACGCAAACGCGGCTTGCTGACCTTCCTCAGGCAAATACTAGAACCGCTAGACGAGTTCGATATAGTTCTCGAAAACTCACTGACCCAAGGCATTTAATTAACTGTTTGAAGTTAACCTCAGAATCTTCTCGGAGAACGTTTTCTGTACTGGATTATGTTTCATGCTGCTCCTGTACCTGAGCCTCCAAATGAGCAAGAGAGACTACATTTATTCTGTACAAGAACTATTTTAAATATTTTTTTTTGTTTCCAGTTCTAATTTGGTCGCTTGAATGATGACACAGTGTCTTTAAGGTAACTAGTGGTGTCATATCATTGTTTAAAAAGAGATTTTTCTTGCCTGGGGCCTTATCATAACTTGCTCAATAATTATTTAAGAGTAAGAAAGAAGCATTGATTTATAAGGTCTATGAATCTGTCCTTCTCGTGCTTTTGAATAATTATTGCAATTGTACGTCATGGTAAAACCCCTGTTCTATTGTTTTTACTAGGAAACGCTATTCGAGCTATAACCAGTACTTCCCTTGTCAGTAGAGAATAGTTGTGGTTATTATTTGAACAAACAGTAAGACACTAACAAGACAATTTTAAACTCAGAAGTTCTCATAAAACCTAAAAATACTCACTAAGATGAATTATGAATTTGATATTAACGACTAAGGTCTGATTTATTTTTTATAATTTTGTTGTTAAGTTTTAAATGTGATTATTATTTTTATGTTAACTTGCCAGTCGAACCCAAAGATTTATTTTTATAAAAGGTGCTTATGGCGTATTATATTAAGTTGATGTGTTATTGCCTAATTTTGGAGTAGATC
Source organism: Drepana falcataria (assembly GCA_945859725.1). NCBI lineage: Eukaryota > Metazoa > Arthropoda > Insecta > Lepidoptera > Drepanidae > Drepana > Drepana falcataria. The sequence continues at coordinate 7,696,139 of OX243926.1, forward strand.
CGCTAATATGTGTTTACAATTTGGGTATGCACCCTCTAACGTACATACTCGAAGACGTACAGCCTACGCCACAAATAGATGACAATGTATGTTACGGTCAAGTCGTCTTAGTCAAACCGCTCACCGACACTTCAAGCCATGTTCTGCAATCAATATTCAAGAGTGCGAAAGGGACAGATTTATACACGTCATATACATGTGTTGCTTCTCACTCTTGAATAACAATGACAAAAGCATGTCATGGTATGGCCTCAGAACGGTCGACTTGATTAGCGCGCGTTAAAAGTAGACCGAGAATGTAATATTATTGTTGGAGGGTGTGATTCTCATTAACACTACGTAGTAGTAGTGAAGGTAGATTTTTACTGTTCTTTATGGCAACTTATTTATGGTATTTACATAGATATGAGGAAATGGTAGCAATTTTCGACCAATTTTTACTTTACCTACATCGTTTAAACTTGTTTTAGTTGTCACGTAAATGAGCAGTATGTTTAAGAATTAAGTAAGTCTTCGTTTCTACTGGGATTTATTTGATTTCATTATACAAGTTTAATTTGAATTGCCAGCATAATTTTAAATCGTCTGAAATCTCAATAATTATACTATAGGTATTTACGTACCATATGTCTTAGTGTTAGTTTACATTTATTACGTATTGGGTAACTGCATGGCGATTGATATTAAGATTTCTTTAGATATTTTGGTGCACTAGTTATTAATAAAGTAATACCATGGTTAATATCTTTGTGTGTGTATCTATTGTGAGAATAGCATTGGAGTACCACGAGCAGAGCCGAATTAACCATCAGACTAGTCTGCAATTATCGAGGCAGTTTAGCCCTTTTCTAACTTCCTAAAATACTTTTGCCTACCTCAATGCAACCATATTTATAATGGCTGTACCTATTTAAGAAACTACCAAGATATGCCATAAACAATAAAATTAATTTAAAAAAGTATACCTTATACGGGTGGTTGGCTATTTAAAATATTTTTTCTCGATGCGTGAAGATATATCTCATGGATAATCCGGCCCTGATCACAACCTTTAATTTAGCATTTGTTTGTAATGTCTTAATGTTAGTTGATAATGTTAAATGTGTGTCATACTCTCAAGGCTATTTCATATACCTACCAATGAATATATTAATATTATAACTGTTGCGTGTATGTAGGTATATGCGTTTAACGAACATATGTAATACAATCGCCCGAATAGGCGCAAGTGGATAACTCCTAGCGTCCATTGCTACTCAAATACTTACTTCTCTCAATATTTATAAAATGGTTGTTCGAAGAGTTTACCGTCCTGTATGTTTGTTGTCTAAATATAAATTACCCTAATACTCAAATGGCAATCAAATTGAATTAAATTTATGATTATGATGACTTATGATGACTAAGCGAATAAGCCCACAAATTCAAGGGCCGCGGTTTTTTTTTTTTTTATGATCTTGATGATTACCTCGGATTTGAGGTTATTGAGGCTATATATCTGTTGATTCAGGTAAACTGTGTACCTTGTTACAGATCTTATTATTTCTATTGCTTTTGGATAATTTCTAGGTTAATAAATATCAGTAAGCGAGGCATGTTTTGTGACTATAATCTTCTGTAGCAAGAAAAGAATAGCCAATTTTTTTTTAACATCACAAGTCTACTGTAGAAATGTGATCTTATACCCTGTTTACATAGAGAACATTTTTAAAATAAAAAAAACTGATATCGTTCATACGTTTAAAAACTAGGATAATGCGGGTTAACTATTTCATTTATTTTAACCATGCACGTAATATTTGTGCCAAATGTTTTAATTCTACAGGGTTTATAATTTTCTTTGTCGTATTGAAGTCAGCACAGGCGGTTCGGGTAACTACGACATCTGCGGAATATGTTGGCATTAAATCTGGGATATTACTTTGTCGCGATTATTCAATAGTAAGGCTATTATTCAATAAATTCAATATCTAGTATCATCTATTTTAACAATATTTTTTTCAAATTGGATTAGAACTTCCCGAGATTAGCGCATATAATAAAAAATTATAATATTAAATAATAATATACAAACTACCTGTCTATAACATACAGATGAAAAACGTGAATATTATAAATCATTTTATGCTCTTGAATAAAGATGATAATAGCACGAGATCCTATTAAGATGTCTGATATCAGGCCATGAACTTTTCATTCCCGTTTTGAGCCTTATGATATTATTTTAATGAGTAACTTTAATTATACTGACATAATATTCCATTGGTCATATTAGCTCTTCTTCGTTTATTTTTTTGTTGCTAGGCTTAATATTCAGGGCTGTATCTCTATAGATATAAAGCATTTCAACTATTTTATTGAGTACTCTTAGTCATAGACATACCCTTAGACTATACTTCTGCATGATTTACCATTTTACAATTAGGTTGGTTTTACTTAAACTGTACGCCTTGCCACTTCGTTCTACGAACAAATAAGACAAGGCGAGAACAAAAAATGTAGGTAAATAGGTACGTCTAGCTCTAATTTAGATGACCAGTAGGTACCTATTCTGTTTTAGAAAATATCATTTTCGGCATGGTTAACTAGAAGATCTTTTCTACCTCAAGTTTGCCAATAAACTGTCAGAAGCTAGAAATGTAAGACAGGTACGTAACTACCTATACTACCTACTTTTGTTGTATAGGTACCTAAGTATCGAGTTTTTTTTTCATATCTATTCAATGTACCAAGTCACCGGAAACATTCTTCGAACCTCAGTTATGAAATATTTAATAACCGGTGACAAAGCTATATCGCGGCGCATATGTTAGCATTGCTGATATTTTATTTGTTCCTAGAACAGGTGGGATCAAAGATTACAATGTATACTGGGTGGGATTATACCCTATACTGACCATGTTCAATTTTAGAATCCCAATTATTGTCTATGATATCTTTGCATCGCAAACTTGAATGATTCTATGTTTATGTCTTCCTTAAATTTATAATGTAAAACTACCAAAGATGTAAGAATTCATTTTTAAGTAACGAAATGTCCATTAATTAAACTATAAATTCAATAGTTTTGCTATTAATTACCCATTGTTTTATAATATCCTAATACCCTACTAGAATTATAAATGTGTACGCGATGATTGTTCAACTAAAACTACTCTACAAAAGTGGATGAATTTGGCACACAGATTGTTAGGATATGTTTATTTGCTGCTTTGCATCAAATATCTTGAAACCTTAACAACATCCCGCGGATTCTATTCTATATATAATTCGCAATACATTGAGTATGGAACAGGGGTAGCTTTACCGGTAGGCTGAGTAGGCTGGAGCCTCCAGTCTCCTCAGCCTGGGCGTAATTTGGGCGCTAATTTTGGGATACAAATGTTTTATTCTTACAGAAATTAATTACCAAGCCGCGGATGTGGCCGGGTGGTTCGAGTAGTTCACCTACAACACAAAGATTGCAAGTTCGAATCCCTATTTGTACTACTACTGCTGTCTTAAAGTAAAATGCTTATGCACACCACGAGTTTAACGGTGAAGGAAAATATCGTGAGAAATGTTATATATGTTTGAGAAGAAATTTCAAGACGAATGTATAGTGCTTGCGAAACGGCGATGGGCTCGCCATCTGCCATGTTGGAAACTAAATATATATATACATACATACCTACATATCATTACGCCGAGTCCCTTACGGGGTAGGCAGAGAGTATGTATATCTCAAGCGAAAAGACGGTGTTGTGTTACACTTGGCGTGACGAAATTAAAGATTCCCGAAGAAAAATCTAGTTCGTCTAGGTTAAAGAATTTTGGAGGTCGATAGGCAGCAACATTTGAATAGGTAGACTAGTAACGTAACTAGTAAAATCCGTGACTGGGTCACACTAATAGGATCACGCTTGGATACCCAGTCCTGGGTTTCTTAATTAATAAATGTGACCCAAATACCTTGGCGTACTAGTGAACCAATTATTTATATTTTTATAACCAACCAAATTGTATATAGTTGACTATAAGTTGAGGAGAAGAGAGGTGCATCAAAGAGGGAAATACCCATCCTTTATTCAAATTATAATATGCCTATCATATTATATATCAAAAGTATTCGAAACCAGCGGGCATGTATGAAGAGACAGATGCATGTGGACAAAGCAAAAGAGGTATGCAAGTCTAGCGTGAACTAACTAGCGCTCTAATCTCTCTGCCTACCCCTTTAGGAACTCGGCGTGATATGTATGTATTATATATTTTTTCTAATATTTAATCTTATAGTAACAATCACAATGCTAAAATATTTACCTACTTTCAGGAGTATCAATATAAAACCTACGATAAAGTCCACCCTTCCACGCCGAGTCCCTTACAGCGTTGACGAGAGTAGAGCGCCATTTTTCTTATAGAGGCAGACGAACTATTGAAAAAAAACTGATATGAAACCTGTAATAACGAGAAGTACGCAGATGGTGTTGGAGAATCAAATTATTTACTAAGCCGAAATAAATGAGGGTATTTGATTTTATCCAACAAATATAAACTTATCTGACAGCTGGCATTCAACTAAACTATTAATAAGCTCCAGAAATAACAGTATGTTAGTAGCCTACCCATTGTTTTCCGGAATATCATAATCTAACTACACCTGCTTGTTTTTCTGATAATGTATTGATTAAAATGTCTAATCTGAAGCAGTAGGTTATATATACCCTATAGCAGTAGGTGTACCTAGTTAAATTTATACCGGGATGGGCGGTATGGGATCATGGTACATAATTCGAAACTGGCGGGCAGCAATTTATTGACATGGATAAAAGCTAATTAAGTTTGCAAGTAGAGCGCATTTTAATTGTTAACCCTATCTGACCCGCAAGAAACTTGGCCTGTTAAAATACGTATGGTTCAGTAATATTTTATGGTAAATATATGAATATGTATAGAAAAGTTGATGTTCCTTCCATGTACTATTTATTAATGGTACCTACAATTTTGTAAACTGTTTTACACTGTGCCAATTCCGTTAATTTTAATATGGACAAATATATAGGTAATTGATCTTTATCGCAATATCGTCCAAGGGATGAATTTGTTGAAATCGGTTCCTTATTTGTCTGGAAATTTATTCAGTATAAAAAAACTGTTTGTGGTCTGTTTTAGATAACAAAGGCGCGTATATACAATTTGCTGAATGAATTTATAGATGGCGTTGTTTCGCTTGTTAAGCAGAAGACTGCAGAAGTTCGTTCCTTTTCTTTCGTTCGACCGACAGATATTCGACAAGTAAGATGGCGGCGATTAATGTGAAAGGCGAAACGTTGTCGTAGTATTACTTGTAAATAAAGTGATCGGTTTATTTGAAACATTATAACTGTTAAAGTAACAAATGAAGTTTTAAATTTGATCAGAGTGAAGTTGATAGTGAACTACTGTGTCCTTTAGAAACCTGCGTAGTTTTTCATTTCACAATAGACAAAACCCGTCGCAGCAAGCACTCGAGTCGAGGCCATATTTATGATGTTATCTGTCGTGTGAGCGTCCTCCGAAACCACATTGATAAATGCTATTGGAAAAGCGAGGCGATGGTACGTTTCCGTGCATGGATGCAAGTAGTGCTAGCTCGGTTTGTTCTAAATAACCCTCTATTGTTTCGTCAGTCATTGACGCTTCACACAAGAGGCGCCGGATTATTTTTGTTTCAATCGGATGGTACCTACTACCTATTTATGAATTTGTATAAACATACTATTTTGATGAATTACTTGACAATATTAGCTTCTTCTTGGTATTTGTTTATTTCTGAGTTCTAATTGACTAGCCCATCCGATGCGATCATTATATTTAGATCATCAAAAAGTTTTGTTTTGATACTTAATCCTTTTTATTTCTTTTCAGGGGTGTAGTTGTGAAGATTAAGTTATATCATACAGATCATGACTTCCAGTGCACCAATTTAGTGGTATAAATCAAACATTGCTTGTGTACAACAAACTATGGATGACAGTGTGGACTTCTATTGACAAATTACACATATTGACACTTAAGAATCACGGAGGTGGTAATGGATCCAGTAGGACCATGGTCAGCATATGCTTCGTACAATCGGTTAGCAGGGGTTCAGGCCGGTGCTGCCAGTGGAGACTTTCATCACCACTTAGCAGGTGGAAGTTCAGGGCTAGGCAGCCAGTCAGTGCCCTCTACAACGAGCCAACTACTTCTTCAAGCAGCACACACTACAGCTTCTTTAGCTGGTCAACTTGGCTCATCAACTGCATCACCTTTCAATCCTGGAGGATTTTTATCACCCCCTACAGTGGGGTATGATGCAGTGTTTTCACCACTGTTCCACCATGCCAACCCCAAGCCTGCCCATTACAGTTCTTCACTTCAAGCGCAACACCGGCAAGTTATAGCTCAAGCGCAAGCCGCTGTAGCTTCAAAGCAATCTTCAGTAGAGTCTGAACTATCTTCTTTAAGAGAAAACTATTCTCATCAATCTTTGGCACAAGGTACATCATTCTTTGATCAGCCCACTACTCCAGGTAGTGCAACAGGATTAAGCTGGCAAGGGAATAATCAACTTCCAAGCCCATTTGGAATTTTACCTCATGAAAGTGTTGTTCCCTCATCACCGAGTCCTGCTACAACGAAAGCATCAGGGAATTATGAAAACTTCAATGCACATTTTGCTGCAGCACAAACTCTCAATAATCATCTCAACTCCCAGATTACAAGTGCTGGTAAACAAACAAATCGGTCTGGTTCACCGGCAACTGCATCGAAACAGCCAGCAACATCAACATCATCAACATTTTTTCAACCTCCTTCGAATTTCGGAAATCAGACTGATAATTCATATAGTACAAGCAGTGCAAAGAGTGTCCAACTTTCGTCACAGCAGGATTATGCTGGAAGTAAGTCATATTCAAGTTCTGCAAGTACAACTGCTCATTCCCAGCAATCATGTATTGTGTCAACTCCACCTGTCACCTCAAACTCCACACCTCCCAGTAAAGATTACCGTTCCTCTACCAGCTCTACTTCCAGACCGTCTGCATCCATATATAGCTCTCAATCTCCGAAAAATACTACCAGTGAAAAACCCACTCGGCAAATTGCCAATAGCAGTAGCAATAGCTTTGTGTCACCTTCTACAAAACCTCCCCAAGTACAGACAAAAGCTCAAAGTAAAATCTATCCAGAAATAACTAATGATCAAAGAAAGAGTTGTGAGTCCAGTGAGAAGCTGCAGCCCCAATCTTCTCCTATTAGTTACTCAATTATGGATGCACCAGGGAGATTAAGTTACAGCAATAATGGAACTAGTTCTAAATCAAGTAGAGTTAGCGGCTCTCAATACCCTACATCCCAGAGTTCGAGTTTTAGGCATTATCAAAGTGGGAATAATGTTGAGTCAGATTATCATGTAAGAGCCAAGAGTAGTTCCAGTACTGATACTGGATATTCCAGTAGTAGTTCACAAAATGGTCCAGACTGTGGAGCAGTAGTAGCAAGGCGGCATAGTCCTTCACAAGTTCCACCCCAAACATCTCCTATAGGGCATAGCTCAAGTCCTGCTTATCCTATGTACCATAGTCCAATGCATTCAATGAATTCCCCACAGCAACATGCTGAACATTTCAGTAAAATTAACAGTGCAGCACCACGTTCTCCTTTAGACGCTTCAATCGCGCGACCACCATCTCAAAACAGTCAAGTAGCATATCCTTCCGTAATAACTAGAGCCTTAGGTCTTGAACAAAGCAAATCATATCCTGATAACAGGTATGAACGCAGTCAGAATTCCAGTTCCAATTGTTGGGAGAATGACCGTCAGACAAATAGAAAGTATTCTAGTAATAGTTACAGTAATAGTAGTTTACCAGAAAGTAATGCTCACACAGATGAACCTGTTTCTCACAATCATAATTCTAATAGAACAACAGAAAAACATCAAACTTTTTTTGATGGTAGTAATGTAGCATTACAAGACTTATCAAGTTGCCGCGGTGACCCCATGAGTATAGTAAAAAATTTACAAAATTTGCAGCAAAGCTGTCAATTACAAGAAGTCAAACCAAGTAAAAGTCAAACCCCAACTTCAAATTCTGTTACTTCAAGTAAAACTGTTGTGCGTAGGAAGAGTACAGAAAAACCTGTATCACATACAAATATTAATGAGTTATCAAATGCTGTTGTGGCAGACTATTTAGCAAGTAGAATACCTCCACCTGCACATAGTTCAGCAAGTAATCAGCAACAAAATGGCAGCTATTTTGATTTCGAAAGGTGGAATCTTCCACCACCCCCACCGAAAATGTTCCCAGGCACTTCTGCTTTCGGTTCGCAGGCTCCATTGCACGCCTCAAATTTTGCCAACCAGCACCAAGCACTTACCATGCCACACGGGCACGCCTTGCCATACTTCCCGCCCTTCCATCTAGGTCCTCATCCTGATTTCCAGCCTTCCATGGAGTTAACACCATTGTCTTCATATAGCGAGACTCCACCTTCGGCTTCCTCGTCATCTTTTTCGACGCCAGAAACACGTGAAGAGGAACAGCCTAAGGTGGTAGTACCTAATATAGAGGAAGAACTTGGTTTCCTTGCAGAACAACGGGCAAATACTGCATCGACGGTAGCACCCCCTTCACAGCAGCAGAACATTACTTCACAAGACGCTACTTCAAAAATTATGGAAAAAAAATTCAATGTTCCTGTCACGGGCCCCGGTTCAGGATTCATGGCTTCTTATTTGAAATTCTTGCAAGGAGAACGTGACACCTCTCCACCGCCGGCCGGTAGAGGCGCCAGAAAGTCGACGTGGTCGAGAACTAATACGAATAATACAATAAATAATAAGGCGTATACACATAATGACCATAATAAGAGCCAATGCGACGCAAATGCTCCTCAGCAAAATGCTAACGGTGCGATGGTCTCAACAAATGTTGTTAACACTGGCATGGCATTGAGTAATCCAGCTATGAGCTCTGCGAGTATGAGTGCGACAGGCTTATTGGGTGCTAACCAGATACACGGGACATCACCAAATCTACTAAGCTCTCAAACGAAGGGTGCCGAGTTGGACGATCCTCGTTATTATAATTTGAATAAGGACAGAAAACGGAAATATGACGGAAGTGAAGAGGCCGCATATGATGCGGAAGAGGAAGCGAGAAGGCTCAATAAGCCAGTTCTTAACGTGCCTAGTACGCCTCTAAATGATAAAGGGAAAAAGGGTCGAACGACCATGAATAAACCGACACCTTCGGCCGTAGTGGCGCCTCAACCGGCCGCGCCTAAGAAGCCAAGACCTCCTGCGCCGCCGCCCGTGGCCGCGCTCCAGGTAGCGCCACAACAACAATACTATTACCAACACCAGCCCGACGAAGGTGCGTTCAATTTATTAGATTTCCATTTAAGAAGTAGAGCGCGATGGTGAAGAGCTAGCCCTGAAGCTTGTATGACAGGAGCAAGCTAAGTGCCCCAGAGGCATGACTGTGAAAACTTGTTACATTTTAACTGTGATAATGTACATTTTTATTAGATGAAATCTATGAATATTAATTTGTAAATATTTTCTATGAAGAAAATGTGATGTACCTATCTTATTAGACGTCGATATTTTAGGGTTAGTCTGTAACAAGATTTCACTTAATTGTTGTTAATGAATGACACATTATTAGTGCCATTTTATTGTAAATTGTAGAATTTGTGACTCTTGTCATACTCGCTACTGAAGGGGTGCTACCATTAATAATTCCAAATTGTGGTATATTTTTTTATGGAATTCATACCAGTGGGTCTGTTGTATATATAAAAATGTATTGTATTTACAGTATTTGAGTTTAGCCGGTACTTACAATAAATTGTATGCATATTCTTTAGCTGGAAGTGATTTATATTATAAGAAGGAAATAATTGCATAATACATTGACAGCTATAAAGTAAGTGCGAGCAAGATCATGTATTAGAAGGCCATGTCCTGAACATAAGTTTTTGTATTTCTATTTAATTGTTATTTGTTTATGCACAATTCTCAATATTTTATGTAAATAATTTTGTATAATAGGAGAAGACATAAAAATAAACACAAGTATATTACTGATATGTGTTAAATAATTTTAATTTGTAATTATTCCTGGTAGCACCCCTCACTTCGCCAAAATAGGATAACATGTACAATAATGTCTTGTGTAAAATCTTTATATCGTTTTGATTGAATATTCACATGTGAATATAAATATTGTCATGACCTGTGTACATGTTATCGTGATGGTGTCGTGCCACCCTTATATTGGCTCTCCTTTTCCCGAATCCAACCATTCCTGCTTTATTTTTAGTCTCAAAGGTTTCACCGAAACCAAATACTTCAGAGCCAAATGAACTTTCAATAGTTTCAATTTACGTATGTCCATGTAGAAAAATATTGAGAATATTTTTTCTTAAAGAACCTAGAACACAAATGGTAGTGCACAAGTATTTAAACAATCTATTGCATTAAGCCTGGACTTTTTAACCGACTTCAAAAAAAGGAGGAGGTTCTCAATTCGACTGTATTTTTTTAGACTGCGAAACATTTGTCAAAAAAATCAAAATAATAAACACAACGAATGTATAACAGTAAAATTTCGAAAACAAAAATTTGCACTTCATATTTAAAACATCTATTTTGGGTAATTTTTATTTTTTTTAAATGGTATCGGTAGCCTAAAATCATTGTGAAAACAATTTCAATTTTCCTAAAAAGGCGGAATCTAAAAATTTTATTAGGTATAGAATATTGTATTATTAACGTTGTATGTAGATTATCGTTCGAGCATGGGTCCTTTTAACTACTTATATAAAGATAACTTTATGACGTACATAATGTTATTAGTCTGCAATATTAAGCTATTTACTTACAAGTAAAGTAATAGCTTATTTTGCGGAATTGATTTATTACATTTCTATTTAACGCCCAGATTCGTTCAGTTTTCACTAAAATGTAAACTGCTTTGTAGGGACCAATTACTTATCTTTAGGTCTATCGACGTTCTAAGAACCTGTAGATTTTATGACAACACTCATCGATCGTGTTCAGCAGATCAGAAAGATCAGCAGAGCAGAAGATTGCACGTACGTCTTCGAATTCTTCGCATACATGCATATCGCCACGCCGAATCCCTCGCAAGGTTTCGTCTCAGATGTAGATTTTCATTCACATGTATCGAAAGCCTTATTGGTATAGGTAAACTGAGGTTTATCTACGATTTGCAGGCCACGATATAGCCCACATTTGTGTGTATAACACATCTATAAGTATGGCATACTGATTAGTGACCGTCTAGTATCACAGGTATTATGCCAGCTTCGCTTGATTTTGATTTTTAGTTGGTGCGCAAGGAGCCGCATTGGGTTACGGCCTGTATGGTGCCTCGGATAACGATGCAAATTCAAACAGGAAGTTGCATCATATCAAGTCGCATCAGCAAATATCCAATGCGGGTCAATTGGAAAATGCCAGGCCGATTGAGGAAATGCCTTATCAGGTGACTGTAAATCAGATTAAATTTATTGTTTTATGTAGTACTATTTTCAACAAGCGATTTAACTAATTTTATTGCTGGGCACCTATTTACGATGTGTTGTTTGTAGGTAGTATTTATGATTTATACATTCTTACCCGAATTCTTCTGAATAGGCCTTGACGATGAAAAATATAGGGGTGAATATAATACAACAATTGGAATGAGCAGACGGTTGGGTAGTTTTAAAGACCATGAGTCGAATAAGAAGACTAGAAATAGGACTTTCTGTGACAGCATCATCATCTTGTAGATTTTTTTATCGCTTTGTATAAACAGAAAGAGCCTTAATTGTAGTCTTTCGTTATTACATATCCCTAGTTGATATTGGCGTGTCATACAATATACAAAACAAATGTTCAAAGAGATCATAACTTTTTGTCTGGGTAACTTGGGTATCTGGGTGTCTTTTTCTCGCCTAAGCTACTGAGCCGATCATGATGATATTTGGTAGAGAGATAGCTTGACTATCAAAAAATCTTATACAGCCCGGGAAACGTTTATGACAACGCTAGCTGTATTTAATATGTAGTCTTATTTTGATTCAATTTGACATTTGCTCGCCTATTATGTTCAACAGTTTACCTTTATACAATCGAGTTGTTTTCCAGTCTGGAGAGTTTATTGCCATTAGGACGGAGTTAAATGAAATGTGGCCGGCGATATGGAGGGTCGATGGCAAAACCTTGTTGCAGAAATATGAACCATTCGAGGAGAATGGAAAAGTTTTGTACAGAAATATATCTACAGTAAGTAACATAATCGAAACAATTTTTTTGTACACAAATCCAGCAACAGATGAAAAACTAAGCACATGCCGTTTTATAGGAATCAGCGAATATAAATACTTACATTTACCTATGTAATTACATATATACTAAGACATAACTAGTTCACCCAGACTCGTAATAAATGAATATGCTGGTCACACCAATAATTGCTTCGTGTGGGAATCAAACCGATATAACTGCTTGTTACCAATACAAATATATTATCATGTTTAATTGTGTGTGTATTTTCAGTATACAGTATGGAACCCTGATAATAAGAAATTATATACTCAAGTATCAGTTAAAGTGAGATCTCAAACACACCTGGAAACAATAGTAGAATTAGTTAGAAGTGACCAGTTTGACGATTGTACTTTTATAGAGAAGAGAATGTTGGAGACCCAAATGTATCAGGAAAACTTCGAGGTGTACATTCAGACGTTGATCTCGCACGCGCTGGACCCAAATTTCTTGGCTGAAATATTCCAGGAGCAAGGTGAGAGGCTAACACTGGTTGTGGTCGATAATAAATTGACCAGTTTAGTTAGAATATATAATAATATAATATCCTCACGCCTTCCCACAAGGGTCCCCGAAGGGGTAGGCAGAGGTGTATAGGTAATACCCACACACCCACTTTCCGCCAGAGGTATATTAGGTGCCAACGTGACAGATGGCGAGTCCATCGAGAATATATGTAGGTATAAAATGTGCTACAGCGAACCAAGCGGTGCGTACAGATATGATATTTTCCATACATTTTGATAGGTAACGTAGTGTAAATTTGCTGGCGACTATCCATGCAACGGTAACAGTTAACGTAGACATTGTAGATGGTAAAAATATCATGCACAAGAAGAGGTTGTGCCGCGGCAGGCATTGTTTTACACATACTACCTGTGCACCAAGGTTTTGTTCCCGCGAAAAAAATTATTTCATTTTTAGTTTTTTTCTGTAATAAAACATCTGTCTAAGACAACATTTCCTGCTAATAATCAATTTCTGTATCAAACTTCACTCAATTCCGTTAAAATAGTTATTGCTAGAGCTGTTGTTATGTACGAGGTTGCAGTTTAGGAGAAGTCAAAGGAATGTTCTTTTAAATGTTTATTAACGTTCCACAGTATTTTATAATTTTATGTTAAATGTGAGATATGTTGATTAATGCACGTAATTGCCGTGGCTGCGTTCATTGCACTGATTAAATTGCGATTACTTAGATCGGTGCGCGTCATAGAGGTGCTCCGTTACAATACACCAAACACCCACATACATTCGCTATTATAAAATTACTAGTGGCCCGTCCCGGCTTCGCATGGGTGGGAATTTATTAATAGCCTATATTATTCAGTGATAATGCAGCATGATAATGGTCGAAGAATTTTTAAAATCGATCCAGTACTTTTTGAACCGATTCGTTACAAACATACTTATATACAAATCTTTCCTCTTTATAATATTAGTATATAGATTTTAAGGATGATGAATAAATACTGCCATGGTGTTTTGTGTGGTTTTCAGACGACTACTTTCTGTCGAACGTGAAGACAGTGGACGAGGTGACGGAGCGGATGCGGGCGCGCGTGTCTGCGAGCGCGGCCGAGGGCAGCGGGGCGGGCGCGGGCGCGCGGGCGCTGGACGCGGCGTGCGGCGTGTGGCCCGGCCTCAGCGCCGCCGCCGGCGCAGGGCTGTGCCGCGCCTGCGCACGCCCCGCCTCCGCGCGCCTGCTGCTGTACGGACAACCCTACAACCCCACCACGCTCGAGCCCGTGCAGCCCGACGCGCGGAGACCCTACGAGAAGGTACTCCACTGTCTGCGCGCCTTGTACTGTCTTCTCGAGATTATATGACGCTGGCCACCAAGTTCCGCGTTTAGCCTTACAGGTGGTATGATTAGCTGTCTTTGACTATCACTGAAGAAGTCGTGGCTGGAGGCCCTTTGGTTTCGCCAATGTTTGGTTTGGATAAGTGGTGTGTGCTTTATAAGTGGTGTTGCAAATGCTTTAGCAACCGGCGTGTGGTACCATTAAATAGGTCGTAGGTTTTTGCTACTTTTTGCATAAGTACTTGCTGGTATAGGACAGTGCATTAATGGTTCATTACTAATGTAGCTGCGAATTTAATTTAGCTGTATACTACTATCTATACACCTTTGTCTACCCCTTCGGGGACCCTTGTGGGAAGGCAAAACGAATTTAATAATAATTCTACTACATTTTTAATACTTTTTTATTTTAATTATTTTCTAGCTGGGCATACCCCACCCCATGTTGAGTAATAACACTAGAATATATACGTGTGTCAAATATCGGATTTTTGTATAAATATGTGTTTAACTGCACAAGGGCACTAATGGTGCCAATGAAAATGGTGTAAGCTGAAAGTTATATGCATTAATATTACAGGACTTCCTGGTGTGTACGGCGTGTTGCGGTCGTGTACAGTTGTATTCGAGAATATCTCACCAAAAGTATTTAATGTACGCGGAGTGCAGTAAACGTGTCGCCGAGAAACGTATGCAGAACCCCAGCAAAGACACCGCGGTCATCCTTAACGAGCTGTTGGCTGACGAAGTTTGGCTATCGCAGGTAAGTAACTTTTTACATAGGTAATGTATCGCATACCGACGAGCGTATGAAGAGACTGATGAATATGGACGAAGCGAAAGAGGTATGTAAGTCTAGAGAGAACTGGCGCTCTATACTCTCTGCCTACCCCGTTAGGTACTCGGCGTGATGATATGATATGATACTGATCGAGAGAAATTTAACATAGTACGTACACATTTCTATGTATGTACATACCCATATGTGTATATACGTGGATACTATATCATTTAAGCTGTCATCTCACTAAGATTTAAAGATCAATTCATCTAGCGATTTTGGAGTTGTCAGATCTCAAGTGAGTACTATGGATACATGTAGAGTGGTTAAGTAAATACGTACTTATATATATGTACATGTAAAACCGCTTTCAAACGTCATGTCTCCATGAACGTGTGGTGTATTCCGTCCTTTGCCTATAACAGCCGCGAGTTTCCGGGTTGCTCTCAAAATGTGGTGCTTGAAGCGCCATCCCACTAATATTATAAATGGGAAGATTGTGAGGATATTTTTTATTCTATCTTTCTGGAACGGCTGAACGGAATTCAATGAAATTTGGCATTGACAAAGAATAAACACATAGGATACCTTTGTCTTGTTCTAGAAATACTGATGACATCAGTCATTACGCGGGTGAAACCGCGAGGCAAAGCTAGTTATTAACAAACCTCGTTCTCAAAGTTTTCTGAGAATCTTGTTGTTTTCATACGCTCCATAAAAAGTCTGAAAGAAGATGTAGTAACAAAAATTGAGGAAGGTATGCTGAGATGGTTTGCTTTATGCATACAAAGTCTCAGCCCGATCGGTTTAAAATTGACAAAGTTTCATACAAACTTTCAGCCCCTATTTTATCCCCTTGGGGGTGGAATTAATCAAAATCCTTATTAGCGGATGCCTACGTCATAATATCTACCTGCATGCCAAATTTCAGCCCGATTCGTCCAATGGTTTGGGCTGTGCGTTGATAGATCACTATGTCAGTCAGTCACCTTTGAATTATATAGATGTATGTATTGGTAGGTATATCAACTTGACACAGTATCAATATTTCGTTTGCAGCTTTTCCGCGACGTGCGTCACTCGTGGGCCGAGGCAGAGTCGTGGGAGCGCAAGATGCGCTCGTCGTCCCGCCAAATGATATAACAGGACCGCACTCCACTCACAATTTTTAAGTAAAATTTTTACACCTGTGAAATATGTGCTGAATGTAGTTATTTTGTATTTGCATAAAGGTTTTCTAGCATTTAATTATGTTTACGGAATCTGGGGCTGGATCTTTATTTAGTATTAATTGAACATCACATAATCTTAATCTGCGTGAAACTTCATCGTGTATGTATTGGCTGTTAGTATTTTTTATTTTAAACACTCCGGTGCCATGTAAGTTGATTTCCGAAACTATAATCGATACCCACTCGAAGTTCTAGCGTTTTCCAAAAAGATTCCGTTATGTGCTATGGAATATAAGGAATTGGAGAAATCTTCCCAATCATGTCTTTAATATTGCCCATCGAACTTTGCATAAAACCAAGTAAGGTTTATTAAATACGGATTGCTAAGCAATGGAAGAACACTAGGATTCTTTGCACGAATACATTTCAATAAATCAACTTTATTGTTTAACATTTTCATGAATGACGATTATTTAAGTCGTGCTAGCAAATGCTGAGTCGGTAACTATGCAATTCTGAACAATAACAATACTGTGAGTATTAACTGTATGATCCCTTGAGGGGCATCCATTAATTACGTGAGGCATTCTTCTATCTTTATTTCACTATTGGTGAGGTTTCGTAAGATTTTCTCAACTCCCTCCCCCCTCCCCTAATCTCTAAGTGTTGGATTATTGAGAAAAAAATAACAAAAACACGATTTGTTCTATTACTTTTATTGAAGACTAGCAGACTAGTATTTGTGAAAACTACCGTAATTAAAAAAAATACATAATATTTGCTAAGACCTCCCCCTAACTTAGATTTGTAAAGATTTAGCTTGGTTCCCTCCCCCTTATCCTATCCCCTCCCCTAGACACCTCACGTAATTAATGGACGCCCCCTTGTGAGTTTACACTAGGTAGTATGTCAAAATCGTATGGATTGGAGCCGATTGGAGCTCCGTACTTCTTTCTATGTAACATTTTACGTATCTTTAACTAGCAGGGCGTCATGGTAGGCGTCCAGTATTTAGTGATGTTTCAGCAGCGATAAGGCCTAACAGATGGTAGGTACGTAATAACCTTGTGATATAAATAAGTGTACTATATAATACTTTCAATTGTAATATTGTTGCCTGAACTTTTGGAAGTAACGTTATCGTCCTACGGTCTCCAACGTTATATTTACTATATGGTTATGCCGTCGTTTCTCAGGCAACTAGCTGATATATATTTTTAGGTCGTTTGTTTCGATATATAGAGATCTGGAGTAAATTATTTACGTTTTATTTTCGATTCACATACTTTAAACTTTTGTAATTTATGTATTTTATTAGTTCGTTTATGTTCAGTCTACACAGGGGCGTAACAAACCAGTCATTATGGTAGACTATGGTCTTCAGGACATGTAAGAACGAATGGGGAACATTAACATATTTGTATTATTCTTTAAACAAATATGATAACATAACCGACCAACCTCCCTTAAAATGGTCACATGATTGGCTTACATGCAGCCTGTAAGATTTAAATATGTAACCGTTTATATATTATTTATTTAAATGTTTTCGGATCAGAACAGTCGATGTTGTGTGCTCTTCGTCAAAGTTAACCATGATTTATGAAAGTTCACATTCCAATTTGTTTTTCATAATCTCCACGAAGGTATGATTAAAATGTTGGTATGACAATTTTCACGCCCTTATTTATATGTATGAACAAAATGGTGACGATATTATATTTCTAGTTTGAATAAGTAAGTACACCATAAAAGATATTTTGTATAATTGCATTAGGTTGTATAGGTTACATTAATTACTACAATAATAACGTGTAGTTAATTTTAAGTAGATATAAGTAGCATTGTAAAAGATACAGGTTCTGTCTGGTAATAAAAGTTACAAGGAAACTATTTATTTTGTTCAGATTGGACAGGTAAAAGTTGATTTATTTTGAAACCATTACCTACTCTAAAACATCCTAATAAAGGCAATTTTATTGAGCAAAATATTCATCTGGTTGTTTCTTTAAAAGCCTTAATTTGGAAATTCGTAAAAAGCCCTGGTGGCAGACTGGTTCCAGTAGTTGCCTGCGACAAATAAAGATCGCAAGTTCAAATCCCGACTGTACCAACGAGTTTTCTGAACTTAAGTACAGTGATTAGTCACACCATGAGTTTTACGGTGAAGGCAAACATCGAGAGGAAACCTGCATACGTTTGAGATAAAACTCAAGGACGCATGTATAGTTGTGCTTAAGAAACGGAGATGGACTCCGTCACATTGAAAAAAAATATATATCGCAGGCGAAGTGGGTGTGGGTACCTACCACACCTCCGCTTACCCCATAGAGGTCCACGTGGGAAGGCGTGAAGTTATATATAATAATAGCGTTGGAAGATCACATTACGGGAGTGTCGTAGGGTGTTATTATTTATAGTTTGTATACGTGGGTATCATCACGCAGTCTAACGGGGAACTGGGAGTTCTCGCTTCATCCACATTCATCATCTCTGTACATATTATTTCGATCGATTTGGCCTAGGTAGTTAAAACGTGATCATTACTTTATTTACTGCCATATTGTAACCTTGGCTGAACTTTTTAATTAATTACTAAACACGGAAAATTTATAACTGTATTTATTTCAAAAAGTATCGGAAATCTAGTAAAAGTCAAAAACATTTTTCATAGAATACTTTTAATTTTCTTACACACAGCTCTTTGTTAAGAACAATGTTATGGGAACAGTAGAAAGCTTAGACATTAAAATATTGAAAAATTGAATAAACGCTGCACTTGTCAATATTAACAATTTAAACCCTTACGAAATGAGAAAAATGGAATAGTTCTGTTAGTTAAATCTTAATTCAAGCAATAATACATGTGCCAAGAATCGTATTAATACTGGATATGGCAAGTAGATACGAAGGCATTATAAATCAGTTAGAAAAAGGTATTTTCATTTATATGCATGGTATGTCGGTCGCATCTATTTCTATAGATGTTACTCACTGGGAATAAAATGTTGCCTACCCAAATATATGACGCTGAAAACAACCAAAACACATTTTGTTTCATAAAAGTAAAAAATACATAAAAAATAAAACCATATCAGTCTGGAGAACAAAATGACGGCTGTCTATACATAGCTATATTCAAAACAATTCGAACCAAGGCTTAAAAGTAGTCATCATTGAGATTTGGAAAAGGTCCCAGTTGACAGTGCTAAGTTAGTTGTGTGCACACCTCCTGTACTTAAATTATCACGAGGACGAGGCACGCACGAGGTATTGAGCGACGCTCAGTTCCACACCGCGTCATTTGAGTCACTTGCGTGACAAAACTTATACAAGAATCTAGAATTACGTAACTTATAATAATTGCATATATCATACATCTAAATTCAAGTAACTTATTTTTTATTCAGTTTCATGTTTTACTTTTTTTTTATTATTTTTATTTTTTTATATACCATAATCTCTTGTGTTGTTACCACAGCATGTTGTTGCCGGTGAAATCTGCCTTCACGAATGATTTAGTCCGTCATAGAATTACACGATATTATGTTGATGCGAGTCATACACGTCACATCGTCGAGATCCACATGAACTATTCAATGTTTTCCGGTTTGCGCGTGTAGTGCGGGCGTGGTCCCCGGGGCGCGCCGCGGGGCCCGCGCGGGGCGCCCCGGCCGCGGCCCTTGTAACCGCCGCCGTAGCTCTGGCTGTCATTGTACCTGTCGCGCTGCCCACCGTTCTCATTCTGGTGGTGGCTGTCGCCGGTGTCTCCATTCCCGTAATATCCATCGTCGCCACCTCTATTTTGGTAGCTGTCTTTTCCATGTCTATTCTGGTAGCCATCATACTGCCTGCTCTGGTAGCTGTCTTTATTGGGCCTGCCTTGATAGTCTCCGCCATGTCTGCCGCGGTATCCATCTCCGGCCGGGCGGCTGTGGAAGGCGCCACGGCCGCGGTGGCCGTTGGGTGCGCCGCGGCCTCCCCTTCCGTAGCGCCGGTAGCGGGCTTGCCCGTCGCCTTGACCTTGTGTCTTGCGCTCGCCGCCCTCGCCCTCGGGGTTCCAATTATCCTTCCAGTCGTCATCGACGGGTTCCTGAAGAGACGGCGCCGGTCGCTCGTCCAGCGGAGCGGTTGCAACGGGAGCCGGTGGCGCTAGGACTGGCGGAGCTACGAGGGCTGGCGGGGGTACGAGGGCGGGCGGTTGACCTTGGGGCGGGTACGTATGCTCTGGGAGAGGCACGAAGTGTGGTTGCGGCGGTAGTGGCAGCGCACCGGGTTCAGGGCCGCGACCGGGCAGCGGCACGAAGTGCTGGTTTGTAAATGTTTGACTCGGTATGGGGCCTGGGGGCGACTGTTGAGTTGGGATCACCGGGGGTTGCGGGGTTCCGACCGGGCTGTCAATTTCAGACTCCTGCAGAAAGAAGAAGTTTTGGGATCCGATGACTTCGGCGATGGGTCTTTGCTGGGGGTACTGGTGGGCGAAGTAGGCGTGCTCCACCTCCTGTAGGGTGATAGGCGGAAGCGCGCGCAGCGGGTAGGCAGGCGGCGGCACCACGGCGGCGGCTGGTGGCACGGGCAGCACAGGGTAGGCGCTCACTGCGCCCTCAACTTCCTCCTCCACGCACTGAGGAGGCTCCTCTGCCAAGGGAACACAACTCTCCTCTGCCTCCAGTACAACAGCATCAGCACTGCGGTCAAAATACCCACATCCATGTACTGCATTCACAATTTCCTTAATTCGGGAGTAAGTTGTACCCAAAACATCTTTAGGCTTGCCATCAATAATAGCGTAAAGGTGTTCAGCTGCTTTTATAGTATGTATGTGAAATCCTGGTTGACCTTCTTCATTCACTTCGTGTTTTGGAGTAATTTCAGGGTACCTGAAATGTAAGTGGATCATGTAACACTGTTTTTCAACAAGTTTTAAATTAGTATTTTCACATGCCTATTTTTTCAAAATACTATTTTCACACATTTAATCTATCAAACTCTACTACAATTTTTTATGATGTATGACAAGAAACATCAATGTTTACTCACTTTCTAAAGAAAACCGAAGGAAAGAAACTATTCTTTTTTATTTATTATATCTAAGAACAACAAATTTTAAGGTAGGTCAGGCCATCCATCACTCAGAAAAATATTATATTTCATCTGATGATGACTAAAATGGCTGCCGCTTATCTTACTCACACATACAAGCTGGTAGGGTCCACCAAATCTGTGGCTTAAATCTAAAAGCAAAGTTTATGAATAAATATTGTACATACAAATCATCTAAGATTTTCAAATCCTCCTCAGTTAATTTGCTTGCTCCATTGGTACCATTAAGAAAATCTTCCCTGGCTTCATGGTTACCCATTTGCACAAGGCAATCCAAAATGAGAAGAACTTCACGAATTTTGTTGGTGTCAGCAGCATAACGAACCCAGGCATCCTGAATGCCAAAATATTATAATAAGTATATGGTAAAATCCAGTACAATCCACTCCCCACAAAGGGTTCCAACATA
This sequence comes from Drepana falcataria, assembly GCA_945859725.1. Taxonomy (NCBI): domain Eukaryota; kingdom Metazoa; phylum Arthropoda; class Insecta; order Lepidoptera; family Drepanidae; genus Drepana; species Drepana falcataria. The sequence continues at coordinate 7,717,763 of OX243926.1, forward strand.
TATCAATAAGAATGATTAATTTATTATTATTTAAATATTAGCAGTATGCAAGACTAAGTTTGTAGAATCTGTTTCAGAGACATGCTTGTAACATTGTTTTATTTTACAAGCAAAATTTCAAAATTCAGTTAAGCTTTTCCCTCTTTGTTCCCTCTGGAGTCCTGAAATTAATTTTTGTAACAAAAACAAGACAAAAAAGAGCAGACAGACAAATTTGTCTTAATCTTTGGAACTACTTACTACCACCTAAGTCAAGTAAGACTAGCTTACTTTATCTGATGATCTCATCAACGGAGACATGTAATTTAAATTTTAACTAACATCAGTCATCACATCACAACATGGGAAATCTTACAACAATTAAGTTCTTAAAAATTATGTCAATGTTAACAAACCCTCTTTGCTTGTTTTTTGGCTTCACGCTCAGCAGCAGTAGCAATACCATTCACTTGTTTAGATAAATCTCGTGCAAACTCCAGCGTTTGAGCAACCTCATCATATTTAGCAACTGCCACTTTCTGGTCACTGTTTAGCTCTTTACCAGCTTTTTGCAAGTCACGGTATGATGTCAACTTACTCTAAAAATAAAACATTGACATAAGCACAATACACTTTTAACAAAGATGATCATAAAAGCATTGATCAACATTGAAGAGGATGCTATACCCAGTGTTCAAGTCAAAAGGAATCAGTTTGTTAGTCTAGCTCTAGGCAGGGCAGGATCCAATTCACTTGCATAATAAATATCTAAAAAAATTACTTTATTTTAGACTAGATTAACTTTTCAGAGTCAAAATTATTTAAATCAAATAATTTTTTTTTTTATTAATTCCTTGCCATTCACACATATTGATATTGAAGATAAGGGTGAATACTAGTCTCTTCAAATATATTACATTAATTCAGGAAGACTCATAGTAACATGTTGTATTATGACTGTAATAGTAATCTTGAAGATACTTTTCATATTCATGATGAAAATATTATTTAATAAGTTTTGTTGTGTTAAATTGGTTTGAATCTGGTTCATTAAATTAATGTATAGATTGCTGAATTGGTCTAAAAGTGTGGAACTCAATAATCCTAGCAATACAGTATAAAATTATGATAGGTACATATATGACTTATTTATCTCATTGTATTGTATTGCAGTATTGAAATCATTCTGACCACAAATAATTTTATAGATTAATAATAATAGTCTTCAAGATTGACAGAAAAAACTAAGCTCCCAGACTAAGTTACAATATACTGCGTTTTACTGGAAAAAACATAAACTAGTAATACGAAGTAACAGAAATTTCAGAATTTACGAAACAACATTATACACAAAACATTAAATTATGCATGCAAACCATGCCGCAAATACACAGAAAAGCCGTGGTAACACTCGGATTTTCAGGACACGTATTAATTTGTGGTTAAGAACGGTGAATACCCTGTAAATAATCATTGGGCGTCTTCGGCAAGTACTGTAACAACATTGAAGGAGCACATGTGTGAAAATGGCGTCAAGTTCAGAGCAAGTCTATTTACATACATTTTAACAGCTTCATAAAATAACGGCCGCATTAGCAAATCTATCTCTCAGTATAAAAACAGGAAATTACACTATTATTGATGATAGCGATTAAATGTACAAGAAAACATATACCATTTTTGATAATAGGATATTTAACCCACCTTTCTTTTCTCCAAATTACGGATTTTATGTTCAATAATTGTCGTAATTTGTCGTACTGGTGTATTATCCATGGCCTCCGAAGAGGCTGGTTTTTCAGACTTTGCATTCGCAGCTGAAGGCATCCTTCACAGGCAACAACTTTTCCTTGATTGCGTATGGTGGTGGTTGAAGAGATAGAGATAGAATTTTATATCTATACTATAACCACAAAACAACTGTCATTCATTCGTTCGTCAAAAAGCGTCTCAAAATGTTCATTTGCTGAGTTTGGTTCCTACCACAGAATGAGCATACATATATATATATATCTAAGCACGTAACACTAACTTATAAAGTCTATGGTTATTTTATAATAGACAATGGCGTGATTTGGTGGGAATTTTGCAGTGTGTATTGTTTCTTTAATTCAAACTTAAATTTTATTGTGAGCATATATTAAGAGCAGTCTATGATTGCAAGGCTTTGTTAATTGTATATCATTAGTATGTTATGTTCTGCAAGTCTACTGGATTAAAATCAGAAACTCCAAGTCAAACTAATTTAAATTTATAATCTTTGAAACTTAACAAGATACGACCCAATATGTAAGCTGTACATTATTATTAGTAGCAGCACAAATGAAAGATCTTATTATCAGAGCCTTTAACTTAGTTTGAATGGCTTTGTCATGCTAATTTAATTTGAAACTCTGATGACGACGATGGCTACGAAGACGATATAAGGACGACTTCAGACACTACAGACTTACAGGCTGGCCAGACTACCCTCTTTATACATGATTTTATTGTATTGTTCTGCAATAAACCAAATACAGCTATATTCATTCTACAGTTATGACAATAAAAAAGTCGTAAAAGCACACAAAAAACCAACCTACACTTGATTTGGGTCCTAGACCGACTTAATAGGATTCTTCAGAGTTACTCGTTACAATACAACTATGTAGGAATTTGATAAAAGCATATGGATTTATGAAATGAATAATAAGAATGGTGGCTTTTACAAATTAAGACTCCTCTCTCTCGTTTTTGTTAGAAACACTTCATTCATGTCCAGGTACTACCTAGTCTGTGATGTTCCAGTCATAGACTACTGAAGTACTGACAGAAAAAAGTGACTGCTTCAGCGACTCAGCGTCTTGTCTCAACAGCTAATGAATTTATACTCTGTTTTGCTTTTTTTTTTGCTAATAGGTACCCAGTGTTCAATATTAGTCTTTGATAGGTACTTTATAAATATAAATATTATTACGACTCTACTCTACTCTCCAATGTCCATTCCAATGAAAATATAGTTTTTAGGTTAATGATTACTTATATGATCAACGAGTGTCCACATTATCCAGACAACAAGTATTTCATATAATGTTTTCAGTGTCAAAGGTAGGTGATATCTTTTTATTAAACTAAGATTTAGACCCAGAAATATTAAACCAAATGTACCGGCCGGCGAAGTTTGATACTTTATTAGTATTGCTTAACATTTGCAATAATTGTAAATATGTATACATTTAACTGATATAACTAGACCAAACAAGTTCCGTAATATAGTTTTCTAGTGAAAACATGTTCAAGAATAGTCAAGTGTACAGTTAGTAACATGTTGCCAATTACAATACCTAATAAAAAAAGTATAAACTAGACAAAAAATATATATATTACAGTTAGTAACATGTTGCCAATTACAATACCTAATAAAAAAAGTATAAACTAGACAAAAAATATATGAATACAGAAATGAAAGTACATATTTACCTACCTCATGTCTAGTTTCAAGCCTGAATAGTAAGCTAACCTCAACCTCTTTTCAGGTACCTCACATGTTCAGGCAAATTGGAAGGATACAACTTCTACACACAACAGTTTTTAGAAATGACTCACAGAAGACAGAAAAAAGTAAGTCTCTGTACACATTATATCGAAATCCCAAATTGTGCATTTAAATTAAGGATTATAGCCATGTTGGTTGAGTGGTTGGAGTAGTTGCCGCCCACACAAAGATTGCAAGTTCAAATCCCGTCTCTATCGATGAGCTTACATAAGCTTTACGGTGAAGGAAAACAGGGTAAATCAAAGTGTTTGAGTAATGCAGATGTCACATTTGCATCTAAAATATATCTCTGGCGGAAAGTGGGTGTGTGGGGACTACCTACACCTACACACCTCTGTTTACCCTATTGGGGGACCGTGTGGGATGTTGTGAGGATATATATAAGAAATAATTAATGATCATAGGGTCTTTTTGAGTCATATTTAATTACACTTCAATTATAAATCTTTATTTAACAGCAATAAATCAAGTGACATTGCTGGGCAGAGCAGGGGCTGATCCTCAGAAGCGTGGTACAGCTGATCACCCTGTAGTCAACTTCCCATTAGCAACTCATTTCAGTTATAAATATGAGTCTGGAGATGTACTGCAGAGAACTGATTGGCACAGAGTAAGCATCTTTAAGCCAGGTCTCCGAGACACAGTCTATAAATTTTTGAAGAAAGGTCAAAGAGTGTATGTCACTGGCAAGCTATCCTATGGAGAAATAAAGATGGATGATGGGCAAGTTAGAACCGCATCCACTGTTATAGCAGATGATATAATATTTTTCCAAACTACTCCACAAGAGGTTCCTGAATAGCCATATAGTAGCAGTAACAGCAGTACCTAGTACATTATGATAATCAAACATATTGAACTACAGACCATGGATACTATTGCCTTCTCTTTGAAAAACAAAAGTTCTCCATACTAGCATCTATGGCTAAATAATTAGTGCAAACTAGATGTAAGGACAAAGATTTTTAATCATAGTGATAATAAAAAGAAAACTTTGTACGAAGATGATTTTAATTTCTAAAAAAAATCGAAATTGCTCTGTAACTGGCTTGAAATTAACATTTCTTTTTTCAATTCAATTCTAAATTTCTTTCACTAAGAATATTTATCTCACAAGTTGTAATAAAGTTCTACTCACGGATTTGACCTTCAAATTTTACATAGCAGTATAATATAGCCTACACTAGAGGATTCATATGAATACAATAATTTGCTTGGACTTTTTTTTCACCCCTGTAAACCACAATTAGTCGGACCACATGCTGGTTTGCCACATTAGTAGAATACAAAAAAAACTTTTATGAAAGCGCCCTCTATCGTGTTTATGTAGAGGCGAAGCTGCGGGGAACCATGATGAATAGCATATGTACGTTATTTATATTTTACCTGTTATCACAATATTTTTATAGATGGCGCTAGAAGTACTGGCTTGTCCTAGAAATAATCTAATATCAACGACTGTCCGACATTACTAGTACATGTAGTGTGTTATATACGTACCAGCCCGGCTGGGAGACCACTAATATATATGTTTAAATACTATGGGGATTTGCTTAGCATAAATAATCTTACTTGATGTTCATCGTATGATGTTGTGAGGGCTACACCGTTTTATGTTAAGGCCGTGATATTGCAGCATGTGCTTTCTGCTACAGGATTTTTTTAATAATACCCAACCTTTCTCTTAGTAGTATAGTAGATATGGATACTGTAATATATCCAATTACGTAATCTGATGTGATATATGAAGTAGCAGGTCATGATGTATTAGTCAAACCCAAGTACGCCGGAAAAGTGTGTAGGTCAAATCCGGTATAATACCCACCGATAAGTTCTTTGTACTCATGTTATGATTTGGCACATCACGCGCTTTGCAGTGAAATACAATTTGCGATGAAGCCAAACCCGTCAAAAGAAGAAAGTTGAAAAGAGTTGGTATAACACCAACTCTTCTCAACTTTCTGCTACTGCTCTGCTATACTCCTTTTTCGTCTTTGATGTATATAGGTGTCAACAAGACAGATGGCGAACCTGTTTCCCAATTACGAATATTTACACGTCTTTGAATTTATTTTCCAACCATACACAAATTTGTACTCCATAATTTCCTTCATCGTAAAGCTTGTGGTGTGATAAATGACATGTATATAATTATGTAGAATGTAACTTTATTTTTTTTGTTATTCATAGTCTATGGAAAAATCCTAGAGTAAATTTCATAGTCAATATTAGTCCCTTTAATATTGGCATTTTGTAATCTTGTGAGCGATTTTGTTTTATTGCATCGGCATGAGGCACAGCATGGGCACACTCACCAAAAACTTGGGTGCACAGCACCCAAAAACCCCGAATCTCGAATCCCGACTGTACCAATGAGTTTTTCTCAACATAAGTACAGTGATTAGTCACACCACGAGCTTTACGGTGAAGGAAAACATCGAGAGGAAACCTTCATACGTTTGAGAAGTCATTCAAAGGCGTATGTATAGGCGGAAAGTGGGTGTGCGGGTATTACCTATACACCTCTGCCTACCCCTTCGGGGACCCTTCTGGGAAGGCGAGAGGATGTAGCATGTTGAAAGTGTAAATAATGTGAAACTGTGATTAAACATTACTTTCGTTTATTTTAAGTTATAATATATCTGACACAATATTATGTGAATCTCATGTTATATTGTGTACATGTTGGAAATAATGGCTTTAGGGCCGATATAGAAATAATTGTAAAAATACAAACTCAGTTGTAACAGAACTTACTCATATACTAGGTACTTTGATAAAGCTCCACTTTTGTTTTATACATACTCTCTTTACAGTCAGTTTCTTATATTCTATTTATCACTATAGTAATATTTACAAAGACATTATTTTTACTCTATGACGTTTACCTACATTGATAAAAGAGATCACAGAAAATTGTAGCTGGAAATCTTTGAGTAAAAGCCCTAGCATACTCTATTATGTCTACCACTTTATATTTCTTATCACAGCGGATACTTTTGTTTCAAGGCAAATTCTTTAGGTAATTAATTGTTCGACATTATTGTCTTTTATGTTTCAGTTTACTTAAATTATCAATGGCCAAATTGAATCAAGAGTTCGTATTATTAGCTGCCAAGTGTGTTAAATATAATTTTATGAATTCGACTTTATGTGGTATTAAAACAATTTGACACGCTACAATGGAAAATATTTCGCATAAACATAAGATTCAATGGAAGACAATAATATTACGAGAATAATGTTTTACTATTTATAGTGTTCAGTTGGTTCTTATGTACCTAACCGGTTTAGCAAATTGTCAACACAATTATAGAACATTCATACAACTAATTAAATTACAAAAATGCAGTAATGAGCGCATACAACGCACACGTGGATAGGTATCAACTTTTGGCAACATTATATGTATTAGCAACCCCAGTAAGAGGTTACACATATTATGTCCATTGCACAAAATCTTAAAATACTTTAACACAAATAAACTCTTGTCCTTTTGCTAACTATTTAGGTAATTGACACTATTAGGTATAAAATCACTTGGCACAAAGGCATCATTAAGGTCCATACCCTGTTTCACTCCGAAGGCCAGGCTAAATCTGTCAAAGTACTCTCAGTGATTATAATTGTTATATTGGTGTAAAGATCAATTAGCATTCATAAGGGAAGACTTTTGTTTTCCTTTCTGAGAGGAATTTGACTAGAACTTTAGTGGGTGGAGCCGGACGCACTAATTGAGTATGTATGTATACATGCATTAACCTTGTATCGCACTAAAAGTGTCCCACATTAAAACTATGTTGATCACTGTTCACATTTTTCACTTTTCAGATTAAGTGCATAATGGTCAGTATTGTATTCTGATTCCCGTTTTAGCATCATGTTTTCGCCGATGAGTGCACTGATGCGGTGTTTGTCTTGAGAGGTGGGCGCGGGGCCCATGTCGGGCCGCGCACGTTTCCGCCACGGTTCCGACGTTGACATGCTCAGGTCGGTGGGCATGTCGTCGTCGGCGGGTTCATCTTCACATCTCTCTTCTTTCATTTCTGTTTTCACAACCGATTGCGGCATAACTCGCGTCGGGCTCATTTGTTGCCTCAACAGCGAAATATTCTTAATGTTTTTCAGTTCAGTAGGGTTCCTTAAAAACCTGTGGACGAATTTAAAATGTAAGTGCTGATAATTTTAACAGAGATTCGTTAATATGTTTCTTGTAGGAAGTTTAGTTTATACTCACTGGTAACAATGTCGCTCTCCCTGAACTTTGCGCAGTATGTTGACGCGGTAGTAGTATCTTAAAGCTCGTGACATTTTGTCGTAGTTCATTGAGAGGTGGTTCTTCTGTATACCCCAGAGCTTGGCTAATCCAGCGGGGTCAACAATTTTGAATACACCCGTTTCACGATTCTTCCATGCGATGTAGTTGGTGTATCGCTGAGTAGGATCGTTAAGAAGTTGTTGTAAGAAGTCCCAAAGAAGTCTACCATCTGAAAAGAATTAAATAATTAATATTCGAAACTAGCACTCATATTTTTATGTACAGCCATAATAATCATAATGTTATTTATAAATACAAGTGAATTACTTACTTGTATTTGATTCGGGCATATCATTGGGGAAAAATTCTCTATGTTGCGCGCGATAGTGCGGATGTTGTGGTGTAGGATGTGTCTGAGGCGCAGGGCTCGTCAGGGGTGCCTCCTTGGGGGACCGTGGTGTTGGAGCGAATTGGGCATCCTCGTCTGAATCAGAGTGATTGCTTCCGGAACTGGCAGCTTGTACTGCAGCTGGCAGCGAGGGTGCATAAGCTGATGCATAGTTTATTGTTTCTCCGCGTTGTGGACTGCCTGAACTATCAACTGAGGGAGCAGGGCTTAAGGTCACGGAATTGGGTTGAGCAGCAGCTGCTGCCGCGCTATGGAAGTGATGGAACCCATCCACTGCCCAGGTTGGAGTTGGAGGGTGGGAGTGGGGCGAGGGCGGGTAGGGAGCAGCTCGTGCCGTCGGGGTCACTGGCGATGATGGCATTCGACCCAGGAGAGCGGCATCTCGAACCAACATCTGCAGTACATTGTGTAGAACATCTCCAGCCCCCGGGCAGCGCTCGCCCAGATCAGTTTTGGTCAATAAACAAAGAGCCTTGCCTGTTGACAACAGAAAAAAAACTTTAATAATTCCAATACAAGAATGTATATTTCATGCTATCCATAATAATAAATTCATGAGATATGTACCATTCATTTGGAAAAGATCCATGTCGAAATTGGGCAAGTCGAATTCTCTTTCACACCACTTCAGAAAAATTACTACATCTTCTCGTGTCCATAATCTGGGTTCTGGCGGAAGGCCCGCGGGTAGTTGAGCCTTCGTGTCACCGAGCGGCGAAGGCGGTGGAGGCGCCCACGGCAATGGGTATCGCCAGAGGAGTTCTGTCGGGCTGAATGGCAGCGGTAATCGCTCCATACTGGGCCCCGACGGCAGTTGTAAACTTACGACTTTCATCACGATAATCTGCAACAAAACAAATTATATTGATATCATGAATTTGCACAAGAATAATATCTTCAAAATGGAAATGTAATGTGTACAGTTTACTTGATTACACGACCGAATGATTTTAATACTTCCACTCGACCATAGATGGCGCCGATTACCCAGCTGTTCAAACTGAGTAACTTAAAGAATTTCATATTTACTTAAAACTTTTCCCGACTCGCCCAATAGAAAGGAATAAATAATCTGTTTGCACAAATTAATTTTACTTATGACAAATTCGAGACATTAAGATGACTAGCCACTATACATTTGAAGCTTATAAAAATTTGATTAATATTGTGTATGCTTTGTCATTATTTATTTTAAATATTTATATTATAAATATTTATTAGTTTAAATACCGAATTACCAGACTGTGTCGTTTCTGTATGGTTTCCTGTAGCTTGAATAAGTTTAGTAGATTCTTAATGATATTCCATTATTATGAAATGTTTGTCCTTTTCTACGAAAGTATCGCGTTTATTTAGTATATTGTGGTTACTCAGTGTCAACATTGTATTAGGGATGTATAATGTATAATATAACATTAAGTATTTTACTACTTGTTGGATGTCGTCATATGTTATCTTTACTTGATAACCCTCTGTTTCGTATCTACTTTTCTTTTTATCAAACCGTTTTCTGCAAATCAACTAAAGTAACTTCTCACTGCTTATTTTGTTTTTAAGTAATGATTATTTAATGTTGTGTATAAGTTTACACCAGTTTTTATCTAGGTTAGTAACTAACGCATGTAAAAATAGGTTGATTCGCCTGTTGAACTAACTTATTATAACTTGATAACTAAAAACTACTGACTACACTAATGTGGAAAACTTTTTAAACTTATAAGGAAGGCTGGAAGTCTGTTTGGCTTTATGGCCCAATAGCCAACGTGTATGTATTGGGCTATGCATTCGGAGTCCATATCTTTAGGCACCATTCTGGTGCCTTATCGGGCGCGGTCGGAAATGCGTGAGTCCGCGATAGCGCGGTCTGCGATAAGCACCGCTACTTACCGGCTGAGTTGATCCGGAACTGGTTGCGTTGTCAAAATCCCAGAGGTTGTCGTTAATTGGTCAATTCAGCACATGTACATCGTCACAACACTAGTAGCACAGTATCCAGTGTTCACAGAGCACCAGGCACACGCGTAGCAGCGGCGGTCCCTCCAAACGTGTCGTGTTACGGCACACCGTAAACCAGCAGCGTATCTGAGGGAACGAGCTCGCAAACGAGCGTCGCGGGCAGCTCTCCGACGCGAACTGATGATGCGGTGGCGGCGCGGGCGGACGGACGCGCGCCCGCCGGCCCCCGCCCCCCTCCGCTTCTCGTCCCCGCGCCACCGCAACATACTGAGATAAAACTTCGGGAGCCAGACCAAGTCCCATTTTAACAAATCGTACTATGTAGTATGTTTCCGCAAACCGTTATCAGGGTAGATTCGCGTTGACGGCCGGTGACGGCTTGCGCCCAGGCGTCGTGTGATGGATTACAAAACTTCATTACACACTGATAACTGCAAATATTTTGCTTGTACGTTCCTGCTTAGGGCACGCGGAAGTGCTAGTTGTAGTGCTGAATTACGTCAGCGCGCCAGTTTTTAATAACTTGCAATAGATCGGTAGGTACGTACTTCCTTATTTGTGGAATTATCGTTAGTGCGAAGACTAGTTTTAATATGTCTGTAATGCATCCAGTTTCCGGGTGCATAGATTTGGTACCTACTTTGAGTATTTCGTAATTATTTGCGATGATCACGATTATGAAACGTTCAAGAATGGGTTCTAGTTTAGTAAAGAAATTTAATTTGTTATTAGGACGTACTAAGAAGATTTTGTAGCAAATAATATGAAGTTAAGACAAAGCACAGGAAATGTCTCAGTGGCCGACAATTTCCTGGTGGTGAGTGAGACAATATGAGCACTAACCGGTTTGAGCTGAGCTCATTCGACTCTGTGCTTTGTGCGCATTCTGCCTGCCAGGCACTTGGACTTAGTCTGCCCAGTATTTGTCATATATCACAGTGATAATGTTCTCATTTCTTTAATCTTAATATTTAATATACATCAAATGCACTTTGACTATCGCCTGTCGTGAAAACATGAAACAGAATGAACATCGTGTTTGTATTCATGATATCGAGTGGTATTTAACGGTGAATCATATCTGGATGTATGGTTAGAACCATATTAATAATGGCTAATGATCTGTTTTAAAACTGCTGAAACAGACGAGCGGGAGGCAAAAGCCAATGTTGTTGGTATGTGTCTTAAACGCGTGTAGGTTGAGATTATCTTGTGTGTGCCCTGGCCGCCGTCCCACTACCGGTTCGAGACAGAAATATTCGGCAGCCAAGACGGAAGTGGCCTCGGAATCTTTACCTGTTGCTCCCTTCGCCCGTCCCGCATACCCTGCTCGTGTCGTCTCTCTCTTGCTTATGCTTGAACGGCCCGCAGCCGCTCGTCGTGATGTTATGTGCAGTAATTTAGAGAATAAAAGACAGTGATGTTCGGTCATACGTGACCGTGACCGCAGATCTTGCTGCTACTTTCTTTGTTAGCGTTTTAATGTTACGATGGCAGGTAGTGACTCGATATTACGTTATCAACACCATTTACCTTTGTCTATCATGTTTACGTTCTTTTGATTATTGGAGTTCCGTGGGTTGATTGAATATTTAACGTAATATGTACATATGTATTATGGAATATAACAATGTTTTATTGTATATGTTAAAATAATACAGACGAGGGTGGCAGATATTATTATTACTGAAAATTATTTACTGATTTAATCTAATATACGTGTTCATAAATGTACATATTCTTTATGATCGATGTTATTGAGAAATATCGTAATTCTTAAATTAAATCTTAAATAAAAAAAGTCGTAAAAACCAAGTCTTATTAGATCAAACGATAACCAAAGACTCGTAAGTCATCAACAACAACCGTTTTATTTGATACTACTGTAATTTATAACATAGACATGGCGATTGCGACCCGGTCGGAATGCGACGAACGGCCGGACTCGAATCCGAACACATGCGGAAGTGCCCGAAATAAGTTCATTGCGTGCGCGCATACTTTTAGCTACCGACGACGTGGCTGGCCACTTTGATATCTAACCAACCTTTAGTCTCATGTAGTATTGGTCTATTCAAGCCTGATAGTTAATTCTATAATAGAGCCACAATTTTTACGTTCTTCACTAATCTCACGTCCACTTCCCCGGTATTTTTAGCATTTTCTTCCTGTGTTGCTTTGTATTTTCATGCTAAATGTTTGTATGATTGTTTTTTAAGGCTATGTATTCGCTATCAAGATTTCAGCATAACGGAATTCCGATTTCCGAGTAAGCTTCCGACCGTTGCAAAACTGATGATAATTAATAATATTGTCTAATTATTCCTTTATGTTTATTTCGATTCTAATTGCATTGGCAAAGTTCATTGTCAAAGTAATGTTGTTTGTAAGTAATTAAAAACAAGAAATAAATGTTAAAATCCTATTAAGTATACGCGCAACACGAATATTAATAGGAAATGAGAGACACGGAATAGTTTAAGCCGGAAATTAATACACGCGGGTAGAGGAAATTGGACAGAAGCGGCCTAGGGGCACCGGACGTTGGGGAGCACGGGGTTGGAGGGGGCGAATCTCTGTGGTGACTTCGGATCATTGTCGGTCCTTGGTACGGTGCGGAAGTAAACCATGTCAAATATAAACCTATTGATTAAAATTAAACACGCCAATTTATATATAAAAAAAAACATTTAAATGAAGACTGGAGAATAAATTCCTAAAGATGAAATAAACAGTTAACATATAATGGTGAATAACTGCCAATATATCTCTACTTTTTGTTTGAGTAAAGTGGCTTTAAAAGAAATTTGTTCCGGGAAAGTGTGGCAGACGCGCCGGAAGTATTCGCCGGATACAGTACCATTTTAAATTGCAGACGTATGGAAATGTCGGCACTTCCTGTGTACTGACCCGGATCGGACCTTTTACTTATGTTCGTTTTATTACTTGTACTTCGATCTTAATTATGTGGCATACATCAATTTATAATGTATAGCAATATATCTTTAGTTTGTTGTGTACATAACATAACCTTACTCATGTTGTGATAAATATTGTTAGTTCAAGTTGCCGTGGTGCTGTCGGTGGAATGCTATCGCAATAATGAAGAGATGTTGTAATGCCTGAAGTCTCAACTCGACGCACTTCCGAGCATTCGCTAGCAGACCGCGACCCCGATTTAACCGTCGTTGTTCTTGCATTACATAATCAGGTGCCACTCAAAAGTAGGCAACGATGTCACTCCGAAAAATTGCGCCACTAACTCTTGTAGGTAGACCAAATGAATGTTATGTTATTGAGAAATCATGAAGTTTGGCGCACACGCTGCATTTACATCACTTTTAGAGAAGGCTGTAAGTACTGTAAGACGACACTTTAAATCTAAATTGGTTGGATAGCTTTCTATACTATGCGTTTAGCGTTGATAGCGAATACTTAGTTATAGGTACATCGTACTCACAGGCCAAATATCGCGCCAAAAAGGCGGAGGTCAGCCATTCGTGTGGTATACGTTTTGACCCTAAACAAATTACCTCATTTGTTATTCAAATAAGTTATATGTTGGTTAATTGGTAAGATGTGTTTATAAAACTATAAACTGCAGTGTCTACCTATATACTTATATGATTTCCTGTTTAATGACTTGATTCGATTTAGTTGTAGCATGTGGTTAATTAATGTTCATTTACTTTTAATAGCTTAATGCTACTAGTTACGTTTTATTTATGTATTTAAATATCAGCCGCAGTTAAATTAAGGAAAAACTAAAACCCTATAACATTCTATGAATGGACTATAACTTTAATGGTAGACATGCATTAAGATCCTGTCGCTTAAATAATTATGCATTCTGGAATATTTTGTAAGTATTTGTAAACTTCCAGTAAGTTAGTACTTGCTTTTAATTATGTTAACATTTGACAGACATTGTACTTTCATAAGACAATAAATATTGATTAGTACTTGAGTTTTGCACCGACATTAATTTCTACAGGTGGCAGCGATAGACGATTCAAAATCTCATGGTAAAGTTACAGGATATTACCAATTCTCTATAAACGTATATATATATATATCTAAAAATAAAACTGTTTAAACTTCTCATAAAGTTTCAAAACGTTATTCTATAAATGTAATTTCGTGTAGTTATTAATCACAGTCATATTTCCGCTCTCCTCGACGTCGCGTGGCATCGCGCGCGATGTTGTCATTGCTCAGCTTGTGATATTGTAAACATCAGTATTTTGTTACAATCGTTTCCATTCCACACAGCGCTCTGTACGTAGGGTACACAACAACGACAGTGGCAAGTTAAATTAAATATTGATTTTGAGCTGGTTAAGATAATTAACACACCATTGCCCGTAATGAGAACCATTTTGGCTTCAGAATGCTATAATTATTGCTTAAGGAATCGCCAACATCCGTTGTGACTCTGAAATCATCTTTGTGTGGTCACGCATATAATAATTTGCATTAGTTATTAAGCACATGTGCAAAAATATATTGATTGCCCATATATAATATAGGGACGCTGTGAATGGACAATTAATCCACGTTTTTAACGAGTAACCCCCCGGGCGAGCGTTGAGCGCACAAGTGTCACATGACAATGCGACCCCTCTGCTCCGGTGGGATCGACATGATAAAAAAACTGAGTTGGGAATGCACCCGTATAAAAGGAGGGCACATAACCCTGTGTGCTGCGTCTACATATACATATTCGAAATCTCTGTTTTGGTATATTTGTTGCTTCATATTTTGTTTCATGGTGATAGATTCGCTTATGAATTTATTAGAAATAAAACATTGAAGATTGCAGTTACTTGTCTCAGATATATTTGAATAGAAATTGATTTGACGCCTTTGTTATTGACGCTTATGTTTACTCGATGTACTTTTGCACATGTCATAGTGAACATGAATATTTAAAAACTATTGATATTTATGTTAATATGTACATCGACATGTGGAATATCTAAATTTAAATTGGATGATGATAAACGGTAATCAATAAAATGTTGCGCGCTGCGTGATGCTGATGATCTATATTTATCAAAATAACGTGACATATAAGTGTGCGTCGTAAAAAGTGTAACGTCTAGAGGCTCAGCCGGTATGTCCCAATCAGGCCATGTGCGCTCGGTCCCACGCATAGCGGCCGCACAAGTGTGCGCCAGCGCCACATAACATACCTACCTACCCAATAGTTGATATAACTGCTTCCCATGTGTGAGTAAGTGAGCTGCTACTTCCTGGTACAACGCGCGAGACGCTTTATTTAAATTCTCCCTTTGTGTGCGTACGCAATATTATTTATATTCAGCTATTTCTCGCGGGATTGTACCTATAGGAATATTATTACATTAATAGCACGTGTGTGTGCCGAGTCTCTTTAATCTTCATTGTACTTCCTGATTATGCAGTTGTGTGTGTAAGCCACTTGTTTGAATGCTAGGGCGACTTTATCTCAGTGAGGGACAGAGTGCAGAGTCCGATTACTTTAGTGAAGCGTTGTATGACGTACATATGTATGTCGATAGTTCTTTTTATTATTAATAATAAAAATGTTAAATTCTTCTCACATTTCACAATGCTTGACGTTAAAGTCGACTCAATACACAAGAGAAAAATTAGATTTTTTAAATGTTGTATTCATAATGATAGTTGAGTCTCCGGAAGAACTCCATAACCTTAGCCGAAGAGGAAACTATGGTCGTTTCCTCTTCAACAGGGTTAAGAACGCACTAACATTAAGTATCCCTTAAACAAGTATGAATATACATAACTGTACCATCAGTCGGGTTAATTTGTCAAAGCTTTATTACATACCATCACATTAATAATTGTATCTATAAGAAATGTAGATAGATGCGATAAAGTAACTTGCGTTTAGAATTTAGTCTCCATTCTGAGCTTGTCTTAGTATCTTGTATCGAACAAAGAGGCCAGTGTTTATATTCGCATTGGAAACAGGAAGTATAAAGTCCGCTGTAATATGTCTCACTCAACCCAAACATAATGTTCTCAGTACAAAACAATACCAGTTCCGCTGTGTTCGCTAAACTGTACCCCTTTCAGGAAGTGGCCGCATTTAATTCAGTTGTTTGCCCATTGGAATGGTGTAGAACCGCTGTATTTAATTAATGTACCTTCTATTCTAAAAGGAAGTACAAATATAATTATTTAAATGTGACTTGGTGGCATTGGAATGGCACATCCTAGTATTGTGAACTTGATAATAGAAGCAGAGAGGCAGAGGCAGAGGAAGGCCACGTTCCAACTACCTGGATCAAATGGATCGGACGCTCAAGGACGGGAACGTCAAGAGTTCTCGAAACCGACGAGCCGTATGAAGAGACTGATGAATGTGGACGAAGCGATAGGTATGTAAGTCTAGAGAGAACTGGCGCTCTATACTCTCTACCTACCCCGTTAGGGACTCGGCGTGATGATATGATGATGATGGTTCGTTTCGCCGTTTCTTCTCCTGGCAGGTATTTTTTCTTGGAAACGGTGGTAACTTTAGTTTATACTTAATATGTGACGTTCAATAAGTGTTCCTTATATCGCTTACGTTTAATAAAGTATTTAGATTTTTGATTGATTATTGAAATATGAGGCACACGTCGATATCGATGTTTGGACGGCTTCCCTAGTAATGCAAGTGGACAGATGCAGCCCACACCGAGCAGTTTGCACAATTCGAAAGGGTCGCGATATGTGAGGGATGAATCTATGAATTTTCACTGCTAAGCTTAGCCCCCTGTCGCTCACATCTGTCGCCTTTACCGACCCTGGATTAGATACAATGTCATTAATTGATTTCAACCTCGATAGGGTTACATTTTACTTTTAAATGTGATGTGCGTATGTCGCTCTTGTCGGATATAGGACTATGTACCTATTTGTAGAAATATCTTATTGAAATTATATGATTACATGTACAGTGATTAGTCACACCACGAGCTTTACGGTGAAGGAAAACATCGAGAGGAAACCTGCATACGCTTGGGAAGAATTCAAAGGCCTATGAATAGTCGTGCTTGAGTAACGGCGATGGACTCGCCATCTGTCACGTTGGCACCTAAAATATATCTCTGGCGGAAACTGGGTGCATGGGTATTACCTATGCACCTCTGCCTTCCACTTCGGGAACCCTTGAGGGAAGGCGTGAGGATATGCACGGAGAGGTGGTAAACAAAACGTGTTTATTATGAATCTTATTCTCACATTAAAGAATATTCCATGCATAAAATATAATTACCTAACGATGATGCTGTAAATGTGCTGTAGGTACTTATCTTATACCTTCCGGATTGTCCATGACAGTGCAGTCGATAATGCAATTAAACAAATACGTCCCTAAGTCCTATGATATGTGTTCTTGAAGTATACGGCTTCATTTTGCAGGTAGATTACAGGCGGGATAAATAACAATAATAATTCGTAAAACCATTTTAAATCAGACATTCGGCTGCACACCTGTCATTATACAATACCTTTTTTAGTACATTGCTTATAAAGGTTGTTCCTAGGTAACCAGATCAGTGCAATTCAGCCGACTTTTCCTTAATTACCTATATAGATATAGCACCGAATAATTTTTGAATTAATTTTAAGGAAATTTAAAATGTTCTATTACGAAACCTTCGTTTACCTACTTGTTTTTTTTAGTTATTTTCAGTTTCTTATTAATTTTATTCGTTCATTATTATACGTATTTACAAATGTTAAGCAAAGACAATATACAGATAATACCGCTGCGCTCCAAGGTAGATACATAGATACTAGAATATATAGCCCTAAATTACGAATGAGTTGATCGGTTACATCCTCTATATCAGATTATTATAATATAAGATTCATTCAAGATTTTACATTCAGCATATGAATCATCTGTTTATGTAAAATAAATGTTCGACCTTCTCAGGGGCAATTCACCTTATATTTTAAACTAACATAATGCTGCCAACTTATTCTGAATTACAGATAGGTATTGCAGTTCTATTTTCAGAAAACAGTGATTGATCTTGTTGAATGTTGATTAGACTAATGCACTTCACGTATAAATTTATAGCTATGCAATCACTTACAGGTTTAATATGTTTCAATAGACATAATAAATATACCTAGATACATACATACCTACATATCATCACACCGGGGTAGGCAAAGAGTATAGAGCGCCAGTTCTCTCTTGCATACCTCTTTCGCATACGTTATACCTAGATAGTTTAGCAAAATTTACAGTTCTGCTAGGAGAAATAATCGTTTCGAACTTTTAAATCAACGTCGGCACCTTGCGATGTGTGGAGCGTGAGAAGGGCAACCCCAGCCCCCTAGCTGGATACACACAGGTGCCGATATTGTTCTGGGCCACGCCCTGCGACCCATCAAGCATGTTGGGATGGAATAAGTACAAGTTACATGTTGCATTCTTCACCGAATGCACTCTACTTCACGTTTCTGGGATTAGGTTAATTTTATAACACTAGTGTATATTTAGTAGAAATTTCAAATGTTCCATTTGCTTTTAATTTGGTTACACGTGTGACAATTATTTCTTATAATTGTTTGTCAGCGTTGGGGCGTCGTTCTCTCTTTCGATTACTTAATTTGATGCAGCGACTCTTATTGGACGTCGGCTTCCGATTACGCATTCATGCGCGCACGCAGGGCTTAGCACAGCTTACATCCTTGTTATTACAGCAATTCTGATAGTGATGCAACAATTATGTCAGCCAGCGAGTTAGGTGCATGATAAACCTGCATTATCGCTAAGAAAAGGCAGTTGGTGCCTACTTACGGCTCGATGGGTGCATTAGTCTGTTTTTTTTGTTAGATTATACTCTCTTGGAACCTTGGAACCTACGAAGTACCTAAATTTAACCCATAGCTTTAACGTTGATGTACCAAGTTAGTCGAAAATCCTTACCTCACAGCCAACGACGGTGCTGAGTACTTTAGCGTCATCTCAAAATTTACGTTGTCATGAAAAATATTTCTTCATCGTTTATTTCAACAACAAAGTTCTTGGTTTGATTGTTGTTTTTCCATATTATCAGTGGATTTGACAAAAGACTATCTTGTGAATATATGTCACATCACCCGAGAAACCCCGGCTTTGTCCAAAGTGTGAAAGGGTTCACTCATTAGGAAGATTGCGAGGGCGCGCAGCTCTTACAAAACATTGTCTATGCCCGCGCGGTTACGCTGCTGCATTGTCTTATACCGTAGCGCTACTGTTGCGAGTGCTATACCGTTGCTTGTACGAAATGTACGCAGGAAGTTTGTATTTCCCACCATAAATGTAACGAGGCTGTACTGTGACACAAAGAAAGTGCATTCGGGTTAGACACCTCTAAACGGAAAACGAATGAAAAGATATATCAACCCATTACTGAGATTGCTTTTCTATATAATCAAGAAAAACGTGTTTATGGATAATAATATTTACATTTAATAATATTATATCTACTAAAGTATGCTTAACTAGATAGGTATAAATAATTATAATTTTCTAATCTAAATCTTATTTTGTCATTTTAAAACGAAAATAAACACATTTAACTCTAGAGAAGCTAATCCGTATGACTATGCCATAAACAAGTTTGGTGATTTTTAGTAGGTAATTAGAAGGTTTTTCATTATGCCTGACAGGTATAACTCAGGTGAACTATTGACCTTCAAAATTGGTTAAAGTATGTAAGTACCCGTGTACGAGGGCTTAGCCTATTTTACGACGGTTAAGTTATTTTAGCTGCCGCTTGGAACCGCTTGCATTTTTGACAGGTTAAGTAACGTTTGTGTTGAAGTTTTAATAATCCTATATTACCAATATCTAGTGTATTTATCTAATGTATCGTCGTTGCCATAATACATACATTTTTCAATGATTATATTAGGTATGTCGATGTCGATTGCGCATTTTAATTGTATTCATTTGCACGTGTAAGAAGTGCGAACAAAACCTTAGTTATGGCGCCGTCGTCGGCTCTCTGGCTGTACTGTGCTCACCTAAGATGGCGCATCGAGTAGGAAGTGAGGTAGGAAAACGTAGCCTCATCCAAGGTCACCGCGACGAACAACCACTACATGTCATTAACCGATGTTATGTCGCCGGGCTGGCAGGTCTTTTGTTTTACAATTCGAAACGTTTCGGTGAATCTGAAAATACATAACCGACGTACCTTATTATGTTTATTAACTTCCTTGACAATATTTACATAATTTAAATGTTGCTTGTCTATGTACCCATTGTAACATACTTACTAACAGAAGAGTATCTACGTCATCGAATATTTCCAATGTAGTCGTAAAAAATGTTTTATTCACCGGCTGTGAAGATGGAACGATTTTTTGTTATGATCAATTACAGCGTACAGCCCACTTACCTATAATAATCTTTCTAAACTTGGCCCGCCGTTACATGTATTATCTGATCTTCTCGTGAATATTTCCACTATTTATAACCTTCGCATAATATCCGTGCAATCCGCACTTTTATCCTATTCAGCGGCAGGTAACGTTTGCGGTGTACAATGGAAACGAATTTCGTTCGGCTAAAATATTAACTTTCGCACAAAAGGAAACATTATATTTCCAAGTATGGGCCACTTTTTCACTTCCGAACAAAAGACTGAATGGGATCCGAAATGGTAAACAGTGATTTTGTATTGTAGGTACCTAACTTATTGCGTAGAAAGTGTTATTGGCGCATAGACTTTTAATTTTAATACGGACTATCGCACAAGAGTAATGACAAATACATATAAGAAAAATTATACCCTAATAGTGACTATGGTTACATCGATCTAACAAAGTGTCCAGGACACAATTTTTTATATAAAACTCAATGAATTATTATATCTATACCTAGGTCTACAAGTCTAGCTTTTGTGCGGGTGGGACTCGACGTGATGAATATAGGTAAGAATATTGTTTTGTTAATTAACAAACATACCTTTTCTAAGGCCAGTTTATAACATCAGACCTTTCAAGTACAGTCATTAACTGTTAGGTAATTCACTTACTTCATACGTAGAGTATATTCGCCTTTCGTTCGAGAATAAAAGCTCTCGAGCACCAAATAACAAAATCCATCAAAGCCCTTTCGTAGAAAGAGGGTAAACTGAACCTTAATAGGATATTGAACATTTCCTTACAAAAACATGGATGGAGCAAGGAAATAAAGAATCGCGCTCATTATTGTTGTAATACAAAGTGATCTTAACGAAACGGTAGAGAAGCCTCTTAAAATTATGCGCATAGACTATTGTCCTGGAGACGCCGGCGTCACATTCATTTGGACAAAGTTGTTTGTTATTTAGGAAACTATTCATTATAATGTACCTAACAGCGACTGAGTTTTGAATAAAGTATATAATACCTATCAGAACCACAATTTTACTTGGATACGCGCATTTCTATGTTATAAAATTTGCCTACTGTATCGATCTTGTCCTAGATGTAATGAAGTAACAGTCTATACAATGATGTGCAGACCTGAACCTGTCATCCGTTATTATTTATCTTTACGCGTTATCTTTCATTTGGATATTGGCTCGCTTAGACGCTACCTTCAGCCGTCGCATTGTCTGCTCGCCCCATCACATCCCAAAGGATTTCTGATCATTATAATTCCGGCAAGCATTTCCATAAAAATCATTCTGATCGTTATCTCAGTGAACAGGTCGGATTCTTTTTTTTTAAAGTGCATCATTTATTATCTTTAAGAGCACAAAAAATTGGGGTCTTTAAAGCGCCGCGGAGTCCCTTCTAGGAAGCGTTCTCGGATTTGTTTGACACTCATCTGTAAGATATAGAGCGGCCAGTGATGTAGCGAAGTGGTCAGGGTACTTCGCCGAATCCGGACGTTCCTCTACATTTAAAGCTCTAAAGGACAAAGGTGTGAATTCACAAATTCATAGACTTGTAGACGATGAAGGTAATGCAGCCTGTGAGATTGCTGATATGGCGCCTCTAAAGATCCTGTCATAGATAATGATACGATCGATACACTTATCTGCATTTTATGTCGAAATCAGCCTCATGTCTTTATTGATGTCATCCATAATTCTTTTTCCGGTGTAATAGGTAACCAGTACTTAAAAATAAATCAATAAAGCTGTGTTAAGTTCACGTATTGTAAACCTGTCTGTTTGTTTACACTAATATAATGGACCTACATTGGTTTATAGTTTAAGCGTTACTTATTTTCACGACATTGTGGCGTAAAGGGAAATTACAAGAGATATGATAAGTTATAAAGCCTGGGTAAGTATCGCTACCTGGCACCATTCTGAATGGTTTTAATTCTTTTTGGTTTCAAAGGTTCTATAACAATTTTTATCTCATGTTTTAAGCTTTAAAAAGTAGTCACTACAAAAACCTTAACAACAGCTTCCCTTAAATCTTATAATTTTCTCGTATAGTCTTTGTAGTTAACAATAAATTCAGCATACCGTACGTAACGGTTTTCTTATCTAGGCTTATCCCTACAGGTAACTTTTCGTTTACAAATGAAAGGGTTGTGTACAAGTAAAAAAGCTCCTTCTGTATGAAAGGTATCATCATCTGACATGATACGGCTTTTAATAACACTACGACTCGACGATTTCTTTTAAAGTTTAACCGTCAGACGTTGCGCAATTTCCCACAGTGTCTCAAAAGCAAATACCTTCTTTTCAATCAGGACAATGGTAGGGCAAGAGTCAGGTAAAGCGCCTCGCGCCGCGGGGCTCCATCGCAGAAGTTTTATATTTCCGCTTCTTTGTCATGTCGTTGGGCCAATTAATAATTTCTCTGGGTGACCGGAGTCATTGTTGGGCCACCTCCCGGGCCTCAGCGCCATACAGGCTGTGAAGATTGATGAACTCCCTGCAATTGTCACGTTTAACTTTATGGACTGCTTTTTGCAATCCAACTGTATTACTTTTGTTGAATGACTTTGGACTCTTGTTGTTTTTTATTTATAGAAAATCTTCTATATCCTATGGTTTGTAAGCAGGTATGTTTATCTTACCTACAGTATTTTGCTACTTAGTCTTGGTATTCGGTGGTATATTTTGCTTCTTGCTTTTAGAAAGGAGGTTGTAGGAGATGTCATATTCGACCGAAGATCCGATATGGTCGAGAGTCCTATCTCTTCTAAGATCTTTTTCTACCAAATTTACAGCATGCTTATAATGTCCCTGCGTTCAGTGGAACAGTGCCCTTGTGATATTTGCAAAGCTCTTGGAAAAGACGATGTGGTAATGTATATCATCACGCCAAGTCCCTAGCGGGGTAGGCAAAGAGTATAGGGCGCCAGTTCTCTTTAGACTAACATACCTCTTTCGCTTCGTCCACATTCATCAGTCTCTTCATACATGCTCGTCGGTTTCGAGTACTCTTAACGTTCCCGTCCTTGAGAGTCCGATCTATTTGATCCAGGTAGTTGGAACGTGGCCTTCCTCTGCCTCTTCTTGCACACACTTTTGCTTTGTATATCTGTTTCGTCAATCTTTCTTCACTCATCCTTTCTATGTGTCCAAACCAACGTAACATGCCTTTCTTCATCTTTACAATCACGCCCTCATTCACGCCAGTTGATTTGCGAATTTTTTCATTGCGGATTCGATCTAAAATCGTTACTCCGCACATTTTTCGAAGAGGTCGCATCTCAACTGCATTCAAGCTATTTTCATACTTCCTCTGACATACCCAGGATTCGCTGCCATACAACAAGGTAGGCACCAATATCGCGTTGTGGACAGCAACTCGAGCATTCTTGCTCAGACTTTTACTGCCCATCAACGCCGACATGGCTCCATTCACCTTATTTCCGGCACTTATCCTTCTTTCAATATCTTTTTCATACTTTCCATCTCGTGTGAACATGCTTCCAAGATATACAAATTCATTCACTTGCTCTAGAATTTGCCCATTTACCGATATAGCACACTCGGTCGGCTGTGGTGATAATCTTTATATATATAATTCTTCTGTGAGTGTGTATGTCACTGAACCTCCTCTCAAACGACTGGACCGATTTTGATGAATTTTTTTGTGTGTGTTCAAGGGGATCTGGGAATGGTTTAGATTCACAATTGGACCCGATAGGTGGCGCCACCATCCACCCGAGCGAAGCTGGGCGGGACAACTAGTGTTAAATAAAAAATTATTATTTCACATGAGGTGCAAGCATTGCCATTAATTCCTGACGTCTTTGGTATACAGCAATAAAATAGGTAGTAGCCATATGCTTCTTAATCATCTATGTTTGTGCAAGATATGGAATAAACATACATATATTTATTTTCTTAAAAAGTTCACAAATTATATCGGTATAGGTAGCGTGGTATTACTGTAGTAAGGTTTTTAGAAAGCTAGTAGGTACTGAAACTATAAAAACAAGAGCAGCAACCAACAACGCCAAATAGCGCCAGTTCTCTCTAGACTTACAGAATTTTTTCGCTTTATCCATTGCTTCATCCACATTTTTCGGTCACTTAATACTCGTTCGCCGCCGGTATTGAGTGCTACTCATGACGTTTCCATTCTTGAGTGTTAAAACTATAAGTATCGATATAATAGTGCCCTTTGGAGTATTCAAATATTGCATCATCTGTCTTTGATATAAGTAACTTCCTCACTATAGCATAAGATACGACTTGCCTTTTTTATCAACTACAGCTATAGTACCTGCCTGTAAAGTATAAATAAATAGTGCCCACGATAGTTACTTTAGTAATTATGCTTCTCTTCAAGCGATTACGACTTCACGTTTCCCGTTTGACGTCAGTCGCGCGTTCAAAATGATGATTCTAATTTGTTCACTAATTGCAACTTCCTACAATAACATTTCCAAATTGGTACACATTTGTTCGCGATACTTAAATATTCATAATATAATACAAATTTCTAGTTAAGGAATTAGCGATCCTTGAACTTCCTTAAGGATCGCATAAAAACCTGACACGCTCTCATTGAGGAATGCTCTGTGGATTGACTAGAAAAAGTGGCTGTGAATATATATATTTTTCTAAATTAAAACCACACGCCTTCATTTTGGGACAAGCCCAGATTTAGAGTAAATGCCTGTAGAATATACTATAATATATAAATGTGTACGTTCTACTCGTAACGTACTCATGAGATCCTTGCGTATTGAATGTGCATCCTTTCTGCGGTAAGCGAGCTGTGTTGTTTCGCCTTTTGTCTTTTTGTTCTTATGTTTGTCCGCTCGTTGCGGCGTCTCGGTATTTCCTGTTTGCAAAATTAAATTCAAATGTATGCATACTTTTTGTCGACCAGTTTACGACAAGCCAGCAGTGGCTGAGCAAACGAACGATGTACTCGAGAAAAAAATACAGGTTCTCGAGATATTAGTGCTGTGCGTACTTCCTGGCGTCGGTTCTCGTTATTACCCACTTAAACGGCAATTAATGATAT
Organism: Drepana falcataria; assembly: GCA_945859725.1. NCBI lineage: Eukaryota > Metazoa > Arthropoda > Insecta > Lepidoptera > Drepanidae > Drepana > Drepana falcataria. The sequence goes on from OX243926.1 coordinate 7,743,338, forward strand.
AAACTAAAGGTATTTATATTATATTCATACCTATATAAATTATCCTACTGACACCGAGGAATCAATAATCCATCTACACCGCTTATACATATGTTGTACCTGTGTAGTAGGCACCAAAATGTTAATCACTTGTTCCTTCTTCAATTTACGTTAGTACCTATGTCAGTTGATATTAATAGTTGTTTTTAAAGGTGGTTAGTCACATTGCTTTTTATCTTATATTATCTGCGCATGTACCTAAAAGCATTATGTATGTTTACTGAGATAACGGGTGTAAATTTGATGATAATGTAACAGTTGTAGAAATTCACGTAATCACCCGTGTCTCAACCTAGTTTGAAGAGCTCGTGATAATTATTATTTCGTTGAATAGCAGTGGTCTTAAGTATTGACAGGATATTGCCATCATGTTCAATAATATTTAAGGGCCTGATGTATGTATAACTTACTAATATTATAAAGGCGAAGGTTTGTAAGTTTGGACAAAACGGCTGAACCGATTTGGCTGAAAGTTGATACGGTGAAAGCTTATTGAACCGGTGAACCTAGGATTAAGACATAGGCTATATTTTAATACCGAAAAATACATAAACTACTTTTTCCACGCGGGCGAAGCCGCAAGGCAAAAGCTAGTAACTCTATAAATATGTTGTTATAGAAAACAATGTTTTCTAGCTATGTAGGTCTAGTTTTCCGCGTTTTAGCAAGTTTACCTAAACATATTTTCGACAAATCACGTGTCAAGAAATAATAATATACATGTATATCTTGCTTTTCGGACGTAGGTATATTCATTTATTATTGTTAGTTAAGTAGTTAGGTATGAATTTATCGATACTCTGGCGCGTCTAGATTATTATCTAAGATTTAAATGCTCCTTTGATTATTTTCGTACGAATAACGAATCCGAATCATGTTATAAAGCTCCTTCCTTGGAGAGTCCTTCACTGGGTAGGCAGAGAGTGTAAAGCGTCAGTTCCCTCTAGACTTTTCGTCATTTTCGAATCTTGTCTATGCAACGGCCCAACTGAATCGAATATTGTAAACAACGCCTAAAAAAACGCAATAAAGACAAGAAAAAAATATATACATTCGCGGCTGACAATAGCAAAAGCTATTTCATTAGATTCCTATTGAGACGCAACAGATATTGCCAACATTGGTAAGCGGATTCTATCCATAAACATTCTGGTTTATTGACCAGATATACCGCCCAGATAGCTTTTTATTAGTCTGTGTGCATCACCTAGATATAACATAAAATTGTCTCGTGCAACTAGCCTTGACACTGGTACCGCTTGCTTCCAGCCTGCTTGATAAGTGTCTCCCCGAGACATAGCGGTCCGTCTTGCACTCTACTTGCGATTTTAATTACATTTTGTGGCCATACTTAAGCCGGGTTATTGACTGGTGAGCCACTGACACCAGTTTAACAAGAAAACATTATTTTGTCCATGTTGGTTTTCCTTATATGTAAATATTTTTTTTTATTGGCAAGAAATAATTGGTAAACGTAAGCAATCAATCAATGACTACAAATCCTTTTACTATTAACTTATATTATTTAAGTAAATTTTTTCTTCCTAGGAAAATGCAGAGGGTTTATCAATGTTTTAAAGGCTTTCGTGTTGCTCCTAAGATTGCGAGACGGACCCTATCTGCTGTAACCTTCTTACAGTGTGTGTATAGGTAGGTAATAGTGCGACAGTTAGTGCCTTTTTGTACGTGTGGCGCGTATGCGAGGTGTATCCGGGTCAGGCGCGTCACGTAACGGGTTGGTGATAACGGGGATGGTCTAGGTCGCGCAGCGGGATGACGCGGAAGCGGGATTGCGGACGACGATTATGCTTGGTGTCAGTGCGCACACGCCGACACACTCGACACGCCTATTTATTGCAAACTTCTTCGTTTATTTTTTATCTGGATGCCACCATAATATGCAAGCTTTGGAATATAAAATGCATTGATCAATTATTCTTAACTAGAGGCCCGTACCGGCTTCGCACGGGTGGACATTTATTTTTTAAACAATTGGCATACATTTTTTTTCTTGCTATTAAAATAGCCTATATTAATCAGTGATTCAAATGGTGAAAGAATATTTAAAATCGATCCACGACTTTTTGAGCCAATTCCTTACAAACATACTTACATACAAATCTTTCCTCTTTATAATATTATTATAGATTTCAATATGTACATGATTAACACATATGATATGAATAATATCTTGGGACAATTCCATAAGTCCCAAATTAAGCAAAGCTTTCGTTATGTTAACTAGACAACGATATATTGACTTATATAGATAGATATATACATAAATACATGATTAAGTAGGTTCTTTGCAATACCTACCCGACTTCCAGTTTTATCTTTAATAAAATTTATCTACACTGGGTTAAATATGAATATAATGTTTATGAACAGGTTATTCAACACACAGTATTTAGTATGTAGAGGTAATGGACATTTATATCTTTATATTCGATCGTAAAGTAAAGAAGTATTAAGGTATGTTAATAACAAACTGCAGTGATAAACCTAACTATATTATGTAATTGTTTCTCGCAAAGCCAGGCAAGTATTGGCCCGCAATTTTGGTAGCGGATTTTAATCGAGGCAGGAAGGTACTAGATTTCTCTGTAAAACTAGCTGCACACAAAATCGCATCCTATTAGCGATACTGGTATGTGGTGGTTTCGTAATAATAAAGTAAGGCTGTATGTTCATATCATCGTTCGCACAACAATCCTCGTCCGTCTTCTCTAGCCTAATTACGTTCCTTTAATTAGCTCTTACCTTCTCTATTAAATGTTGTATCAATTTTCCCAATTAAGAGAAAAGTAGCTTAGAACATACGCCACTTTTATTTCGTAAATGTAAATAAAAACATATACTATATACATATATTTAAAGGGACTCAGTAGGAACACGTATAAATATGTGCGATGGGTGTAATTAATTTGTAAATTAATAGAGCTAACAGTGTAGCGCGCCTTTTGAGTTATATACTTAAGTATTGTAGTGTAATAGGTAAGTAGGCAATGATTAAAATTGGTACAGTTGATATAATATCATAAACGTTACGGTAGCTGGTTTGCTATAGGTGTTATTTAACGAAACGTGGTTCACGGTTGGTCGGCGCAAGCGCAGCGCGTCGAAGAAAGCAAGTTCACTGCCACGGTCGCGCGGTGCGACAACCTTGCTTGCCGGCTCCGCTCTACGTAACATCTATCTACTGCCAAATTACGTCTTTTACATTATTTATACATTCACATCTCACACATTACTAAACGAATTGGTAAACGTTCAAGTACGGGCTTGTAAATTGCTTGTTTAAACGAGGCTCCATCTGATTGATGTATGCGCCGTCTAGTAGGCATGTTTTGAGTGTGCGTGTAGTAAGATTCTATATAAGTTTATCTTTGCTCAATTCGGAAGGATCAAATCGATTGGACACACACACTTTCCGACGTCAAGAGTACCTACTCGATACCAGTGAGCATGTATGAAGAGACAGATGAATGTGAGTGAATCGAAAGAGATCAGAGTAAGTCTTAGATAAACCCGGCGCTCTACTCTCTCTGCCTACCCCTGAATGACTCTGCGTGATGATATGTACGTAGGTAATTCGAAAAAGGTGTCTGAAGTAGCCAATGCCAAGCCAAAGGTTATATTTTTGTATCCAAGATGCAAGCACATGTTGGATAATATATTTCTAAGTTTTACTTACTCAATGTAAATTATTGGTTAGGTCAGTCATTGTATCGGGCACGATTCCAATATTGGGTTTTGAATTCTAAATAGCAAAATTAAAAATGTTCAGTAATGTTCTTAATTTAAATCATTTAGTAATAAATGGGACATGGGACATAAATAAAACAAAAGACAGTGGTAACATTTATTCCGAAGTACATTATTATATTTTATATTGTATTATATATTATATTGTATTATATATTATATTGTATTATATATTATATTGTATTGTATATTATATTGTATTATACATTATATTGTATTATATATTATATTGTATTAAATAGCATATAATTAAAAGAAGCATTATACCTTTTTTCCCAGTTTTTCCCAAATAATATATAATAATTATATTATGTACTTCCTTTTTACACGCTTTATATTAGCTTCACCTGTATTTATGTATGTATGTATGTATGTATGTATGTATGTATGTAACCGACTTCTTTGAGCTCGATTTTGACCCACTTTAAACGGCCAGATTTCGTTCAAACTTTGTAGACTTATCGAGGACCGATGACAATACACTAATAACTAAAAAGTAGAAAATAAATAATAGTTAAAAAAAACTAAAAAACACGCTTTTTATAGAAAACCGAACTAAAAAATAGAAAATAAATTTCGATAATATCTTAAAAAGCGTGGGGTGCTTTTTAAGATATTACCGAAATGATAATCACTCTACTAATATCTGTCAATAAAATATTTATAACTATTGACACCATGCACCCCACGCTTTTTAAGATATATTCGAAATTTATTTTCTATTTTTTAGTTCGGTTTTTTAAATTAACGTATAACCGCTTTGGCCACAGACACTACGTGAAAAATTCTATTTTAAGCATTAACACTAGGCATTTCATTAAATCTTAACTTATCGAAATTAGTTTAATGGTCCGGTACCTATATATTTCCGCTTGTTAGAAATAGCAGACATGACTCGTTATCTGTTCGCACGTTTATTTGGTTAGAAATTAGTTGGTTACCTATCTATCTAATCTGCACTGCACGCTTCCCTTAAGGATTCTCGAAGGGTAGACAGACATGAAATAGCTTCGTCGTTTCGCCGTATATATGTATAAGGTGTCAACGTGACAAGTCAGACAGTAGCCGACTTTGAGATCTCACTTATTTTTTATCTTCCCCATAAAACTCTTGGTGAGATAAATCTACATTTGGGAATACTCATTTGTATAGAGTATAGACCACCGAAGCGACGTCTGGGGTCTATACGAAATACGAATCTGCAATTCTTACTTTGTAAGCGACATTAACGTCTACATCAAAATAAAAGAACTAAAAATCTAAATGTAAATTTTTATGTATCTAGTTTAATAATACATGAAAAGGAAGTAAAACTGCAGTTAATATTAGTACCGAGATACGAGGCTGGGCCGGTGCACCGTTGCTTGCCGGAATGCTTGTAGATCCGGTTCATTGCTTATTTTACCTCTAAGTTATTAAGAAATTTAAATTATAATACAAGATCTTTATAATATAAGAAATTAAGAATAGATTCAATCTGCAAAATTAAATTATTCGGCAGAGGTGTAGCACTACCGGTAATAAATAATAATCACGCCGAGGTAAGTAGAGGGTGTAGAGTGCCAGTCCTCTAGATTTACAGACCTCTTTGAATTTAAGTTCGTACACGTAAATTACTTTAAAGTTTTATACGTCTTTGAAGTTGGCAATAAAATATACCTACACTTTGGTATGTAACTTGTATTTTTTAATTCCACTTAAGTTATATCAAACATGAATCATATCCGCAAATAAACTAACAAATGATTATTAAAATGACGAGGCGTGTCGGGATGCAGTCGAGGACGCATTGTCGCATCTTTGATACGTAGTACAAGGCACACGTGCTCGGAATAACAAACAGGAATTAACGACGTTATTAGTCTCGATATATGTACCTACCTTCACTATACGCTCATTCGACCACTCACATAAAAGTATTAAATTGTGCTCTAGAACGTGTTAACAATTAGATAAAGAGAACTAATATAGTAATCTGTGACGTGGCTATGTTTACTACAATTATTATTTTGATCTAATGGGTTTGTTAATAAATAGATTAATAGATGTATATTAACTGGAGTCAGATTACAAGCTGCATTTACTTTAAACTATTTCCCTGTAGGTAATGTCCCATTTTATCTGATGACCTTATTATGTTTGATGAATAATTGAAAGAGGTATGTAAGTCTAGAGAGAACTGGCGCTCTATACTCTCTGCCTACCCCGTTAGGTACTAGGCGTGATGATATGTATGTATGTATGTATGTATAATCGTTTTGATATTAGTCCATAAAATTATACAGCTATTTAGGCATAGTAGATACAATTAATTACAAAACAAATGTTTTGTAATTAATCGTTACCTACTTAGTCGCGCATCGAAAATGACAAGGTTCTTGACCTTTCTTTATGGTTGTAGGACATAAATAACTGATAAAAAGATTCGTCTGGAATTTTACCAGGCCTTGATTGTGTATATTTGGACGCTAGACATTGTCGAAACAATGCAGCGTAGTCTACACACCTACGTGCTATGTTGTGTAAGGCTGAATCACATCACAGAAATGCAGTGAGCAAGCCAAAGTCAGTCGCCATCATATGTGAATCAGCGCGACCGGAAACTTCGCCATGTTGGCTCGCCGCCGCCATGTTTACTGGCGCTCCGGAAGTTGCGCGCGCGCCGACCGTCTTTAGATACCATTTTCACAAGTCAGACGGCACAAGTCGGAAATATTTTGTAGCTATTTTGGGTGTCGACGTTTTTCCGCTTCACGGAGACATTCGCCGGAGTTAATCATATACTTGCCGACGAAGCCCGCTATATTTATATTTATAGAGGAAATTGTTGGCTCAGACATATTTAGGAACTCGTAATTTTGTCTGGGGGCTTTTTTATGTTACGATTTCAGCTTTAGCTAAATACATACTTCCGCATGGTTACCATAATTAATAAATGATGTGATGTCGGTATAAAAACTTGGTCGGTATAATGGATGTATATTTTATAATGAGAAGTAGTAACAAAGACGAGTGAATCATGAAGGTGTGTTCAATACATATATGATCGCAATATAATAGCTACACCTTAATGTCTGCTGTTTAAGGAACGATCCTACGGCCGTATAACACGTCATGTTAGTAGCATATAAATAAGTCGTGTGAATTACTTTGGTATCTTCGCTATCATATTAAGCACTTCATATTGATTGTTACTGTGACGTAGTTTGTTTCCTCATTTTCACATTCCATTTGTAGATGTAGGATACTAACGCGGTCTTGATTGTTTTTGGTTTTTACGTAAAGTTGGAATTTACAAAAGTGTTTCAAAATAGGCAAACATTTAGTGAGCTGTCTGATCTAGTGGTTAGGCCTCCTTATTGCAAAACTTGAGGTTTCGGGTTCGATTCCCGCTCAGGGCAGATATTTGTTAGATGAACACGAGATTTTCTACCTTAGTCTTACATGTCCATAAGACATCATTAATCTGTCATTGTAAACTACGATATTTACTAACCTTATACATTTCATATGGATATTTATGAGCCGTTTACAAAATGAGTAGTCATCAATACGCGGTCGGAAAGGGTGCGCGAGCGCACGGAGGCTCTAAAGGAATGTGGTTGGACGAGGGGCGATCGGGGAGGAGGTTGAGGGACAAAGGCTGGAACTGGTTCTGTTTCCTGTACGTGTCGGATGTCCTGCGGCTTCCTGCCCCTTCCCCGCCGCCACGCAAGGGTTAACTGCTAGGGTTGTGCCTGAAAACATCGGATTTTAAGTAGATATGTAAAAACTATTAATGAACCCAAACCCTATGCAACAATTTTCTTCTGGGCAGAGATTGAAGATCGAAAAATTTAAGAACGTCGGTATCTAAATATAAATTTCGCGAAATTTGAGCGTCATTATTTTGGTCTATCCTTAAGGATTCCCCCCTTGAAAATGCGACGAAGATAATTTGTAGGTTTTATCATTTGTGTTCTGCAATATTACATTTAATATTAAGCAAAAGATATACACATCATGTAGATAAGTAATCATATTTTTTTTTGTAGAGTCATTCTCCTCTATCTTAATATGCTTAATACCGATAATATGCTTACAACGATTTTTTTTATTGAAATTTGACAGAAATAGGTAAGTAATTTTCTTTCCACTGAAGCGCTAAACTAAATAAAGCTGAACCTCAGTTACGATACTAGCTTGGCTAACCGTTTAGTTGTTTGGAAACTGTGTACATACCAATTTTTTTTACAGAATTGTATGTTTTAACACAGATTGATAATACTCAAAGTTCTTCGGCAATTAATTGATTGGTGGAGTTTCGTGATTAATACCCCCTCAGAACATTAGCATAAAAGTACAAAGTTTAATTGTTGGACTTGTCTTTGTCTTTTTAACCGGTTTTAATTCATGCAGTTAATGTGTATCATTGATTTACTCGAATATATATTTTTATGTTGCATTAGAGTCGGTTAACATTTTGTACATTTCGTAATGTTTATAATGCGATGTACAGCCCTGCGTAAGTGGCAGGAGAGGACACGCACGATTGAGGACATGCTCTCCACTCTCCGGCTCGCTGTCAGTTTGTTTTTCTTGCCCTGCGGTCACTGTAACATAACACGAGCGGTTTGCTGCTCTCTTACGAATACCTGCGCACAGATACCTTTACAATGGAATTGAGCTTATTAGCTTAGCTTAGTCAAAGGGCCAGTAGGCCCTTTGACTAAGTTGCGCAGTAGCTCTACGTTCTGTCTAAATGGACGTGGGCTCGATCCCCGCCCGATGAGCTTAAACATTAGTATGTATACTTAAGGCTCCGCCTAGCTTGCGTCAGTTGGCTTTGCATGAGGTAAGTTCTGAACTAGTATCGACATTTCCAGTATAGACTTAGTTAAGCAATTAAGGACCTTAAAGATGGGAATTTTTTTTTCATAAAAGCCGCCATTTTTTATTCGATATTAGGCAAAATTTATTTGTATCGTATTTATATATTTGTGTGGTGAACACGAATATTTGTACCTTAGTCTTGGATGTCCTATGTATTTAAGTATATATCTATCTATATAAGTAAATATATCGTTGTCTAGTTACCATAACACAAGCTTTGCTTAATTTGGGACTAGGTCAATTTGTGTGGAATTGTCCCAGGTATTTATTTATTTATTTATTTATATATAACCTAATAAATAAATCTGAGCTATGAAATGACATGATGAAAAACCCTTATCGCACTTATTACAGGTAAACATACACATATATTGCGTTGTCAAGAGTCCAATATTACGGCAATAAACCAACGAATCATGCCATTTAAGTTTTGGTTCGTTTTGTTTTGAATAAATGTGTGGTTAAGGGCACTTGAAAGTTTTATAAAAAACTATGTCGTTTGCTTTGTCATCCATTATTGTACAGTGACCGCATTAGTCCCAAAAAATTGACAGTGAATGAAACTAAACTTAAAACAATGTTTATTTTTGAAAGTACACCTGTTTTGTACTGAATACTGTTACACGTCTTATAATGTAATCACATTATAAGACCTGTAAAAACGTACTAAGAATAATTAAGTTAGGGTACCTAGCTAGTTTACGTAAAGGTTAAAGGTAGATATTATAACACTTAATATTATTGTAATGGAATGTCAATATGTTTTTGTAAATCGACACATGCGTGCATTAATAAACAATGAACAATACCTGAAATTTCCGGCGGTATACCGTTGTTAATGCATTGCGATCTCTCATTTGCTTTTATATATATATACCTACACTTGAATTCGTACGTATTATTTTGTATATCGTTCCTACCAGCATTATGATGAACGAAAACATTGTAACTTTAAAAAGTATGAGAAGGAATATATAGAGGTGAATATTGTGCCTGCGAGATGGCGCTATCTATCACGTTAGCACCTAAAGACATCTTGTTTTAGTTCTCTTCTTAAACTTAGTAGCAGGGTGTGACGCTATGCATTTATTACGAAAATCTTTCGAAAATAGCGACGTTTTCGACAAAAATCTTGCTATTTGCAACTGAAACACTTATGGCTGTTGTATTTTAATCTATAAGTATATGCGTTCTGTGTTACATGCATTTTATTAGAAGTTTCTACACCGCATCGCAGTGTACATCGCAGAACAGATTCTACGGATGTACTAACTCCACAAGTACATATAAGACAAGTCACCGGTCGTTGCATCCGTTTCCTCCCCCTCGGCCCCGCACACCTCGTCTCAACCGATCAACGTAATCTGCGTTAAAACAATGCGCACTGCTTCCGCATCGTCAATCGTTTTCCACGCGCAAGGCTAATGCCAAGGTCTCGGCTTTCTATAGCATTCGCACGCTCACTACACACAGGTAAAAAAAAAATAGATCTTTGAAACCGTATCAAAAGATACTTAATACAGGGAACCGTTGCTATAACAAACTACACTGGATTTTAAATATTGCCAAACCTGGTTTCATGCGTCATATCTTTACATAATTGAAATGTTTATAGCAACTACCTAATTTACTTTGCTAATTACTTACAAAATACTTATAATTGTATGGAAATGAGGAGCCAATTAATCGTAAAGTTCATCGTTATGTTGCAGCTGTTCAAGAACTGTATCAACTAATCGACACCCAATACTTTATTAACCTTTCCAAGTAACGTCACGACGTTACTCTGTACTGCAGTCCAGATGTGAACCTTCGACCCACGATAGGAGCCTCTTATCTTTAATCTAAGGGCAATTGATTCTCGTTCTTTAGCAATTAGATGTAAGACTTCCTCGGACACGACGTATGTATGTTCACATCTTCCTCATTGCTCATTTGTTTTAGTGGGCACAAGAACATTAATAATTATAATATCAGTACAATAGCAGGCTGGCACATCCGCGATTGCGTCACACGACGCGAGAAAAACATCAAGACAGTAAAAATGAATGGAATCTTAGCCGGATATCAGTGTTCACACGGGTAATTATTTATGGGATGCAAGTTAGCGAGTCATCGTCAGCTTAACTCCATGCGACTCCTATAATACATGCAGGATACAAACTGGCTCGCGTTAATTGTTCATTGTATAGTTTGTTATTTTATTGTTAATAACAGGCTAACAGCTGTTTATTATTATCAACCTGCATGAATGCAGTTAGAGCCAATTTCAATATAATGTTAATCGTAGGTGAGCGTATTTGAATGCCAGAAAATACGCAACCACTGACCAAAGTCTGTTTCGATTTTAAACCGGAATTAACGAAGTTTTCATTGCATTTTACGTTCAATAAAAGTCATTGTAATACGTACTAAAGCAGTACATTTTAATAGTTAGGAATGCTTGCTTATGCATGAACAATGTAAAATATTTCGTCTTAAATCTCATAGTGTCGAAAAGTATATTTAGTACCGGGTAAAGCTTAGGTACATGATTCCATGGTAAAGTGAGGCAAGGCATGGTAAAGTGAGTGAGGCAAGGCATTCATGAATCAGCTGATTATTTATGCAACTCTTTTAATCAGTTTCTATTACAAATATAATAAATACACATTGCTGTAGTTGAATAAAATTATGTGACCGTACATTAATTAAAAGAGCTGTGGTGGCCGAGTGGTTCGAGTAGTTGCCTGGAACACAAAGATTGCAAATTTGAATCCAGACTGTATCATAGAGTATTTCTGAATAAGTACAGTAATTAACCACAAGCTTTACGGTGAAGGAAAACATCGAGAGGTAACCAGCATACGTTTGATAAGACATTCAAAGACGTAAGTATGCTTGAGTAACGGCGATGACCTCTCCACCTGTCACTTTAGCACTTAAAATATATCTCTGGCGGAAAGTGGTTGTGTGGGTACAACTTACACATCTCTACCCCTTCGGGGACCCTTAAAATCTAAATCGGCGGCCATGTATCGGACGACGAGAATTGACTAGTATTTTCTCGCGTTGAGAAATTGATATATGATTGTAATAACAGGCATTGATATGCACATACGTTACCCTCCGTGTGGCTATGAACTCGTGAATGATGATGCACTTAGCTCAAGGTTAGCCAAAGACTTCAGTCTCTTGAAATTCAAATTGGTTTCGCGAGATCCTTATCAATATTAAAAAAAGCGGACAAGTGTGAGTCGCATGCGCGTTCCGAGTTTCAGTATGTGAGAATACGCAAAGTCAGAGGCAGAGAGAGTAGAACCCCAGTTTTCACTAGTCTTACAGACCTCTTAATAATATTCTCCTCACGCCTTACCTTAAGGGTCAAGTGTAAAGTTAGTAGGTACCCACAAATCAACTTTCCACCAGAGATATATTTTTTTTTTTTTGTTTTTTTTGTCAGTGTCCCTCTGACATGGTGGTCAGAGACTTTTTTTATGCCTTTATTTTATATTTTTGCGTTCTTTCTTTTTCTTTATAGTATTGTTATGAGGTCTTTCTTTTCCTCATGTTTATCATTTCTTTTTGTAACTTTTTTTTCTTTTAACTTTTCTAGTACTTATAATTATTACATTTTCTTTTTTAGCTTATTAACATTTTCTGTTATACACTTTATAGTTTTTACATTTCTTATTCTACTTGGTTACATTTTCTTATATTATTTTACAGTTTCTTATATTATTTTACAGTTTCTTATTTTAAACTTATTTTATATTTACATATTGCAATTTTCTTATCTTTTCCAGAGATATATTTAAGATGCATATACCTATAAGATAAGATTTTTTATTAGGATGTCTCGAGGAAACTTTCTGAGTCCTCCCGTGACAAGAGGGCTGGCGAATATTTCGATCAGCGAATCAGCAATGCCATACAACGTGGCAATGCCGCAAGTCTTCTGAGCACCCTTTCGTCGTTTGACACAGATTTGTGACATTTAGTTCTATTTACAGGTACTATTTACAGTGATTAGCCACACCACGAGCTGAACGGTGAAGGAAAACATCGAGAGGAAACCTGCATACGTCTGAGAAGAAATTCAAAGGCGTATGTATGTATAGTCGTGCTGGAGTAACTCCAGGAGTAAGTCGCGATGGACTCGCCATCTGTCACGTTGGCACCTAATATACCTCTGGCGGAAAGTGGGTGTGTGGGTATTACCTATACACCTCTGCCTACCCCTTCGGGGACCCTTGTGGGAAGCCGTGAGGATATATTATTATTATTATTACAGGTACTTTATCCCTGTTATTATTATTTTTTTACTATATAAAAAAAATACGTTAAAATTTTGTTCTTATATCACATTTATGCGGCCAGATAAATGTATGTACATTTTTCGAAATCCAATTTCTAATAAAGTATGTTAATCAGTTAGGGATCTCAGCTTACTTGCTATATATAAGCTGCCAAGAAAATGTTACGATAAAAAGAAATACATACGTCGGGTTAAATTGTAGATCCCCATTCTATTTATCCAATAGGAATTATATTACAATTAACGCACTTCAAATGGCAAAATTCGTTGTTCCAAACACATGTGACAGAACATCGTAGACGGTGAATGGTACGAAAACGTAAAAACCATTCGGTACGAAACCCTAAAATATGTTTTCCGACTACGTCGTTCGTTTTTCTCGTATAATGGACTACATTTACATGGAATATTTTGTTATTCTTAGATATTCAATAACGATCACAACAGGATATGGTGGGATAGGTCATGACCAAAACAGTAGGCACTGCAGTGCGGAATGGTTTGTCGTATGTTTTTTAAAATGTTTAATATCAAGTGGATTTAGTACGGATAAATAAAATTATAGGTTAACTGAAAAGTTTGTTAGTCTATAGCTATTACTATTTTAAACTTTTCTAGCAAGAAGCGGCAGAGGAATGCCACGTTACAACTACCTGGATCAAATCGATCGGGGACGCTCAGGGACGGGAACGTTAAGAGTACTCGAAACCGACGAGCATGTATGAAGAGACTGATGAATGTGGACGAAGCGAAAGAGGTATGTAAGTCTAGAGAGAACTGGCACTCTATACTCTCTGCCTACCCCATTAGGGACTTGGCGTGATGATATGTATGTATGTATGTACTTTTCTAGCTTCCCTCCATCATTACCTTTTTTGCTTTCCCTCCGCGCGTACTAACACTTTTATTCAAAGGCAAAGACAATAGTGTATTTTTAATGGGTTTAAGGCTAAGGAAACATTGGTCATTCTATATATATATGAATATGAAGGTACTAACAATATAGGCTTCAAGAAAAACGTACATCATGCTACATGATCTTCAAGTACCTGAAAACGAATATTTTTCGTTTAATAAATTTAAATTCTTAAATAATCATAATATGCAGGTTGTCGGATAATTGTTTTGTAAAACAAAGGAAGAGCAGCTAGTCTTTGACCTTTTGGTTCGGAATCTTGATAGATAAGAAACCATAACTTTTTCCAAAGGTATACCACTAGTATTTTAAATGTGAAAGTTTGTGAGGATATTTCTTACTCAATCACGACAGAACGGCTGAAACGAATTAGAGGAAATTTGGTGCAGAGACAATAAGTGTTATTTCAGATAAAACCAATGATGAAATCAAATTTTCAAACAACTAGTTTAAATTTACTTATATTGTCGTGCTAAGAAAACGAATGCTTCACTGGAGCGATGAGGGGTGGCATGATAATAAAGATTTTAGATGCGAAGTGACGTGAACGATGTTCCATATAATTTAACCTTTAATCGAAAACACATGATCGCAATTGGTCACGCGTGTTGCGCTTAGAAACCCGAGGGCGTCGACTGCGCGCGCTCGCTGCCACTGTCACTCTCCTCTCCTCGGAGGGAAACAATGTGATTTCTTCGCCTGCTCGGTCGAAAAAATTTATCGTGCGAATCTCACGCTACATCAGTTCGATAAAAAACGCTGCAATTACCTACATACCAACTCAATGTCTTCTAATATGAAGTTGGCCGGCCGTGTCATGCCTGCCGTGCCTGTGACAGTCTTAAGCATCGTAGCATAGATTAAACTTGCGACTAGCACTTTGTAATTTTTGGCTGGTTAACGTAACGTTACGCAAGAAAAAAATTTTTCGTAAGTCCACACTGAGCTTGCGTGGAGAACTATGAACTATGCTTTTCAATTCACGTAGTTCCTTCATTGTAAATAACCGTTTATTACATACCTATACGAACTTAGACGGCAGTCTGGTCTAGTGATCAGACAGTGCTCCCGACTGCGAAGCTTGAGATCGCATTCCCGATGACGGTATATGTTTGTGTGATGAACTCGAGTATTTGTACTTCAGTACCTATATATCGTGGTCTAGTTACCATAGTACAAGCTTTGCTTAATTTGTGACTATGACAATCTGTGTAGAACAGGGTATTAATTATTAGTAATAATTATACACAAGTATCTATAATTCATTATTTTTCCTTTTCGGTAGGTATGGTAACAAAGTCGCATATAATCATAAGTTAAGTAATAATATATATAATAATATATCCTCACGCCTTCCCACAAGGGTCCCCGAAGGGGTAGGCAGAGGTGTATAGGTAATACTCATACACCCGCTTTCCGCCAAAGGTATATTAGGCGCCAACGTGACAGATGGCGAGTCCATCGCCGTTACTCAAGCACGACTATACATACGCCTTTGAATTTCTTCTTAGACGAATGCAGGTTTCTTCTCGATGTTTTCCTTCACCGTAAAGCTCGTGGTGTGACTAATCACTGTACTTAAGTTCAGAAAAACTCATTGGTACATTCGGGATTCGAACTTGCGACCTTTGCATCGCAGGCAACTGCTCGAACCACTCGGCCACCACGGCTATAATATACAGTACAGTAATAAGTTAAGTACAATATAATTTATGGTGGCTTTAAAACGAGTCGAATAGCTAATAAGATAAGGGCCACAATTATATAATTACTGATAACAGTGGTGCACTTCCACAAACAGCGCGATGTATCGATCATCCACCTCGCTGATAAGTGTTATCGACGCACGTCCGCGACAACTGTCCCGGAAATTAGAGTCTAATATCGCGCAGCTCTGACGTCAACAACAAAGTAAGTACACATAATACACAGCTCAAATTTCCAATATATATATATATATATATATATATATATATATATATATATATATATATATATATAATGGCCATTTCACCCGCGTTGCATTTTTGTAGATTTGATTTCTTTTTTTTTTACATACATACATACATATAATCACGCCTCTTTCCCGTAGGGGTAGGCAAAGACCACTTCTTTCCACTTGCTACGATCCTTACATACTTCTTTCGCTTCGTCCACTTTCATTATTCTCTTCATACATGCTCTTCGGTTTAGGGTACTCTTGACCTGACTCTGACCTTTTTTCAAGACGTCCCTAATTTGGTCTAGAAACGTCCGCCTAGGTCTACCCCTTCCAACACTTTCATTCACACTCGCCTTATACACTTTTTTCGTCAATCGTTCTTCATTCATTCTCTCGACATGGCCAAACCATCTCAGCATACCTATCTCAATTTTTGTCACTACATCTTCTTTCAGACCACAACGTTTCCTTATCTCACTATTTCTTATCCTGTCACTCAGTTTAACTCCTATCATACTTCTTAAAGCTCTCATCTCAACTGCATTTATTCGGCTTTCATGCTTCTTCTGCCATACCCAACTTTCACTTCCGTACATGAGTGTCGGAACCACCACTCCCCATGCACAGCCAAACGAGCCTACTGTTATGAAATATATCCTATGTTAAGATCCTGTTAATCCATCTCTGTGTCGTATTCCATCTCATTCTGTTCCGGCGTTCTGGCGTGTTTGAATTACAAACATCCTCACATACTTTCACATTCATAATAGATATTAGTGATTAATATTTGATGTCGCCACGCCTTCTTATAAGTGCCCAGATATAGTAGGCAGAGGTGTATCAACACTATCTTTTCGCCGGTAATACATTTAGGTATTAACGTGACAGATAACAACGGGAAGAGTCTCAAGGACGACAATACATTTAGTAAGTACTCAGATTTCCCTAAGATATATTCCTTCAATTATGTACTAGGTATTTCCTAAATTAAGTTCAGAAAAACGACATTTGATATGTCGGGGTTCCTTATTAAGTAAATTTGCAACCTTTACGTAGCAGGATACTACTCTAACCACTCTGGTCCAACGACTCAATATTACCTAAAATTTTGGTACGGTATCGACGAGTGAAATGGAATAGACGGGTCTCTATAGGCCTACGCTAAGTAGTTGATTCGTCATGCGCTTAACGTCTGAAAGGGAGCAGTAGGAAATAATGTAGACACGGAAACTAGCAACATTGTTTAACAACTGGTGATGCTGTCGACTATCGCACTGTACAGAAGCGGGCGTATAGTTTTACGATTTACTATTTACACGTTCATTAGAATCGTTGGTATTTTCCATGTATAGGACGACTACAATTTAACGACAAATATAATTACTCGTAGTACAAATGCAATAACTATCTATATCGTCACGCTGAGTCCCTCCCGGGGTAGGCATGAGTTCTATTAATATATATTCACAGATCTATTTCGCATCAGCCACATTAATCATTCTCTTCATGCATGCTCAATAACGAGTACCTAGCCATTGTTGTTGAGTGCACGATCGGTTTGATCTTCCTCTGTCATATAAAATGCTGATTTAACACTAGCAATAAGAAAATACTATATTTTTATACCTAATAGCGTCCCGCGGTGTTATTCCCAAGTTTATTTTTTATCGTGTTCTTATCGTATGGGGTAGAGCTATCGGCAATGTGTATGCCGTATTAGAGATATGGTTACCAAAGTTCCCATTCTGCTATAGGGCTAGTTTGAAAATTAATTCTTACCTACTTACTTAGTGGGTCAAGTTCACTAATTGAGAATGAATTAATAAAACCTGAGTGTGATATGCGTGATATTCCGCTGTGTATGTGTGTGAAAAATGTGTGAAATACTGTGAAAATCCGAACAGTATTTTTTATTTAATGGCGGACAAACAGAAAGACATGGCGTAGGATTTTGTTTTATCATATGTGTGAAGTGATTCCTATGGTGGAAAAAAAGCATGCACTCTGCTTGATGTTGAGCGATTACCGTCGTATAAAGACGGTTGCAAGACTAGTATAAATTTCGCTTCGACTTCCCTATAGTCTACTTCGTAGCGCGCTCTTACTACTTCTTACCTATTATTTTACGTATTGTACTTCTTAGCGCGGTGTTACCAGCTTTACCATTTGTATCTTTCGATGGTCTACTGACCATGAGCCATAGCCCGTGTGCTTCGCGAGTGGGAAGCGAGGTTGGTTGGGCCAATTGAAACAATTGTTACACTTGTCAGTTGCGAAAAGAAATCAAAAGTGTTGTACATGTGTGCGTAATAGCTGCGGTAATAATTCCGCCACTTGTGATGCTCAGCCGGATAAATTGGCCGAGCTGCGTACGAGGCGACCTTAATTCATTAATTAAACTTGTAATAAAAACTACACTTTCAGTATATACTTAAGACAAGTACAATGCATTTTTTTATTGCGGAAATGCTAATTATTGCGGTTAATATTGACACACATTATATCAGTTTTGTTTGCGTTTATATTTATTTCAATGTTGGTGGTATGTAGGTAGTACCTATTACCTATATATATAGAGTAATTCGAATACCGATAATCACGAAGATTACATTTATCTGGTTTATGTTGCAATCGCTTAATGTCGGAACGATTAAAAATGGTAGAAGGCAAACCATTCTTAGCAAAAACAAATGCCTATCAGACTTGTCTAGCACATAAATATGCGTGAATAATGTTACTGGCAGATGGCTGTAATAGCGGAGGATGAGTAGCCTCACTAGAAAGCGGAAGGGTGGCAGTGTCGTCAATTGGCACAATTGGTAGTAATTGTGGGCGGCATGTCCGGGCGCGCCGCGACCCCGGCCTGTTGCCGCCAAGCCGCAGAATCATATAATAGCAGTTGGTCAACGGAAAACTATGAACTATATTCTGGAATATTTCCTCTTTTCCTAAGGGGGCTAGAAAAAGGATCTGTTAAAAATATATATTACCTATAATTTTCCATCATTATATTTCTTGGGATAGTAAGAATGACAACCCTATATTCTAATTATAAAATAATAAAGTATTTAGTTTTCACGGTATCGGTTTAAACTCAAAGCATATAAAGTGAATTCGAACGGTGTCTTCTAGTATCATTTGTAAGACGACTAACTTCACTCATATGAATTAATACTAATTATGTAAGTTATTATCATCCATTAGGTATTGCACATCCGTCGTAATGACAACGAATGAAGCAAATTAGCTTTTCAGTGATATAACGTACTTTATGATATCTCATTCTCTTTTGATTGTGTTGTGTTACAACAACTAAAAAATTAATAATATTTTCCAATACTTCATAAAAAAACCTTCTTAAAGAAGTAATTTTATTTATAATAAAAAGAGTTCGGGTCTCGCATTGTTAACGATTATAGTTTAAAGGTGGACAGGTATATGTCTACATTTTACAAAAGAAACGTGTGATCAGGAGCCGAAGTTGTTTTAATAAGCACTTTAAATTCCGAGTAGATTATGAGGAGAATAACTTGATAAGCAAATCGACGAGAAAGGTTCTTAAAATACGGGATGTATTTTCGTTGTGCGTACTTCCTGAACTAAATAGAAAGGATATGTTAAATATCGGTATATATGTAAGCTCGATGTGTTTATTATTTGTAGCCAAAGTTCACAGTCTACGGATCCTTATGCCTATTCGCGGTTAAATTGCTTTATCGAGTTAGTTGGAATCTCGTTTAAATTGTAGGTAGGATTCGCGTTTGTATACTGAATTTCTTAAGCTGTGACGACAAATCTACTGGACTGCTATGTACTGTCTCTGGCAAGCGAACACAAAGTAATAGCCAGATTCATCGCATACGTTCAAATGAAATGATTGCTTGAGAACCGTGCTTATTGAATAGATTATTAGCAACAATTTGTTCGACCGAAGTGATCACAAGCGCACGCCTCTTCATTATCAATATAATTTTCATCTTCTCCTAGTATCTACTATTACCTAATCCGCAAATTTTCTGTAACGCTCTGTCAGCATTTAAATCAAAATCAAAATATTTTTATTTCACATAGGCCCAGGTGGTATAAAACGTCGAAAAATAAGCACAGTTCGGGTTGGTCGCTTTCATGGAGAAGAACCGGCAAGAAACTCCATGGTTACTCTTTTCAAATCATTAGGCATATACAATAACAATATTTTTTCGTTACAGCAATAGTACCCAAGTATGAGGGAACAACGTAGGCCCGACAATAGGTCGTTGCATATAACTAGCGGCCCGTCCCGGCTTCGCACGGGTGGACATTTTCTTTTAAACATTTCGGCATAAAATACATTTTTTTTTCTTGCAATTAAAATAGCCTAATATATTAATCAGTGATAATTCAGAACTCAAATGGTGAAAGAATTTTTAAAATCGGCCCAGTACTTTTTTGAGCCAATTCCTTACAAACATACTTACATACAAACCTTTCCTCTTTATGATATTAGTATAGATAAGGATATTTATGCAGTGTCTAGTAGCTATGGTATTATATTAGTTATAGGTACGCAGTTCGTTTCAATGTGCCACTCTATATAGTTTCCTCACTATTCAATTACCTCAAATTCTGATAAAATTAACGGATACATATTAAAATAATACATTACAGGATTTCCGGATTGGAGCCTCCTTTTCAATGCTATTTTGACTGCCAGAAGATCCGTGGTCCCTAAGTTAATTGAAACTTATATGAAAAAACTTGATAAACACAGTTGTGTTTAATTTGAGCGTCCCATAATTGTTCCGAGCGGTTGTTTTAATAATGTATGTAGTCACGAGCGGTGCGCGCGCGCAGGGCAACACGGAAGTCGCACACATTTCCGCGTGCCGCCATCTTGGCTAACACAAGATTCGCCTCTGTTTCTTGCTTCATTCCTTGTCGACTAAATACTATTTGTTTCATTCAGTGCTTTATATATTGAAATACATTATACAACATTTATTTTAACTAAGTAATTAAAATTATCACGTAGTTATTTCCTACAGGAAACATTTTGTGTGACTCCAGCCATATGGATTTTATATTATATTTGTATATACATATTAAAATATATAGAGGATCAACGACCTCCCGCAATCAGTAGGTCCTGCCACGGTCTGTAAATATATGTATTTAATTAATAGTCAATGGCATAAGTATTAAATTGATAAATAGTAATTTAAAAGCCAATTAGGCTTAGCCCTTCAATATGAATTTGGCTTTCGTCAACAACGGTATCTGTAGAGTCCAACTATTGCTGAACATTCAGGAGGAGGGAAAACCATTGTTTTCTTGGATTCCTTTACATCGTCACGCCTTCCCACAAGGGTTCCCGAAGGGGTAGACAAAGCTGTATAGGAAGTACCCACACACCCACTATCCGAAAGGGATATATTTTAGGTGCCAACGTGACGAGGCAAGTCTATCACCGTTACTCAAGCACTATTATACATACGACTTTGAATTTCTTGTTAAACGCAACATCGAGAAGAAATCTTCTCGATGTTGCCTTCACGTGTGACTAATCACTGCACTTAAGTTCAGAAAAAGTCATTGATACAATCGGGATTAGAACTTGCGTGAAGCGTTTGATAAAAACGTCAGACTATGTAGTAGCACTCCACACTGACAGTACTCGTATTTGTCGGTGGAAGCGACGGTCCAAAATCGTTTAATATTTTTTAAATTGGTAGGAGTTACACAAGAACTAAAATGTGATAGGTTAATGATAAAGAAATGAATATACCAATTAGTATACTCCCTAAAACTCTCATTTATAAATGGTCGTTTGTTCCGGTGGTATTAAGAATAAGCTTAATAGGTTTTTAATATTCGTATTAGCTGCTAATACCTTCTTGAGAAATACTTACGAGATATTTAAATAGTACGTTTGCTCATTAAAATAAATATAGTATTTAGATTATATATAATATAATATACCTAACATATATATATATATAATAACCAAATATACCTCTGGCGGAAAGTGGGTGTGTAGGTATTACCTACACACCTCTGCCTACCCCTTCGGGGACCCTTGTGGGAAGGCGTGAGGATATATTATATATTATTATTATTTAGATTATTTGGAACAATTCATCAATATCGTTTAGTGTGATTAGTCACACCACGCGATTTACGGTGAAGGAAAACATCAGGAGGGAATGTATACGTTTGAGAAGAAGAAATTCAAGGCGATGGACTCGCCATCTGTAACGTTGGCACCTAAAATATATCTGTATATATGTGTAATATGGCGGAACGCACTAATATCATTATCAATAATTATAAATGGATTTGATTATAATTAATTATAGCATTATATAGACCGTTTATTGCAACTGCAATTACTCAAAGGAGATTTAATGCAAGTAAGATTTAGTGATGAAGGATTTGGCATTGTATTTACGGGTAGGTACATTGTATTTACGGGTAGGTACATTGTATTTACGGGTAGGTACATTGTTCTTACTTAGTTCTTTTACATAGTTATTTTACTTCACTGTTATTATAATTCTGTCACATATAGGATGTAAACAACATTATTAATTGTTAGGTGCGATGAGAACTAGATTACTTAAATACGCGGCTTTTCAGAAATGCTTGGCGCATGTGGTGTCCTCGCTAAGTATATGATGATAATATTGTTAGAAAATAAGAGAAATATATAATGAAAAAGTGTATTTCATTCTATATTACAACATTCAGAACGTATCAAAATGTAAAAATATGACAAAAATCATCGCAATAACTTTATTAATAACTTACACAAATATCATTAACATAATTTGCCGAAACTACCCCCTGTTTATAAGTAATTATAAGGGTAGTTGGAATAGAACTTGCTCGTCAAGTCTTGCCAAGTACGCCAAAGCTAGGGCCGGTAAATCTAATGTCGTAAGCATAGGTATGAACTGAAACGGTGAATTTGCATTCACATATTAATGAACATAGGCGTGAATTAACGCACCCTCTCTTTCTAATTGCGGAACAGTGTGGTGGAACAAAAAGAGATGACCTACTTTCAGGACCGGTCGTGCGAGATCGGGTGCGCACCGTTGCACACATTACGTTAGATGATGGGGTTATGCATAGACTCCGCTGTAACGGAACACAGGCGATGTGAATTTTCTCGCCCTAATACCGTTTTTGTGTGCTTTTTCCATTTCTGCAACGCGTGCGACGCTGCTTGTGCAACGGTTGGCACGCCTCGAGTGAACCGAATCTACCTATGAGTGCATGATGCGTATTGCTTAAAGTAGACTGAGGCAATCGAAGAGCTCGTGTGATTAAATTGCCTCCAGAATATTTGGAAAGGTTAATCCTTTGGTGATTGTCCATTGATTCGAACGATTAAATATAGGAAAGAAATACGTCTCATATTTCTGTAGGTGCTCACTTCGATATCTCGTCACTGTAACTGAAAAAGTAATTAAAAATTTTACCTAAAACATATGCCATGTCCAAATAAGCTTTAAGAAAATTGTGGATTGTTTTATGTCGTGGTCGTCGTGGCAGGGTTTTAAGTGATAAGACTTTTTTTACCAAGCTTTCTGCCAAAATCTACGTAAGCGACTTTAATCTTGGGAAGGAGAATGCATTCATTAATCAGCAAGCAGTGCTCATTATTATGAAAAATATGAAGTGATTTCTGTTGTAAGCAATTTCGTAACACAGATAATATGGTAGGTTAGGCAAGCCTGCGGGCTTAGGTAACTCGGCATAGTTCCGAGATAGATTATACCATACATCCTGCTTTGCGGACGAAGGCAATAACATCATGTTTCTTCACAGCAGACGTTCACTTTCTGGACATTGTATGTAATTACAATGGCTATAACGATCACGCCACATAAATTGTAATAGCATCCGAATTTGTATTGGACATGTATCATTAGCTTAGCTTTATTGCAGAAAATAGAATAGATATTCATAGACGTATCAATTCTTGAAACATTTCCCACTGGTGATACGACGTGGACGATAAGTTCTTGCATACGCTGTTGGAATCGCAGGAACACAAGGACAGGTAATGGAGCTTGTATTACGCCAATGGCTATTGAAAAGATTGTTCGCGACTGCCCCAAGTTCCTCGCAAGGACGTCGGTTGGCGCGGGAGGGCGCGCGAGCTACGTAATCCCGCAACGGCACTTCCTGAAGGTGGCGCAAGCAGCGCGCGAATGTCGGCCGAGCATTTCGCGCCACTTTCGTAATTCGTTGCGTGGTGCGACCGGCCGCCTTGCTTGGCCCGCAGGAAGTAAAAGTTCGAAGGTAAGAAAGTAGGTCTCCGCTGTAATTGGCAATGCGCCTGCATACTGATGGCTACTGTATTTATGAAATAGGTTGCGGATCGCCCACCTGCTACGGAATGTCCACAAAATAAAAAAAAGAAACAGAAATTAAATTTCTTCAACATACGTCAAAAGACATTTTTAGTCATGATAATGAAATGTACATAATATATTACAAATGTTGCAGGCAGAGTATAAAAAGGCATTTATAATCTGTGCGGCAGCAACATTACCTAAGCGGTTAATGATTGTGTATTAATATCTAATTGATTGTAAAACTAAATTAAATTGTGTATTCTTTCACAAAATAATGTTATTAAGTAAGCATCTAATTACGTATTACCTTGCGTACTAAGTTCATTTTGCAACAGTCACTAAAGGGTCTGGCGGCACGTATGTTACGTACGCACCTCGTGTGACATAAGACAAGGCGCGCGAACAAGGCGCAAGCGCCGCCGGCGCGCCGTTGACCCAATACACTGCTCTATGACGTAAGACAGCCTGCGCCGTGACACGAACTAGGCCGACATTCAAATTTCAAGATGCGCCCAAACTAACTACTTGCAAAACATCGTGTGAACTCGTTCGTAACAAATTTCATTATAAATAAATCAAGAGGAGAGTAGTTACGTACTTACACTGTTGATCAAATTATTTCTAATTGTTCATAGGGGAACGTCCCAAAATAGTGGCAGTATGTCATAAAATGAACCGCCGGCCGTGATGAAAAATGAACCGTGTGAATGCAATCAGACTCGGATTTCATATCTTGCATGAAAATGAGTATGAATTTGCAAAATAACCGCAGAAATATTGCATCAGGCACAGGAAGTCTGTGGCGTGGGTACGGCTAGCGAGCGGCTCGAGAAATTGGGCGAAGCGCCGCAATGGAGGAAGCGCTGCTAGCTGATGAGCTTGCAACAGATCACGCGTAGTGAAACATCACGCTTATTAATATTTTTGCTTCTAGTCTGGCAGGCATGGACATTCATTTAGAATTCAACGCGCTATACGAAATACGAATGTATATCGTCACGCCTTCCTAGAAGGGTTCAAAAGGGTTAGGCAGAGGTGTATAGGTAGTACCCATACACCCACTTTCCGCCAGAGATATATTTTAGGTGCCAGCGTGACAGATGCTTTGCACATTTGAATTGCTTCTCAAACGTATGCAGGTTTCCTCTCGATGTTTTCCTTCACCATAAAGCTCGTGGTGTGACTAATCACTGTACTTACTCGAACCACTCGGCCACCACGGCTTATATATATTTTCATTTATATAATAACATTAAAATTGTTCGGGGAAACAAGTACAATTACGTAACCTGACTACTGAGCAAACGAGATCGGTCGGAGGAAGCACAAAAGCTGTACAATAATTGCTAGACTTCACTCACACACACATCACTAAGTGCTATGCGTAGATTTCCAGTGACGTTAAATCTCTAGAAAGCCTATGGTGAATCTAATTACATATTAATTTTAAAACTTTACAAATAATTTCAGCTTTTATTAGTTTGTACTAATTTATATATTGTGGTTATTTCACAGCGCTTGTACATCAAATAGTACATGTTTGGTATTTCAACACACATATAAATTTTAGATACGTAGATTTCATGTGTTATTTACGATAAAATAATTCTGCAAATTACTTTGGCTAGTGAACTGAGAAGCCTATTCTACAGCGGGCACTGACGAGGAAACTTCGACCGACTTCAAAGGCGGCCGGAAACCGGAACCGTGGCAAGGGTTAGAACGGAGACGACGCCCGTTTCCGGCGGAAGTGCGGCGCCAGGAAGGTGGGTTGATAGAGAGAAGATAAATAAACCGACAACACCATATTGCTGAAGTCCAATCGATAAATCCGTTGTATTTTGCATGTTCGTTACGTACGACTTCCGTATCCTGTTTACTCGTAAACTCACACAGGAACGAAACTGAATCCAGAAAAGCTGAAAGTATTCACTGTCAAGGGGAGCAAACCATCTACCGCTTGTAAATAACTAATCCTTATCTTTTTCATATCCTGTTGTGATCTCTACTGCCCTTGGGACATTGGTTCAAGTTTTTGATGATGGAAAATGTATGTCTTTAGATATCTTTCCAAATTTCAAAGATACATTTACTCTATAATTGCCGGAGATATATTTAAATTAAATGAGTAACCATGGAGTTTCTTGCCGGTTCTACTCCAAGGAAATTACCAACCCGAACCGTGCACCTTTTTCGACGTTTTATAAGTGCCCACCTAGGCCTATGTGAAATAAAATATATTTTGATTTTGATTTTGATAATTATTAAATATACCTAGTATGATGACTGCATTTGGGTCTGGTTCTGAACAGATGTAGAAGTAGTTTCTACAAATCGATCGATTAATTAGCTTTCTATTTGTACATCCGGATATAAAAAAAACTAATGGCCGAAAGCCTATCTACATGGGATGTCACTTCTAGTAACTACATATTTACCAACACCTAACTTATTCACATTAATATTATGTATCCACCTACGTACAATCCTGTTTACGAGCGAGTAATAGTGTTCATATATTATACACACGTTTAGTTACGCAAGTTTTCGGAAGAGTAAAAAAATACCTAAATTGTACATGCCTTTTAAATACAAACCAACATAAATTAAACCGAAAACTTTGCTCGGTTGTTTACGAATTCTGAGGTAACATTGACGTCTCATTTCTACTTAAATAGAAATGTCACGTAATTGTGGCGCAAGGTGAACAAAAACTCCACTCGATGTTGACACACCTTTACCCTCAGATTGACGTCAAGGCATGACTATGGATGCTTACAAACAGATCTTGGTGCCTATTCAACCTGTGCTCAACAACAACAACCCGTATTCAGCAGAAACCAATTAGTTAGTTTTAACTACGATGTGGGCCGGCTTAACAGTCAATAGGACATACTGATTAATCCTCCCTAATACATACAAGTATAATAATTCGAAAGTTTGTGAGGATGTTTGTTCCGTTGTCACGCAAAAACTATGAAATGGAATTTGATGAAATTAGGCACAGAGATTATTAGGTGCATTAACCGTGGTGGCTGAGTGGTTCAAGCAGTTGCCTGCGACACAAAGATCGCAAGTTCGAATCCCGCCTGTACCAATGTGTGTTTCTGAACTTAAGTACAGTGATTAGTCACACCACGAGCTATACGGTGAAAGAAAACATCGAGAGCAAACCTACATACGTCTGAGAAGCAATTCAAAGGCGTATGTATAGTCGTGCTTGAGGAACGGCGCCGGACTCGCCATCTGTCACGTTAGCACCTAAATATATCTCTGGCCGAAAGTGGGTGTATTACCTATACACCTCTGCCTACCCCTTCGATAGACCCTTGTGGGAAGGCGTGAGGATATGATTAACAAATGGTATGTTTTATTCCAGAAAAAATCAATCAATGAAGTCTAATTTTATGCAGGTGAATCTGAGGACAAAGCTAATTGATTATAACCAAGTAAAGGACTTTCAATATGTTAATGTGTGCGTTTAGTTATTTAAATGACAGCGAAGTGGCAGAAGCGCCGAGAGCGTCAACGGTAGGTACACACACGAGGAAGGAAACAAGTTGATATTTGGAGTCGCGCGCGCCCGACCGGTTCTCCAAGTCTTATTCCAATAACGACATGTCTATGGACTTTCCGATCACACATTATTTAACATTTTTTGTATCATCCGCACGTATGGTGGTTCACTACAACTTTTTCTGATGGACAGAGGCGAAGGTCACGCGGAACTTGAGTCTAGCCCGATACGGGGTTTTTTTGTTTCGAATTGCGAAGGAAGTAATAAAACCTGCTGTGTAGAATTGATAGAGCAAGCAACCTTTTGGTGAATTTAAAGTTATTCATGATAGGTATTACTTTTTTTCGGTGATTGTAGCCCAGAGCATCGAGACTAATATTAATTATAAAAAGGAAAGATTTGGTTTTAAATGGACAAACTGAAAGACGAATAAATGATTTTGATTTTGACTTTATTTATAGTATCATTAACCAGATCTACGTTTTAATGTAATAAAATCTGAAGTTAAGCCGTGGTGACCAAATGGTTCGAGTGATTGCCTGCAACACAGAGATTGCAATGCGTTTTTCTGTAACTTAAGTACAGTTATTTTGCTGCCGAGTTATTATAAAACACATATTTCCCATGATATTCAATGATACACTAATCATGTAAGGGCAACTTTGTTCAAAATTTAATACTTGCTACGAATAATGTATTTATTTAGGTAAGGATTAAACAAATTTTTATAAAAATACCTTCACAAATAAGGCATTGAATTTGATTATTATTAAAATGGTTACAGTGAGCTAACCTCAAATGATAAACATAACCAAATTGCTTTTATTTTGAACTTTTAAAGAGGAATTATATATTTGATCTTTAATAATATAAGCATAGAAGACTTACAAAGTATCAAATATTTCCGCTATATACTATTAGAGTATTTTATGAGCATATCTTCATGCCTTTCCATAATGGTATATTTAGGTTCCAACAGATGGCGAGATTGTCGCTACCTCTCAGGCAAATCAAACTGTTTGTTTCACCATAAATCATGTGGTATTATTTTTTTACTTCACGGAAATAACTGGTATAGAGTACCGAGACTCAAACATACAATCTTGAATTCAATTATCATACCTCGCCTAGAGAATCAGCATTGCTATCCAGCGTGGCAATGCTGCTAGTCTTCTTGGCACGTTGCCTCGGGATACCGATTTGGGTGAAAAAAATTATCTGTAAGTAGTTAGAACTGTTCATTGTAAATATTGTTAATTATTGTTGTTATAAATAAAATCATAAATCTTGAATTTACAAAACATTAAGACCATTCTGCCACCACGGATCTTCGTATGCATATTGTTATTGAAGAAAAATAACAGCAGAAAAAAAGTCGAATATAAAAAACACAGACAGATATGGGATAGTTACCTGGGAAGATAAACATCTCGTCTTATTCTCATTTTTAGTATCATTAATATGCAAATAAAGCCTAATGAATATGTATGGACGCCGAGTGGAGGCTTCTGCGACCGCCTAGAGGTCAATGTCAGCTGACTGAGGCGACTATCCCATACAGAGCCTTCTCACGACTACGTGCCTCTCTCTAACAATATAACGCGTTACAATAAGAACTATGGTGGCCGAAACGTTCGAGTACTCACATGTAGCACAAGGATTGTAAGTTTGATTCTCAACTGTACCAATAAGTTCTGGATAGCTTTTATGTACAGCGATTTTACACATGATTTTCCTCCCGTAAGACACGGGAGGAAAATATGATGTGAATATCTGCATGTATACCCCTATAATAAACCCCTGGCGGAAAGTGGGTGTGTGGGTATTACCTATACACCTCTGCCTACCCCTTCGGGGAT
Organism: Drepana falcataria; assembly: GCA_945859725.1. NCBI lineage: Eukaryota > Metazoa > Arthropoda > Insecta > Lepidoptera > Drepanidae > Drepana > Drepana falcataria. The sequence goes on from OX243926.1 coordinate 7,772,893, forward strand.
CCTTGTGGGACGGCGTGAGGATATATGTATATATGTATGTACATATGTAGTCATGATCGAAAAACGCCTCGCCATCCGTCACGTTGGCACTTGAAAATATTTCAGGCGAGAAGACGGAGTTTTGTCACATCTACTCCTTCGGGTACTGCTGTGGGAAGGTGTGAAGAAGGTACACTGAGATCATCAGAAGTCATTGGAATGTGTTAAAGTACTGCCGGTTTGGGCTCAAATCTGTGCAATGTTATCATCTATAAGTTATGACTGTGAGCTTCAATGAAGGTTACGAAATATTTGAATGTTGTGATGTTTGAGAAATTAAGATCTTTATCTCAGTTATTTGCTATTATGTGATTATGTTAAGTATAAGTAAGTTACAGATCATATTTTAAAGACCTATTCTAATAGAGTATTACTTTTAACGGCGATGGACTCGCCATCTGTCACGTTAGCACCTAATATACCTCTGGCGGAATGTGGGTGTGTGGGTATTACCCATACACCTCTGCCTACCCCTTCGGGGCCCCTGGTGGGAAGGCGTGAGGATATATTATTATTATTATTAGTATTACTTTTGTGGTCAAATAACTTTAATTAATTGTATATATTTACGATTTTTCACAAAGGCCCCGATGGAAAGAGCTTTTTGCGACATCTCTACCTAAAGCAGAGATGTGATAACACCCTTTTTCACTGGTGATATAATCAGATACGAGAGAGATGGCGATTTCGTCGCCGATTCTCAAGACTATACATGAGGGTACTTATATAGTAGGAATACCTGAATACTAATATATACCTACTATATACTTCTGTCTTTGAGTCTCTTTAAATTCGTTTGTATTTTTCCTCAGAATGGTTTCTTTGGTATAGACTGCCCGGGTTCGAATACATTAGTTTCATTACAGACGACTACTATAACCAATGGTCCACCACGGTTTTAATTAATTTAGCAAATAACTATAGTGTATAATTAATTTCGCATCACTTCAAACACAAGTCATCAAGGAGAAAACCAATTCACAATAAGTTCGTGAGACCATCAATCTTTATAAATAGCTTTGCGGCTTGTAATTTAACGGGCTATAACTGTTTATGCGATCTTTTTAAAGTTCTATGACCTAATTACAAATTTCCCATAGCATTCTACAGCTCGTAGATTTCACTTCACTTTGATAGGTCGTATTTGTATAAACATGAATTTAGAACTAATCTCGGATCTGCTGTAAATAACTGACCAATCCACGAACAGGTAAAGAGCTAAGTGATAAATCTTGCCGACTTCTTCACACACAGTACTTACATAGATTAATTATATTCCTCATACGCTTGATTCACATCTTTTAAATTTAACAAAGTGGAAAGGTGGCCGAGTTGTTCGAGTAGCCGCATGATACGCAAAAATTGCATGTGCGAATCCCGTGAGAATGAGTTTCAGGCGGGCCGTATTATCTTTTGTCACCATTTTAGCATAAAAAAATATGTTTATGATTTAAACTGAATCACTAAATCAAAAGCAATAACAACACTATCTGTGTTTAGTCTGGTTGATGCATCAGAATTTCTGTTCGTTAATCAACATTTTGATTCGTAGGAAATATTTTTTTTTAGGATCATGTTGTAGGTAATCCGTGCTTTTTTATCCCTCCTATATAATATATATATATATATTATATCATATTTTAAAATAGGTTGTCATTAGTTTTATAGCCAAGTTTAATGAGAGCTTCCGTGGCCATCATATGATATGATCATACTCAATGATAATTACATCTCTGTAACATGACAATAAAAATATCGCAACAAAATTTCGATATTCGTTTTTAAATATCAAACACCGAATACCGTATGGACGGTGTGACAGATATATAATATCGTGTTAAGTTTGATTAACTATAGTAATATTATAAATGCTTGATCCCTAGTGTTCGTATTTTTTTTATTAAACATCCTATTATAATTTGTCTCTGTGCCAAATTTCGTCCAATTCCATTCAGCCGTTCTGGCATGATTGGGATAGATTCGTCCATCCAAACTTTTACATACATACATATCATCACGCCAAGTCCCTAACCGGGTAGGCAGAGAGACTAGAGCGTCAGTTCTCTCTAGAATTTGCATACCTATTTCGCTTCTTATGACAAACTTTTGCAATTACAATATTATGTATAAATAGATCCATTTACTTGTAGGGAATTATATTTTCATTTTGCGTCCACCACAAGTATAACTGCACAAAGACTGAAAACAGAAGTACCTAAATACCGGACGCCTCAATAATAACAGATACGTTGAACTTTTGAGCTATGTTAGTATGTAAAATTATTCAGTTGCAATTTATTTACGTGAACAATTAAGTACAAAGGTAATATGATTATCTTTATGTATATTAAGTGATATTTAAAACATACATACATATCATCGAGCCCCTAACGTGTAGGCCTTACATACCTCTTTCGTTCCGTCCACATTCATCTCCCTCTCTTCATAGATCGCCGGTTTCGAGTACTCTTAACTTTCCCGTCCTTTAGTGTCCGATCGATCTGATCTAAGTGAAGTAAGAACGTGGTCTTCTTTCGCATTGTATATCTGTTTTTTCAATCTTTCTTCACTCATCCTTTCAATATGTCCAAACCTAGAACATATAAACTTACATACTATATTTAGTGAAGAAATTCAAAGGCGTATAGTCGTGCTTGAGTAATGGCGATAGACTCGGCATGGCGACACCTAAAAAATATATCAATATAATATATATATATATCTCTGGTGGAAGGTGGGTATTTGAGTACATCTTACTACACCTCTACCTACCCCTTCGAGAGCCGTTGTAGGAAAGCGTGAGGATATATTTTGTATAGCAAAGTAATTTTTTTTAAAAGGTTAGTTGTCTACACCAGCTGTACTGTTATTGACGAATTACAATATAATATAAATAAAATATATGGTTAAATGAGTACAATTCATTTATATTCGCCAGACGATAAAGGAGCAATGAATTAAGTACTATGACGTCATCAACTCTATTGGGGCAGGAGGAAGTTTAAAGGCACGCCGCCACAAGTCGCTAAAACAATGCAATAATATTGTGGGATTTTGCTGCGGACTTCCCTGTACTGGTGATTTGTAATTTCTATTTCCTTTTCCTGATTGAAGCTTATTTATTGATAGATAAGCGATTAGTGTCTGGGGAATTATACAAACACAGTGACTCACGGATAAGCGGGATAAACGAACCCATATAAGGAAATACAAAGCTAAAACTCTGACAACTGTGTACGTACGAGCTTTTAGTTATGTGGTATAGAATGTATTTATCGTTCAACCTCTTTAGCAGCGGACAAGGACAATGCTTAAACATAGGTCTAGTGGTTAGAGCTCCTGACTGCGAAACTTGAGGTCGCGGGTTCGAATCTCGCTGAGGGCAGATATTTGTGTGATGAACACGAGTATTTGTACCTTAGTCTTGGATTCCTATGTATTTATGTATATATCTATCTATTTAAGTAAATATATCGTTGTCTAGTTACCATAACACAAGCTTTGCTTAATTTGGGACTAGGTCAATTTGTGTGGAATTGTCCCAGGTATTTATTTATTTATTATTATTTATATACAATTTCTATACAACATATCAAAAGTTAAAGAGGTTTAAAATTGTCAATTCATACATGCATTATTCTAGTCTTAGATTAGTTCTAAGAGCTAGTTTAGTTTATAAAGACCTCTCTTGAACCAGCGAGCTTACTTTACCATGCTTTAATAAACAAATGTTTTTTTTTTTACTTTGTTTTTGTTTAGTAAAGTATTTGATTTTGGGTAAAAGATTGACGTTCAATATACAAGAATCCCGGACAGAAAACGATAAAATCTCAATATGTTTCGTCAATCAAATAATTCGTGAGTAGGATTTAGGTGAGCGCTATAGACTATCACTCTGTTTGTTGTTCTTCTACTTTAAGTGTCTCTCCTTACCACGGAATAATAAAAACTCCTTACTGAAGGTTGGCCGTCAGTTCAGAAAATTTCTGTCTGTCCTTCGCGTGGCGAAACAGCTCAGCTGTTTGTTGTTATAATCCTACTAATGCTATAAAAGCGAATTAGATTGTTAGCTGAATTTACTAATAGGATATTTTTTTTCCAGAATGAAATAAAAAAAAATCTACCATTGAAATATTTTTTTACGCTGGTGAAACCGTGGGGCAGAGTTTGTAAGCAGATGTAACTAATGCGCAAGAGTTGGTCCGTGGTAGCAAGTGGAGCGCAGGGGGCATGCGCGCGCGGCGTGACAGAGTGCGGCAATTGGTCGAGATTGCGCGCTTCCGTCGCCTCGCTTCCGGCGATACCAAGACCACTGCAAGTGCCTGCCTCACTGCGGTCAATGGACTACAATACCTATATTTACCTCACTATATTTCACCTAATAGAGAACAGCACTAAGTACCCAATGCCAATATTATCTGCTACGTAAATCGTATGTATATTAATCCATTTGAGAGAATATGTTCGGAATATAATTCTGACTACAGCTATGCATTCCTAAAAGAGGTTCAATTGCTGAGGGTTAAGAAATTATAGACAGAAGCCAATTAAGGATTTCAAAGATGCGAAGTTCGATTTGTTTGTTAACTGAATTGCAGTTGCAGTGGTCACGACCTTGCTATTATGTATCTTAATCGAATTGAACTCTCTTCTCGAAGTAGGTAATTTCTTATAGTGGATAAATAATTAAAAAAACGCTCATACTCAATTGAGAAGTCCCTAATACCAGTCAAATACTATGCAACCTACTATATATCTAATACCTTTAAACGAGTATATATAATAATAATAATACATTTTCATCTACCTAATATTGACATGACGTAGACATATCAAGTTAATTTGGGTAAATTTTTGTAGTTACTAGAACATTCAGATTCTGCTTTTGCATCTTCCTTGACGACAACTGAAACTGGGGAGAATTATCGAAGGTGAATTAATTTCCTCAGTTGTTTTTGGGATATTGTCAGTATCTGGCAACATTTACACCCTTGCGCCGTTACTTTCCTTGAAACATGGCAAGGTCGTAAATTATTTATGACTCACAATTACCTATCACCTACCACCAGCGTCTGAAGAGACGATAGAATTTCCCATTCCTTTCATCTTTACCGTAACTATTGGCACCAGGAACTTAGAATTGTAAAAAGATATCAAATACGTGTCAGATATATATAAAATTGTGGTGGATGTATGGTATAAGTTAAGCCTTTTCAAAAAACAAGATTGCATGTATTAAATCCTGATCTTTTGTCACTTGTCACACTCAAATAATTATGGAGAAAGAACCTGCATCTGAGTAATTCAATTTTATACTTATAGGGAAGTTGTGCCTGAACAATCCTGAAAAGCTAGTCATTTGCTACATTGACATCTACACATGGTTTGTAATTTTTTAACCTTAGTCAACATCCAATTTTCTCCTGACATATTATGTCTCATTGAGACCTATAGCGACCACGTCAGCGCTCTCTGCGCGTTACAGGCCATATATTCATGTTCATAGAAAAATACTATAGAACAAAAAGATTTTTCTTGGAATTAACATTCCCTGATGCTAGGAAATAATGCGGCAGGTATCTAAAACGGACTGTCTTTGAAACTCTGTGACTCACAGAATCTTGTATGTTCCAGTTAAGTTTACGAGCCTATTAGAATATTTTAAAATATTCTTAGTCATTGAACACTAGTAGGTTCTTGTAAATAGCCTGTAAATAGCTTGTAAATATCACGTCTTCATATCATAAATATTGCAGAATTTACAGAGAAGCAAGCCGGAGACATTGCAACACGATCCTGTTGTGCAACTTACTTAGACGTTCCGTTAATAATCATAGAGGGGCCAAGCGTTTTGCTTCACAGGAACCCATATCGATACTAATATTGAAATAAGGAAGGATTTAAGTGTTTGTTAGATTGTTTCTAATGGATAAAACCAACATCGACTTAGACGATTTAAAAAAATATTGCTCTAATCTATGGAAAGCATCCGGAGTAACATGAGCTATAGATATAAATCTTTTTTAAATCGTACAGCTTACATAAATGTCAGCAAATTATATTTAACGCGGGTAAAACCGCGTTGCACTACTAGTTTATTGATAAAGAACATTTTGATTCGTGTTCGAAGTTCTAACACGACTATGCAAGAATTGCGCAACGGCTCGTTAGTAACAGCATGGTATATACATTAGAGTAACCGTGAAAATTCGATTATTTATAAAATGTATAGTAACCTGCCCTGGCTACCTGAATGGTTCGAGTTGTCGCTTGGAGCGTATTGCACGTTCGGATCCTGACTATACTACTGAAGAATCAGAAAGAATAACCGATTGAGGTTTTCAGGGTTCCACGCAATGTTATATAAATTAACATTAACTTAAATGGTCGTATACAAAATGCATTTACTTTGCATACTTTCAAGACCTTATTTTCTTTAATTTAAACTTCTTCAGAACACTACCTTGAACGCAGGGCAGGTTACATACACTAAATCAAAAATAATGTTACGGCAACAAGCACGATACTAATGCTAATCAATACGAAGAAGTAAATTAAACAGACGATGAAGAGGTCACCCTACATAAAGGAAATAGCTGAGAGAGCCGAGGCGCGAGCGTGTACACCGGAGCGGAAGTGGCGGCCGTTCCCACGGACATTCATCCGTTACTTCACCTCCTCCCCTCTCGCTGCATTCCTCACCTCCCTCATACCCCTACAACTTTCTTAGAAGCATCAACTTGTTGGTTTCCCGAAAGACTTGCACAACCAACAATGAGTTGACACAAGCAGTACGTAAACACCAAAGTTACCGGACGATAAACGTCTACACACACAACGCTCAATGGCCTAATTATTAACATATTTATCAGGTACTACCTTAATTCGCTCGTAGCCGTAATCTACGTCGAATATCTTTGGGAGAAGCTATTATTCATAAGTTTAATTTATGATTCTTACTATCGTAGTCTGTTACAAGTTTTCGGCAGATACCTTACGTCATGTTTAGATGTGTATGTATGCATGTGTACATTATTGTAATACGAGTCTCGTACATACGTCGCATAACTAGCTGAACATGACCCAATACAATACATGGCGTACACGACACGGCGCGTCGGCGGCGGCGGTGGATTAAATCGATGTCGTTGTTCAGAAAATAAGCGGTTCTAATGTTACACCCGCCGTAGGTCCAACTGATCTCATTGTTTAGTCTACATGTGAACGTTGCTTTTAATTCCTAACAAATCTGACTGCTCGACTGATATTCACGACGGTTTTTACCTACAAATTGCATTACATAATCGTCGCAAGGTTGCTGTATAACTGTACCCGGAAATTTATATTAATTAATAGAATAGTTTGGAACGAAAGCCTTTTTAATGACAAATATACAAATATTTGTCAGAAAAAAGGTTTTCGTTATTTATATAGGTGTTAATCTATACTAATTTCTATCAAATTCTAATCTAATTTCATTAAAAGAACATCGTTTTTGGAGTTTACTCCTTAAGAATCGATTTTCATATATAAGGCGCCCGGTATGAGAAAAATATGAGAGGTAAAATTTACTGATGAATGACAGCGTTACGTTTTTGGTGCTCTCGTACTCTCCTTGGCAACGAGAATAACAGAATGGCGATGTAATTAATGTTAATATTTACTTTCAATTGCATATTGTATTAACCTGATATTAACCTACAACAACTATCAACTTGCGGAGGTTTTATCGTAAATTTATATTTTATTTATAATTGATATAAATATAAATTTATATCAATTGATATTTATTTCAAAATTGAGAAAATTACTCAATAAATAAAAATCAATCTATAGATGTGTCATGCATACTCTAAGTTATATTTTGTTTATTCGAACGCGCTAATCTTGAGACCGATTTGAAAAAGTCTTTTGCATTAGATTATCTGTTAATTGAGAAAGGCGGTAGGCTATACACATATATCATAATGTTGAGCAGTAATCAATATATGAAGATCAATATACGAAGAAAAGCAGGTGGAACGACGGGACGCAGCTATTATTTTTGACGGCCATCTGGTCTAGAGGTTAGAGCTCCTGACTGCGAAACTTGAGGTCGCGGGCTAGATTCCCGCTGAGGGCAGATACTTGTGTAACCGTGTATTTGTACCTCAGTCTTGGATGTTCCATGCATATATGTATATATACCTATCAATATAAGTAAACATACTGTTGTCTAGTTACCATAACACGAGCTTTGCTGAATTTGGGCCTATGTCGTCAATTCGTGTGGAATAGCCCCAAGATATTTAGGTATTTATTTTAATATAGAAATTATCCAACTGCCTAGACGAGTCTTCAGTTCTATATCAAAGCAGCCTGACTGGAAGGATACATGCGTCGCATGGTTGATACAAGGTTTTACCGTAAGTGACAGTTCATTACCGATAGGCCAACCTCATCCAGGCTTCCAGGCTTCCCAGGCTTGCAAAAGCACAATTAACATCTAGGTTAATCTTCCGTTATTGGAATTAGGACTATGTCAATTTGTGTGTGTGTGTGGAGCTACAGTTATTTTTTTTTAAACGATAATTCGTTTCTGTCGTTTCTTGGGGGACTGGTATATTGGTTATGTAGTAGCGTTAGAAAGTAAGTTCGATGGAGGAGGATTGATGTATTGTAACGTCGTCGTGCGGACCGGATCTCCGGCCGGTGCCTCGGCGGAAGTGCGCAAGACTTCCGCTCCCTCGGGAGTCGCCGTCACGCGTCACGACGTCGCTGCGCAACCGTGTCTTACCATTCCGACGCTTTCACGATACAATTATCATGCTTCAAAATTACATACCTGAGACTACTATAACTAAAGTTTGTGTTCATCTTAAAGTGTTATAAACATTCATATTATGAACTGTTATATACTTCAATGTTAAACGATTGTTTAATTATTATAAACGAATGTAGTAACCTCTAAGCCATGGTGGCGGAGTGGTTCGAGTAGTTGCCTGCAACACAAAGATTGCAAGTTTGCGAATCCCGACTGTACCAATGAGATTTCTTAGATAGAGAGGAAACCTGCATACGTTTGAGGAGAAATTCACAGGTGTATGTATACTCGTGCTTGAGTAACGGCGATAGACTCGCCATCTGTGACGTTGGCACCTAAAATATATCTCTGGCGGGAAGTAAGTTTCTGGGTACTGCCTATATAACCCTTAAGGGACCCTTGTGGAAATGTGTGAGGATAATTTATATAACTTTTAATGAATTGCGTTTTCCATATTTCGTTTAGCTGCGGCTAACTCCGAGGGATCAGCTAATCTTTGTCTGTTATCGGATTAACCGTCACTTTAAGGTGACCTGTCGACGAATTAAACAAATAAAGTATTTATCATGTGCTTATATATGTATGAATATATATATATATATATATTCATATATATTCAATCTTTGTCTGTTATCGGATTAACCGTCACTTTAAGGTGACCTGTCGACGAATTAAACAAATAAAGTATTTATCATGTGCTTATATATGTATGAATATATATATATATATATATATATATTCATACATATATAAGCACATGATAAATACTTTATTTGTTTAATTCGTCGACAGGTCACCTTAAAGTGACGGTTAATCCGATAACAGACAAAGATTAGCTGATCCCTCGCTTATATATATATATATATATATATATATATATATATATATATAAGCGAAAGAAGTATGTAAGGATCGTAGCAAGTGGAAAGAAGTGGTCTCTGCCTACCCATACGGGAAAGAGGCGTGATTATATGTTTGTATTTATGTTATATATGTTTATCTATATGCTTATATATATATATGTTTTGGAATTCGCAACGTCACACACGATATTCGTAATGAATTTGTTAGTAATTTTTTATTCAATTAAGGTTTTCTTGGTAAGCACATGATAAAATGCTGCTTACGTAGTATTTATAGTAAAATGTTTTATTTATCTTCAACGCAATTTGGCCTTCTGGCTAGTTATTTATAGTTGCAATTTATACTGAAAATATGTTATTTAAAATATTCTATTTTAGTAAACGTACACAAACAGGATAGGTGTGCAGAGTTTTATTCAAAGATAAAATGGTATAGACTAACATTAATTCTTTCACATTCCTCTAATCTGCTCACAATACTGACAAGTTCCTTCAACTGTCATGTCAGAAGGGATGTCGTGTGGTAAGTTTCGTTATTTCTACAAAGCAAGCAACATTACTGTATTATTTATCTAGTTAATATGACATCCAAATCAGAAACGTTTGAAGATGATCAATGTACGTTACCACCCGTTGTGATTCTTAATCCACGCAAGTTATTGGAACCGGAAAATGTTATATTTTATTCTATATACTTTGTAATATCATACATACACACATATAATCGCGCCGAGTAGGCCACTCCTCCTCCACGGGTAGGCAGCGAGTCTGGAGTGCCAATCCGTATAGGCTTGCAGACCACTCTCGCTTCATCCATATTCATCAGTCTTTTCATTAAGGCTGGTTTCGAGTCCTCTTGACGTACTTGTAGACCAATTAAATAATATTAATTTTGTAGGACCCTTAAATTATTTTATAGTAATTATTAAATAAAGGAAATAACGATATGTAATATATAATAGTGGGTGTGTGGGTATTACCTACACACCTCTGCCTACCCCTTCGGGGACCCTTGTGGGAAGGCGTGAGGATATATTATTATTATAATATATAATAATAATAATATACTATATCCTCACGCCTTCCCACAAGGGTCGCCGAAGGGGTAGGCGTATAGGTAATACCCACACACCCACATTCCGCTAGAGATATATTTAGGTGCTATATATGGCTTGATGACTCACTTATATATTTCCTCTATAGATACCAGCAAGCAGTTTGACATTACAATCAAAAGAGCGACACACACACGGACCCTTAGTGTATTTCCCTCCTATAGAGCCGCCACAACCAGTGCCTAAATATCCGCTGGCAATTACATGGTCCCCTGAGCAGTTATGTTTCTGGATCGGTGAAGAAGTCGTTGATAACAAATTGTGGTAAGAATATTTTATATAATGCCTTGTTCGCTTACTCTTCTTTGTTTCAACCGCGTAAAATTTGGTCATTGCAAGCTTTTTTCTGCAATAAAACATACCGGATGTGTTAATCCAGCTAATAATCTGCCTCTGAACTCAATTCAATAGCTTTTGCGTAAAGGAGAAAAAAGGCATCTTCATAAACTTACGCATTTATAATATTATAGGACAAGAGTGAGAAACAAGCGGACGACTCAACTGATGGTTACCGCTTGAGCGTACGAAACATACATTAGGTAACTCTTCTGCCAACACATCCATTTCTAGTGCACCTTGCACTCACAGTGCAATGACAGAGTTGGTGTATGCAGAAGACGCGTGATAGCTCTAAATCTATGCTACTACTCACACTGTCTAAAATCTCGGAGACATGATATGTCACCCATTTTTTCACCAGAGATATATTTTAGGTGCCAACGTGACAAATGGTGAGTCCGTCGCCGTTACTCAAATATGACTATACATACGCCTTTGAATTGCTTCTCAGACGTATGCAGGTTTCCTCTTGATGTTTTCCTTCACAGAAAGCTCGAGCTGCGAGTAATCACTGTACTTAAGTTCAGAAAAACTCATTGGTACAGTCGTGCTTCGAACTTACGATCTTGTGTCGCAGGCAACTACTCGAACCACTCAGCCACACCGGCTCAGATATATGTATATTTGTTTTGTTTTACTCTCGATGCCAGGATTTGGAACAGCAGTGGGCACAGCATCAACCTCCACTGTTGCGGCTTGTGGAACGACACTGCCCGTCTTGGTGCAAGTTGGCGTTGCTTCCCACGCACCAGAGTCTTCTTACCACCCGGCATGAAGACCGAGATGTCCATACGAGCCACGCCTCGATCGAGTTCGCCAGTCCCTTTTGCGATCTCAGGACTGCAGATAGCCACTGCATTCATGAGAGATCACGTCACTTGTTATTTCGTTGTGCCGATACAAGTGAAATTTCTTAATTACACTGCACCTTCTTTAGGGGAAGGCGAATAGTCAATAACAATTGAAGATAAAGATAAGGAATAACAAATAAATAATAAATACCTTGGGACAATTTTACACAAGTTGACCCAAACCTAAATCTTATATTAAGATATACTATGGGATCTAGGTAACGATATACATACATACCTATGTAGATAATTATATACATAAATACATAGGGCTCAGGTACAGAAACACGTGTTCATCACACAAATATCCGCCCCCAGTGGGAATCCAACCAGCTACCTCGAGCTTCGGAACCAGGAAGTTCGACCACTAGGCCAGAAGGCCGCCTATGCAATAAATCAGACAAAAGGGAGTTGAAGCGGCAGTAATACAGTGATTTATGGTGAAAAGATTAAATCTGTGAAGGAAAGTAACAAATCATACTGTATCTATTACCATCAATATATTATTAAAACAAGTCAGTAATCTTTTGTACTTAACGTATCCAAAGTCATGAACGCATGTAGGTATTTATCAGTGCTTATAACGTTAGAAATAATACTTATAATAAATATATAATATATCCCCACGCCTTTCCACAAGGATCTCCGTAGGGGTAGGCAGAGGTGTATAGGAAGGACCCATACCCACTTTCCGCCCGAGATATATTTTAGGTGCTAACGTGACAGATGGCAAATCCATCGCTGATCCTCAAGGACGACTATACACACACTTACGTCTTTGAATGTATCTCAAACATGCTTTGAATGCAGGTTTCCTCTCGATGCTTTCCTTAACGTAAAGCTCGTGATGTGATTAATCACTGTACATATATTTTGTAAAAAATACATCACAATGTCACAGTCGAGATTGATTTTCCAATGTTTTATTAGTAGGCGACTATTCTAGCCACTCAGCCACCACGGCTTTGTGTGGTAATACATAGTAACTCTGAACACCACATTGATGTGTCCTGTATCGTGCAATATACTGGAAATGAAATATGGTTGGAAGATCGTTAGTACAAGTAGCTTTACAGTAATAAAAGTCCACTGTACCTTGCGAATAGCCGTTATTTCCGATGCTTTCAACACTTACCGGTTCCTAGCACGTGCTTTCCTCAAATCAAGCAGGAAATCTTTTGCATTTGATGTTGCTAATGAGTAAATTTTTACTCGTAATTGGTGTCGTATCCATTTGAATACGTTGTATATGAAAACCGATATTTTATATTTATATAAAAAGCTGTGGTGGCCAAGTGGTTCGAGCCGTCGTCTGCTACATAAAGATTGAGTTTATCTGAGCTTGTTATTTGTTACACCACGAGCTTTACGCCGAAGGAAAACTACATAGTATATATATATATATATATATATATATATATATATATACTAGTTGTCCCGCCCAGCTTCGCTTGGGAGAAAAAATTAAAGCCACGGACCCAGTGGCGCCACCTATCGGGTCCAATTGTGAATCTAAACCATTCCCAGATCCCCTTGAACACACACAGAAAATTTCATCAAAATCGGTCCAGTCGTTTAGGAGGAGTTCAGTCACATACACACGCACACAAGAAATATATATATTAAGATATACTTAAGTTAAGTTTGTACTTAAGTATACTTAAGTTCAGAAAAACTCATTGGTACAGTCGGGATTCGAACTTGCGATCTTTGTGTCGCAGGCAACTGCTCTAACCACTCGGCCACCACGGCTTTATATATATATGTATGTATATCTATATTTATATATATATATAGGAGATCCCATTTTTGAACTCACTCATTACGATATCTCAGAAACTATAAGGCCGATTGCCTTGAAATTTGGTAGGAGTATTCCTTACGCGATGTAGAGGTCAGCTAAGAACGGATTTTGTGAAACTCCACCCTGAAGGTGGAGTGCAGGGAGATCCCATTTGTGAACTTACTCATTAGGATATCTCAGGAACTATAAGGCCGATTGACTTGAATTTTTTTAGGAGTATTCCTTACGCGGTTTAGAGGTCAGCTAAGAACGGATTTTGTGAAACTCACCCGCAAGGTGGAGTGCGGGGAGATCCCATGTGTGAGCTCACTATTAGGATATCTCAGGAACTATAAGGCCGATTGACTTGAAATTTGGTAGGAGTATTCCTTACGCAGTTTAGAGGTCAACTTAGAACGGATTTTTTGAAACTCAACACGATGTAAAGGTCAGCTAAAAACGCTCAAATATCAAACAATATTAATGACAATCGGAAACCAAGACTATTCCAAATTCGACTCTTTTTCTCTTATTTAATAAATAACGAAATATTCAAAGATTTGTAATGTGATGATAGACACATATTTTTGTGCGCTTAAATCGCAAACGCTGGGTAAACCTTACGAGATAGATCAAATGAATGTACTACGGAGTAGTATATCTTCAAATAATCGATATAAAAGTCCGCGATGGTATTAAATTATCTCTAAAGGATAAACCACCATAACCATTTTTATCTTTTACATTTTTATTAGTATCAATATTGCACCCGTGCGAAGCCGGGGCGGGCAGCTAGTATCTATATATACTAGTCCCCAGGTGACCGGCCTTGGTCTCTTTAGGGATGTTATTACACGTGGTACTAGCGTTGGCACGAAACCTACTCCCTAAAATAGATCCTAGTAGTCAATTGTATTGGTACCTACATGCAAGCCTCGGGATATATTCAGCATGTTAGCTTTCCAAGGATATGATATTAAAAGCAAATATGTTTTCGGATTCAAAATTGTTGACTTTTATGGTACCGCATTGAATCCTGTTTGTTGTATGTAACATTTTATGAATGCGGTTGAGATGCGTTATCTTCGAGAAATGACCTGCATTACCGAATCTGCAATGAAAAAATTCACAAAGCGACTGGCGTGAACGAGAGTGTTGTAACAATGAAGAAAGATGGATGGATGATGTGTATGTGTACCCTGCAGCCAAATCTGTTCAGCCTTATGCAATGCATTTTGATGCATTTCTGACAGATATTTGCCATGAAAAGAGAAGAACAATATATCCTGATTTTTTTTTTCATAAATCTATATATATATATATATATAGGAGATCCCATTTTTGAACTCACTCATCACGGGCGTTAGATAAAAAAAAACTTCAACTGTTGTTTCCATAGGGGAAGCAATAGTTGAAAAACGTATTTGTTTTTACTTTTGCACCCGGGCGAACCTGGGCGGGACAGCTAGTATATTATGTCCTAGGTGAAGCCGGGTGGGTTGCTATCTTAAGTACTTCCTTATAACAGATTAATTTTACTACTATCTTAATTATAATAATATATAATATATATATATATATATATATATCCTCACGCCTTCCCACAAGGGTCCCCGAAGGGGTAGGCAGAGGTGTGTAGGTAATACCCACACACCCACTTTCCGCCAGAGGTATATCAGGTGCCAACGTGACAGATGGCGAGTCCATCGCCGTTACTCAAGCACGACTATACATACGCCTTTGAACTTCTTCTCAGACGTATGCAGGTTTCCTCTCGATGTTTTCCTTCACCGTAAAGCTCGTGATGTGACTAATCACTGTACTTAAGTTCAGAAAAAACTCATTGGTACAGTCGGGATTCGAACTTGCGACCTTTGCGTCGCAGGTTCTTATTTAACTATCTTAATTAATTGCCTAAATTACGTATTATAATGTTCTTCCATTCAATCGAAACTTCAAGTGATCCAGGATCTTGTATTATTGTATAGTATACTAAATTGCATAAATGTATATTGGTAGCTATAGCTAAATTGATGTTCACGGACCTGCAATAGCTACATTTGAATGAGTTTCCTTGCAAGTTTCACGTGAATAGACTGTGAATTGCGTGATACGGATCTCATGGCTTGGAATAGCAATCGAGACAGGACAGGACAGCGTGCGCAGGCGCAGTCCCGTGTAATATTTAGGGCGCATAATCTCACTGATGACTCACGCCTTTGTCCTCTGAAATAGTGATGCGATAGACAAGTAAAAACATACTAACGTTATTGTACATTAGATGTTTTATCGCGGCTTCACTCGCGTGAAATTTGATTCCATTTTGTAATATCTTTTCTTAAAATAATAAAAAAAAACTTGTCCTATGTCTATTTTGCTACTAATATTTGGTATTGCTAATAATTTGGTATACACACACCAAATTGCATCCGATTCCGTTCAGCCGTTCTAGCGGATTGAGTAACAAAATTGCGTAACATCTTACTAATATTATAAAGACGAATGTTTGTTGCTCTTTCACGGCAAAAAGGCTGAACAGATTTGGCTGAAATTTGAAATGGAAACTTTGATGGCTTATACCTAGGATTACTAGGATTAGGATACTTAGGATTCTTTGTTCTGCGTTCGCATCGAATTAATTCCAGCGAACAGACTTCTTATTTTTAACCCGCGAAGAGAAAACTGTGGGAGCAAAGCGATTCTGTCTGCTTTTCCAATTCTTTAATAGAATTTATGAACAAATATGAAGATAACTGAATGTGAAATCTATTTCATAGAATTTTATAATCTAACATCAAATCATTATTATCAATCGGTTGATATGGATTAACGTCAAACTTTTTTGCATTTTTTCCTTCGCAAATTATTTCTATGATCTATACATATAATAAAAATGTAACGGATCGCTGTCTGTACATGGAAGATATATGACTATGTGATAGGCACCTTTTTCAACGCAAATAGCATCCAAAACACCGATTGTTATAATTTTTGTCTGTTTATCTGTCTGTGCGTTTGTGCACGCTAATCTCAGAAACGGCTCATCCGATTAAGATGTGGTTTTTACACGCTTTTTATTAGCTTCACTTGTATGTCAGTATGTCAGTATGTCAGTATGTAACTCTCCGTGGGTAATTAGCGCGCCTGCGGCCTTTCTTGGTTCTCGTAGCCGTTTCTCTGGCTCCCTTTTGAAAAATATCAAACTAAAAAGTTAATAATAAATATAGTTTAAAAATAAAAAATAAATTTTAATAAATTTGAATTAATAATAGTGTAAAATGGTGTCAATAGTTCTAAATATTTTATTGTTATCTGTCAATAAAATACTTATATCTATAAGAATAGAAGATTTATTATTTCGACAATATCTTAAAAAGCACCCAACGCTTTTTTAAATTATTTATTAAGAATTTTTACACTATTATTAATTCAAATTTATTAAAATTTATTTTTTATTTTTTAGTTTAGTTTTCTGTAAAAAGCGTGTATTTTTTAGTTTTTTTTTAAACTATATTTTTCAATAATATAATGTGGTAAGCTTTTCGTAAAATATACAAAGTAAATCAAAATGTATATCCAAAAAATGCTGCCCAAAGTAATTTTTCTACGCTAGTTGTTAATATATTCGAAAATCGAATAATTTCGTGTAGTCCCGATTACGTACAATATGTTAATATACCCTTTTGAGTAGATTCATTGAATTTTCTCCCTTAAAATGGTTAGTTAGTTGAAGAACACGTCTGCCATTTGGAACAGTTTAATTAAATGTTAATTGTCGCTATATAAAATAGCTATATAGATAGTTCCTATGAGCAATATGCGAAGGAAATAGATTTTACGAGTGGGTGCGGGCCGATTTATTTACGTGTGTTTACACTTAGACGATTTTATAGGCACAACGACACCGTCACAGCCATATCCACACGTAGGGACTGAACACTTTGGCACCACTTGGCAGATGCCAGTGCGCAGGCGCAGACTGCCACCTCTCTTATTTACGAGGATGCCTTGCTACATTGATGAACACTTGTGGGAGCTGTCGGAACTGGGAGTTACATAATTTATCCTACGTTTATGATTGTCTAAATTTAATTTTATGATCCTTGTAGATGTAAACATGTTTACTATGGATTAACGGCAAAGTATTGCAGTGTATTAAGTCAGCTTTCATCCTTATTAATATCTTAATACCTTGAGATTTCAGGCAAATTGCTACTCCCAAACTTATCAAAGCTTGGGAACTAGACAGTGATATAATGAAGAGACTAGCTGTGCGCGCAGTAAACCGCGTTAAATTTGCTGATGTTACACGAAGGGGCTTCTACTCAAGCCTTAGCGTTCGTTTCTTTTTTTTTTGAGAAATAAAACAATAAATATTTTCTATAATACCTGCGCCAAATTTCACCCATTTCCGTTCTGCTGTACTAGCTGGTATGACCGAGTCACAAACGTACATCTAACTTTTACATATATGCGAGACAAATTTATAAGACTAAGGTTCGTGTTCAACAAATATTCGTAATCACCACATATTCTACCCCAGCGGGAATTAACCCATATGTAGAGAGTGCTCGAGTTCCCTTCTAGACTTGCAGACCTCTTTAGCTTCGTCCACATTCATCAGTCTCTTTATACATGCTCGTCGGTTTCGAATAGTCTTGACGTGTCCATCCTTGAGTGTCCGATCTATTTCATCTAGCTAGTTGGAACGTGGTCTTTCTTCGCTTCTTCCGCTTACTATTTAGAAATAATTGATTTTTTTAGCAGCATCCGCGAATGTAATTGTTTTAGTAATTGTATCCAGCGAATTAAAGTCGACAACCAATCAGGCTCAGCTGCAGGGCTTCCGGGTGTTGATTGACGCTGATTGATATTGTTTCTTATTATCGCTGGACGGTCGCCGGACATTCGCCCGACACTTGTGTGTCTTCCATTTGATTAACGTAGGAGTATCGCTGGTACTCCTCGTTGATGTGTTGCACGCTAGATTTGTCTTAAATGAAATGCATTATTATAGTGTTATATAATAACAATCATTATATAATCAAGAGCCGTGGTGGCGGAGTGGTTCGAGCAGTTGCCTGCGACGCAAAGGTCGCAAGTTCGAATCCCGACTGTACCAATGAGTTTTTCTGAACTTAAGTACAGTGATTAGTCACACCACGAGCTTTACGGTGAAGGAAAACATCGAGAGGAAACCTGCATACGTCAGGGAAGAAATTCAAAGGCGTATGTATAGTCGTGCTTGAGTAACGGCGATGGACTCGCCATCTGTCACGTTGGCACCTAATATACCTCTGGCGGTAAGTGGGTGTGTGGGTATTACCTATACACCTCTGCCTACCCCTTCGGGGACCCTTGTGGGAAGGAGTGGGGATATATTATATATTATATTATATATTATATTATATATTATATTATTATATATAGTTAGATTACGTTAAGTATTATCATCGTACCCAATCTACATTTAAAGGTCGTTGGCGATTACTTGTGAAAAGATAAAAAAAATTTAATCTTTTATTGCCATCGTGATGCATATAACCCAATAAAATAACCCTTCCGCTTTGGTTCCCGCATCCAAGCCCTTGCTATCTTATCATATTGTATTATGTGTTTATTTAGACATTTATAGGTTGAGGAAACCTGCATACGTTTGAGAAGTTGGGAATTCGTACTCGTCGTATTCGTCGAAAAGGCGTAGGTATGTATAATCGTTCTTGAGTAACGGCGATCTGTCACGTTAGCACCTAAAATATATCACTAGCGGAAAGCGGGTGTGTGGGCACTACTTATACACCTCTGCCCACCCCTTCGGGGACGCTTATGGGAAAGCGTGAGGATATAGGTATTGTCTTTATTTATAGGTATATATTAATTTTATATTATTATTATAATTGTTCTCGAGTTCGCAATTGCAAGGTCAGTGTCGGCCCTGCACAAATCATTCCCGTACCAAGTCTCATCTAAGCCGTTAATTAAGGTTTTTATTTAATTCACACTCATCCCCGGTTTATATGAATCAAGTGAGTTCAAAATTACATGCTCCCTACATCCTTTGATCCACCGTCGCCGCGAGCCACGTTGCCACTCTGAGCTCAAAAACATTTGATAATATAAGAACCTTTCTTTATTAATAAACGACACGTCTTTAACAATTTAATTTCACCGTTGCTTGTGATGTTCTATTCGGAACCCAAATTATCGACTTGGTTTGATCCCACGCCCAAAATAAAATATCATATTTCCTGTCAGTCGAGCAAGCTTCAGCATTTGAGTGTCTTTTTTCATCATTTTTTTCAGGGCATCAGGTTTTTTAGAGTCTGTGTTGTGTTGCACATGTTTGTTCAACATGAGCGACGTATTCTCGACATGTTGTGTGTTGGGTTTTTTGGTGTCTGCTGGTACAAAAGTTATGTACTTACCATATTTTGTTACGAGGAACGTGTACAGAATGTGCGATTTCACTATTATTGGTTGCTTGTGTTAGGCTAAAAATACGTGTTATCTATTACTCGCCGGCAAGATATCGGATCTATGATTCACCCCAAAGCGATTCACGCACGCAGATCTTATTTTTTACACCTTTAAATAAAACGATAGTATCCAGCCAGTATATAAATACAGTGCAAAAAAAATGTGGGCTGTGGGCTTGTTTACAAAATAGTTAATAAGGTCCTTATTAAACGTCGCGAAGAGTTAGAAAACTTGTAGATAAATGAAATTGCACAGTGTATCGCTGGGTATTACAGTCCCTGCGCCGCTTCTCACGGTTCCGCACTTGCATAATGCGCCTGCGCACGTAACGCGCGTAACACCCGTATTATGCATGTGAGGCGCATCGCCCAGCTCCCGGCTTGGTGCACTGTAGCTTGGTTGGATACATAAGAAATTACGTAAACATCAAAAATCGTTTTGATATGGTATCTAATCCAGTCTCGATTTTGAACAAATTTGACTAGTAAATCTGGCAATGTATTGTTACGAGCTGGGGTTCGGGATAATCAATGATAGCCGGTTGTTACTCTTAAACGTCACTTTATTCTATTACACTGAATAATTCCGGAAACTTGTACGATAAATCAGTACACTATCACTATAGCACTATTCACTACAACACAGTACTAGTAAAACACAGTAAACCCTAGGTACTGGAACACTTCACTAACACTGTACACTCACTATAGTCACTGATAAAACACTTGTGATCACTCGCACTGAACTCAACTGACTGACTGACTAGACTTCTCAGTGGACGAACTCTCTAAACTGAACTAACTGTGCCCATCGGGTACCGCCTTATATATGGCACCGGCACGATATTCTAGATATCGGTGGAAGGTTCTAGACCGCCATTAAGACTTTCGTGGAATAGCCATTTAAATGCATCCGCAGAACAATGGCCGGGCGACGTAAACAAGTTGTTTACGTCCTTTCTTAATTGCATCCTTTTGTTTACATTTCCGGCTAAGTGTTGTTGTTTGGCATGGCTTTCACACGGCAAGCCCTCCAGAACCTTCCATCGTAACACTGCCCCCTCCTTAGACATGCTCGTCCCGAGCATCGTTAGACCCATGGTAGCGCGCCAATCGATCGACGTGGACGACCTTCGGAGCTCCTCGTGGTCCCTTTTGTATCCGATATATCACATCGATGATCCTAGTGACAACCCGGTAGGGTCCATCCCATCTTGCTCGTAGCTTGGTAGATACTCCTTTCTTCCGTACTGGATGGTGAAGCCACACCAGGGATACCCTGCCGAATCCAGGATTGTTGATGTTTCCGTCATAGCGGGTCTTCATCTTTTCAGACTTCTTTTGACCGAATTGCCTCTTGTGGCCGCAGAAGCCGTTCATTCTCATGCGCCCGTCACCCGCATAATCCGTCACAGAAATTGGAGAGTTCGGTATTCTTGGGGCTCCTCCAAAACCAGCAAGCCTCCTCGTTGTCCTGGCCTCTATCATGGTCCTGTCTAGACTTGCTGGACAATTAAACTGCAGGTAGCCCTTTTCTTTGACTGCCGTAATTTCTTTTCCAACATGAAAAGTCAGCTCCTTAAAATGATCGGTTTGCTCCTCTTTATCATGCTTCAGCTGCTCCTGAAGCTGTCGTGTCTGCTCTTCCTGAAATAGCACTTGTGCTTCCTGACGTCGCACTTGCTCCTGACGCCGCACTTGCTCTTCCTGACGTCGCACTTGTTCTTCCTTATCGCGCCTCAGTTGCTCTTGAAGCTGTCGTATCAGCTCTTCCTGACATCGCTCTTGCTCTTCTTGAAGTTGGACTTGCTCTTCCCGAAGTTGTACTTCCTCTTCCTGACGTCGCACTTGCTCTTCTTGACGTCGCACTTGCACTTCCTTATCACTCCTCAGCTGCTCTAGAAGCTGTTGTGTCAACTCTTCCTGACATCGCTCTTGCTCTTCTTGAGGATGCACTTGCTCTTCTTGAGGATGCACTTGCTCTTCTTGAAGATGCACTTGCTCTTCCCGAAGTTGCACCTGCTCTTCCTTATCGCACTTCAGCAGATCTAGAAGCTGCCGTGTCTGTTCTTTCTGACGTTCTTCCTGACGTCGCCTCTGCTCTTCCCAACGTTCTTCCTGACGTCGCCACTGCTCTTCCCGACGTTCTTTCTGACGTTCTTCCTGACGTCGTCTCTGCTCTTCCTGACGTTCTTCCTGACGTCGCCACTGCTCATCCTGACGTCGCCACTGCTCTTCCTGACGTCGCCACTCGTCTTTCTGACGTCGCCACTGCTCTTCCTGACGTCGGTCCATCTCCTGCAGCAACGTTATGAGCTCAGCTATGTCGATGGTAGCCGAAACTTGAGGATTCATTGGCGGTGCATTCCCAGCATCGCCAGTGGCCGTCGGCTCCGCAGCCTGCTGCTCTTGCTGCATTGCTTGGGTTGGACCCGGAGTGTCGTCTTTTGGTAGAACCGGCATAATTATCCCTCACTTCTGACACCAATTGTTACGAGCTGGGGTTCGGGATAATCAATGATAGCCGGTTGTTACTCTTAAACGTCACTTTATTCTATTACACTGAATAATTCCGGAAACTTGTACGATAAATCAGTACACTATCACTATAGCACTATTCACTACAACACAGTACTAGTAAAACACAGTAAACCCTAGGTACTGGAACACTTCACTAACACTGTACACTCACTATAGTCACTGATAAAACACTTGTGATCACTCGCACTGAACTCAACTGACTGACTGACTAGACTTCTCAGTGGACGAACTCTCTAAACTGAACTAACTGTGCCCATCGGGTACCGCCTTATATATGGCACCGGCACGATATTCTAGATATCGGTGGAAGGTTCTAGACCGCCATTAAGACTTTCGTGGAATAGCCATTTAAATGCATCCGCAGAACAATGGCCGGGCGACGTAAACAAGTTGTTTACGTCCTTTCTTAATTGCATCCTTTTGTTTACATTTCCGGCTAAGTGTTGTTGTTTGGCATGGCTTTCACACGGCAAGCCCTCCAGAACCTTCCATCGTAACAGTATGTTTGTGGATCAATCTGTGTAACCTTATCAGTTATACAGCACCTGCTGATACTATCTGGATGAAACGTAGGAGTGACAACTGCCAATATTTAAAAGCAATCTCGTATCTTTCCAAGTTGGCACATGCTATTGTCGAGCCACCACAAAGGCCGGAGCGGCGGCTGCGTCTAGAGTTACCAATGAAGATGACATGCGCACGAGACATAGAAGATAATCCTCGGCAGATAAATGCTTAAATATAGCCTCCTATCAACAAAAGATCGAATTCCACGATTGGAACCGAATCCGCGCCCATTTTACGGAAGCAGTAGGCGCCAGCTGCCAATGAAGTATCGAATGGCAAGCAGATAATAAAGGATTTCTTAATGCGAATGACGCGATGCGAGCCGGGAGCGATGCCCAGAATGTTTTCACGCTAAATCAAGTCGAGACAGTGGGGTCCTGTAATATACACTGGCTTCAACTTGAATAATCGTATTGAAATGCTTTCCAGATCTTCTTACACGGCTTTTGTTTAGTACGTACGTCATCACGTTCATAAGCACAAGTTAAAAGGGCGGTTCATTGAAAAGTTTAAAGATAACATTTATAGGCACTTTGCATGGTTCGATGAACTTAAGCTGACATTTCATCGGTAGTCACAGTTCCGCAATCTTGAGGTTCCTTGTTGATATTTGTGAGGGTACAATACGATAAAAAGGTATTTAATATTGTAAGATTGGACCATATTGATAATTGTAGATGAATCTGTTTGTCTGTTTCTGCCTACGCACTGACGGAGTACCGTTTTCACGAAGTAATATAATATTTACTTGCATCTCCAAAAATCATGGATAACTGCAAATCTTTATACACAAATATTTTAAGTCTTTTTTTTTATGCCCAATTTCAACCTATAAAATAAATGTTCACGAGGAAATATGAGACGTGTTTCAAATCCATTTTTTAATTCTTAAAAATACTTCGTAATTAAAACGCATGATTTGCTAATATTTATATGTATCCAAATAAGTATAATAAAAAAGGGTTTTAATGGTTTGTGTACATTTTTTATCTCATGGGTAAGAATAATATTCAAATAGAATAGAATAAAAAAATTGGATGAACGACTTACACATGTTACACAAGTATAATTATGATAAAATGAAAATTTCTGTCTCTGCCAGTTAAAAGTTGGGCGCGGAAGTCCATGACCGGATACAGGGGTGGACGGCGGGTGGGCGGAGAGAATATCCGGCGACGTCCTCGCCTTTCCGGTCTTTCACTTCCGGTTCACTATCTGTGCGATTCACTCCGGTGGGCAGTGAAAAGTAAAATGTAAACGGTACAAAGACGTTGCCATATTGGCTACTATTCTGAGTATTCTGAGGTGTTGAAACAAATTAACGTTATCATATTAGGCTTAGTAACTTTGCTCGGCTAAGTAGCAAAAGTTCCCGGAACTCACGCTACGAGAGTCAATACAAAAAAGAAAAAAAAATAGGCTTAGTAAACGTGCACTGTGAATGAATCGATCTACAACCCAATTTGAGTCTTAAAGACCCAAAGGCTTTATAGGATCCCATTTTTATTAAATCCTAATTCAGTTGCTTCCTTACCTGGTATATGAAAATATTCGTAGGAGATATACAATCTTTCAGTATCAGTCATACAATCTACAAAAAAGGTTCAGTAAATTCCACTCTCAGATTGTATTAGGTTAACCAGACGGCCGTCTGGTCTTGTGGTTTGAGCTCCTGATTACGAAAGTTGAGGTCGCGAGTTCGATTCCCGCTGAGGGCGTGATTTGTGTGATGAACACGAGTATTTGTACCTTAGTCTTGGATGTCCTATGTATTTATGTATATATCTATCTATATAAGTATATCATTGTCTGGTTAATAGCCCAAGCTATGCTTAATTACGGACATATTAAATAGTTCTTGTAAGTAGTTTACTATGTGAATAAATCAATTAATACTATATATAAACCGACCAATGAGGTACGTAAACAGGATCTAAGAAATGTTTAATTTTAAAATGTGAATGATGCATTCTTATATAACGGCTCGCAAGTCTCAAAAGAACTCAGTGGGAGAGCGAAGTATTAATAATTTTAGTATTACCACGCCGGAACACAAATTAGGTGTTACACGATTGCTTAATTATTCTTCTCATGGCCAGCGTTGTGTTGGGATAATAGTGTTCAGAATATCCATAAATGTGATTTAAAGCATATTGTTAATCAAATCTATTATATGGGATAAACATACAATATTTCGCTGACTACCACACAGGCTAGGGTGAGAGTGTGGAACGCCAGTGGCCGCTAAACTAACAGAGTTTTTTTGCCAGTTTCAATTATATAGATACTCTAGATCTTTATATAGAATATTTTTTTCATTATTAATAGTTACCGATGGCCCAGTTTTAGTTGTCACTTGCAAGATCCAGACTGCAGGTTTGAACCCCGGCGGTGTATACTAATGTGTTTAGGTACTTAGTCAAGAGGTTTAAGGTTATCGGAAGACACCGTGAGGAAATCTGCATACGTTTTCGTATTTAAAAGATGATGGTATATTCGCCTTCAGTCTGGCTAAATACAAGGTAATGTTGAGACACCTTTGCCTTCGGGGAACCCTAAAGGGAAGGCATGAGGGTGTGCAATTATTTTCTTTTATATCTAATAAGAAAATATTCTGTGAATACGACGTGTTATTAAATTACCTAAGTGTGTTGAAAAGTGACTAGGGCTAGACGCTAGATATGAACCAAGTATATTAAAAATAGATTTGAGTAGGTAGTGATGTCATCTTCAAATTCCTTTTACACTGGTAACTTTATAGATACCTCCTATTTAGAGTTCCGTTAATGAATGGCAAAAACACGGAAACCACTCGTATAGTTTCGTTATGCTGGCTTATCCGTTCACTCACAGTCCGTCACAAGCTTCAATTGTTTCATAAAATTGCGATTTCACAATGAGCTGTCGTAAAGAAATTATTATTCTTAAAAAAGGAATAGTTGGGATCTTAGTACAATGTTGCCAGCATGTGATTGGTAACCCCCAAACGCTTATAGAGCAAGCCTTATAAGCCATAACAATGCACATACTTATGATAATTTGCCACATTTGTAGTATAAAAAATTTGCTTAGGAACCCTAAGCGAATGCGACTCCGCTCGGCGCTTGCCCATTTTTTCCATTCTGACAGTAGCTAACAAATGGCGACACAAGGCGACGAGAACGGACTACCGGTTACGACTCTGATGTCATCTCACAATATCCACTTGGTGGAATGTGTACAATACGTTTTTTTACGGGATTACATAATTTTGTTTTTAAATTAATGGCCTGGAAATTTAAATATTGAAGGTAAGTTATAAATTATGTATTCTACCCATAGCAGTAGGTACAGTTTTAGTAATACTTTATAGCACCAATATCAAAAGTGACAGTCATGTCGATAAATTTCGCTTCAACAAGAAATGCTAATTTTACAGTCTTATTAGTAGTCAATCAGAAGGGAGGTGTGCAACAACGGAATATTCCGTTGAATAATGAAGGGCAACTGCAATTTTGAACGATACGAGTATTAACTTCCATCCTATGTACAGAAGATTACCTACGCAATTTGAAGTTAGGTACGTACCAAGTTTTTGTTACTGGGCTTAGGATCAGAAATTTATTTCATTATTGCGAGCACCCATGGGCTACAGTATTTTGTGTTTATTTTTTTTTATTATGTGCGATTGTCATTGTTGTTTTGTAGTAAAAAAAAAACTTGCCCGATCGTTACTTCGATTGATACTTGATTTATTAATTCAAATGTTATTAATACCAAAGTTATATTAATGTAATTTAGAAAAACACGTCAGCCTATTTTTATTTTTCCAATGCTGTCTTTGAGCTTGTCTATAACTTCGAAAATGAAAAAGAAAAAATTGTTGGTGGTATTTTATTTACTCAAATTAGTATGTGTCTATTACCTACTTATAGGCGTATATATATGCTTGAGTATATCGCAGCATCTCAGAACATAAATAATGTATAGGGCCACAATCCACATACATAATGTAGGTATCGTATTGACTGCACCGTGGCTACAATGTATGGTGTCCACACATGCGCGGCCGATCAAGACAAGTGCACTGACATACAACGGTTCAATTCTCGGAATCGGGTTAATTCGGTGCGTGACGTCACCAGCGCCCGCGCAAACTTCCTTGTCGGACGGAATAACAACTCGTGAGTAATTAATAGTTAAATCCATTTAGTTCCTGACTGCCGCTTGGTGATTGTCGCTTTCAATGTTTATTGTTTATAATGTGTGTATGTACAGAATGTTCACTTCAAACATTTTGGTGAGTTTGTCGATTGGTCGTTTTAGCCAAACACGTATTTCAGAGGCAATGTGACAGATGTCAGGTCTGTCGCCAACTGTCACGCATGACTTCACTATACCTACCACTATACACGTCTTTGCATTTCTGTCAGATGAATGCGCTTGGATGTATCTCTTCACAGTAAAGCTCGTAGTGATAAATCACTGTTCCTTTGTTAAGAAAAACTAAATCATGGGGACTAAAACATATCCAATCTAATTATATGCTTTCGATTACTTTCCTGCTATATGCTCTTATATATATAGGTATCTTTATCTAAACCATAAATATATTTTTTTTCATTTCGTTTCTCATTTCATTATAATAATAATATATAAATAATAAAATATATAGTTATATAACATAGTTAGCCGTGGTGGCCGAGTGGTTCGAGCAGTTGCCTGCGACGCAAAGGTCGCAAGTTCGAATCCCGTCTGTACCAATGAGTTTTTCTGAACCTAAGTACAGTGATTAGTCACACCACGAGCTTTACGGTGAAGGAAAACATCGAGAGGAAACCTGCATACGTCAGAGAAGAAATTCAAAGGCGTATGTATAGTCGTGCTTGAGTAACGGCGATGGACTCGCCATCTGTCACGTTGGCACCTAATATACCTCTGGCGGAAAGTGGGTGTGTGGGTATTACCTATACACCTCTGCCTACCCCTTCGGGGACCCTTGTGGGAAGGCGTGAGGATATAATAATATATATATAATAATAATATAATATATATATTTCATTAATTTATTTATAATAACAGTTTGGTGCTATGAATACTAATCACCAAAGAAAATATAAATTAGAAGATACCCTTTCTTATATTATAAACACGAGTCTTAGTAGGAATGCATTCAGATATTTGTGACTACAAGTATTTTAACGTGCCTATGTTTATGTATGAGTATGAACTCATATTTACCAAAATTACCTATATAGGTTTATTAGGTTAATTTTTGGTAATAAACCGAGATTCCAAATGTATTAATTATACTATGCACTAATAAAGAAGTACTATGCACTTACAAAGTACATATAATATCTATATTTAAAATAGAAGGCATGTCGATCTATACGTTTTGTTTTGCTATGGACAGATGTTGCAATCGGGGTGCCAGCGGGATGTCCGTCCGTGTTTGTTACAAATACGACGAGATATTTTAAATAACAATTGACGATCATTATTATTACAAACCCTTTGAAGATAAAGCTCCCGCAGCTTGTCGTACGATTTTTATTACCAACAATAAATATTAAAGAATATCTAATTAAAGAATTAAGAATAACATTTTGCAATTTTTTGAGAAAAAAGAACACAATTTATTTATAATAATATTTACAAATAAAATGCAGTAATTACGGAAAACATATTACACACATATTGGCATTCCGTTCAAATGCATAAATATTAATTTACGCTAGAGGAAGAGGCAGGGCTCTGCCTCTCTACCATTTTTCCATTGGGAATACATTTAGGCGCCAACCCGTCGCCGTCTCAGGCGCATCAAATCGCCTTCGAATTTCTTCTCGAACGTATGCAATTTGATAGGTAGATATGACAAATCACTTTATTAATATTCTGAAAAATCCACTTGATTCTGACCAGGGTCTAAACATGCAATCGTACCTTTGCAGGCGACTACAGAAGCCACACTGCCACCACGCCATACTTAAATATCATTTACATAATTATAAAGGAGAACGGTAATGAGTTAGCCACACGAGTCTACCGGCTTAGAGATCCAAAAAAATTTAAAAGCCTCGACGGGTTCTGATTGGAACCACATGACTTAGTTGAACGACAAAATAAATTAAAAAACAATCACCAGATCATTTGAGTAAACATAAAAAAATATTTAAGCCTCGCTGCAGTCGAGACATTTGCTCCCGAAAACGAACTCGGTAGTCTTTAAAGATTAACGAAAATGTATTTCGGGTTTCATGTGAGTTTACGTAGAGAGATCTTCGCCAAGTTAACGTTAACATCGGCGTTATTGTTTCAAGGACCCGATGATACGCAGCGTGGGAAAGCTTGGGGAGGTCAGGTGGCAGCACATGTGGTGCACTCCTGTGTAGGATGTTTAAAAATAATATTTAAAAAACACAAGCGTAGGTGTTGAGATTGGAGCGGACTTCGCGGGGGAGTACAGTGAGGGACGCGTGGACTCCCGGTGGTCTTTAAACAATAACAAAATATTATCTTATTTATGATGCGCTTAGTATAGCAAGGGCTAAAACATGTATTTATTGGTGTCTATAAATTATATAACCGCACTGTAAAATATTCAATTATAATACACTTTTGTTGAGGACGAGTCGATCGTTTCATGCCTTATGCGGTTGCTATAATATTGATCTGTTTTTTTCATATTACTAGCGTTTGTATGCAACTTTGCCCGCTGAAAGCCAGATTTATATCTTAATGCCTTTTCATAAGGGTCCTCGAAGAGGTAGACAGAGGCGTGTAGTATCCTCTTTTCGTCGGAGACTTCATAGGAGATTTCGTAGGTGCCAACGTAAATACCAATGTACCTATGTTAAATGAATTATGGTACGAATTAAACGTGATTACAAGAAACAGATGTACAGATAAACTAGAAGAATAAACATTAAAAAAATTGTGAAAATAGGTTCTATATATTATTTTTAAATGTTCTATATATTTGGTTAATTAATACCTTTCCAATGTACGGACACGACACGTCTACAGATTTATTATAGGTATGTAAGGTTTTATATCATCATCAGCAGTCTTGGCGCAATTTGTGTTTTATATGTGGTGAAACATTAATCTAACTATACTAATATTATACAGAGGCAGTTTGTTTGTCAGAACTAGTCTGAGGCACTACCAATCCGATTAGTTTTTATATTTAACTAGCTGTCCCGCCCAGCTTCGCCCGGGTGAAAAAGTTAAACTTCCTGAAACACGATCGCAGCGCCACCTATCGGGTCCCATTGTGATGTAAGCTATCCTATCTTTTAAGTTGGATCAAACTGCACACGGTGTGCAAATTTGATTGAAATCGGTTAAGTAGTTTAAGAGCCCATCGCGGACAAACAACGTGACACGTAATTTATATATATTAAGATTAGGCACTTTATTGAGTTATAGCCCAATCGAGTGGAGCAGTATTCATATACATATATGGGTAATCAAATTTGGTGCGGATGAAACTGCGGAGCATAGTTAGTATTATTTATATGACCCATTTTAGGGTGCCGTTTCAAAAGTTGTAAGAAGCTACCATTAATCTCGTTTCGGTGTCTATATGCCTGTCACACCTAGTTATTTCAGGGGTGCTAAAAGAGGCTTGGAATTAAGTAGGAGTATTTTTACCTATTCGTTTTATCAGCATAAGGTCCCTTTTACCAGTGTGACCAATTCTTTTAAGCTTCTGAAAACCTTATTCATTGCAGGAGCATATAAACCACCCACCCAATGGCTTGCCAATTGGTTGCTTTCGTCTCTAAGAAGGAGAATATGCGTTTTGTTGTGCTAAACCTTTTATATTGATCAGTGAAATCTAGACCCAAGATAGGCAATTCACTTGCGATCATGAAGTTTTTTAACCTTTTCATTAATTGCGCCTATAGAGCTAACAAGATAAACAATTTTTATTATATATATTAAACCCAGAATACAATTGCACTAGAAAGTATACTGAGGATACTTGAGTGATGTATTCTTTTATACACGTAGCTTTGCTATTTGTATACAATTTTGTTTCGATACATAGAAATCCTAAATGCAGTCACTTTATTGTGTGAAGGCTGGTAATCTTTGCATTATTATCACGTGGCCTGCTGGGAAGAATTTAATTTTGAAAAGTAAATCTCTGCCCTGGAGCAACGCCCATGATTGGCTTCTGTACGACACACGAGCCCGTGGGACTGCGGTGATAATGGACAGGAATTTGCAACGTGGGTGTCCGCATTATGCAGCGCTTTTTATGCCTTATAGATAAAGCGTATTCTGCCCGACGATGCGCAATAATGTGGGCTTTGAATGAACACACAGGGTGCGTAAACACGCCCAGTGACGCGTTGCCTCATTGGCCTTTTGGTAAGTTACGCGTGCTTCTAAACTTCCTCTTTAAAGCCCTTGGCTTGGTTTACCTCGCCTTACAATCAATTCCATTCTATACAGCCGAATAATATGTGTATATACCGACATAATGTACTGGACAAATACTTGTGTTCTTTTTGTTTCATGCACCTTTGTTGTACTATTTTTCGCAGTACTTCGACAAAACAGAAAACCCATTGAGGTTTCCCAAGAGAGTGCAATATGGAGTTATTCAAGAAGGGAGATAAAAAGATTCCTGCGGGGTAGGCAATACCCCTTGCAAGCGTCTATAGGCGTCCATGCCACATAGGTCTTAAAGAAAAGATACTTTAAGAACGTATTGGTACCTACGTATCTCAAAATAGCTACGGACACACATTTCTGATGGTATTCGTAAATTGGAAACTGACCTGAATTTAAATCAAAAACTCAACTCATATACCCCACCACTGGATACATACAGTATAGATGATGTAAGGTAGAAATGAAAAATATCGGTAATACTTTTGCGAAGGTAAACATACCGCGATAGTCATTTCAAATTGAATGGAGTCATAGTCGGATATTGCAAATTAGCATGTTAAATCAGTGGGTGCGAGATTCAGTAGGTGGCAGGTACAATACAAGGTACCGTCATTACAGCACGGAAACCAGACATAGGTAAGTACAGGTACAAGTAAGTACATCAGGGTTGGCCTTAAAAAAATCTCACTATCGGTAAGCGGTTACTGGCTCCTGTGGGTTCAATACCAAAGTTTAATTTAAGCTAACACAAAAACTCACCCTACTTGAAGAACTCCATTAAAAAAGTAAGGATTATTTGAAAAAAATATGGAAATTATGATTGATCCGTTAGATTCTTCAGTTATTTCTACCTCAAAATTATTTTAAGGAACCTATCTACCCGTAAATAATTCATACCAAAACTATTGTACTTACGTATTATCACTGTTTACAATAGCAAAGAAACACGCATCGAGCACTTTAAAATACAATATATCTCGACTAAATTGACAGCCCTGACGTGGTGCTACGCCTACAGATCTCTTTCGTCATAAGTAAAACACAGATTATATTTACCCACAGACGAAATGTATCTTCTTCATATTATATATGATACGGAAATTCTCCATTAGGACTCTACAGATTTCTTGAGCAAGTAGCGAATTATGTTTTAATATTTATTACCTGTTTGAGGATCTTATTTTAATTTCTTTGTAATAAGGCATAGGTACTGGCTATGTGGATGTTACTGTTTCTTGTCGATTAAATTATGGCACTTTGAAAAATTTATATAATTACATATTACATAAGCGTTTGCTGCGGACGAGGATTATAATATGCTTATTAAATTTATGGAAAATTTTGCGTGTGAATGCAAGTGAAGACGCCAAATCCGACTCTGTACGTTGACACCTAAATAAGCTCCGAAAAGTGGGTGTGTGAGTATTACTACACACCTTTGACCCTTGTGTGTCGGCGTGAAGATATAAAATGTAACTATAAAGGTATGTACAATAAGAGTTAAAACCAACTATCGCTAGCTATTACTACTACTAATGTTAAGAAATTATATATGTATCGTGGTAAGGTAATATTTAATATTCCGTTCTTCAAATGTCATTCCCAGTTCATCAAATATAGGTACTTATTAACAGCAATATATTTATGTATATCATATCAGTGGTACAATAAGGTAGTAACCTTCCTTTAGAATATCAATATACTACGGGCACTTTGATGTAAATAAAATGATAATTAACCATTCAACAATTGAAACAATAATGTCTTTCAGGAAACTTGGATATTTAAGTTTCACAGAATAGATTAGTACAGTAATTAACAATTGACGTCAATCCTTCGTTTAGAGTATCTCTGCCATAATCGAATTAATTACTTACATAGATATACCTACATGTCGAGGGTAGGCAGAGAGAGTAGAGCGTCAGTTCTTTCGAGACTTACATAGGTAAGAACCTCTTTCGCTTCATTTATAACATACTCGCTGGCTTCGTGGACTCTAGACGTTCCTATATTGAAGTATTCGAACAAAATAATTAAAAGCAATGAATATTCACGATAGACTAACATAGATAAAAAAAAAGATGTGACCCTATTTTACTGCAGCGAGTGTCAAACAAACCACACACGCTAACGCTATTTACTAGAGCAGACAATGATCTGTGTTATTGTTTATGGAAAATTCTACGTAGTTTAGATATTCTCCTATCTTCAGATATACATTTTAAAATCGGTCTAGGAATAAGTTAGGCGTTATATTAAATACTAGTTGGGCCCGCGGTTTCACCAGCGTAAATTCAATTTTTATTGTAATTTTTTAATCCGGAATAAGCTTGCTATATGTTAATTCACTTAATAATCTATGTTTAAACCGAATTTCACACAATTCCGATCAGTAGGTAGTCTTTGCAAGAAACGCGAACAAGCATTCGCATATTAATACAATTTGTGGGATAACTACTTCCGTGTGTCTGAACAAGATTTCACATTATATGACACATCTCAAGTTTTGTAACAGAAAACAGTGCAGAATCGATCCATAACCGGTGTATTGCCTCCTAGGTATACAAAAGGGAAGTAATTCCTAGTCAAATTGCGTAATAAACAGTTGTAAGTGCAAGAGCTCGGTCCGAAATCAGCATCTATTGTGATAGGAGCACTAGGCTCGCCTTGACGACTACTTCCCGGTTCAACGGACGTCAATGAGATCGCATACCGAACTGTGACTTGACGCCTACTCGCCGTAGAAATGCATCCAGCTAGGTGACATGCGATGAGCATCACAACACCGCTAAACTTGTATTACAAAACACGTCCTATCGTTAATATTCACCAGAGGTTTGCCGCTTGGAGCAACCGAGAGACTGAGTTCCATTTAGACACGCAATTGCTACGTACTCGTATTACATACTTATTAGTTTGGACTTGGATGATTAAGGATAAGCCGCTTTTATCTCTTCTGGAGATGGCACCCAACATCCGGTTCCATACTGGTATGCGCCTAACGTAAACTATAGGCGCTAGCATTTCCCGGGGTATTGTTTGCACCTTCCAGATTTGATATTGAGATGAGTGGCTCTTTTCCTGTGGGCATACAGATTGACGGTTCTCACTTTCGCCGGCTTACCATACCACAAGAACTCGGTACTACCTTAGAGTTCAACCCTTTGGCTGCGATCATCTGTTAGGTGGAGGTCCTATTTGAACAAGTCAATTTCTGAAAAGAGTCCTTGTGCCTTACTCTCTATAACAGTATATAAATCACCTATGAAGTATGGTTCGAAATTCAAACACACAAAGAGAAGTGCCTGGAAGAAGGTGTAGAGAAAGACCATGTTCCAACTATCTTAACCGAAGCGGACTAACTAGCATAGTGGTAAGGTTAAGAGTAGTCGAAACCGGTGAGCATTCATAAAGAGTATGATGAACGTTAAATACATTATCCAATGGGCAGAGAGAATTGAGCGCCAGTTCTTTCTTATAGACCCATTTGGTTTCATCCTCATCCATCAGTATTTCCATGAATGCTAGGCGGTTTCAAGGACTCCTAACGTTCCTATCCTTAACTGTCGGTTCGATTGATCGACTGATGAACGTAGATGAAGCCAAAGCGCCTCTTCTCTCTCTGCCTAAACGTGAGAAGCTCGGCATGATGATAATGATGTCAAGTCGTACCTGAGAGATTATTACGATCGGCGACAGCTTTAGATTATCAGGTTCGTCAAATCGGTAATCATTCAGTAGTATTCGTTGCCTATAGTATTGTCTTGTACTGGAATTTTCCTCAGTGTGGGGAATTGTCAAATAGCAAGTCACACACGAATAGCTCCAGTCGGTCTGATCAATTATTTTTTTTCACCATTCCAATCTGTGCTAGTTAAATGATTTTCTGACGTCTTAGCCTTGAATTGAATTTGATAGTATCTGGTTTCCGGAATTGTCCCGTACACATTAGTAGATACCTATCTATTACAGTTATAAAATGCCTCAACACTGGCTGTTACTATCTGTTATATAACAAGTGGTCAGTACGGATAATTAGTACCTACTGCTGGTGGCAGTAAAAAATACCTTGCTTACCTCTCACAGCCTATTTAGCATATTATCGATATACGTAACGTTAAGGATATACCATAAAATTTTATGAAAAAAGCGACAAAGGCTCTCATTTACAGATACCAATAATAGCTGTAATTTAAATGTGAAAAGGTATTAGTTATTTTTTTAATTGTCTTCGTAGCCTGAGTTCTGCGAGCTTTTGCTAAAGTCCTCCAGCCAGGCACTTCTTAGGTGCTAAGCAAACA
Source organism: Drepana falcataria (assembly GCA_945859725.1). Classification (NCBI taxonomy): domain Eukaryota; kingdom Metazoa; phylum Arthropoda; class Insecta; order Lepidoptera; family Drepanidae; genus Drepana; species Drepana falcataria. Next base: position 7,808,962 of record OX243926.1, read on the forward strand.
CGGCCCCCCCTGTGGGGTTCGGAACTCGGCTTAGGGCGTTGCTGAGCTAGAGCGCTGGACTGGCTGGGTGATATTTTAATTTTGTTGGTTGGTTTAATTCTTTTTGCTCGGGGGTAAATTACGGTTTACCCCCCGGTTTGTTCACGTCAAGCCTCTCCGGCGAGGATGGAATATGGGACGGTTCTGTTGAATGGTGGTTTAAGCAAGGGCTTCTTGTAAGACCATTATATCGTCATCCAGTTCGATGATGGCATGCTTCTACGTGCCTTAATTCGATATAAGAGACGGTCTGACTACTAGAGGGTTGAGGTGTGGTTGAGATAAGAATTGAAATGGCCTTTCTTATCTTTATGTAAGCATCGCCTAACCATGTCTAACCTCTTAGCTGTAGCCCTCGCTGCGCTCTCGAGCACCTTTCAGACTGAACTGCCCCAATCCCCGACTGTAATATGTAGCCAGAGCCCTTGACCACCACAGGAGTCCCAGTACATCTATAATTGTTTAAAACTAAAAAAGATTGTATGCTACTCTAGGAAGTACACACCTCTGTCTACTCTTTCGGGAAACTTGTGGGAAGGAGTGAAGAATGATGATAAGGACTTCATTGAAATGTGTACTGTGTTGTACGATTACAAAACGTGTTGAAGCGTAGGTAAGTAAAATATCTAAACATTTTTCTCTTGTTAGCAATTTCTGTCAACCTGGAGTAAGTGTTCATATTATAGATTATTAAGGTAAAAGTATGTATTTATTTGTCAACTTTTATAAAGGCTTTTGAATGTGGATGAAGCACAAGAGCTCTGTGTGTGTTGAGAGAACTGGCGTAGGTACATAGGTTCTAATCTCCTTGCCTAGACCTTAAGGGATTAAGCGACAGACGAGTATGTCTATAGCGTACCTATAAGCAAAATTTCCACATATTTCACCGGATACGTATACCATGACTGTGCTTTAGGCTCAGACCATGGCTAAGTAATCGTGATGTGGCAAAAACAAATAAACAAACCTATATAAAACCAGCAAATTAAACCACCAATCAAAATCCAAGGAAACAACAATTACTTATAGCCCAATGCGCTATAAATAATAACGTCTTTTCTATTAAGTGACGGAAGATATACCTAGACTACCTAGTACTTATTTAATTAGGCGAGCTCTGCCTTCTGCATTATTCCGCGCCCTCGAGCGTGATATTCCGGATTGTTTGGCCTATTAGATGGAGGCGGGCACCGCGTAGGGCACACACCGACACGCGGACACAACGGCCGTATATATGATACGACATCGAGAGATTATTAGGTCAAGAGCAACCAGCAATCATCATTTATCAGTTAAAACTGCCTCCGACGGAAGTATGACTGCTTAATTGCGCCATAGAATGAATACGATATCATTATAATGACATAAATAACGAAGGAAACCAGAGCAAAGTTCAATTCGGCTCGAGTAACGAGTGGGTTAAATCGAGGTGATGCAGTAAATAAGTTTAAATGTGATGGCGGCAGCAACTTTAATAAGTAGGTAAGCTGTAATGTTATAGTCTACGTTAAACAAATTCCAATTACATCACATTATACGAGCGGTCCCGTGTGCCACGTAACAGCTTGTAGACTGCGGAGAAAGCACGGTGGCCTTGGCAGTGAGGTGCGCGCAGCCGGGCGCGTCGCCGCTGCCCGCCGCTCGGCGACCGCCCGCGCACGCCGCCACACCACCCCGCGCTGCGCTTATAATTGGCGCGAGTTTTCACGCATGCGCTACACTTTCGTTGTCAATGAACTTGGAAAGCGGGGATGCTCTGTCATTGTCATTAGATTGCTGGGAATGCACTCTCGCTGTCTTATACGCGCTTCAATGGCAGCTGCTTGCACGCAATTGACGTAATCCGCACATGCGTAGGTACGCCTACATCGAACTTGCAAAAGAACTATAATTTTTGACTTAGATTCACGACTAACAAGGAAATTTTTAACATAGAGACTACGAAAGAACATGAATGGGTCTCATCACCCATTCATGTTCTTAATAACTATAAATAACGATTTTGGGTAATCGAAGTATTTCTGCCATTCAGCGCGGAAATGCTGCCATCCTTCTTGGTATATCCTGTCAATATCGATTTGGAATGGGTGAAGCATTAATTAAAAAATTTCACTATATTACCATGATCAGCATTTCGTAGATAAAAACAACTTCAAGCAACGGATGGTTGGGCACAATGCAACAGATTCGTAATATTTCAATCCCACCCAGTTAATTATCTGGTAATAAGGCTTCGGCTGGCGAGCGACGATCCCCGATGGGAAAGTGACGCGTTTGGACGCACTTGATGCTTCAGTGACCACAAAAACTACCTCCACTGGGCTTAGGGCAATGAAATATAACGAGACGCTTCCAAAATATATATTAATTTCAATAAGTCTTAAACATATCATCACGCCAAGTCCCTAGCGGGGTAGGCAGAGAGTATAGAGCGCCAGTTCTCTCTAGACTTACATAATAATAATAATACTCTGTTTAAGACATACTTAAGGCTTAAACAGAGTATTATTCCAGTAATGCGTATTTGCAACCGAACTACAGTATCGACAACTAGTGTAAGTAGTCAACTGCAAAGTTAAGATTACATTTATTACTACATATGTAAAAAAAAGGAAGATCAGGGACTTGGCGTGATGACATAATACGTATTAAAACCACGTATTCTAAAATGCTAGCATCTACACATGTAAAAACTCCTGGTTACACCGCCATCATGAAGTAGGTAGGCGTTTAGCCTATAAGCGCTTGCGTCTATAGGCTAAGGTGACCGTTGGCCATCGGGCAGTCCTCATGACTGTTACCACGTTGGAAATAAAAAAATATATATTGATACACAAATTGCTCCATGGTGGCGTTGTCCCGAATCACGGCATACAATAAGAAAGACACGGGAACTTCGCTCCATTGGCGGTATCGTCGTTACGCCAGGCCCTTCGCTTAGATTATCATCTGACAGCAATTGAACATTGAAGCAGTATTGTATAATCGGAGGTGCTAACTACCCATAAAAATAGACACCGTTTCGAATAAAAGCGAGAAGTTTTAATTGTTGGTAACAATTAGTCTATACCTACCTACATACATATGATCACGCCGACTCCCGCATAGGGTAGACACAGAGAGGGTAGAGTTTCGGTTTTCTCTAGACTTGCCTTATGCTTTGACCTCTTGCGCTTTATCCAAATCCATCAGTCTCTTCATACATGCTCGCCAGTTTCGATTACTGTTGACGAACCCATCCTTGAGTGTCCGATCGATTTGATCTAGGTATTTGGAACGTGGTCTGTCCGTGCTTCTTCTTCGTACGTATTTTCGCATTGTACCTGCAATCTTTCTTGACTTACTCTTTTCTTTACCATCCTTGGCTATACAATCGAGCTGGTCTACCATGGTACTGGTATTCTTCAACCTCGCCTTTTAGTCACTTCCGCATTGTATAGCTGTCAACTTTTCGTAGCTCATATCAAATCCAATAGCGTATGTCAAATCCTATATTATTTTGCCGTAAGTAGTAGCATTAGATTTTTTTTCTGCACATCCATAGCATATATTTTTATATGTATTTAATAAATCTTCTTATATAGGTAGGTGCGGGTAGGACTTATTAAATATAATAACAATATATGCACTCCATGTAAGAGTAACACAATTTTATCTGAATATCGTAGTTTGGTAAAGAACGTTTTAATACTTCCGAAATAGTTTCTACATTTACTTGACAATACCTTGATAGTTTTAGACTGTTACTAATCCGTATTCGTTGCTTGATACCGAATAACTTCCTGAGTAAAAGACAATGCACGTGGAATAAAGCTGATAATTAGGTAATTGACGCTGTCGACATTCTGCGAAATGTTTGACTTTTCGTTTAATGGAAAAATAATTATTATTTCTGTTATCAGCAACTTGTTCAACGGCGAGAACAGATTTACTAAGTGGTATTCACTGAGAGCAGTTAGATTAGTATTTATATTAATACTAATATCATATTTATTTCGGAAAACATCCATAGTGATAGTAGACAATTGACTTAAAACTATGTTAGTGAACCCCTTTAAACATCAAATAAATTATTAAAAATAAACAAACAAATCATAAAATTATTTAGCGGCACGCTCTGACTGAAGGGAAGACGCGTTTTGGTCCAGTGGCGGAGCGTCGCGCCATCCACCCTCTCTAGCCACAGTATGCATATATATTATACCTATAATATATTATACATACCGACAAATATGTATATGTACATAATAATATACATATACAATATTTACATACAGTATCTACAGACACAGCTGATAGAAATAACGTTCAATTTGTTTATTACTCTGAAGACATGCATTAATATAACGAGGAAGTAAATTGCTATCATTGAGTTATTTTCGGCTAGACCTGTTTGCCATTCAAATCTTCAGTTCCTCTAGTGAGAGGATTACCTCCAAAGTAATTAGTAGATGCATTTTGCTTTTCCTTTATTTTGTATTTTTGTAATTTTGAGAGGACAATTGATATTAAACTGCCCACATACACAAAGAATTGGACTGGCCACTTGAATGGTCGGTCTACATATTGAAGGCAGAAAAAAAAAATGACAAGGGGTAGGCAGAGGTGTATAGGTAGTACCCATACACCCACTTTCCGCTAGATATATATTTTAAATGCCAACGTGACAGATGGCGAGTCCATCGCCGTTTCGCAACCTCGACTATACATACGCGTTTGCATTGATTCTCTGACGCGTGCAGGTTTCCTCTCGATGTTTTCCTTCACCTTGAAGCTCGTGGTGTGACTAATCTTCAGAAAAACTTATAGGTACAGTCGGGATTCCAACTTGCGAGCTTTGTGTCGCAGGCAACTACTCGAACTCGGCCACCACGCCTTTTTTGGCCGAATTTTGTTTATATAACGTAATTAATATCTGTATATCCATAACTCACTAGACTCTGTCAATAATGAATGTATAAACGATTCGCATAGGAGGGAAGTGCAGAGTGGGTAGGCGGGTAGGTAGGTACTTAGTACAGAGGAAGTGAACGGTGGCGACCTTGACATTTCCCGCGGCGAGCGAACACAGGCTGTCGACACTAGGAAATAGGAACACCGTACACTTACTCCCGCTGCTGACTGTCACAGGGTTATCGCCTTATCAATCCCACGTACGGAGCTGCTCCGAGATGGGGAACGATAATACATTATTATTGTTTTAGTTTCCTTGAAATATGTAAATGGTTTTGTAGCCTCTAAAGAGACTAGGTTGTTCACTGCGCGTCGCGTAACTCGAACCTACGCAGTGCTTTAAGCAATTGTGTACCCTATATCGGTGAGCAAACTTGCATATTGGCTCTATCGTGGTCAGCTTTCGCGGTGAGAACTATATCAGCTTGCAAGAAAATAGGTTGGTTACCAAACGTACGTTACCAAATTCTCATACAAAACCGCTAGCTCCAGGATTGACTTAACAATGGTCACTATATCGCAGAAAACATAAAGAAAATAAATTTGACAATAAAACTGGATGGGCCGGGCAAACACCAGCGAACAGACAGATTGAAATAATAATAAGGGTTACATTACAAGTAACATAATAGATTCCCAAAAAAACAACTGAAACACATAGGTATACGTACAGATATCTAGTTGAAACTGGTTAAAGCCGCATATTATGGACATCTGTAGAATCTGTAGTACCGAGCACTGCCTCAACTGAACGTTATGGTATATTAACCGAACAATAAGTGGATGATGTCTCTGTTGGGACCTTTAAACTGAGTTCAGTGAAGCAGAGCGTGTACAATGGGCCCGCAGAGAAACCACTTCAATAATATCACGGAGGTGAAATAAAGGCAAGATATAACGAGGCGCTGACGACTAAACCCTTTTATTGTCGGTCAGGCAGATGCAGACATTCATTGGACCAATTGAAGCCACGAGCTTCAGTTAAGCTCAACTGGATTCTTTGCTATTTAGGTAGCATGATGCAAGACTTGGGGTGTATGCGATTCCTAGACGATGAGAGATTAGCAATACTAATATTATAAGGATGTAGTTGCTTGTTTGAATGCGTAAATCTCAGGAAGTACTAATCGGATTTGAAGAATAATTTAATCCTTTTATTGATCTACTTTATATCATCATGCTTCTAAGTGAGCGTATAATGAAATTTAAAGCGGATTAAGCCGCGGGGCGCTACTAGTTACTCAGACCAGTATGTATCCAATATAACTGTAAAATACAATTACAGCAATTGTACCTACCAGCCAGAATACCATTTAACTTTAAATTAGAAGTAATCAAATCGTTGATTAAAAAAACACATTATGTACTAAAATTATATCTTACTAGCTGTGCCCGCGACTTCGTCGGCGTGGACGGCTTTTTTATCTTTCGTAAATTTTTTTATTTTCAATAAAAAGTAACCTATGTTACTTCTAATACCTCCAAGAATATGTGTACAAAGTTTTATGATGATCGGTTTAGTAGTTTTTACGTGAAAGCGTAACAAACAAACTTACATTCACATTTATAATATTAGTAAGGAAGTAAGGATGACAACTCCACACAAATTGACCTAGTCCCAAACAAGCAGTCGTAGATACTATGGGTATTAGGCAACAATATATACACAGATGTACACCTGTACTTCTACTTGTACAGATGTACGTAGCACGTACAATTGCAATATGCAAGCAAATACTTATCAGGAATCATGCGTCTGCGGCTTAATACTTCGCAGTCGGGCCCTTTTTAAAAATTCCAATTCGGTTTGTTTTATGCTTCTTGAAAATAATAAATAAAGCAGGTACGTAAGTAATTTTGAAACACCCAAATAAATACCTTTTGACATGTTCTACGTGAATGTCTATTCATTTCACGATCACATCATCGGGTCGAAAGGGTTTATATGGTCGATGGCGCTGTGTGCATACCAAAAAGCGTTATGTGTCGGGAATTATGACATGTGTCAAAAGTGACCAGAATACGTTGCACTGTTCTTTGTTTTGACTTACCATTTTCGGAATATGTACATTTGATATATTCGCGTACTACGGGAACGACGATAAATTCCGAAGCGACCTAAATTTATTGCCATCGTGTATTAATATAATATATAACCTCACGCCTTCCCACAAGAGACTCGAAAGGGTACGCAGAGGTGAAAAGGTAGTAGGTACCCATACACCCACTTTCCGTCAGAGATAAATTTTAGGTGTCAACGTGACAGGTGGCAAGTCCATCGCCGTTACTCAAGCACGAGAGATGGAGATACGCCTTTGAATTTGTTCTCAAACGTATCCAGGTTTCTCCTCGATGTTTTTCCTTCACCGTAAAGCTCGTGGTGTGACTAATCATATAAGTAACGTGAGATTTTACCCAACATATGGGTAAAACATTGGTATCAAACTCATAAATGTATGCCTCTACCTACCTTGTTGTACCCTTATGCGAAAGGGTGAGAATATATTATAGTTCAAATAACTTAAGCAGTAGGTACCATAGATTTAATACAGCAATTTTAATATATAAGTACAGTGTCTTGATATGTTCTTGTTCACTGTAAGGTGCGCCTTAATAATGGAATGCCTACTTGCTACTGCCGATTAAAATAATTTACTCACTCTTTCCTGCAACCGCGACAGCTTTCGAAGAAGAATGCAAGACAATAAATATAAAAAAAAACACATTACTTACCTTATTCTGGCCGATGGTGTGTGGGTACTTAATGTGAATAACATTTAAATCGATAGGTACCTAGCTGAAGAGTTAAAATGCAGGATGCGGTATTCCCTAGGGTGTTCAGCCATTAAATTGATGACCTTGAGCCTCTCCAATAATTTGTCAAGTATTATTGAGATACATTATTTTTTAAAAGAATATATTTACTAGAACAGTCGTCTGCCTGCATAAAAAAACTACTCTTTAATATTTGGAAAACACGCTTATTGCATCCTAGTTAAGTTCCTTCATCTGATTGCATACATTTCTCGAGGATTATAAGGATGCAGACAGGGATAAGGATTTTATTAAGGTATTTTTCACCAGAAACTTCTATAATCCGCAACTGAGTTGAATATATACCTATGAAAATCTAAGTGAAGCTTTATGTATATTTAGTTTTATATAATTTTTAATTATTGTCCAATTATTTGTGTTTCGATAATAATTTATCATCTTTAGTGCTAGCATCATATAGAAGCTAGCAGTGCCATCTGTTGTGAAATAATAATATTATTCAAGATGAGAACAATTTGTCAAATTGGCTACTTGCGACATCTAGTGATGAGTGGAGGTAAAACTCATAAGTAATTTTTATTGTGGAGTATTTTGACTACCTACATACATTCTGTATTTTAATATAATGTACTTAAATTTAATATAATTATGTATATATTTAATAAAATTTGTTAGTACCATACTAACCTTTAGTTACCTTTACTACAAACGAAATGAAAGAGACCTCCACAGTCAACAGTTTTTTACAACGCATCGGCACTTCACATAAAAACACCGTTTTAGATTTTCGACATCTATATGAATGTTTAAAATACCATACATTAAAAAAAATTAGGAACATCTGAACCAATTTGAGTTGTTTCAGTCGTTTCTTAGTATGTATGTAGGTACTTCGTCATTATCCGAAGTAGGATTTAGGAGAAAGAAAGAAATAAAAGGGCTAAGAAAAGGGATGATACGAAAATTATTCACGGGGATTGGTGTAAGCTTTTGACAATAACTTACGACTGGAACAATTAGTTTTAGGCTACCTTTGTTTTATTCTGTTTACTGATTATTAAAAAAAAACCACTTAGATATATACTTAGATATACACCATATAGATAAATACTTGACTACGTGGAAAATTCTCATGCATCACGTACGTCTTCATATTTTTTAATTCTAAGAAAACCGAGTATGTGACCGGAAGTAATTGTGGCAACATTCCTAGTATCAATCGCCATAAAGCGATTTTCACATGCGTACGTGATGATACGTGGTAACGTGTACACCTGACTAATAAATTTACTTTAGTTTGTGACCGCATGTGACCGCCAAAATATTGTCATTTGTATTCAATGGGGTAACACAAGTGCGCCGAACTAAACTAAGTAGTTGTACTACTGCTGCGTTTACCTCTGCGTGGTAGGTTTACAAAATTATTAGGTACTTTCTTAATTAAAACATAAATCTACTATGCGTCTAGTTTGTAGGTTTCAGAGCTCTATGATTTTTCTTATTTATTCTATCTCTTAAAGTTCTTGAATTATTTCTTCAAGTAATTTTTCGTTTTAATATTTATTTGTGTAGTACGAGTAATGTATCTATTGTTTTCAGAATAACATCCAAAATCTGTGTCTACAATGTTTTATTAATTTTAGCCCCTCTTTCTATTGTTTACCGTCTCTGAGTGCTATTTTTATGCTAAGTCTATAACAAAATCCACTCAATCTTTGTCCACTATTAGATCTCTTTTATAATAAAAGTAGCTTCGTTGTCGTGAAATTTTGTTTTGTCACCCGCCAATATTTTATTTTACGAGAAAAATATATGTGCCTAACTCCCAAGTTTCTAACTTAATATCTGAGGTCAATAATTGTCACATACAGACATACACAGAAGCGGTTCCTTCTTGTAATGGATCTCTAAAATTCAAAGGCCGTGCAGGCGAACTTCATAAAGGCAAACATCTTGTTTTGACGAGGGTGCAGTAGCTACCGGATATGATATTACTCAACCGTAGCTTCGTATTGCCTCCACGTTGTCATGTAGATGAATTACATACAAATTTTAGCAGTCTGTAAGTAATCGAACCAGACGAGCATGTATGAAGAGACTGATGAATGTGGACGAAGCGAAAGAGGTATGTACATATGTAAGTCTAGAGAAATGACGCTATTCTCTCTGCCTACCCCGTTAGGGACTCGTGATGATATGTATGTTATGTAGTTGCTTGTGTAATCAAGATTACAGGGTCCGCTCCCGGGGGGCTAAGCAAATGTGTTTTTCAGAGAGACTAATGAATCGCCCGGCGAGCTTAATGGTGAAGGGAATTACTGTGCGGAAACCTGCAGACGTGTATCATGAAGTTTCAAGAAGAACTTCTAAGACGTTTGTTCAGTCGTGCTTTCAAGATAGCGATGTCGCCATCTGTAAGATTGGCACCTAAATATATGTCCGGTAAAGAAATTGTTATTTCATCTCTGCTCATGACTTCGGCGTCGTTTCTGCAAAGACGAGAAGAAGCTAAAATGAAACTCGGTTAGGTGTTTAATACTTTTACTGGTTCCACCCATGCAAAACAAAGCGACCATTATGATTTTGTATTGTACTTATACAGTGATGTCAGTACAATAAAATAAAAAAAGCCACTGACACTTGAGCCAATGACTCCACTTAATTATGCCAATTTAAAAGTATGTACGTCTTGAACGACGTACACTGTACTTCAATCGACTGTGACTACCGATATCAAGTACTAAATTTATTATAATCAATCGATTTATTTACTAGTTAGTCGAATTAATAGTTTTACATACACTAATGCAAATGTGATCGGGTAAGGTGCGTACCATTTTTTGTGTGTCAAAATAATATTCAAATACTGGTCATTAATTCTTACTGTCAACTATTTTCTGCAAATAGAAGTATGGATCCTCTATTGTTCTATGACTTGAAAACATTCGGACCGAACATATCCAACCATTGATAGTGAATTCATTTAAATGTTTGAATTTTTTCACAGTCGTTTTCTAGTTGATTACAATCTATAATTGGACCCTAAGCGGGGTTGATGTACCCAGCATTGAAAATGAACACCTTATATTTATACTATTATTGGTAGGTACTGACAAATACCTATTAATTGTCTCTAATTGTCAGTTTAGTAAAATGTTATCTAATTAATGAAAACCATATTTACATAGACTACTCAGAAAACTAACGTGGTTGTACTCTCGTCAATAACATAAATTGAATGGATACATAACTAAGTAAATCCTCTTTGTAGTGCCAACAAATTATGAATTCGTTTACAAGAAAAAGTTCAGAAGTAATTTGATAAAAAGTATTTTTTTGTCATTTGAGATGAAACGCCTTGTGTAATAAAAATACTACCTTGGACATACTTTTGAACTTATGATATATGGGTTGTAGACTCGCCACGGACAACATAATCGTTATCATTGGGATCTAGTCATGTGTGTTTGTACCGGACACAATGTAGTATTGTGTAGTATAGTAATACCTTTCTCATTGGTTTTAGCCCCAAAATAATCTGCTCCAGCCGGACACCTGCGTAGATTCTTGTGTTGCGTGTTTTACTTTCAAAATTGATAGAAACATTAAAGAAAATAAAAACAAAAACTTATTCCAATTTATGACACTAAATGATTTATGACACTTTATGACACTAAATGATTTATGACACTTTATGACACCTTAATCGATTTGACATGCCAGTAATGGAACTATATGATGACATTTAAATGCTTTAAAAATATGCTTTACGATGATATCGCTACATTAGAATTCTACTGTCAAACAAGGATCTGAATACAATTTGGTGCTGGTATTGCGTGAGGGTCGTTCCGTACATAGTTATTATTCTCATTTGGCACTTCGCCGACTTGAACTGTAGTGTCAACGCCCCTACAGCTTGGACTTACTCAATATTGCTCATCGGAATCTAAATAGATATTAATAGGCGTATAAGTTATAATACAACGTCGTGCTAATCATGTTAGTATGAGGGAATACTGTGCAAATGTGGTGAATTTATTAAAACCTGTATTTGCGTGTACCTAGTTCCAGACTTATGGATAGAGTTGTAGATTTTCCCAAATCACTTCAATCTCAAGTAAGTAGTCTATTTGCTTCTCTAGGATTTTTTTTTAATTTAATTTCAAAGCCGTGGTGGCCGAGTGGTTTGAGCAGCTGCCTGCGACGCAAAGGTCGCAAGTTCGAATCCCGACTGTACCAATGAGTTTTTCTGAACTTAAGTACAGTGATTAGTCACACCACGAAAACGGTTACGGTTTACGGTGAAGGAAAACATCGAGAGGAAACCTGCATACGTCTGAGAAGAAATTCAAAGGCGTATGTATAGTCGTGCTTGAGTAACGGCGATGGACTCGCCATCTGTCACGTTGGCATCTAATATACCTCTGGCGGAAAGTAGGTGTGTGGGTATTACCTATACACCTCTGCCTACCCCTTCGGGGACCCTTGTGGGAAGGCGTGAGGATATATTATATTATATATAATTTCAAAGGTCATCGGTATGTATCTAAAAGATGTCAAGTTTTACCTGTGTTTACTGTACCTATTGTGCGAATACGAGCGGGACGGGCATGGATTGGGGGGTACATAGCAAATACAACCTTATTATTTGTTTAGAGAACAAAAGATTGCCTAAAATATTCAATGCCAATATTTAAACTAGTGTTTTAGACGCCACGTGGAAACTTGATTAACTCGTTGCTCTGTGAGAGATATATATACATACGAGGCTTTATGTGTGCTATGTAAAACACCTCCGATATCTAACAGTACTGTATAACGCTTTACTTATATTTACACTCACAAAATCAACTTCTTTAAGTAATTTCTCCGTCTCTTATAGCTTCAGTGGCACTATACTATCCAATGAACTTGACACGCACCCCGCAGCCATCACAACCCCGACAAAAAACCCTTTTAATATGTATCTTTATAACAAAATAATCAGTCATATTACATCCGGTTTTTAAAAACTTACAAACATCCGATTGTCACCGTCACTAAAATGGCCAGTACAGTTTGCATTTTTCTTCTATTTTTAATACTTATATGTATATTTTGGAAACTGGACGTGTCTGGTGAAACAGCTGTAATCCAAAATCGACTTAAAAATCTGAAAATCTCCGTAAAGTTATAGGTACCTAAGTCTAAAATGTGTCGCATCAGGTAGGTATACATGGCGAATAGCCCCAAGTTACTATTTAAAACATATGGAAAGTAATCGAATCGATAACATTCCTTACACATAAATATGTATAAGGAATGTTATCGATTCGATTATATAGTATAATATATAGTTTTGACTTTTGTAGTTCTAGAGTTACCATAGCTGCAGTGCCGAGAACCCGGCCAGCAGGAAACAAACTATCCCTGGGGCATACTGATGTGACAGTTCTGTGATACCGAACCATAGGTACACCTGGTACATACACAGAACTTGCTGTTATAATCAGATATAATTAAAAAGAATAAAGTATAGGTAAATTAAAAAAAATCTTTAATATTTATTGTTTTATTAATTTTATTTGCCTGTTTTATTTCTTGTATGCTTTCAATAAGTGAACTATACGTTCAATTTTCAACAATCAATTACGCTTTTTGATATTCGCCTTGGGCCAGACATTTTCTAGATAAATTACTTAAATATCAACGACATTTCAAAAAATATAGGTAGTCCAAAGCTAGACAATTAATGAGTGTTCCAAATAAGGTGTTCTACGTTCCAAAGGTTCTAGTGCCATCTTATAATTTGTATCAGGTTTGAAATGATTATCGTTACCTACTCGTATATCGTACTTTTCCTACAAACATCGATAATCAAATGCATTGTTTCATGGAACACCTTTTGTTACTCATCAATATGATAATAACAAAAAAATGACAATTGTTAACAGGTACTCGAGAAGTGTCAACATGTATAGTTTCGCACCATTCTTGTCGCTTGGGGAGCCCGCGTCCTTACTGGAATACAAAGGCGGACAGCCGGCTCCTTATGCAAGACAACGCATACGCGGTCACCGACTCCCTACCACCGCCTGTGTCCCCCTCGGGCCGGTCCACGTGCGCTCGCGCCGCGCATATTTTCCGTGAAATGACCATTACCACACATGCACTTTAAACGCACATGAAATTTTACGATCCTGACAAAATACCCTAAATATATTTTATTATCTATATATATTAATTTATTTCTTTTTAATTCATGTAAGTATGTTGATACACATATACAGAGCGCCAGTTCTCTCTATACTATAAGTCAATCTCTTTTGCTTCACCCACATTCGTCAGTTTCTTCATACATATACCTAAGTCGTTGAAGTTTGTAAACCATGCAATGTATTGGAAAGATCTCACTGTTTCTGTTAATTTCAGTAAATTGGAAAAGCAATAGTTATCAGCAGGTAGGTAACTAGATGGTATAGTTAATTTACTATTACCTACCGTGAAATATTGCATTAACAGACGGAAACGAAAGACAGGTAAAGTATACCAGCTTTCATTTCTGGTGTAAGAGGACGTAGGGCCGCAGGCTTGTCTCCTACTGTTCATTGGGTAACTGCGGGAGGCGCAAACGCAATAAGCACCTTGATGTAACCACCAATACCGCAACCTTTCCGCTGACGCAATACCCAGCTCTGCTCCTACTGACGTTCTAAATACTGTCGACGCGGAAATAATAAAATTATAGTATTACGTCATAAATATATGCTCACTTGTTTAAAAATAATCGTCACAAAGTTCAACAAAATAATTGACAATGTAAGTTAATACAATTGTGTAGGCGTCCTATTATCCGTAAAATTCTTGAACTTGTTACCTTTGCAGGAAGCACGCAATTAGTCAATGAATTGGAATTATCAGCGTTGTTAATTTGAACATCGCTGTTGGTTTAACCCAACTATGTTTATACTTACTTATATTGTGGTGTTATAACATCTACAGATTAAGAACGTCGGTCTGAATATCTAATCTAATACATAGTTTAGTAAGCATTCAAAACATATATCAAAGAATAGTATTTGCCTACTTCAAAAATCATTTTCTGAGATGACAAATATATATGGGGTTGAAGTCCCTTTTATGTGTATTCAATCCACATACGATCACACTTAAGATGCTGTAAGCACGTCACCTTCCTCGCAGCTATTTTTGATGCGCGCAACGTTGGTCATTATTTAAAAACAAAACACACTCTTTGACATGATCGGACCTCCATATTGGGCAAAAATACATTGTTTGGTGTGTTCATGAACAATAGAGTTAACAGTAAAGCTGCTTCTTATTCCGCTCGGACACGGACGCGGAGGGACCGGTTGGAGTCTGTTGATTCCGTACATTGTAATTCACTTTGGATGTCGAAACGCACGAGTCGGTATGCGGATACTTCTAGTACTCCGGCGCTTTAGACCTGCCGAGCTTTTACTCCATTCGAGTTCAAAAGTTCTGTTTAATAGCTAGTTTAAACATATGTATAGTCTATTGTCACTGTACATTCTATAAAAACTACGAAGCCAAAAACTTACAATATAATTTATACTTCAATGAGATTAACTAACGAGGCGTTGAGTTATATAGTTCCATTAATATAAACCACAAAAATATGTGGAATTCATCGCGCTAAGGCACATTTCTTTTCTATAAGAAACACGCGTTAATTTATTACATCAAATGTCTTCTAGGAAGCGCCGTCGTTAGTATCTTCCGCATCTCCACCCACTTTATTAATCAGTAAACGTCTCGCGGCCAATAAAAGTGGGGCATTTATAGACTAGCCGTATAAAACACATAAATCCCAGCCAAAAGAATGGCGATCCCTGTCTAACATCACAGAAACAGATTTCAAAGGCACATCGTTTTTCATTGGACCCATAAACTCAGGTGTTTATGGGAATTGTCAATTTTTTTACGGGCCCTTCACCATATGGAAATACTTAACTTACTTATAGCTAGATAATTGGGTTATGCGTCTTGAAATATATTGTGTGTATTCCTTTACCTACTTAGATAAATACTTAATAGAATTGTTGTAGGATGCTATATTTTTTATTGTTTTCTTGCTAGGGGATTTGATGTTGAAATTGGAGGACTTAAAAAAAAATTATGGAGCAATGCAAGCTTGCGCTTTCTGTTTGACGACACGACACACAGGTAGTATCATATTATTATGAACAGTTCACTCACAATCGCGGCCATTTTATCGTGAATCGACTATTTTGCCCATTTTAAGTGCCGATTCTATAGTTTTGCTATCAAACAATCAAAACAGAACTTGAGTTCTTTTGTCAATACCAGGCGGATGTCGAACTTTTCTCAAAGCTTTTGTCACATGCCGCCGCCGCCGAGTGTGAAAAAACGATTCACAACATGACCCAACCTTTACTTTGTGATGCCGCTTTTTACCTTTTCCGCATTGGTTTTGTACGGTTTTTTAGAATCAATCGGATTACTTTAAATACAATACATGACGTTAGTTGCAGAGTAGGTATTGCGTAGGTACACGTTTCCCGTACGTTAGTATTAGGCTTAAAGTTAGTTATATACGGTCTCCTACCACATGCATCACAGGCTTTATAAGGAGCCACACACAGCCACTTTTCTTCGGAAATATATTTGGGGTGCTAACGTGACAGAAGGCGAGTCCATCGTCGTTTCTCAAGCATGACTATACAAACATTTTTGAATATCGTCTCTAACGTACGCCACACCGACCGGCCACAACGACCAAAACAGCTAGCGCGTTGCCAGTTTTTTTTTTTTATTAATTTAATATAAGAATATACCTACGAAAGATTTGACAACTCAACATCTTTAACTCTTTATCTTTATTTATTAAAATCTTTAACTCAACATTCGATTTAATCGATAATGATGAACTGTTATTTTGTTCGGTTTCCACTAATCAACTGCAAAAATTCTTTAAAATAACTTCCTTCCCGCCCTAAAAGTCAGCAGAGCACAACTCACAAGTGATTTCATTGCTCCTAAAATTGATATGGATACGTGTCTTTTAGTTGCATATATATACGGTGATGTTAGATACTATATATCAGGCTATATTTTATATCTTCTACTGAATTGATTTATCCTCTAAAACTTATATAGTTTAAAAAGCGATTTAAGACATTTTAGGTATTAAATAGAATATCAAAATGATTTAATTTTTATTACTCAATACCTCACAATAATAATATAATATATCCTCACGCCCTCCCACAAGGGTCCCCGAAGGGGTAGGCAGAGGTGTATAAGTAATACCCACACACCCACTTTCCGCCAGAGGCATATTAGGTGCCAACATGACAGATGGCGATATATACTTAATACCATTTTTGTAAAATTTACTCAGGCCTGTTAGATATCATAGTACATATTTTGCATAATGTTTTTACTTAGACATACATTATAATCTCGCCGAGTCCCTCATGGTAAGCAGAAAGAGTAGCGCGCCTGTATTCTTTAAACTTAGATACTACGTGACCAAATATGACATAATTATTTGACTGTTTTTTGTCATCCTATTTATTTCATAGATGTGTGTGTACAATAAATATTATTATTATTTATTGCAATTTGTTTTTTTTTATTTATTTTACCAAGAAATGCGTGTATAACTAAAATATATACGTGTTTTAGTTAAATTATAAATACATGCGGTTGAAAGACTCTTATACGAGTTAGATGTGATGTTAATCTATTCAAATTAAAAAGAAAACACCTCAGTTCCTTCATTCCAAATGTCATTAATGTCAATATCGAAAGCCAATGAAAGATACAATGTATGAAGCATAAAGCGTTATTTTTACAGAATTTAAACGAAATTTTGGTAAATAAATGCATCAAAACTGGATATTACCGAAAGATAAAATGCAAAGCACAATTAAAGAGCTTCTTGATGCTCTAGGGTGAGTTTATAATACAATTTCTTTGTATATCTATGTTTGTTATTTACGTTTTATTTGACCGAAATTGTTTTGATTTAACTTCAATTTTTCAGCTGTAATTTAGAAGTCGACACGGTGTTAGACTACATACAAAATGATCCTAATTACGGCAATAGTAATCACTCGACGAAACAAGTGAATGAATACGCGCAGAGATTGGCACTAAAAGCATCAAACGCTAAGACATTTTTAAAAAAATACGAAGAACTCAGGAACAAAAAGTACGTTACGACCAGATACAATACAATACAATAATATATTAAGTAATACATTTGAAAAAATAATGCCCTTATCCAAAAAATAATCCACAACCTGTATTTATAATAATATAAATAAATTTAAGTAAATAAATATTCCCTAGCTTTTTTTTTTTTTTTTTTTTTTTTTTATACAACTAGAGTGGCAAACAAGCATACGGGCCAGCCTGATGGAAAACGGTTACCGCAGCCTATTTACGCTAACAATACCGAAGTATCACTTGCGCGTTGCCACTCTGTGTTCGGAGAGCTATACTGTGTTGGCCGCACAATGGGACTAATCCCTCTGCTGCCAACACAATATAACAATCCTCCCCCCTCCCAAGGAGCTCATTACTGGCTATCCACCCGCCTTAGCGCGTCTGCAATTTCGAAATAAAAGTTTAATAACTGAAAATGAAAACCAGAATGAAATCCATGTTAAAATCCAATGTTATTAATTTGTTGTGACTATTTTTGTTTCATGTGTTTAATTCAGATCTTTTTGTAATTACAGCACTGAGAATTTATCAGACCTAATTGCATTGTTCTACAAGTTGGTACATGATGAGAAAAAGGGTAAGATCAGTAAACCAAAAGTAGCACCTAAGCCTATACTGGGTGACAACAAACACCAGATAACCAAAGAGGATTTGCCCCAGGTAACTTGTCTACAAGCATATTTTATACAGCTATACATTTAGGTGCAAATTTTATAAGGAAGCTTAATTTCTATGTTGCCATAATTAACTTCATGTCTTTCTACAAGTATCCCTAAAGAGGTTGGCCAAGGTGTATAGTAACATTATTTTCTTCTACTGACTCCCTTTTCCGTAGACATATTTAAGTGCCAATGAGACAGAGAAAGTCCATTACTTTTGTAGTAGGATTAATAAGAAATATATTAACAGATCAAGGATAAGCTCCTCAAAGCAGTGGATGAGAGTAAGAAATTGGTGATGAAATCATTTGAAGAGAAGGAATCAAGGCTCCGTCCCAACTGGTACAGTAGTCTGGACTTGCCTAACTGGCAGAAGGATCACCCGGCTATGTCCTGGGACTTCCCTAAGGAGCCAGTACCTATTGTAGCTTCACTTGGTAAGTTTTATACCTTTTCTACAAACATTTCACTAGTTGGCTATATAGTCTTGAGTAATTGCCTGAAACACATAGATTGCAAGTTGGAATCCCAACTGTACAAATGAGTTTTTCTGAACTTAAGTACAGTGATTGGTCTCACTATGAGCTTTATGGTGAAGGAAAACATCCATAGGAAACCAGAAAAGTTTGAGAAGAAATTTTAAGAATCTGATAAAAATGTAATGTTTGAGTAACATATACTCTAGTGATAAGTGGGTGTGTGGGTACAACCTATTATCCTCTGCCTACCCCTACTTTATCTATAACAACTTAATCAGTTCATATTTTAAAATAAAAATTTCATGCAATTTCAGCTGGAGTCCCAATTGTATCACAGGAGAACATAGTGATTGACGAGCTACTTTACATTTTCTCTGGAGTCCCAGGCAACTACATTGTACATCAGCCGGTCAAAGACACATTTGATGCCAGAACATTCTTAATATCCGATGACTTGGATGATGCCTTGAAGCAAATAGTACAACAGATGTTGCCCCTTGCATCTAACTACTCGATAGTGAGACGGTTCATTGAACATTGCAACATGTGGTCTGGACAAGTGCTGCATGCATTGGTTGCAGCCATTGAAATACTGTTAAAAGATTATTATGTGAGTGACACTATTTTATATGAAATGTAGAGAGATAGGCGACTGAATATAGACACAATTATTTCAATATTAGTTGTGCCACTGTCAAATTAGATTATCTATGCTAATATTATAAATGTTCATGCCTCAGTATTCTTCTATAATAAAACAAACCCTATGTCTTAATCCAGCTAATAAACTAGCTGATTTCATTCAATTCCAGCTATTCTAGCAGGATTGTGCAACAAACATCCATTCATCTAAACTTGCAGTTTAATATAAGTATATAATATAAACCACTAAAAAAAATTTATCTACTCAATGGATACCCTAGTCAAGATCCTTGAATATAACATAGAGTATGTAATGTCAGTGTGTATTTCAAACAACATACTTTCGGGAGATGAGTTTCCAATGCAACTGAAAACAATGCATGTTTGTTCCAGACTATGATCGCCCAACTGGAGACAGAGCACATGTCAGATAACCTAACCCTACAAAAGCTGTGGTACTTTGTCTTGCCCACCATGCACACTATGCAGGTTCTTGCCGCCATAGTTACTAATATTGGAAAGGTATGTATATTTACACTAGTCACTATAATTTGTTCTTCATTCTAGCATCGGCAATAACCATTCTTTTATACAAGGTGCTATCACCCACATATTTTCAATATTTCTTTTGTGTGAATCCTATTTTCCTATTGTTACTACTATTACTAATGTGCCCCACCAATTTCTAGTTGAGGGGGTCGCGGGATGCGCGTTGAATGAGACGATTCCATTAATTGTGTTTTGCGTGTGCACTCATAGGTAATTAGTGTATACCGATAATACTCATAGGTAATTAGTGTATATAGGTAGGTTGCACACTTACACAATAAACTATAGGGAAGAATAGTGGGGCGCGTTTTCGTGGCTATACTTCTTATAACATACTAGCTGACCCGCCCAGCTTCGCATGGGTGAAAATTTACATACATACATACATACATATCATCACACCAAGTCCCTAAGGGGGTAGGCAGGGAGTATAGAGCGCCAGTTCTCTCTAGACTTTATACTTCTTTTGCTTCGTCCACATTCAACAGTCGCTTCATACATGATCGTCGGTTTCGAGTACTCTTTTCGTTCCCGTCCTTGAGCGTCCGATCGATTTGATCCAGGTAGTTGGAACGTGGCCTTCCTCTGCGTCTTCTTGCACACACTTTTGCTTTGTATATCTGTATCGTCAATCTTTCTTCACTCAACCTTACTATATGTCCAAGTCAGCGTAGCATGCCTTTCTTCATCTTTTCAATCTCGCCCTGATTCACGCCAGTTGATTTGCGAATCTCTTGATTCCGGACTCGAACTAAGATCGTTACTCCGCACGTTTTTCGCAGCTGATATCGCATCTCAGCTGCATTTAAGCTATCTTCATACTTCCTCTGACATACCCAGGGTTCGCTGCCATACAATAAAGTAGGCACAAATATCACGCTGTGGACAGCAACCGTTGCTGGCCATCAACACCGACATGGCCCCATTCACCTTAATACCGGCAGTTAGCCTTCTTTCAATATCTTTTTCATACTTTCCATCTCGTGTGAACATGCTTCCTAGATATACAAATTCATTCACTTGCTCTAGAATTTGTGAAAAGAATTTAAAATTTGGGTTTTCAAAAGAAAGTTTGAAAGTGATAATAAAGTGAGATATAGGGCTCGTTTAGTCGCTAAGGGCTCTACCCAAGTAGAAGGTGTGGACTATAAAGAAACATACTCACCTGTATTAACACTTTGAGAATGTTATTTTCTTTAAGTGTAAAGTTAAATTTAGAAATTACTCATCTTGATGTTAACACTGCATTTTTAAATGGCTAGGTACCTTGATGAAACAGTATACATGCTAGTACCACCTAATTTAGAATGTCAGAGTAACAGTGTACTCAAACTAAAACATGCAATTTATGGACTTAAACAATCAGCAAGGCAGTGGAATAAGAGAGTAGATGATTGTTTGTTAAGCCAAGGTTATATTAAGTCTAAAGTGGAACCATGTTTATATAGTAAAAGGTAAATAATGAACAAATTTTAAAAACTGTGTTTGTCGATGATTTTTTTCATATTTTCCAGTAGCAAGGCATTGACAGATGAACTGAAACATAGTTTAATGTCAAATTTCAAAACTAAAGATTCAGGGCAAGTAAAAGAATGCTTAGGTATGAGAGTAAAAGTATATAAAAATGGTTGTATATCATTAGATCAGGAGCATTTTGTCGAACATATTTTAAATAAGTTTAAGATGTCAAACTGTAATGTTGTTGATACTCCTATTGAATGTAAATTGAAGTTGGATAAGTCAGAAAATGTTTGTAAATAATATCCTTATCAGCAACTGATAGGAAGTCTTATGTATTTGTCTATACTTACACACCCAGATATCAGTTACAGTGTCAGCTATTTAAGCCAATTTAACAATTGTTTTACTGCAGTTCACTGGAAAAACGCAAAGAGAGTGTTAGAATATTTAAATAAAACAAAATCTTATGGTTTTTTAATGTTTACAAATGATAATAAAAACTTAGAAGGATTTGTAGACTCAGATTGGACATGAAATACTATTGACAGGAGATCTTATACAGGTTTCTGTTTTAAATTGTCTGATACTGTAATATCATGAATGCAGAAAACAACCGACAGTGGCATTGTTCAGTACTGAGGCCGAGTACATGGCAATGCCATTTTTTCAATGTCAAAATTTCAATGCCAGGGCAATTTGCCAACTACTGAAATGCCTGCTGACTTGTTAACGAAAGGGTTAAGTAGTTTGAAACATTACTATTATGTTAAAAAGTTAGGCATTAAAAGTATTGTTTAGGTGTAGTTTATATTCATTTATTGTTACATGGATATTAGATTATTTTGATAAGAGGTGAGAATTTGCCCTAATATGCTGAAGGATGATGGCATCATTTCTTGGTTACATTACAATATCGCGAGACTCCATATTCTCCCCAATCACGATTAAGGCAACATCATTTAACATTGGTGCATTGATGCCTCTCTCATGACATGTTGTCTCCTGCAGGTCGCTTGTCTGCTGTGATCACTATTTTCTGATTGTCCGATGACATCACATTACTTGTAAGACAGTTTTGAACAATTGGATCAACTGATTATGTTCATGCAAAAGTTGTTGTAACTGCTAAATGATATCTGCGAACAGCGTTCATTTACCTCTTCTTCAGAATTCCCCAGGAAATAAATCTGGAGAAATTTGTATTTACCATTGCCTACGCTGTTCTTCAGTCTCATTGGCTCGAAGATTGAACTGGGCTTGCGTTACACTGCGATTGAATAGGACTTGCGTTACACTGCGATCGTACTGGTGTGCGCCAACGGATATTTTGACGCCTTACGGGTGGTATTACTAATAAAATACGACGATTAATTATGAAACTCACACTAAAACACAACAAACATCTTTTTGCTTTTGTTGTTATGAAAGAAACTGTAATTTGAGGTTTGTCAAAACTACTACTTGAATGAAATGTCAGTCTAGCTATACATAGGGTGCGTTCCACTAAGCGTTCACAATGATCACGCTCACGACCACAGTTTGCTTGTAAGCGTTACTGTCGTAACCTCAAATGGAATGGATTACAGAGCGTTTTGAGCGTGCAGGTAAATAATACAAACGGCGAGTTAGTAAAAAGAAAGCAAAAGATTTAAGATGTTAGTTTATAATCTGTAAGCCTTGAAAATAAACTTGATTAATTTAAATAGATTTATATTGAAAAAAATATAATGTTTTTTTTATATTTAATATTATTGGTGTTTTAAATTAATTTACGTTCAAATAGAATTAAAATGTCTTGCGGCGACACTTGGATATTTGGTAAGAGGTACAGTCGCCATTTTATATGCTTTGAGTTTTGAAAATCACGCAAATTTTCTTCGATTCAACGATCACTTCGACCCACCTTTTTAGATGGGTCGTCGTGAGCGTAAGTTATGACATTATAATTGACGTTTTCGCCGCGACCACAACAACCGCGGTCGTTATGTGGATCGATTAGGTATAGGAGAATTTTCATTGTTGTGGGCGCTTAGTGGAACGCACCTTTACCGTCAATATTTACACGTCACTCTGACAGAGTATTTGTCAATATATTGAAAACGTCTCAGTATCTTGTTGTCTGTCTCTTTCGCACACTCACTTTTCAGAGATTTTTTTAATATTAACTATTATTTATTTATATTTTATATAGCCTAAAGCCTTCCTAGAATCATGGACTATCCAACACAAAAAGAATTTTTCAATTCCAACCAGTAGTTCCTGAGATTAGCGCGTTCAAACAAACAAACAAACAAACTCTTCAGCTTTATAATATTAGTATAGATATTATATGCCAATGAAAGGCACATCAATATCCATCCAGCTATTTTGGAAATTGAAAACCATTTTTTTTGTATAAATAAAAAAACTTACCCGGAATATCTAGACTAAAATCTGTGTCAAATTAATGTATTTTAGGTCAGATATGCGTTGGTATAGACCAGTATAGACCAGCGTCTACTGATTCGGATGGACTATGTATCATATCTTCGTCATAATATATTTCAGAGTGAACTACGAGGCGGAGCGGTTTTGACAGTCCTCCACGACAAGACCAACACTTTAATGGGTGACGCCCGCGCCCAAGAGATCTCTCTGTTCCTCACCGAGCGCGCTTGCCGACCCTACCTCAGCATTCTCGATCAGTGGATACATAAGGGCACTATTGTCGATCCGTTCCAGGTAATATTCCTAAACAAAATCACACCTCATATACCGTTTGTTCGTTCTATTGCATAGATGATACATATGCATATCATCACGCCAATAGAGAGAATTCGGTGCCAGTTCTCTCTACACTTGTAGTAATCGTTTGTTTAATCAGTATTCAGAAATTCGTCTTTTATGCTTGCCAGTTTCGAGTACTCTTGACGTTCCCGTCCGTATCAGGTCCTTAGTCTATGCAAGACTGCCAAAATCCATGTACATATTGTTATAATTGATTAGTGTTAGGGAACCAAATATATTATTCTTAATTTCTTCATATATATATATAAACAAGTGGCGCCCTCTGTTGAGATATGATAAAAATGTGTGCGTGATTGTATAATTATGTGTCTTTGCAAACCAGAGTCCTCATGGAGGGGGCCAAGAGAGCAATAGTTATCTCCTACAGGTTTCACATAAAATTTACCTAAATAAACTTACAAAAGTGCGAAATTTTGTAAGTTTATCCTTACAACACAATGAAATTCATAGATTAGCCAATTTAGATTAAAAATTAAGTTTTTTATTAATATAACCATGCAACTGTTAACTGTTGCATATACATATTGATAAAAATCTGTCCAAAAGTAATTTAATCAATATATTGAATGACTTTTTGACGACACTGGAACTAATTCCAATGTAAATAAATGAGAAAAAAATCGTTGTATAATAAACGTGAACATTCCATAGGAATTCATGATAGAAGATAATGAACTGATTAACAAAGAGGAGCTTCCAGTGGACTACTCAGCCGACTACTGGGAGAAGAGATACAGCATACAGCGAGACAGGGTGCCCAAGTTCCTGGACAAGTTCACGGATATTATTCTCAGGACTGGGAAATATTTGAACGTCATTAGCCAGTGTGGTGAGTTTGTAGTAAAATAATTCATATTTGCAGACCTAATAACGTTTTATTTAGAGTAGAAATTCGTTTGACTCAAGTGTTACTTATATGCGTTGTGTAATTCAATTATGATAGTTTGCGATTTGTTTCTTTTTTACATTTCTTGAATTTGAATAGTTCTTTCGTTTATAATATTCCATTCTTTGGAAAAAAAACATTCTTTGTTAATCCAGCTAATAATGTATGCCAAATTTAATATCTCATTTCATGCCATTCAGCCGTACAGCTCCCTCGACAAAATCCCTTTCAGCTCATTTTGGCCTCATGGCAATGACATAACTTTTTTTATTTTATTTAAAGACACACCAACAGTATACACATTAAAGCTTATAAGTAAAAGAATAACAATTTGTATCAGATGTGTACACCTATGAAAGGCGTGTTCATCATTCTCATAGTAGTTGCTCATTCTAACTTTTTCCGCAACTATTGTTATACCCATACAATGGTTAGCGTAAGTGTGAACAGAAAGGGATTTTGTCTAGGGGGCTGTTGTGATTGAGTAACAAAAATCTTTGCAAACATTCACATTTCTAATGATACTAAGAAGGTTGAAAATTGGTTGACTATGTTATACTTGAAAAGCCGTGAAGCCGTGGTGGCCGAGTGGTTCGAGCAGTTGCCTGCGACGCAAAGGTCGCAAGTTCGAATCCCGACTGTACCAATGAGTTTTTTCTGAACTTAAGTACAGTGATTAGTCACACCACAAGCTTTACGGTGAAGGAAAACACCGAGAGGAAACCTGCATACGTCTGAGAAGAAATTCAAAGGCGTATGTATAGTCGTGCTTGAGTAACGGCGATGGACTCGCCATCTGTCACGTTGGCACCTAATATACCTCTGGCGGAAAGTGGGTGTGTGGGTATTACCTATACACCTCTGCCTACCCCTTCGGGGACCCTTGTGGGAAGGCGTGGGAATATATATAATATATGTTATACTTTTACATTTAGTTTCAAATCTCCTTCCGTTTTATGCATTAAAACTGTTAACATTTTGTGTACAGGAAAAAATATTTCGAAAACAAATACGGAAGAAATTAAATACTCCCTTCGAGAACAAAACTATGGTGCCATAATACAGAAAGCGTATGCTTTCGCGAGCAAATCCCTATTGGAACTGCTGCTTAAAGAATACGACCTGATGGGGAGACTGAAGTCTGTCAAGAACTACTTCTTGATGAGCCAAGGTGACTTCATCGTCCAGTTCATGGACTCGACGGAACAAGAACTCTCAAAGAAAATTGATGATATTATACCTTCGAAATTGGAATCGCTTCTCGGACTGTGTTTGAGGTAAAACTCTACACTCAATTGATAATGTTGGTGTGTCTTTGAGTGTCACTATACTTGACTGAATTCAGCAAATGAGGTTTCATGATACTTATTGAATATATACATATCAATCTCTAGGAAATTCCCTCCAAAAGTACTTTCCTAAGGTTAAGCCAAGGTTGTAAATACATTTGGTTGACCATAAAAATTTAGGATTTATAGGAACCCATGTTTACACATGGACAAATTGTCGCCATCCCTCATTGAATATCTGAAACCTATTTACGTTTCCTAGCAGTTTTAAAGAAGTTGATTCAGACCACTGTTGTTCGAACATGCAATCTTTACTTTGTATGAATGAAGACTGATGATGACTGATGAATGTGGATCAAGTGAAAGAGGTCTCTAAGTCTATCCTATGAGGGACTCGGCATGGTGATAAATATGTATGTATATTGTAGGCAGTTTGTAGTAACAGATTTATTGAATCTAACAGGCTCTCCGCTGCTAGCCACGATCCATACAATGAAGACATGAGGGTGGAACTTCTGCCTTATGATTTACAGTTCCAGATGTTTAAGATTTTGTCCATAGAAACTGAAGATGAAAAAGGTATGTTAACATATTTAAATCATAATGATTATGTCATATAACTAAGTACAAGTTACATGCGTGTATTTAGTTGAAGGAAGAAGAATTAATAGTCCTGGTGCTAGAGAAAGTGAAAATATTATAAATCGAATTTCAAGTCTACACACGATGAATATCTAAATCCCAGCGAAGGATTCCTACGGAGTATCTAGTCTATAGGAACTTAAAAAATAAAATTTTTGCAATGCTAGCCGGTCGCGAAATTCGTTTGCGAATATCGGTGGCACGCAAGCATACGGCCCAACTAGTGGTTAGTCGTTATTAAATATGCAAAATCTCTAAAGGTCAGCTCAAAATCTTTAGCAAACAACTTACATAATGTACTTTAGTATGTACATACAAATAAAATATTTGCATATACTTAACTGTTAATGAGCGTAGTCTCATATTAAAAATCATACTGCTTTCCCTTGCAATTGGAATATCTTTGTTGCAATCGCTTTTATACGGAAAAGTCCAGCGATACAATCGTCAAATTTTTATCCTATTTTTTTATATGTGATTGTATTTCAGAGTACAAACAGAACAAAGACTGCCCGCCTCTGACCGGCATAGAGACGTTCTCATTCGGCATGGAGGTGAAATGGCCCGTGTCCTTGATACTCAACCACAAGGCTATTGCCTGCTACCAGATGATATTCCGTCATTTGTTCTACTGCAAGCATGTCGAGAGGCTACTTTGCAGGTTGGTTCTAAAAATAATAATTAGTGGTCGCCTAGTGGTTGAAATTAGAACATACTTCATAAAAAAAATAAGTTTATACGTTTTAAGGAGTTGTCACTTTCCGTGTGCAATGATTTAGTGGTAATGTTTTTAAAGGCAAGTCTATCTTTTAAGAATTATCATAAAACATATTAGCTTTCTGCACTATTTCTTCATCATATATCCTGTAACTGTGCCAATTTTTACACGCCTCTGTCCGTATATATAAAAAAAGGCGTATAAAGTTTAGAGAGTTTTTAGTTTAAGTCTAGAGAAAACTGGCGCTCTATGCTCTCTGCGTGAGTCCCTAACGGGGTGGCGTTAGGGACTCGGTGTGATGATATGTACACAAAGTTTGTGACTTGTCCCCAGAGTGTGGTTGTACAACAAGGTGGTGAAGCGTTTCTCGGAGGCGCGCCTGTACGCGGATGCTTTTGCACTGCGCCAGCGCATGCTCAGCTGCATCCAACACCTGCAGTACTACATGTGTGTCGAGGTCATCGAGCCCTCCTGGTGTCAACTCATTCAGAGCCTCGATAAGGTGAGTCCAGGTTTCCTACAAATTCCTATTTCTTTTTCTAGAGTGGAATGCTCGCAACTATCGCGAGGGACTTGTGATTATCCTACAAATATAATAAATATGAAAGTTTGTGTGTGTGATTGTTTCGCTTTCATACAAAAACCACCGAATGTGGTTTCGGATTTGGAATCGGATTAAATTTGGCATAGAGATAAAGTATTACTTAGCTGGATTATCAAAAAGAATATATATATTTTTTTCAGGAAAAAAATGCACCAATAAAATTAAATGTTACGCGGGTGAAACCGCGGGCCACACTAGTATCATAATATATGTGGTTTCAAATTGAATAATAATTACATATTATTCAACTTGTAAAATAATTCCAAAAACAGTCGCACCTATAAAAATCTATTCCAAGTCCAAAAGCTTACTTGCTGTATATACTGTAACTTCACGCCATTCTACAAAGGTCCCCGACACATCCATTGACCGCCGGAGATATAATTTAGGTATTAACGTGAGAAATGGCGAGTCCATTGCCGTTACTCAAGCACTATACATACCTCTTAGCATTTCATCTCAAACGTTTGCAGGTTGGCTCTCGATGCTCTCCTTCACCGTAAAGCTATATCTAAGTGCAGGAAAACTCATTGGTACAGTCTGGATTCGAACTTACCTTACAACCTTTGTGATGCAGGCAACTACTCGAAACAATAAGGCGCCGCAGTATATTAAAGCCTTTGTCCAAAGATAATATTTTACTATGAATAAGTATGTACGATAATATATATATGTCTATGTATATATATATCACATATCATCACGGCGAGACCTTCGCAGGTTTGTGTGAGAGAGAGTGTAGAGCACCAATTCTTTATAGCCTTATAGCTTTCTTGATTCATTTACATTGATATTAAAACTTTTGTTGTTGATTCAGTCAAGTCTGCATGATCGTCTGTATTGTTATGGAAAAATATTAAT
This sequence comes from Drepana falcataria, assembly GCA_945859725.1. NCBI lineage: Eukaryota > Metazoa > Arthropoda > Insecta > Lepidoptera > Drepanidae > Drepana > Drepana falcataria. The sequence continues at coordinate 7,838,527 of OX243926.1, forward strand.
GAAATATGTAACAGTTTTAAAAAACTAATGTTTATTTTTCCAAATCCTTATATAATATTATTGGACGTGTTAATGCATACATATTCCATTCGTTGTTCCAAAGAACAAAAATCTAGTTCATTTAAAATAAGATTATGTAAAAGCAAAATTATAAATTAAAGTACAATAATTAACAACAAAGCGGTTAATGGAACGTTATTTTGATTGTACAGCTTGTAATACTTTCTTGAGAGTGTTCTCAAGTGTTGCAATTTTCATTTCATACTGTGACAATTTATCTTTGATTTCATCAAACTCTGAAACATTTGTCTTTTTAGTGATAACTATTTTAGCATTTTTCACAATCTTTCTATCGAGTCTATATTTTTGACAGCGTTCAATACAACATCCACCGGTCTCAACATCTTCATAGTCGTCACCAAACTTCCCCAGCGGTTCTGCGTGAGGGATTTCTATTTTGTTACTTAGATTTGGTTTTACAATTATCTTGTACTTTGGAAGGAAGTGAGGAAACAGACTTATGCGTCTTGCGAAAGGCTTTATGCAAAGTGTTCTTGGCTTGATAATATTCACGTCTTGCAGATTCCAGGGCAACCACGTCCAGCACTTAGATGGTCTTCCATATTTACCACTTCCTATTAGCACACTTTCAAAGTACGAAATTAACTTCACTCTGGATATGTGTCCTACAAGCTCTGCGTCAGCTCTGATCTCCTGAGTATCGCTTACGGCCAAACCATTGAGCAAGTTAAATAGCACAATAGGTATCATGAACACAAATACAATAAATATAATATGGCTCGTTACTGGGAATGTACTGAATTTGATGGAACCTGCATCAAACTCCCCTGTCAACATGACAATTGTTTTAAACAATGACCTTCCTGGGTCTTCGAAGAAGTCCTCTTCTTCGTCTTCCTCTTTGCCAGTATTGTTCGGGTTCGGAGCCGTTTGATCCTCGACTTCCTCTTGTCGGAACAGTGTGTAGAAACTAAGAGCGAATGCAATAATCAAAATGCAATACCAGAGTAGAAATTTGAAGAAATTCCATGAAACCGTTTTCAGCATCACAATGTTCGTCGATAATGTGGGAAACTGGCCAATTAGAAGAACCAATTCAGCTGAAGACAATAAAATAGCTACTGCAGACAGTTGCTGCTTTGTAGACTCCGCTGCCGAATCGTAACAAACTATCCAAGCTGTCACAAATATCAATGCCATTTCCATCCAGTTTTCTATACTTTGCAAGTACCTCGTTGGCGATACCAGCAACTGAAATAGCTCTCGGAATATCAGGAGGATCAGTCCTATGATAGCACCGGCGTGGGTGATGACATTCAATGCTTCGATGGAACTTGATTGTTTCTTTTCAACACCGTATCCCAGTATTATGTAAAGAATTAGGCACAACCATAATAGGGAGTAAAATGTTATGTTCGCGTAGAAGAGGCAACTAATACGCTGCCATTTCAGATAAAGGAAACTGGTGATAACCGGGTGTTTCAAAAGCGGACGCAACTCTTCATTACTTGTCATATATAATAATGCATCTGTTTCCGGAGCTAAAATACTGTCGCACTCTTTGACATTGTTGTTCGAATTGTCCATTAGAGGCATTTTGCAAAGTTCATTTTCAAAGGAATTATTCGGATAAACAAGAAAGCTGTACTTCATATGTATTTCGTAGTCGTCGTCGCTCGGTCTTCCGCCATTAGTTGTAATACACTCATCTAAATAAGTTTCTAACGTTTTTGCGTTTATATCTGCTAGTGGAGGATCGTTAAATTTATTTCGTAGTCCCACACATGCTCCGTGTCTTAATAATTCCAAGACTGTCTCGTTGTCACCATCCCTAGCCGCATAGTGAAGAGCTGTATTGTCCTTTATATCAAGATGGTTAACATTAATGTTAACCTTAGGATGCCGAAGTAATAGCTCTAAACATGCATCAAAATCGGCCTTAGGACTTTTGCTGTACAATCTCTTTCCTCTTACAGTAATTTGCAAAAGCGTCTCACCATGAATAGGGTCTAGTAAAATAGATTCATTTTCAATGAACATTTTAAGGATTTTTAAATATCCATATTGACAAGCTATAGCTACTGGTCTGTAAGTGTTTCCAGAGCATGTGGCGTTGGGATCGGCGCCGGATAATAACAATGTTCCGACAACTCTTTCAAATCCTTTTTCTGTGGCTAGTTGTAACATAGTACTCATTCCGTTATTAGCTGCTAATGCGGGACGGTGTTCATTTCTTTTGACCAGCTTTGTGAAGTCGCGTATAAAATTGTCTTCTTCATGTCTACTCAGAAAAGAAAATAATTTGTCTACGTCAATGGTTTCCGCGTCTTGCGCTGAGGAGTCAAACTTTGTCAGTAAATGTGGGAAAGCTTCTCTTAGATAATCACGTGCTGTTTTCCCTCGCCTGTCTTTATATGTATCTAAATCAATCGGTTCCTTTGAGTAATCAAGAATCAACGTTATGACTCGTTCTAGACCTTGTTTCGCAGCAGAATATACAGGAGTCACGCCTTTTAAGTCCGGAGAGTTGGCATTGCAACCTGCTTTGAGTAGAAGTTCAATCATATCTTCGTACATAGCTAAGTCTTTTTCGCGATCGTCATCCAAATCTTCAATTCTCTTGATAGCCATAAGCAATGCACTATTTCCTTTGCTTTTGATATTCACATCAATTCTGTCGTCTTCTAATAAAACTTCTAACGATTCAATATTGCCATTCTCAACTGCAAGGTGGATGGGTGCCGCTGCGTGAGTTTCGTTTATGTTATTTACTTGTACTTCGTGTTGCAATAAAAGCTTGACGAATTCCTGTTTATTCGGCTCCGAAATTGCCATTTCAAGACAGGTCTTGTAATCAGGATATTGGTACACATGTTCGAGATCGACCGCACCGTAACCAACTAGCTTTTTAAATGTAGCAAAGTCGTTAGTCTGAAGGGCAGTCCGTAGTTGGACCTGAGGGTCGGCGCCGAATAACGAGCCACCCCGCGTCAGCCGATTAGACTTCATCTCGTAACTGTCCCGCGTCATGTCTCTTGCAATACTGGCATCTGAAACCAAGTGATGATCCCTTGTATTATTAAACTCAATTTTCTCATTGAAAATAATTGGTTTAATACTCGTGTGTAGTACTCCAAACCAAACGATAAGGCAATTGTTCAATTGTATTTAATTAGTAACCATGATCACATGGCACACTTTTACGTGGATTCGGCTGGGCTTTGTATAACATAGCATAAAGAGGGCATCAGAAACGTTAAGTCACTTAAACTCATGTGCTTATTGAATTAAAACCTTTTAAAGTTTCTGTAAACATCTGTGGGAAACAACCATGATTGACGGCTTGGCTTTAACTGTTTGCTAATAAGTAGCATTTTGTTAATTTAGTTGTCTGATCGGTAACGGCATAATTTGATTAAGATAAGTCGAAATATGTTTTCAGTTTTAAAGTCTAGTAAAAACCAACCGGCCATGTCTAATCACAAATGCAATGAATCCTGTAGAATTAGTATAGTAAACGAAAAAAAAAAATACGACCTAGAGCCAATTACACACCAAGGGCTTGGTACCATCGTATGAGAGTATGTTTTATGTGATAGAGTCCGCTGTCAGGTGCAGATACCGGGGATTTAGTTGCTCGTACCTTATGGGGCCCTAATAATTAGTGGACTTCTAGTTTTATTGTGATTCTGAACTGATAGTAGCTGATTCAATTATTTACAAAATTACAAACATCTTCCAAAGGTTTTTCCTTTCTAAAAGCCTTTCTCTATCGCTATAAAATGTTAGTTTGGTAAAAACAAATGTGGTTGGTCATTGTTTCAAATGAGATCATTTAAACCGATTATCACAGGTTAGTCAGTAGGTAAAGAAGGGCAATTATTCCGAATTTCTACTGGTGCCATAAAATTAATGCAGCGCGCGTGCTGCATGCCTCTCACGCCTACTTTAATTGGAGTAATTTTCACTCGCTCTGATGTTATTTTTTAATTGCAAGTAGCTTCATTAATGCTGCCTTTGCTAAAGGCATAGTTACTAGAATAGCGCGTCTGTCCAGTAGCACGTTTATAGCCCCCAATTTGTGTACATTATTAGAGCGTAATTGTACTTTGAAGTAGCGATGAATCGATCAAATATCAGCTTACGTGCTTTGTTATTTCGCATAGTGAACACCCGCATGTTAACTTATTTGCTCTACAATCAGTAGTCATTCGGGTGTTTAACCATCGTGATGCTTGTATTTTGTACTGTTTAGAAACTATTTTACATTATGTATTTCATTTTTATTTTAACTTCGTGACAAAGGCGCTGTACTTTAGCTACCTCTTCATTTGTTACGCTTGTCAGATTACGTATAAGAAATATTTGCCGCCGGATTTGCTCTGTATACAACGTGACTATAGGATTGGTCACTTAAACCTTTAATCTTACTAGAACAATGTTAATGATGACAAATTGTTCTACCTAAAACGGAGTAGCTTGCATTAGGCACATTTTTGTTCTGATACACATCGGTATACAAAAATCTGTATATGTCGTGCAGTATTATCGATATAATTCAAGAACGGTTCAACGCTATAATATTTATTTGTTTTTTCGTGGTCCTCTGATTTATTTTATTATTATTTTGTACCCAAGCGAAACTGGGTGGAATGGCTAGTTTAAAATGTGACCAAAATACAACAGTAACCTGTATCGCACAAAAAGCATTTCCACCCAACAATGACTGCTCGCCCATTGGAACGCAATGAGATACTCCATATGTTCGAGCGGGGGATACGAATAGTGCCCACAAACACCACAATACAAGTATATTTGTACGTTTCGCATTTTGTTACGCTTTCGTAAGATGCGAGAGATCGTCTATTGTGTTCCTTGGACGTCATCACCTGTTTGAAACCGATGGTCAACATTTAGTACACCATTGATTCATTTGACGATTCAGCTGGTTTAAATAGAACTATGTAGTTGATTGTTTCAGATTTTATTTTCGGATTACCAAATGTAATTCTAGAGAGGACTGAAGTTCTAGTCTGCCTTCCCAGTGAAGGACTCTGCGTCATGTTATGTATCTATGTTTTTTGTGCGAACTTCTATAACTGCTGGTCTTTACGAGAATCCTGAACATATTTTCAAATCCGATATAAAGCTCAATCAAACTATTATTTTTTCATTCAAATTGATAATTGAAACAATTCACATTTCAATACTTTAGGATAAAATAGTAATAAGTATAGGTCATTGGCAATATCTGTATGATGTTTTACTTATTCTGAATGTCTGTAGTCAGTCAGATAGATGGATATGCATCAACATTGTCCTTTCACCGTCCTCGACATTTAGTTCACCCGTCATAATTGTAGGTACCTAAGTGCATAACCAGGCTTATATCAAAGCATCTCAACTGACCTTTGGTTCCTTTGTTTGACCTGACTAATGTTCGATTTCACCATAGAAATTTTCCGTCATGTCACTATCATTATAGCCGATCGGTCAAATTACTAATATGTACCTTTTCTGCTTTTATTGTTTCTTTTGAAAATCGAAGAGGTTACAATTTTATCCGGTTTCATTATATAATTTGGGGTGGTATTGTTTATTCGGATCAGATCTTCGGTTTGATACATTAAACATATTTGGGAATGAAATATGGGAAAATCAGAAATAATAATTATTAATAGATATTGATATTAACGTACTCTTACAGACCTCTTTCTCTTCGTTTACATTAATCAGTCCCTTTATACATACATGTTCGCCAGTTTCGACTACTCTTGACGTTCCCGTTTTTGGGTGTTCGATTATTTAAACGAATATTTTAAGCCGTTGGTTATCCAAAACTTGACACTTGAAACGAGGTCGAAATTCAGTCATGGCACTTATAAGTTGACTCATAAATTGTCAATAAGTACTTCACATTTATCTATCAGTAACTCCATCGGTTGTATTTGCATACGAACTGTGTTTATGCTAAGTGTCAGATTTGATTCATGAGGTGAGTGGGGTGCCCGACGACGTTCTTGCATTGTTACATTTGAAAATAATATATTGCTCAATAGTTCAATCATGCTACATTCTCACCTTCCAGTCAGTCAGAGCCATTATTGTAATTCATAGTAATTTTACCTGATTGTAAAAAAGATCAAACACTTTACAAGGCACACATGCTATAAATTTTACAAGATTTATTTTATTATTTACAAAAAAGATACAAAATATATCGACCTCATAATTCATAAAAAAGACAGTCATAAAAATATTTATGCTAAGTATAATTGCTCACACGTTTAGGCATGGCTTATTAAAAAAAAACGTCAAAAAAGATGAGAAAATTGGTCTGTTACACTGTATGTAGACTTAACATTTTGTAGGTATGTTCTTTTGAGAGGTTCTATTTGTAAATTGTTCAAATTGTTCAAATATAAAAAGAAACGGGCATGTGCGAGGGACGAGAGGATTCAGGGTTCCGCTGTGCCTATTTCTATAATAGCAATTAATAACTTTCCATGTTACGTGTGTTTACATGTGTGCATGTTTCATTCACTCCTACAAAAACCAATATTATTTTAATTTTTTTATGTGATGGTGTGATTATGAAACGGATATCGTAATAAATTTACATGTTGGTAGCTTAAATATTCCGTATGGCAGACTGATAGGCAAACTAACACTAAGGCAAGGCCCTCCCTCACCTAGTCATATTTATCTGTTGTATACATCCTTTGTACCCTTTTTATCTGTTGTATTGGATAGGGAGCCCTAAAGCAGCCATCTCTATAGGTTGGGCAATTAGTCGCTTCCGTTCTTTCTCCATAATATGTTTTTAGTTATGTTTTAACGGCACGCTACCGGCCGCCAGTATCTCTACTAGATGTCGGACACGCCTCTAGATCACAGTGAAATTGCTTACCGCGGTGTTTAATTATGCTTTACGATATACAACCAATTTGTCTACTGATTAATAATGAAAAGGGAAAGCCTTTAACTTTGAAAGTGTTATTTGAATTTGCAATCGAAGAAATATGCAAGAGAAGATAACTTAGAATAACATAACACTGTTACCGACGTGACAATTTTCATCTGAATGGAAAAAGTGGCGTTAAGAAGGGAAAAGTTTGTTCCGTTATAATTCGATAGGTGACTTCACGAATATACATATACGTTCACGAGAACGGGTTGGCCATACTCAATTCTGCTCATAAGCTAAGCCATTTTGCGTGGTCAGTAATTTGATGCTTAAACACCAGTAGCTTATTTTATACCTCAATGAACACGCTTAACGACACTCCTGGTTGCTGCTTGAATGTTTATGGTGACGGTGACAGGTCTGTCAGGAGCCTTAGAAAGTCTGACGATTATAGATTTTGGTTAGGTCCACATTTTGTTTGGTGGAGTGTAGCCTTAGAAAGTCTGACGATTATAGATTTTGGTTAGGTCCACATTTTGTTGGGTGGAGTGTCGAATTCATCAAGTCTGACTGGCGATATACTTTCTCTGCCTACTCCGTGAGGTATTCAGTGTTATGATATTTATGTATATAAATAAAAATTTAATTTATGACAAAACTTGTTGTATTTTTTCTTTATTAAACTTAACATCTTATAAAATATATTTTACTAGTAGACCCGGCCACGCGTTGCTGTGGCGAAGGTTTTTGTTAGATTACATTGTAAATTAATAAAAAATACTTACTCAATTCAGTCAACAGATATCGCCATCTGTTAGAATCGTTTGGGGCTAACAGATAATTGTGACTGTCAAATAATAGACAAATAATTTGCAATAAAATAATATTGCGGCTATAAATTGAGGTGTAAGCTATCCTATCTTTCAAGTTAGATCAAACTGCACGCGGTGTGATTTGATTAAGTCGGTTAAGTAGTTTAGGAGTTCATCGCGGACAAACACCGTGACGCGTAATTTATATAATATTAAAAAGATTTATCAATTTATTTATTTTTATATTCTATGAATATAAATGTATGTGGACTGGCGGGACAGTGGTTGTCAGACAATGCGTGGGCGTTTGCAGTCTGGGCAGATTTACATTCTGAGTCAGCTTGCATGCAACCTGTCTGCCTTGGCCGGAGCCACACTTGCCCTTAGCTCAGATATGTATCAATACCAGACTAGCTGTGCCCCACTGTTTCACCCATAAACATCATGATATAGATAGGTAATACCTGTCTCATCTCGTGCAAAAAAATACTTTCCAAATTGGATACGAGTTTTTAAGATTTACGCGCACAAACTGGAAAATAATTGTAGGTCTGTACCTCCTATGCGGTGAGTTAGGTACATACATATCTAAATCGTCTAACGCCACGTATTTGAAAAAAAAAAGCATATTTTGACACTTACGGCAACGATTGGAGAGCTCTCCAATGATGCGAAATTAACAATGATTTTAACATATTTTAGGTATGCCTAAAGTTTACTCAGGCATTTGTGTCAGGCTTTTTATAAGCGGTGAAGATCAAAACATTAAGCAGTATTTAAAATCACAAGCATCGCTCAAGGAATTCATATTTAAATGTAAAACTAAACCAGTTTTGGTGAGATATCCACTCGCAATCGCCACGCACTAACGGTTTAATGAGTGGTTATGAATTTAAACTAGTTTCATCAAAGATAATTACGAAACGCTAACATATCTACATAATTTTATCATATTAGTACCTCAAAATACTTGTCGCTAAGCAATGACTACTATTATATTTATTTGCCAGAAAAAAAGTTTAGTTTTTGTAGCGGCGGGACTACGGAGGGATCGTGAATAATATTCCCTTATTGAAAGTACGTCATTATGTTACGAATATCGCGATGTCGTTACACCTGTGTAAAAAGATCAGAATATGAGCAAATTATTGGCAGATGTGTTGATTTGCGAGGCAGTTGCCACATAACCGCAGCTTTACTAACTACTCAGTAAAAGCCTCGCGTTCCGCACACATTTCAATTTGATGACGCGCGTTTCAACTGGCGTTGCTTTTTGTCAACTTTGTGCTTAATTTGCTTCGCCCTAAAATGAAGCGAGCTCAATACGTCCCCACTTTCTTCCTAAGTACCTATTAAGTAAAAGTACACACACAGGTGCTTAAGAAGTAGACACTCTAGGAACGTGTTATCTTCCAATGACTCACTAATTGCGTCGGGTATACATTCGCTAAATTGTAAATGTTTATTCTGGAACACGGTATTAGTGTTGGCGATCTACATTGCCCCGTAAAGAGATTATTATCAAAAGAGTTCTTAAGTACCAAACAGCCCGTAAAGATTCGAGCAATATACCGGATCATTTACGATACCCTACAATACCTTAGTTCTATTACGACCGTCGAGACTCTGCAGTTTCTTTTTCGAAGCGCGCTGGACCGTCGCGAGCTTATTCGCTTTGTGATCACTAGTTTTTACCGACATGTTTGCTCCAATGTAATGGAACTGAACACTTGTGTTACGCACGATAAAATAATGGATTTCCACGTTCCAGCTATTTTACTAATTTTATCTCCATTTTGCCCTTTTTTTATAGCTTTCACCTCCACAATTCACTCACGTGCACGTTCAAATAATTGTGGCCTACTTTGGTCTTAATGTTTTTCGGCTTCTTGTATAGTGATATGTAATGATATACTTAATATCAGGTCAGAATCGTAAAAAACATCGAGAGGAAATCTGCATAAGTTTCAGACGTATATAGTCGTGCTTGAGTAACGGCGATGGACTCGCCATCTGTCACGTTGGCACCTAAAATATATCTCTGGCGGAAAGTGCATGTGTGGGTACTACCTACACACCTCTGACTACGCCTTCGGGGACACCTTAGTGGGAAAGCGTGAAGATAAACTAAATCTCTAGATTAAAGCAGAGTTTTCAATTTTATTAAAATCATAAATTCTCGCCACAAGTCTCGTCTGTTCCCTAAAAATATTGAGAAGAACTCGGCTTCACACAACGCAACGGCAAGTACAATAATTAAATAGATTGACACAAAGTTTGAGATTAACCCTGTATGAGACAAAAGCTATGTTATATTATGTATCATCATAATCTGAGGTTCAAATTACATTTTATCGTGACAATTGTGGTTAGGTAAGAAGTAGCAGAACATTGTAATAATAATGTCATTCACACATCCAAATAATACAGTCATCTTAATGTGACGTTTCAAATATTTACTTAGAATTCGATTTAGGTGTTGTTTATAGCTTGCGGTTTTGGAAGTCGATAATTTATACAAAGGACCCAATACATACGTACGTAGTTTGACCCAAAGCCAAGGTCCGTATATGGCGCCATGGTACGGTATTATGTGGGCGAACTGTCGTCATACTTAGTCAACAATTGCACTGCAATGTATTTAGATCCGATGACCCATCAATTTGCATTATCAAAGAGCTTAATTGTGGTACACTAAATATACAGCTATCTGGTACAAATACATATATTTGTGCCTCTTCCATAAGGCTTACTATATGGATAGCGGACTTAGAGACTGAGTCACAGCCTATGGTCACCGACAAATATGCAAAAAAATTACAAGTCTAGATCAAATTATCTTCTTCCGCTGATCTCCGGCCGTTTTCGTAAAATAACTGGATAATATACGGTATAGCCAGATTAAAGGTCCACTTTAAATGCTGATGAAGAACTGTGTAGCTGTCAGCATCATGCATTACAAACGTTTGTGTTCGAGAACGCTCTCGAAGGGGAATGCGGTCGTGTCACAACACCAACGTTTCCCCAGAGATATAATTAATCACTGTACCTACTTAAGTTTAGAAAAATCTAATCGGTACAGACGGTGTCCAAACTTGCAATCTTTGCGTTGCAGACGACTACTTGAACTCGGCCACCTATCGGTTCCAGAGATTCATCTCCTACATACAAACTAACAAAAACTCGAACTGTGACGCGCTATAATATAAGTGTGGATGTATAGGCTCTATCACGCAACATCGTCACACATAAACATTTGATTGCTTCCACGCTCCATTGACTGATTTAACTTTACAAACAGGACTTGGTTACTTGGAGTAGCGGACGTCTTGCCGTGAGAAAGTTTGTTTATGATTACTCTTATTCAGTACACGTATCACATGAAGCTTTAGGTTTAATACGATGTTCAGAAAAGAGGATGATGTGTTAAACCTCTGCCTACCCTTTCGGGGACCCTTAAGGGGAGATGTGAAGATATATACTTAGGTATAAGACTAGATGTACCCAGCGGTTTTACCAGTGTAAAATTTAATTTAAATGGTAGATATTTTTGGAATAAAACATATCCTATGTTATTATAAACGTGAAACTGTGAGGATTTTTGTTACTCGATCACACTAGAACGGTTGAGTCGAACTGGATGCAATTTGCCACAGATATAGCTTGATTATTAACTAGACTCGGCCTAATGGTTCTTACCACTATGACGATTTTCCAGCTAATCGTCGTAAGTTCGACTCAACCGTTCTAGTGTGATCGAGTAACAAAAATCCTCACAGTTTCACGTTTATAATATTAGTACAATTTCCATTCGGAACTATTCGGAAAAATGGGTATAAGTAGTGACAACGTGACAGATGGTGAGTCCATCGCCGTTACTCAAGCACGACTGTACATACATACGACTTTGAATCGGTTTCCTCGCGATGTTTCCTTCACCATCAAGCTCCTGTTGTGACTAATCACTGTACTTAAGTTCAGTTGAGTGGCTTGAACAAGATTAAAGCATATCTCATGTATGCATTGAATAGCAATTGCTGCTGTTAATTTAGTGTCTACCACAACATCCTGCCTTGCTTGCTGCAATAAAACAGGGTGTCAGATACCACGTCTGCTTAAATAGAAACAGTTTGGATATGTTGTAGATGGTCAAACGTAAGAATTTGGTAATCACTAAACCTACGTCACTTACCTACTTCTAAATATATCTTCCGAATGTTATTTAACCATTAATGATGTTGAACATCATACTTTCCAATATTTTAAACCATTGCTATGTTTGTGACTTTGGTTTTCTAATGTGTATCCGCACTTGACTCACGTCGTTCAGGTTCTAACCGTGACGTGCTTGTGCCATAATTATTCAAGGGTTTGAAAGGGACAGGTTTATGGATATCATTTACATCAGTCCCTTTCGTAAGCTGTTAATATATCTGTCAAAATATATTTTCTTTTCCCAATTGTTACGACTTACTTCGTAAGACTAGGTCATTACTCTAGTTCTTTCATTCATGTACTAATTTTTTCAGAGTTTATGAGCTGAGATTATTGTTCATCAATTACATGGTTTCGTGTTGTATTTTGCAACAGATCGAGTTGATAATAATTATCTTTTACCAATTATTTAAGATCTTGTTAGATACAAGATCTAAAATAATTGACTTAACTGAGACAATCTCCTTCAGTTTGCACAAACCTCTGAGAGCTTCTAACCTACCTAAGTAAGTAAACATTTTAATCTTGAGATGAATCGCTGAAGCGTACTACTTGTTAGTAACCGTTGGCAAACAAACAATATGAAACATATATGTACTTCCATTAGAGAACCTTTGGCTACATAGTATTTCATTGGTCATCTTTAGAACCAAGTTAGGCTCGTTATGTCATAAACCCATTGCTTAGAATAGTTAAGCTTATTGGACGATGACAATATTAGGCTGAGTCACATTTTGTCAATGTTATATCAATTGACTTAAGCTTCTTAACCAAAAAAGACTTAAACTAGTATAACTATGTTTATCTCGCTCTAGCGTTTGCAATTCACTTTAGGGAGAATAAGACAAAATATTTGTGATGAACCTTCGTGGTTTTTGTTTACATGAATTTCGTTTTATTAACATGAATTTCTATTTTGAATAATTGTATATAGGATAAAATATCTTTTTGGCTTGTATATCAGGACTAAGTATCAAGATACATGTATACAATTACAACGTTAAGCACTTAACAGAAGCAGGATTCATCGTATGTTATTTCCGCATATTGTGTTAATATATGTACCTACAACGAAACATAAAACCCCTACAACGGAGCATGAAATAGACACAACGAGCCGTTTCATTCACTATCGCAAACCTAAGCTAACCAGTTTGCAAAGTTCTGAAGCTGACCAATCGGCTTGCATTACTTGATGCATTTGCAATTTGATGAGTTCATTGTATCTTAAGGCATATTTTTACGCTAACGCCGGATGTTATCCTGTCAGTTTCAATAAGCGAGCCCGTTTAGTTGTGTGCGAGTGTCTGCCACTTTATCAATTACCAGCTACACAAGGCAACTTCCCGCGATCCATACGGTCCACTATCGACCCACATGTCCTGCATCATCATAATAATAATGACGTCATCCCAGTCGACCTTGTCTAGGGTCTGACAGTCGACATGTGCACATAATGATCGCTTTTTGATGTTTACACCCACATAAGTAATAATTTGTGTTTGTTAGTTCCATATCTGCATATAAATTAAATAAGTTCTGGAAAATTTATAAAAAAACATTAACCTCGTTCATTTCGTAAGCGTTGACAGATGAAAACTATCTTACAGATATCATTTAGGAAAATACAGACAAGTTCTGCCGTTCTTTTTTGTTCCGGTTACATGAAAATACATGGTCATTGAATATGGAGGTTTGATTTCACGCCTTTTGTTTTGTCCGATCTCAAAATATACAGATGAAATTTGTAACGCGTTGTTCATTTATTCAAGGAGATTATTAGACCTTTTCTCGTTATATCTTTACAATCATTGAAACTCCACGTTAACGATGACGTATTTACTTAAATTGACATGTCTTTTGTATTCTCACTATTTCAGACATTTTATCGATGGCTTTATGTATGTAGATACATTAGTTGATTCATCCATAAATATTTTGTTTACATAAGGGTTTCTTCGGAAATATATGAACGTACAAGTTTCATATTGCGCTTTACCAATACGTTTTCTGTACGTCACCGCAAACGTGTAATTAAAACGCCCTCATCAGTATTTATATCAATACATTCTATGAACCCACCTGATCAAAAAGGCTATATAAATCACTGAAAATTTTTCACAGTTTTCACAATCACTACACAGTCAGTTTGGTTCACATTCGCGCTGCAGTGTGTTCGGTGGCGGAGTGAGGCGGCGCTCGCGCCGGTGGGAGGCGATCGACGCTAAGCTACCAGCTACTCGTTGACCAAACAATTACTGACCATAATACTGCTCTATCTAGCGGTGTTTCAAATTAATTACATAAGCTAAGTCAATAATAATGACATTTTAATTTGGAAATTTTTCTTTGTATGTAACTAAAAGGGAAATAGCTTCTCGAAATATTTGAGCCCAAATTATAGTTAATCCTAAACAATACTGTGTCGTCATTCTAGTGCCGATATTAGATCGATATCTATTCGAATCTAAACTATGGATATTAATTACATAATAGGTACTGCAACGGATTGTTCATTACCCACGTTCTCACGATGAGTGTATGAATTAAAAAATATTTTGAACCCGATAAAATGTCCATAAAACTTTTCCTTCGCTGTTAGGAGAAATACTTGAACGAGCTTTCTAATTTGTTAGAATTACAATTGAGGCAGTTAATGATTAACCGTGCTGTTTTTAAGAGGCTATCCTCCGATGTGTTATCCTACAAGTTTAAATGAGCTAATGTAACATGGCAAAACACCTTCAACCATATTGTTAGTTTTTGCGAGGACTTTCTGTGGGCGGAGCAGCTCTGCTTCTCGATAATTTGTAGGCGTTGCTGTAACCTGGGTACCTACGTCACAAGGTTGTATTAGTCATTACCTGGGTCAGCGAATGGTTGGTATTTGGATACAACAATTGTCATTGACACTTATTTCTTATGGGGAACAAATAGGAAGATTAGATTTGCCTAAGAAACCTGCTTAAGTAACATGGAACTTTTAGTTTAAAGCTATGCCCGTTGTTACTCGAATACCGCTGGAAGAAAGGTCTGAATTTTACTCACTGTATGCGAATTAGTAAGGTAACTCATACTACTAAAGTATGTGAATGAAGTATACTTGGACTCTACTTTCAATTTCAAAATTTCCTACCATTCTTGATTTCACAGGGGTCTCTTATCAAAAATGCATACATTTATGAGGTTACCCGATTGTTAGTGTTGTTCTCGTTCCACTCGCTACTATGTTCTAGGTATAGGTAGAATTGGAATCATCTATATATAAAAAATAATGTTTGTCTGTATGTCCTTTATAGAGTCGTAAACGTCTGGACAAATTTTAATGAAAATTTCCGTGATTCTTCAGGTGGATTCCATGTGTGGTTTAGATTTTGACAATTGGACCCGATAAGTGGCTTCGCTGAGTTTTATTTTTCATTTAAGCGAAGCTGGGCGGGACCACTAGTTATTTAATAAAATAACAGAAAATTTAAACAGATATTACTTTACATTGGTTCAATATTGAGGGATCCTCTATGAAAATTATTGTTATCACAGTCCTCCTGACGGCCTTCCTCAAAATTTTTAGTTTTTAGTAGGTTTCAAAACCATGTTTTGATGAGGAACTTTATACAATTATTATTGTAGGTGCATAATGTGGACGAGGTGCTGGAGAGGCACAACGACTTCCTGGAATCCTGCCTCGGCGACTGCATGCTGACCAGCCCGCAGCTACTCAAGGCCGTCACCACTCTCTGCCTCGTCTGTGTGCAGTTCTGCACTTTTATACAGGTAATAAACTTGCTTATACATATATGTACCTTGATACTATCCTATATATATATATATATATATATATGATAATATCCTATAGTATCCACAGTGTTTCCTAAGCATGGGAATAGGAAATTGCAATGTGGTTAGCGGAGCCAGTTATTCTTGATCGTCGAGTCGTAAGTAGGGCTCTACGTTAGATGTCTCTATGCTTTGAGAATAGCAGCAAATTGCTTGCTATACCCACTAATTCTAGAAAATGAATCTCTAAAACGGTATCAGAGCCAGTACTTCAGTTTGGTCGTTTAAAAAATAAGATCCACATCTATATCGATAGAAGTTGTCATTATTGTGAAGTTAATTGCAATATACGATATCCTAACGTTGTAGCTTTTACGAATCCGAAGGTTAAATAATGTGAATGATGTATGTAGTATTTTTTTTTATGTATACTTATTTAGCTTTCTTTAATTCTTCCTTCCTCGACATATATTTGTAGATAAAATATTTACTTTCGATTTTATTTTAGATAATAATATATTGTTCTATATAAATTAATATCAAGCTACAGTTATTTATGGCTTTGTTTAGTGGTGATGGTTTCTTCAGCATAAACCAGTCTATTTTTCAATAATTATTTGCGTAATTAGATTGCTGGCTGTAAAAAATAATGCAATAGGTAATATATTTATTAATTTATTATGTATTTTCTTTTAACGCTACCAAAACACGTTAAATGGCAAGGAGATGCACAAGTACTTCGTGGATGCAGAGCTAAACAGTATGCTTGGATCTACGTATGAGAGTTCAGACTATGGCGAGGTACCTCACAAATGCGTATCACGTAATTTGCACAGAGTTAAACCTAAACACTCCATTTGCAAACCAATCTAAACCATACATAGTTGATACAAAGTAGTGAGTAGATGTATTGTAACTGTACAAGAGACACGTTTATACATTGCTTGTCACTTTTATTTTCGCGACAGTGTTTTGTTTGCGTTGCCCGGTCATACTAACGTCCATAGATTTGTTATTAACCTGTATTTGTTCTATAATGCCATGAAGTTGATCATTGGTTCATGTTTTTTAAGTATTGTAATGTTTGTATAAAGTATTGAAATATTTATAATAATTGTACAGTGCTCGCAGCGGCATGTAAAGTTATCTATACTTTTTTCATGTGACTATTTACATGCTGTTAGAAACTTTCAATTTATGTATGTGAATGATGAAACATTAATTGATACAATGGCTCTTAAATATTATGAACGAGCACAGCCAAACACTAGGTCTTGCGTATTTACTACCCCTTGAAAGGAAATCATTTTGACCAATCACGTAACTTCATTTAGGGTTTACGTAAATTCATTTAGCGTAGGCAATTTGCTTTAAATGTGTGCTTCCATTCAGTATGTACAACAAAATAATCTGCTTACTTTATACCGTTTCATGACTTTTCTGCTTTAGACTTTCATTGTAAGTATAATTTTCATGGTTTCTTAAATCAATTAAAATCAGTTTATTCATCACGAATTTCATCATTTATGAATCAGATGTCATGTATACACTGGCGATATATCTCTCAGTAAAAAATCTATTTCCTAAATAGAAGTAATCTTATTAATCTCTTGCAAATCTAAATATATAAAAATGTTATGTTGGTTTGTGTACGCTTCAAAAACTCAAAAAGTTCTGAACCGATCGAGCTTAAATTTTAGCATGATATACAATCCGCATCAAGGATTGTTTTTATCTATTGTTTGCATCAGGCACATATCCACAGCGAAGCGTGGCAGGGTACAGCTAGTGTAAAATATATGTATTTATAGACTTACCGTGTTCCACTGTACATTTTAATAAAGAAGAATTATACCTACAAATAATTGCTTTTCAAAGCTACTGATTATGCAGGTTGTAACATATCAATAAAGAACATAGTTCCATACGTTCTTTCACTCTTTTTATTCACTAGATGAGTTTGTGGGGATTGGTTCATTCATCATAGATTAAGGTAAAGTGGATAAAAAAATTTTTTTCCTTCATTTTAATCATTTAAATTGTGAATTATAGTTATTCTCTCAGGTTATATTGTAAAATAGCGTTATAATTCTGAAGGCCGATTTATTGGTAAATTTATCAGTTATTACCACGTAACCAATTCACCATTCAGTTTGTATCTGTATATATCTGGTTGTATCTGTATCAATATGTACCAATGTAATGTCCAGGAGACTGGTTGTGGGGGGTCCACTACGACCGGGTCGTCAGATTCGTTCGCCCGTTCGGTGTCGCGTTACGGGCTGCGCTTCACGGCGGCGCTGCTCTCGGTCCTCGCCATCATCGAGCGGATGGCCAGAGACAACAATACTAACAAACTGCTGAACATTTCCGCCAGGTATAATGGATTGTATACACGTAGGTACAAAGATGACTGACTGGTCTAATAGCTAGAGCTGGTTGCAAAGCTGCAAAAGCAAACATTTGAGTGAAGAGCACTGGCATTTACGTTACTGTCAAGGATGTCCAGTGTGTTTGTCATATACATGCATATAAATATCTTTGTATGTATATCGTCCAGTTCCCCAAACTTGAACGTCAATTTGAATGGTCTCAAGATATTGAGACCCTAAAATATGTTCTACTTTCTATTTCGGAGACCGTAACGGGAATGCGTGACATGACAAATGAGGACATGTATGTACATGTCCTCATTTGTCCAAAACTGAGGACGAAGTCAACACTTCGTTCTTTTTCTATGTAGAAAAAGAACGAAGTGTTGACTTCGTCCTCAGTTTTGGACGTCACATTACATGTTCTGCATCCTATGGTTTCGTAATTGAGACGATCTGCGTACTTCGATCTCCCTATTTCCGTACATACAGATTACAGAGTACTTTAATGAGAGCACATTTATTTCGAACAGATTAAACTTCAACACATACTACGTGATGCAGCTGGAGAAGTTTTGTTCTGACGACAAGTTGTTGGACGGAAAGTCGAACTCCTAGCGCCGGGCGCCACGTCCATACCGCGTCACTGCAGTGTGAACCTTACCGTGCTGTTCATAAGGACTTCACTTGCTTGGCATGAGTGCCATCATTGCTGAAGTGTTGCCAGCAGTTGTCGGACTATAAACTAGCATTCCTAACCCTTCACAATACTAAAAATATTTTTAATGTTTACGAGCATCGTAATTTATTTTCAAGTTGCTAATAGGTATTTTAATAACGAAAAGTATTTACACGTTAAAAAGTTCCACTTGGTTGTTCCCTATGCTGATACTTCGTAGAAATAATCAAATGTTTGAAATCTTATCGAATTGGAAATAAAATGGTCGAGTACAAATTAAGGATTAGATCGTAGAATTATGACTAGTAGGTAGATATCAGCAGTATTTTTGCACAGTTATAACGGGCTTTTAGATAACTAGAAATAGCTTGGAGAGTAATCTCAGATATAACTAAATTCATATCATGCAATTGTTAGTAAATATGTTGAAAACTCATCACAAACGGTGCCATAAATTGTTTGCCCCAAAACTCCAAGACTATTCGCTTAGTAATAAATTAATGTATTTACCTATAGGTTGTGAAATGTATTGGGAGCGATACGTGACTGCAATAAATGTCCCAGAATATTAATTATGGTATAACGTTCGTATTTTTAAAATATTGATACACCGTATTTTTGATATTAAGAATTTCACTTGTGACTTATTATTTACCGAAATAGATTAATACAAACGCAATGTAGTCACAAAATAATTTATATGTTAACTCATTCCTTGCCATAAATTAAACCTATGTAATAGAAGCCATGACACTAATAATAAGAGCCGTAGATGCGCTGTGAAAATACTAAGCTAACCACTGTTCAAACTATCACATTATTCATACATTTTTAAAGGAGATCGTTAGCTCTTAACCGTTTGATAATAACTCCTTTACATTAAGTCTTCCTTAGATGTTCCCCATTTCCAACGAAAAATAAGTTATTAACTGAATCTCGTTCCTTTTTATCATCCTGACTTTAGAAGTCATAATTCTTGTTTTCTTAATATTTTTTTAACATTTTCTACAAACCCAATTGTTAATGTCGGTCTTGTATTTACACTGATTTGTGCTATTGGTGTGCTACCAAATTAATTAGATGGAGACTATATGGTTGGAGCGAAGAATTCATATATTTGTATGGCATTTACATGATGTATAACCTGAATAGTGAGAAGGAAGACGTGTTGATGTACATGCATATGTACAGTAGTGTACGAGACGTGTGTAGACGAGTAGAGTAAGTACCCTTTGTAAATCCCATACCCATATGACCGAAATCACATAGTTTTTAGTGCCTCATATATATATTTGAAATACATTAAAACTTTATGTATTTCTAATATCTATATGATGCAATGAAAATTATTACGTGAATGTGGTCTTAAAGTTTTCTGATCGCGGATTTAATCCCTGATCCATATTTTTTCCAACATTAAGTTTTTTTGTGATCAAAATTAAATATATTTAAATAACTTGCCAATCTTGTAAACTTTTCCTTCCGTCTCTCATCTCTCATCTGAATATACAACATTATTTCTCATTCTTATGTTACTTTTATCATTATGTAATGTGTGGACCAACATTGTAATTAATTACAACATTTGTTTAAAAAATAGTTACCCAACATTGAAATAAAAATTATATTCCGAATTTTAGCTTGAGGACTGTCTCGAGTTGAATAATAATCTTCTCATCCATTTAGATACTCAGGTTTAGATAATCTTGCATGTTAGATATTGTTTGAGATAGCGATGTGTTCAACTAGAGTAGTATAAATATACGATTAAGTAGGCATACATTTGAACACACCACCAAATATATACATCTTAGTGTTTGCTAAATGTGTAAATAGCAACGTTAAATTTTATTCAATAAACTTTATTCAATAATGAATATTTTTTATTGAAAGAAAAAAAAGAAAGCGAAAGAGGTATGCAAGTCCAGAGAGAACTGGCGCTCTATACTCTCTGCCTACCCCGTTAAGGACTCGGCGTGATGATATGATGATGAAAATTCCGTTTGTGTACTGGAAGAGAAAACACGTGCATCATGACAATAATTCTATTTTATTTTAATATTTAACAGATTTTTAAATACCATCTTACTTTGTAACATATATTGGTTTAATTCAATACATCAGCAAATCACGCTTGGTATTCTTGTAACAGTAAATACATTGGAATACTTTGCTAGTACTAACTTGATGTTAACAATAAATAACTAGAGTGGGACGATGACACATAATGACTTGAAAACGTGAATGAAATCGTATAACACAGCATGCGATATTTAAACCTACCAATAAAGGAACATTGTAAAACGTACTCCAACCTTCAATTTTATTGCGACCGAAAATAAAAATACTTACGAAACAATCAATCGACAAACATTTCTATAAAATAACCAACCCTGATCGAAAACTGTTGCACTTACATTGCATTTAAGATAACATTAGTTAGCATACAAGCAAACAATTCATTGATTTAAAACGAAACTCTGCAGTACAATCTACGTCAAAGGGATCATTACATAGGAGACTACAAGTAATATCACTAGACTGTATTTAACTACATGAGTACACTTCCATAATCTACGCACAATATGTGCAGCACATTGCCTTCAACGAAATGGTAACTCAAGTTAACAGTATATTTTGTTTGTGCAACAATATAATACTTATGATATCAAGGTATTTGCCTACAAGAGGGCTACAGAAAATCATTGGCACTGTTCAAGCATATTTAAGTTATAGTCATCATTCAAAATGTTTCACTATAGCAAAAAAAAAAAACAATTAAATTCTCCATGATAAATAAGTACTCAGCTCCAGTAACAACCACTTATTTCAATTCAATTAATCATAACCCAAGCATGCGGTTCCCCATTCACTCTAACTTCAGAGTTTTCTGCTTTGACTCGAAATTTTTGGTTCTCGATAAATAAAATTAAACCTATCTAATAAGCGGAGAGAGCTGCAGAAAATCTGTAGTGCAAGCAAATGTTCGTGGTAATAACTGAGCAAGTAATTCAAGCCTAAGGTACTACTAGAGCTAGGGCGAGTATGTACAGAGCGCTGGCTCAATTTCACTAATTCACAGACTAGAGTCCCCCTCCTCGGACCAGCATCACCACATGTGCGTCTCTCGGATCTCGCTTATGATCTGCCCGGCGCGTTGCAGGGCCTGGGGACAAATACACTCATCAGTATATCACTCAAATCTATACTAATATTATAATGGTGGAGAGTTTGTTTGATTGAACTTTCAAGTCTTTTAGTGTTGGATAGCCAATTTACCGAGGAAGGCTACTCGATACGGTGTAATTTCTAGGAATATCGAAATAAATCTTAGGATTACGATAATGTGCAATTCTGGGCCTGTATAACATTACGCTACGACTAATATTTATTTATTTATTTATTTATTCCTTATAGCGACACAAAGATCGCAAGTTCGAATCCCGACTGTACCAATGAGTTTTTCTGAATTTAAGTACAGTGATTAGTCACACCACGAGCTTTACGGTGAAGGAAAACATCGTGAGGAAACCTGCATACGTCTGGGAAGAAATTCAAAGGCGTATGTATAGTCGTGCTTGAGTAACGGCGATGGACTCGCCATCTGTCACGTTGGCACTTAATATACCTCTGGCGGAAAGTGGGTGTGTGGGTATTACCCATACACCTCTGCCTACCCCTTCGGGGACCCTTGTGGGAAGGCGTGAGGATATTATTATTATTTATTATTATAGTCTTTTACCATCAGGCGGTGAAATTATCGCTACTAATATTTGTAAAAAAAAGCCTTGGAATATCCAAGATAAAACCTCATCAGGGTAATGTATTAATATACGTTTCAACTGACCTTGAGCATGTCGGCAGCCTCCTTCCTCCTCTGAGCGATGTGCTCGGACTCATTGAGCATGCTCTCCGCCTGGTCCGACTTGTACAGGTGAGTGACCAGCTCCGACTGCAGGTTATCCTTCACATAGTTCACAAGGAAGTGCATCACAGCCTTCGGCACCGAGTCCTGGATGGACTTGCGCACGATGTAGAAGTATGATTTGATCAGTCGCTCTGGAATATTGAACATTCAATTGTTTATTGTGTAACCTCTGTGCAGATGGTCCATGTTATTGACACGGACACAATATTGTGCATATGATCCAATGAATGCGTGAAATGATTCTTGCAAATAACAAACTGTCAGTTTTAGACCTGACAGCTAAACACAGCTGCTTACAAAATGATATTTATCTCGCTAATAGTGTATTAAATAGTTATTTTTACATGACTTAAAAATAATCTTGGTAAAATGTAGTACAATTTTTTTCGGAATTATATATTATATAGTAAATGAAAGGGAATCGCTAAGTATGGAGAAAAATGCAATAAAATTCACTAGCAAGACTATTGTCTTTCATATTTACAAAAGAATAAATAATTGAAATTTAGTAAATACATGATAACAATGAATAATTTTATTTTTAAATGAGATATGGCTGGTCACGTAAATGTTAAATAATTTTTAATTATGCGGTGAATCATGGTGCTACCACTACAAGCTACCACTAGAAGTAAACATTGTTCCTTTTAAGACATTTAACATTTAGAAATCTTGAGACAGTTGATATATTTAGAGACTAGTGCATATTGTATTCCTTTCCCTGTGCCCATTTCCCAAAAGTCGTGTGCATACTTTACTTTGTAATCCCTCACAATTGTTGATTGTAGCATCCAACTATTGACTGAATTGGCTTTTAAGGATATGGATTTTTAGGCATAAACTATACATATATAAAAAGCAGCCAATTTAACCATTATCCATAAAGACATAAGATCAAACTGGCATCAAAAGATTAGGTAGACTCTACGAAATATTTGAAAGTCACGCAATTAATAGAATTAGTGTCAATTTGTTCGAGAGAATAGTTTAAGTACACATATGTAGCAATAGAAAAAACACTTAAAGCGAGAAGCGGACAGCTGACTGATGGTAGGTGGTCGGAAGGCTAAGTGAGCTATGAGAAAGACCCGACGCGAACGACCGACAACAAATCAAACTTCAAGCAACGCGAATCATGTCAGATGGGTTTATAGAACGTTTGCGTTCAGACAAACATAGTTTTTTTTATGTATTGAATTCTACAAATTACATGTTTTAAATATTGCATATTCTGCAAAACTGTATGACAGTTTGTCGGTTGGAACCAAATTTAAATACATATATATGAACAACATGCAAACAATAATTTTATATAAAATATATTTGATTCTTAATACAGTCCATTTATGTAAAATGGATGAGCACAGAGAAATTGTTTTGTCCGCTCGTTTGAATGAAATGAAATGAGTCCTGCAGGGAGGTTTATGTCATCAAAATCAGTAAATGCTCAAATTGACCTGAATCTCTACTATTATTATTCACAGCAGGATTTAACGAACGGAAGAGGATGAAATTTGGCACATAGATAGATAGTAGTCTGGATAGACTTTACTCCAGTACGGATAATAAAGTTCAACGCGGATGAAGCTGCGGGAAACATATCTAGTAATTATAGTATCTAGTTCAAAAGAAACTGTTGGTCATCCGCGTCAGGTTTGAAGCGGTATTGGAACATGGCCTGTATACTATCCTCACCGACTAAGTCACCCATTTGGTTCATGTGCATCAAGTTGATGCCGTCTACGGTCTTTGGGTTAAGGTTAAGTATTGTCGGATGGTCGCTCCGTCCACCTAACACCACAACAATCGTTAAACAACATGATTAACAAATTAGTTCATGGGCATGGGGTCACATCACATCACACTCACAAATAGTTTTACAACGATTCGTGCCACATAAGTTTGCGATAGGAAAGCCACGAAATTCAGGGAGAGAGTTCGGTAACAAAATATTTTCATTACAGCATTTCGAGAAACTATCACTATCGCCAATCTACGCGGCTGATATTACCAATTAATTTGTTTCATAAACATAAACAAGGCTGGAACTTACTAGAATTAACTTGAAACATTTTTGTATATACAAAATGTAACAATTTGACTATACTTTACTTTACAGTATGAATATGTAAGATAATTGGAGGGAACTGACAAGTACCCCGTGAGGCACTCGGCGTTATTATACGCATGTACATGTTTATATCTATAATCGAATGTTTTATTATGTTTTCATGTTTAATTCGTAGATAAAAACGTAAGCCCGATGTGAAATCTTCATGACAAAAGTAGGTTAAAAACAATCTTACCAATGACATCGCAGTCGTGTTGTTCACGGTCGGAAAGTTTCCGTGAAGTCTGGATCGGCACTTCAGGCAGTAGGTTCACTGGCTTTTGTGGTGTCAACGCCTTGTTCTCTGGGGTGCCGTTCATCTAGTAACAAAGTACCAAGTTCCAAGTCATAGTTTACGAAACTATCTCAACTAGACCACCTTAAAACGTAGGGATACCACGACGTATAGTTATTGAGAGAAACGTTGTTTTTTAATTATTTTGTTGTTTTGTATTTCCTTGTAGACATTAGAAGAGAACGTATTTGGTATATACCACCTACAGATTTATTTTAATGGGCTATAGTGGTTAGGGCGATTTTTATTATAAGTCAATCGTGTCAGTTATGTATAAATGACTGAGCCACATAATATATAAATACAACGCGAGAACATCTCATCAGAATTGTACTGAAAATTTTAAAAGCGCGCCAAGCGGACTTTCATATATTATTGACAGGTGGCGTTGATAATAGAGCTAATACCGAATCGCTCTTGTTCAACGTAACGTGAATAATATTTAGTTTTACAGTCATATTTACTCAAACGAAATTTGTGTACGATTGTTCAAACGAGACAAATATATTGTAGCATTTGCAAAGCGAAGCATGTTTTCGTATACAACAGAGGAGTGTCATAAGCCGTTTGTGAGATATGAAATATATACATGTACTTATGTACCTGGGGTGTTACTGGAGATTCACTGTTAGCGGTTTGTGTCGGGGACTTATTCTCTTGACCGTCTGTGATCGCTGGGATGTTCTGAAATGGGGATATGAATATTGACTCAGCACTACACAGTTCATCAATTTCGTTTGGTCACTGGCCGTCTATATATATGCAACACGATTGTGGATGTCTGTCGGTTAGTTTTTTTACTATTTCATAATTTAACTAACTAACATAGGTATTTTAAGTTGGACAATAGCGTTTTAACACCAGAATAAGGAACAAAGTTTTGGAATTTAGCCTATGTTATTTAGAGTAAACGCTAGCGTTCTCATATGTGCACTACTCTACCCGAAACCGACGATGCATAAACCATGCTCATGTGTTAGTGAGTTAAATGAGGGTTTGTCTAATGATTATTATTATTATAGGTTAGTGATGGCTAAAAGAGAGCCCACATAGTATTTACGAACAAAAGCCGTGAATTTGGACAATGTGATACTATTAGGATCATAGAGGCCACGTCGTAAGGTTACCTTGTTGTACGAGTCCCAAACACTTGCCAAGAATACTAGTGCGGACCCCCTTTCACCCATTTGTTGGAGTATCAGCTATAAACAGTCAATAGTTATTCATACAAAGTACCATTAGGCTATGCTGAGTCTTTATAACTTGTTAGGAGTTTCGTAATATGCGCAAAGAAAAATATGATAGTTAATATATAAAACAACATGCGCAGTAGCTGAAAATGCTGCTAGTTTCGCTTTAAAATATATGATAATCTAGAAAATTTAATTTAGAATATAGAACGAATAACATTGTAAAATACGTGGCTATGAACGCGTCTCAAAGGAGCGGACGCGAAACAATAAACTACAGTTTATACCGTTCTATCAAATTAGATAGATACATTAAAACTATCAGTAGACATTTTCTTTATCTCACTAAGGTGGCAAATCCGCCTCATGGAAAGCGGTTACCGTCGCCTGTGGAAGCTTGCTACTCAAGGGATAAATACCACCAGCTGCCGACCTTTAAGAAATCTTATCACATCCTTCGTGAAGAATCCCCTTGCTACTCCTCTTCAGGTAAATCCCAGTAGGAACTTAATTTCACAGCTTGAACGCGACATTTAAAAGATTTTTTAAAATAATTTTTACGTATTTATGTTTACATTATACTACTAAAATATTAAATACGAAAATTGGTGAGGATGTTTCAAGTTCCTATTTCACGCAAAAACTGTACTTAATGTGATGAAATTTGGTACAGAGATAGATTATTAACTGGGTTATTTTGACATATTATAGAGATATGTATATAGAAGATATTTACACGGAGCACAGTCATACATATACATAGGATATTCTCCAAATTAAAAAACAACTGTTATCTTGATTACAAAAAAGAAACCAGATGACAAGGGAAGTAGGTATGTACAGAGGAAACAATAATATTAATCTGCAAATTATTGACTTATTAGTTGAGTGGTTAGGGCAGGGCTATTAGCTGCGAAGTTTGGAGTCGCGGGTTCAATATTGCTGGGACTGATAATAGTATATCCTCACGCCTTCCCACAAAGGTCCCCGAAGGGGTAGGCAGAAGTGTATGGGTAGTTCCCACACAACCACTTTCCATCCGAGATATATTTTACTGATAATAGTGTGATGAAAATTAACATGTTTGACCTAGTTTAGTACTTGCTCATTTAAGACAAAATCTAAGTGTTACCGAAATGTTTCCATAGAAAGTGATCCAAATTAGAATCACAGGTTGCTGGTGTTACGAGACAAGTTGTTTTATCTATCATATTTTTTAAATATCAAGCAATACGGCCCTCTGTAGATCTAAGTCTTGTAGGAAATGAGTTAATACTGTAGTTCGGAAGTGTGCTTTACATCGCCAAGTTGAGACACACATGACCCGCGTAATATTGACATTTGACCGTCGTATGAATGGTTGGAATACTCGCGCATATTTCTATTGTGCATTAGAATTTGAATTTCTTCTCAGACGTATGTAGGTTTCCTCTCGATGTGTTCCTTCACCGTAAAGCTCGTGGTGTGACTAATTACTGTACTTAAGTTCAGAAAACCTCATTGGTACAGTCGGGATTCGAACTGCTCGAACCACTCGGCCACCACGGCTTATCTATCATCTATTTAAAGATCCAATCCAGCCCAGGTCCGTAACTCGCGAATCAGTAACGCTCTAAGCCCACAGAAGGCCCCGACAGCGGTTTGTTAGCACTTAGGTAGTGTCTGTAAGCCTCACAACTGTTCGTTTAAGTATAAACACTTTCTGGAACACAAGCTACGGGGGACAAAAACATAGTGTCACTTTATCATCATGCCTAGCAGCGTGTGTATAGTGTACTTTGACTACGTAGTGTACCGGCGATGGCGTGTGGCGCGGCTTGTGCCTGTGATGCTCGTCGAGTGCGTCCGTGCTTTTGAGTAAGCCGGTCACCAGCGCCGCCTCGCGGTGGAAGTCCGGGTGTTTCGTGTTGATGTACGCCAACTCGATCGCTACTAGATTCTCCACCTGCAAGTACACCACGTACTCATGTTAACGCGACCAACCTACACGGAATGAAGCGACTGCGACAACAGCTGACAAACGTTCGCGACGTTTGACATAATTATTTTTATTGCACTGACATAATTTTAATATTATTAAAAATTTTTTAAATAACGCTGTACCCACTTGACACAAAAGCAGTTGAAACCCGTAGCTTGAACGGCACATGACAATTGCTTCAAAACTTTAAGTAAAGCATGTAATATGGTTATTACAAGGGATCGTAATTATGCATTAAGGTATTTTTGACATGTCATCCTCTTTGGAGTGCAAATAGGGAACGAAAATATCATGAAAATTATACTGCTTTTGAAGTTAGCAAAGTACTAGGTGATGTTAACATGATATGGAATCTATTACTGAAATTATTTAATAAAATAAAATTAAGTTTTCAACCCATGTAAAGCAGATTTTCCAAAGTACTTTTTTACTCTAAACGCGTTTTAAAATTGAAACATATAAGTTATATGTTAATATTACCATAGAATTAGTAGCGGGCAGTCTAGTCCGGAGCAGTTGCGTGACCACGTCGACGATGCGTTGGTGCAGACGAGGGAACCGTAACATTTCTTGCTGCACTTCAGTGCCGCAGTGTTGGACGATGCGCTGCATTTCCTCGTGCACCTATCCAATGTGAATATATATGTATGAACAACATTAATATTCACAGATCATTAAGACGTATGCACATTCGTGAGGGACTATACTAAGAGCCGTGGTGGCCGAGTGGTTCGAGTAGTAGCCTGCGACACAAATATCGCAAGTTCGAATCGCGACTGTACCAATGAGTTTTTCTGAACAGTGATTAGTCGCACCACGAGCTTTACGATGAAGGAAAACATCGAGAGGAAACCTGCATACGTCTGAGAAGACATTCAAAGGCGTATGTAAAGTCGTGCTTGAGTAACGGCGAGACTCGCCATCTGTCACGTTGGCACCTAAAGTATATCTCTGGCGGAAAGTGGGTGTGTGGTTACTACCTATACACCTCTGCCTCCCCCGTCGGGGAGCCCTTGTGGGAAGGCGTGAGGATAAAATTAAGTAAGTATACTAAGTAGTTACCAATTCCACACAGCGCAACGAGGGGTCTTCCAGGCGGCGAATCTGCCTTTTGACCAGCAACTCGAAGGACACTTCGGGCACGAAGAGCGCCGGCCTCGGGCCCGTCGCGTTCCGAATGGCGGTCAGGATATCCATGCGGGTCAAACCTTACAAAAAAACATATAATAACAAATGCACTTAGGTCGAACTTAAACATTTCACTTCGTTAATAATAGTTGTAAATATCCGCCGCTCTATGAAGCCCGACGAGACTGGTACTTGAGTTCAGTCTGCTATCAATTTTCTAATGGGTAACCAAGTATCTAATCGCAAACCATACCATTCATTATTATATCATAAGGGAAAGAATACAGACACATTCATACATATCATCAAACAGAGTTCCTCATGTAGTGGGCAAAGCGGTAGAAAAATATATATAAGTGGCAGTAGTTCCCATGGACCTTGACAAGAATCCATTGTAACCCTGCTTCGCTGAGCACTGGGCAGATCAATATTGTCAGAGATTGTTTACTTCTCACCGTTCATTTCACATATATTCAAAGTTTCATGCAAATTAGTCAAGCCGTTGCCATGTGTATGATTAACTAACATATTGTTGCTTTTCTCTCACATATATGCACACACTCTCACAATCTTTCACAAGCATTCTCATTTAGTTAAATAATACTCACCAACTAATGGGTGTATAGAATCTAAGGTTCGTCCGAAAGTCTCGTGGAAGATGTAGCATATCCTGG
This sequence comes from Drepana falcataria, assembly GCA_945859725.1. Lineage (NCBI taxonomy): Eukaryota > Metazoa > Arthropoda > Insecta > Lepidoptera > Drepanidae > Drepana > Drepana falcataria. Next base: position 7,868,616 of record OX243926.1, read on the forward strand.
CGCCTCCGCACAACTCGGTGGTCTCAATATTCCGAGCAGTACCCTCGATGGTCGAGCAGTAGGCGCTCGCGAACTTTGTAATGATTTGGAGAAGAGTCTGAGACTTGTCTGATACGTCTTCTCCATAAGAGTTGAGCAGAGATTGGAACTGCGATATCATCACGTTCACACGCACCTAAGAGCGACAATATATTTTATTGGCTTGTGCAATCGATGAATTCGCACATATTTTATCTGACCTAATAGCAGGGCTCGTTATCAAATTATTACCGCATGATTACCTCATAACTTTTTTACGCTAAAATACACTAGCGATTTATATTATTCATAGCGTATTTAATTTTTTTTTAAATATGTTTATATATATAAAAAAAAAACCCGGACAAAAATATTTCCTTGATTATTTGTGAAATTCAAAGACGTGTATAATCGTGCTTGAGAAACGGCGTCATCTGTCACGTTGTATATTTGTAATGTAATAAATGCAATATATCTCTGGTGAAAAGTTGGTGTGTGGATACTCCACACCTCTGCCTAGAGATACATAAATTGGCTCAATTATTTTATATTCATCTACTACATGAATTCTGGTTTCCTTATACAGCGTGTCTGTTTAAATGTCATATACATGATCCAAGAAATGCATACCTTAAGTTCCGGAAGGCAATCCCTTATATGGTGCATCAATAACCTGTTCAATGTCTTCGCCAAGTACGGCGTGCCATTCCGCGTAGCTATGGTGGGGTACTTCCTTTGCAGGTATGTCGCTTCGTCTTTGAGCGCGTCCTATAATTATTTTTAACACAATGAGGTCAAAACAGAACCTTATTAGGGCTACTCTAATTGGCAGCAAGGAAGTAATGGCAAAAGTAACCAACTGGGCCAAATTGAAGCAAATTGGGAACATTATTGATTGGTTGAACCTATTTAAACACGAGCAAACATTGAAATACATTAATGTTTGTTTATGTGTAAACACATTAAAGTTTCAGCTTATTTTCAGAAACATCAATAAAAGTAATAAAAAATAAAGCATCAGTTATATAATACACGACGTCATTGATTTGTGTAATTAAGTAAAAATATTTGTAAATTTGATCATTTGCCAAGTTATGTGCCCATTTGCGCTATGTGTATTTTGTATTGAAGTCTACTAATTTTTTTTTTATACCATAATTTAGTCTTTCCAAGTGAATCGGGTGTTTCAGAAACCCCATAAGTCATACTTTTTTACTGAAAAGGATTTTTGCGTTTGTGTTCTTCTAAGATAGCTTCATATATCAACAAAAACTCGTGGTTTCACCGGCGTAATATTTGATTTCATTAGTAGCTACATTATTTTGAAATTAAACATAGTCCAAATATTAAAATCTACATCAGTGACAGATCAATCAAGAATCAATTATCGTTCACTTGTCTTTGCGCCAAATGGGAACAAACTGACGTTAGCTCACAATCTTTCGCATTTAAAATGTTAGTAGGGTATTTTAGTATGTACCTATATGTGTATCTTCTGTACGTTTGTTTGTCACTTAACTTCTAAATTATTGGAAAAATTTGGTTGAAATTTGTATTAAATCTGCATTGTGGGTATATTTAAGTGGGTCCCTCGACGGTTTGAAAATACAATTGGACCCAGTATTGGCCCAGGACGGCATATGTTTGAGAAGCTTAGAGGACAGTCGAATACACATACATATAACAATAAATCAATATCCAAACAACAAATTATTTGGCAGTTAGCTCAAGGTCTGATAATCTGTAAGCAAGAGACCGACGCCAGAATGCGTCGCGGTCATATAATAATAAAATTAATTACCCCAATCGATTTGTTATCAATAATATCTTGCTGCGATCTATTTACGACTCCAATTATTCCTAGTTTCACCGGAATCACGCGTCCGCATAGTATGTCTATGGCATCAGTTCCTGTAATAAATACACAAAATTAGCATAACACGCTTGGCTTATTATCAAGAATATTTTAATATGATACAATCTTAATGAGAAAGATAATTTGTGATGTCCTTAAAATGTGATTTCTAAGCCTTGGTTGTTCCATTTTGTGATTTAAAACCATTGTCAACATCTTTCTTACATTTTAACTATGATTTATAGTGAAACTACAATATATATCTTGACACACTTCTCAATTATCACATAGTTGCAAGTCTCTATTCCATTCTATTCTCTCTGCCTACTCCGTAAGGGACTCGGCGTATGTATGTATGTATGCAAGTTCCAATCCCGACTGTAACAATGAGCTTTTTTATAGGAATGTTAAGTACAGTGATTAATCGCGCCACAAACTTTACGATGAAGAAATAGAGAGGAAGTCTGCATACGTTGGGAAGAAATGTTAAGACGTTTGTATAGTCGGCTTGAGAAACAGTGACGGACTCGCCATCCGTCACTTTGGCACCTAAATATGCTTATGGAGAAAACAGGGTGTTGATACACCTCTGCCTACGCCTTGGGCGAACCTTGTGGGAAGGTGTGAAAATATAATAATTATAAGTATTAATAACAAAATTTATTGACTCTCTTGAATACCCTTGACTGTTAATCAATGAGACGAATATTGCACCTACCAGCGTCCATGAGATCAAGCTTAGTAACCACGGCCAGTGTTCTTCTACCGTCAGGGTCTACTTCTTTGGACATTTTGATGGCTTCACTAGTAGCCATGTCAGTGTTAGCGGCCGTCACAGCCAGTATAATAGAGTTAGGGTTGGCAATGTACTTAATTATAAGATTTCTTATTTGGTTTTCAATGTCTTCGGGCTGATCACCTATTGGGACCTAAAAAAAAATATTACATAAGTGAGGTATTTACAAGGATCTGCATACCCCTTCGGGGACCCTTGTGGGAAAGCGTGGGGATATATTATATTATTATTATACACCAATACATACAATAACACAAAAATGTTTGTAAATACCACTATCAATATTAATCACATAACAGACATGGTGGCCTAGAGGTTTAAGAAGTCTGCCTTAAAGATTGTGGGTTCAAACCCACGTCGTTAATTCCCATGAGTATTCTGAATTTAAATACAGATATTTGTGACACTGCGAAAATTTGGATATGTTATATATATGTTGTATACGTTTGAAGAGAAACTCAAGATGTAGGCTAGAGCGAGGGAGGCGAACTCGCCATCTGTCACATTGGCGAATATATATCAAGCGGATGTGGCAAACCTATGCCTACACCATCGCGGACGCTAATGGGAAGGCGTATGATAGAAGAAAAACTAATATGTATTATAAACTATAAAAATTTCGTCATCATAATTAATTAGATAGAAGGAATATTTCTAAAAAATATAATGATTATTTATTTATTAAAGAAAATACCTTCGTTATACCAGGCAAATCTACAAGTGTGAGGTTGACAACTTTGGTAGAGAATATTTTGAGATTGATTGCTTCGGGACAAATGCCCTTGTTGCTGCCGGCCATGCGGTCCGTCTCCCGTTCTATCTCCTTCCTTATTTGATCGAAATCCGAATAGATCTTGTCTTTTGTGTGCAGAAATTTGCCCCATTCTTCCAAATTAACAGTTCCTAAAACAATAAATAGCAATTTGGAAACAAGTTATACACATTGTTATTGTGAACTAACTTCCATCCCATGAGAACAGTGAATTATTTTTCAGGAAAAAGTATTTTGATCCAGGTAATGAACTACCTCTATTCCAAATATGATCCAAATCCTTAAGACCCACAAACTTTAGTTTATATAATATTAGCAGGATGTCACAATACTGCAGAAAATTTAACAGAATGGAGTGTCATGTATTCCATGCATGAATTGTTTAGTTCCAAGTATATTATAATACCTAGAAATCATTGTTTTAGTCCCAATACAATGGATGAATGGGTAACAAATGTTTGCTTAAGCTTTATAGGGTATTGAAATGAAACTCAGGACACTTTCTGTTTGAAAACAAATCTAAGAATGAAAACGAATCTAAGACACCTGTAATTTGTTACCATTAAGAAATAACCTCACTATATTACATGTGCCAATCAACTCCAGTTATCTTGCATCGAGATAGAAAGTATTAGTTTGACATTGAAATAACATTATGAGTGTCAATTGATACATTTTCTCTTTTGTATTTTATTTTTCTTCATTCAAGAGGCTAATAAGCTTACAGTACATATAAATCTATATATTAAATTCTTACAGTCATAAAATAAATAAAAAAACGTTAGTGTTCCATCTAAATCATACATACATACATACATATCATCACGCCAAGTCCCTAACGGGGTAGGCAGAGAGTATAGAGCGCCAGTTCTCTCTAGACTTACATACCTCTTTCGCTTCGTCCACATTCATCAGTCTCTTCATACATGCTCGTCGGTTTCGAGTATTCTTAACGTTCCCGTCCTTGAGAGTCCGATCTATTTGATCCAGGTATTTGGAACGTGGTCTTCCTCTGCCTCTTCTTGCACACACTTTTGCTTTGTATATCTGCTTCGTCAATCTTTCTTCACTCATCCTTTCTATGTGTCCAAACCAACGTAACATGCCTTTCTTCATCTTTAAAATCACGCCCTCATTCACGCCAGTTGATTTGCGAATCTCTTCATTGCGGATTCGATCTAATATCGTTACGCCGCACATTTTTCGAAGAGATCGCATCTCAACTGCATTCAAGCTATTTTCATACTTCCTCTGACATACCCAGGATTCGCTGCCATACAATAAGGTAGGTACCAATATCGCGTTGTGGACAGCAACTCGAGCATTCTTGCTCAGACTTTTACTGCCCATCAACGCCGACATGGCTCCATTCACCTTATTTCCGGCAGGTATCCTTCTTTCAATATCTTTTTCATACTTTCCATCTCGTGAGAACATGCTTCCTAGATATACAAATTAATTCACTTGCTCTAGAATTTGCCCATTTACCGATATAGCACACTCGGTCACTTGTTCATCTCTTTCGAATACCAGAACCTTAGTCTTGCCAGCGTTTAGGCGCAGCCCCTTTTCACATTCCTCTTTCATTATGGTAACTAGTGACTGCAGTTCGCCCTCTGATGACGCCAGTAAAACCGCGTCATCGGCGTATAGTAGGCAGTTGACCACTAAGTTTCCCATTTTCACTCCACATCCGTGCGTTCTTAGTGCTCTCAGACAGTTATCTAGATATATAATGAACAGCCAGGCAGACATGATACACCCTTGTTTGACCCCCGACTTCACATCAAACCAGGGTGACATCTCACCGTTAACCCTAACGCACGCCTCGCTATCACTATAGAGTGATTTCACGGCATGCAGTAGGGAACTGCTCACTCCATATCCAGGCAACACGTTCCAGAGTTCCTTTCGTACGACTCTATCAAATGCCTTCTCCAAGTCGACGAAAGCGCAGAAAACCTTTTGGTTAATATCCAAAAACTTTTCCGCGATTTCGCGAAGCGAGAAGGTTTGATCCATACATCCTCTTCCTGGTCTAAATCCACCTTGGCATTCCCAGAGAAACCTTTCGGATCGCTCTTGCATTCTTATCGTCAGGATCTTCGTGTACACTTTACTAGCTAAGCTGACCAAGCTGATGGCTCTGTAGTTTGAGCAGTCCAATCGTAATCCCTTTCCTTTATAGAAAGGCACGATGACTGCTCGCCTCCAGTCGTCCGGAACATCACCCTTTTCCCAGCAAAGATTGCATAGCAAATAGATGACGTCCCAGACCGCTGGTCCACCGTACTTGATCATCTCAGCCGTAATCCCATCTATTCCCGCAGCTTTTCTACATTTCAGACTTCTTATCGCACTTACAATCTCTCCCATACTTATTTTATCCGCTATAGGATCCTCGACAGATTCTGTTGGAGGCAGCTCTATGAGTAGATCAGCGTCATCATACATATCTTTGTAAAATTCACTCCATGGCCGTTCACTCCATTCGTTCCATCTAAATCATAATAAATATTTTATGAACTTGTATGTATAAAATGCTTTTTTGGATATGGAAATTTATAGCTCACTCCAACCTAGTCCTCATTATTATCTCATATAGTAAATGTCACCATCTTAATCAAATTAATATGATATCAATCAATGGAAACATTAAGCATACTCAAAATCGGCAAGCATAAATGGTGAATAATGAGAATGGATGTTGGATTTGATTTACGCAAAAGAGTCTAGAATGGAAGGGCATTAATTTTTTTCTATTATATGTTTGTTTGTATATCTGTAATGATTAAATCAATCAATCAATACAGTCTTTGTGAAGGCATCCCCATTTTACTTAGACATGTAATAACTATAATCAAATGAGTATAAGGAATATTTTGAAGAAAGTATGTAAATAAGGTGAAAAAACAAGGTCCACTCTACATTGATACAAACCTGCAAAGAACATTGAGTGAGGAAGTTGAGCTACTGGGTTCCATGAAGCCTTTACTATGTTCTGTTTCCTTAATACTAGCAACAATTAAAAATAATACATATTTAGTTAACCTACAATTGAAAAAGCTATAAATTGTTACCAGACTAAATTACACAAAAGTATATATAATGGTGTATAAGGAATCATTACACTCTTAAAGTACTTCTATCTAAGTAAGTCTTCTTCTAAGTAATCTTTACTTAATACCAGTAATATCAATTTGTGCTAAGTGAAAGCAATACCATTATTTAAATTGTATACTTTGTTTAACTTAATTTTATACTGTCAGTAGTATAAAATTAAGTAACTTATTTTAAGTGGAAATTACATTATTGCTTTCACCTGCCCAATTAGTATCAACAGCTGACATTACAAGGGCAGAAAATTTATTGATAAAAAACTGTTTTGAACCAATATTTAACTTTAAAAACCAAAAACAAATTGCTAAAATTAAAAAAATAGAATTTGGACATTAAGTCTTAGTAAAAACTAAAAAGGTATACTGTTAGCGCAACAAGACTCACTAACCTTCTTCTGCAGAGCGATGTTCTTTGCTTTCTTTAGGACTGTAGACCAGCTGAAGTATCAGAGGACGGCGAGTGACAATCCCAGGCCCCCGTGGTAGAAATGACCGCCCCACCAGACTCTCTATCACTGAACTCTTGCCAGAGCTCTAGACGAGAAGAGAAAAGGAATTAACATTAGTAAAAGCCTACCTGTGTCACTACAAAAAGTGATCTTCAAATGATTCAATTTGTTCTATGGAAACTTATTACTAATTTCACTAACAACAAGGAACTTGGCTTTCTGTCTTAAACAATCTCCTGCAGTTGTATGAACTGTCAATAATGTCTTCTTCTCCTTCCCAAATTTTGTAGAATCAAAATCTCAAAAATAACTAGAGAGTAAACAGTAACTAATTGTTAATTTTAATTCTGATAACATTACAAACATACCAAAATGAGATGCAAATATATACTTGCATTAATGAATTATTTTTATCCAGCCTGTAAAACCCAATGAATATGATGAAACTATTTACTTTTCGTGTAATCTGGATATAACTGGTTATAAGCACTATCCTATATGAGGTGAGGTTCAAATAAAAAATAAGCTTACAGATGCATAAAGTCAATCCACATAAAGTAAAAAAAAATATTTACGTATTTTTCAAAATTTAGATATAAGCAGTGACTTCTGACAATACAGATCCCTATAATACCATACAGCTGACATGTTTCAAAGAAAAGATCATAGGTAATATGAATTATTATGATCGTTAGTCCTTAGTTAGTATAGCATCGTGGTGTTCATAGAATACACCTAATTGAGGCCATTCGAGTTTGGTAATAGTAATGGTCAGTGACATACCTATATGGCCTGGCTTTGAAAAAGGTGTATGAACGGTCTTGGTCAATGACAGACTACTACAATTGAGACAAATGAGGACAAAGAACTCCATTGACACCTTTACATAACCACACCTAAATTTAACAAGAATGAATACAATTCAAAACAAATTAACCTTTGTTTAATTAGAACACTGTAAAATAATTCTAAAAAATATTTACCTGAGTTCCTAAAACTATTATTTGAGGTAATTGGATGGCATCAGCGCCAACAGTATTGAAAACGTCTTGTAGCTTGTTGATGACTGGAATTAGTGCTTCCATAATTAATGACAAAATATATTACACCGAAGCAATTCACGTTGGTTTTATGTAATATAAGGAGATAATTTTTATCAAATAATCAAAACAGACAAACCAACCGGTAAAAGTCAGCCATATTGATTTAAAATATTTTAATAGGGTTTTTTTTATAACTGGCAACAGTACAGACATTAGCAACCACAATCAAAAGTTGATAGCAAGTAGTCTTTGGTTAATAAGTCAAAAACCTTAAACGTTTCTATTCTCCACAAAGATTACTAAGTAGGCACCTAAGTAATAAGTAAGTATGTGTATATGTATTTTTTTTAATTAAAATAAAAATTTTTGAAACTCATCTTTCGTCACTTGTATCAAATTAGGTTCAATACCATATCTAAAAACTAAAAAAGATATAGATAGTACAGTACCGAAGTATCGTTGTTGTTTTTTTACCTATCTAACATAATAAGAGTTTTAATTTTTTTTACTCTTTTATTCTTTTGGTCTTGTGCATAGACTACTATTATTTTGGTAATATAAGAACGTCTTGTGTTACAATCACTGTACTATATACTCTGTGGTCTAGACCTAGCTATTATTGCGTACCTGTGGTCTAGATTCAAGAAGAGACCAAACAAAGCAAAGAGTCGAGGAAAAAAAAGATAATCATAGATTCATAGATAGCATAGATAGTCAAGCCAAGCAAAGCAAGCAACAAATCAAAATAAGATTGTAAATGAAATGGAGTGATGTGTATCTGAGCTTTCAAAGAGTTTTAATAGTCCTCTTTCAGATTATTTTATGATACATTTACACGAAACCAAGTTACACTAGATTGTATATAATGTTTAACGTTGAAGTAGGTGCTATTGCCATTTGGTTCATATAGCCGCATTAGGTTATGTTATTCAATAGCGTCTACCACTTTTCAGGAGCTTCGAGTTGATTCTGGCAGATTTCAGGCAAACTCTCAGTCTATACAGTTTGGGCCATGGCACATTTCTTACGATGTCAGTTGTATCCTGCCGAGTGTGTGCTCAACAAAAGTTGTTTGTGAGCGTGACGATGAAGAGTTTTGCCAGTTCTGTATGTAAGTACATAATATGTTTCATATAGACCTGTTTAACGCTTTACCTATCTGATGTTTATTATAGAAAACCTTTTGAACCTCAAGTGTGTGTGGTTGCAGTAGTAACTAATTAACATGAAACTTTGTTTTCTGAACTTCAGATATTCTAAGGAGTTGAGTATACCACATTTTCCGGATATGGTGTTTCCTAGAAACATTTTACTCTTGACTCATAAGAATGGTGCAAGGATATATTTCAACCCACTGGATGCATTGAGGTGTGTCGCTAACAAAATGGAAGCTATTGAGGTCTCCTGTGCTGAAGCCTGGCAGGAGTCAAGGTAATTGGACATACCTTTAGCTATACCATTCCTTACTTTATAACACATTATATATCTTCTTCACATCTTTCCACAAGCATCCGCAAAGAGGTTGACAGAGGTGTGTAGTAGCCATGCAGCCACTTTGCAGGAGATATATATTAGCTGCCAATGAGACTGATGGTGAGTCAATTGTGGTTTCTCAAGCACAACTGTACACATGTTTTAGAATTTCTCTTCAAACATGCAGGCCAAGCTCATGTTTTTCTTCACCGTTAAGCTCATGGTGTGACTCATCACTGTACATAAGTTCAGAAAACTCATGGGTACAGTCAGGATCTTTGTGTCGGCAGGGAACTACTCTGAACTAGGGTTGGAATATGTGCTTATTGCAAATTAATCCTTATGCATATGCAGGCATCCACAAATTTTTTTTCTTTACATATGTTTGTGTTGAGATAAATTAATGCTTAAGTTACTTATCTGCTATCCTAATTTTGCAGGTTACTACTTGAACCACTTGCCTTGTGGCAAATGGGTTCAATTTAATAAGAAAGTTTTTTGCATTAACAGACCAGATGCAGAGAAGATGAAGAAGCCATTTGATTGGACATTTTCAACAGATTATAAAGGCACACTCAATGATGTTATTCTTGTGGAAGCAACTGATGAGACCATTAACTTTGATTTGTTAAAGCAAAGGGATCAAATACTGTTCTATCATGATTTGACATTATTTGAAGATGAGTTGCATGACCATGGAGTTTCTAAGCTGTCAGTAAAAATAGTAAGTTTCTATTGCTTTCATTTAAATAAAAAACCTCATGCACCGGCACAAGTTTAAGTTTGATGCTATGCTATGGCCTGCATCATTAGCATCAGCTTCTTTTAATGAACTGTTGAGTAATCCTCCTTTGCTATTTATGCCTCATACATATTCCACAAATGGTGCTGAATTATAGAGGGTATAACAGTGGCTAAGGTAAACCTACCCTACCCACTATTTACTATCTGGGTTTTGTAGTTAAATATTCAAGTTACTTGAAATACAGTTATATAATTCTATGGAGAGTCAGCTGTCATACAGCTTGAGTTGTGAGTGCCTCCTCCAGTAATAGTCAAACTTGAGTTGAGTAATGTCAGTAACAACATTTTTGTTTGTGTAATATGTGTTTTTATACCACAAGAGTGGCAAACAAGCATACGTAATGTGAAATTAGTCAAGTTTCAAGTTCAGATCCTGGTGATGTTTATTATATATATTTTTTGTGTATGGTGTATGTATATTTTATATAAACAGACATATGTATATACTGAATAAGATGTATAATTTTTTATCTGCAGAGAGTAATGCCCTCGTATTGGTATGTGCTGCTAAGATATTTCCTACGTGTTGACGACGTTTTGGTACGATCTAACGAGACCCGAATGTTCCACATGATAAACACAAACTATGTATTGAGGGAGTACACAGCAAAAGAGGCCCGAGCTCAAGATATAAATGTTAGTATCTAGAATGGCTACTAGTATTGATTTCATAAATGCATATATATGTACACCCACATTTTGTCCACTGGCTGATGATTGGCTTGGTGTTGGTCTACCCAAACCCAATATGTTCATTGTTGCTATAGGAACTATTAAGGCAATATTATAACAAATGTTATTAGAATAATTAGAACTTTGAACAAACTATCTGTCTAACATTTGGATGTACAATATCTGGGTGACGAAAATTATTAAATGAAATAGAACATTGCCAAAGGGAAAGAAATCTTTCACATACAATACCAAGTTTTATTGGTCTTAATTCTTCCTTTTAGCCTTTGTATTAAATTTATTGGTACAAACATACATACATATCATCACGCCAAGTCCCTAACGGGGTAGGCAGAGAGTATAGAGCGCCAGTTCTCTCTAGACTTACATACCTCTTTCGCTTCGTCCACATTCATGAGTCTCTTCATACATACTTTATTTATTGGTAATAAGTTATTATTCAAGGGTACCTAATTAGATCTTCTAAATAATGAAGTAGCCTTCTTATGTACATAGACATAACTTCTAAATACTGTGTTATAATTTTTCAGATGCCCACTGTTCAAATGAAAGAAGCTGACGACGTCATTCCATTATTACCAGTTATAGAGAAAACCACAGAAAAATTAATAATAGATTCAATATTTAATTCTTAAGGCTTGATCTCACAATGTAGTATAAACTATTCTAATTAAGGTGTATATTAAAGTGTGTGCTGCGTAAATGTATCTTCATTAGCTTAACCTAAAAAATAGTTTCATTTGATTTTCACAAAGAACCCTGATCGCAATATAAATCACTTTAATTTCAGCTTAATTTGAAGAAAATCACATTAAATTTTCTATTTTTTAAAACTTACAATAATGTAGGTATGTATATATATTGTAGGTGCTAACAAGTGTAATGGCGAATCCATCGCCATTACCCAAGCACGACTATACATAAGTCTTTGAATTTCTTCCCAAATGTACCTATGCAGGCTTCCTCTCAAAGTTTTCCTACACCGTTAATCTCGTGGTGTACTTAAATGAAGAAAAACTCATTAGTACAGTTGGGCTCGGAACGAACTTCAGGATAGTATACTCGTCTACCACGACTTTTGTTTTTTGATAATTAAGAATCATAAATAATAAATAAATAATCATATTTGTATGAAAAAATCGTTTCATGTTAAAACTTTACTACTCACACCTATTTTCAAATGAGGCTTTGATTTTACATCTTAAATGTATCTGTGGTCAATTAATGAGGCAGACTAGAACTCTAGAACAAACTTAAAAAAATAAAATACATTGTTCTGTGTGTCTAATTACTACTACTACTAGTTGAATATATGATGTAGGAAAACTTGTGTCTAATTGTATAACAACGAATCCTGAATATGACTGAATTAAGTTAATACTAGGATCGCGATAGTCTGCTGTACAGTGGTTAGTCACACGACGAGCTTTGCGGTGGAAGGAAAACATCGAGAGGAAACCAGCATACGTTTAAGAACAAAATCCAAGAGGTACCTACAGATTTGTGCATGAGAAACGGCGATGGTGTCGCCGTCTGTCCCGTTGGCACCTAAAAACAAACTCCGGCAAAAAATGGGCATGTTGATACTTCACACCTTTGCCTACTCCTTTGGCGTGAAGAAGAAATAAATTATAATAATACTTAGGTATGTTTAATCACTACGTGCAGTATTTATTCTCATTTACGAAGACGTATGTTGGTTTGTCAGAAAACAATAGACAAAAAACGCCAAAGCACACGTAAAGAAACTCCACAAAAAATATACTTATCTAGCTAGATTTAACAATTTAAGCCGTATAAAATTTATCGAGTTAAATGTGAGATGAGCGAAAGGAGCCGTGTGCCCGAGGCTCCATTTTATTATTTAGGATTTCTATGCAATGCTGCATACATATCATCACGCCGAGTCCCTCACGCGGTAGCAGGGCAGAGTAGAGCGGCAGTTATCTCTAGACCTACAGACTTCTTTCGTTTCATTAACATTCGTCAATCTCTCGCCAGTTTCGAGTGGCTACTCTTGATGTTCCTATCCTCATGGGATGCGAACATCGAGAGTAGCAATCGATTTGATCTAGGAAATGGTCTTCCTCTGCGTCTTACACACTCGTATTGTTCATGTTTTGTCAATCTTTCTTTACAATCATACCCTAGTTCACGCCGGTTCCTTTGCGAACATGTCTTCATTCGGATTCGATATAATTAGTAGTAAGGGACAACATTCTGACCGGACCCTTTATGATGGACAGAATGTTCGGGATACTAATATTAAATAGGTAGGTACCTAAATAAAAACGATTTATCAATATTTTTGATTCACGTATATGCAATTACCGCTTTTTTTATCTTTTTTTGATTACAAGTAATCCATCAATATAGTAATATAAGCATCAAATAGGAAATCATAATAACTCAATATCAGATAGTAGTGGCCTGTATCTACATAAATGTCCGATTCCAAGTCCAAGGCATTTTTGCAAACGGGTCAAAAGACCGCAGTCCGTAACCGTGACATTGGCATCATTATTCAAATGCGAAGGAAACAGAATTATCAGTCAAATACATTTGTCCCTTTCGCTCACTAAAATAATTGTTACAATTGCACGTTATGATGTGAGCCTAACCCTGAGCTACCCGCAGCCATATTGTATCATACCATTCATATCTAACGCCATCCTTAAAGGGTTCCTAAAGAGGTAGGCAGAAGTGTAGTAACGCCCTCTCACAACGGACATATATTTGGGCGCCAACGTGACAGACGGTGAACACACAACCGACCAATGTTCCGTCCTCGCCGGCGAGGCTCGACGCGAATAAGCCGTAATGTAGACGCGCAAATCCCGCCCCTAAATATTTAAATAAAATTACCATTCCAGCCCAGCTCCCTTGCTCGCGATGCAGCAACGCTCTAAGCCGAGGTCCGTACCCCACGGGGATTCCCATAGCTGTGTTGCTTAGCACTAAAGTGCCTGGCTGGAGGCCTAGGTCTCGCCATTCCGATTTATAGCAAAAGATCCCGGAACTCACGCTACGAGAGACAATACAAAAAAAAAGACAGACGGTGAGTTCTTCGCTATTTCACTAACATGTATACCGACATCTTAGATTTTTTTCTCGTATGTAGATTTGTTATTTTGCTTGCCTTTCATAAATCACTATAGGTATTTTCGTTCTGAAAAAATATTATAAAAACCCGGTTCGAACCTTCAATTTTGATTTAATTTTGAAGTGTTTTTGAGAAGTGATCATACTGCAATCGGGCACATAAGCTTTGCACGCAGGACCAGTCGGATATAATAATAGGGCTGTCGGTTTTTTATGTTTTCACTAGGTATCTAATCTACCTAAATTGTAGAATACTAAAGTGTTCATTTACTATTGATATAACCATCAATTCTATGTTTTAAATTATAGGTTCTGTAACAAAATTATAAATTAATAATTATTCATTGATAAATCAACTTGTCCGTCATTTTATGATAGCTGAAGTAGTATAAGTAATTACGATAAGTATTTAATTGATTATATGTAGTTACATATCTAACTGCTTACCCAGAATCAACAATGTTGTTATCGGCGATGAAAGATAAATCTTACGAAATTACAAATTCCGGATCACATTATGAGATATCTTTGGGATTGACTTGCCTTTTATAAAAAAATTGCATTGAAACGGCAATTACATTTATGTAAAAAATTTCCTATACATAAACAGTAGATATAGACAGGTTAATAGATAGGAGAGAGGTTAATTTAAAAAGTAGATACTTCAGTGTAATTTAATTCATATCCAGCGTGGCAATGCTAGTCTTCTTAGCACGTTGCCTCGAGATACCGATTTGGGTCAAATATTTTATCTGTAAGAAGTTAGTTATACAACAGTTTTTTGTAAATATTATTTATTGTTGTTATTGTAAATAAATAAATAAATATAATTTTTTTTTATACACCTAGAGTGGCAAACAAGCATACGGCCCATCTGATGGGAAACGGTTACTGCAGCCTATTTACGCTCACGATACCGAAGTATCACTTGCGTGTTGCCACTCTGTCTTCGGAGAGTTATAGTGTGTTGGCAGCATAATGGGTTTAATCCCTCTGCTTCCAACACAATGTAACAATCCTCCCCCCTCCCCAAGGAGCTCATTACTGGAAGCCTTATTCACCGCGTAGGAACACAACACAAAAAATTGTGTTATTTGGCTACGGACTTCTATAAGGTGGAGGTCCTGCCCCAGTCGGGCAGCTCCGAATTCGAACGGGAAACCCGTTATGCCCTACCTCTCTTAAGTCTTTGTCATACGTATATATATATACGTATGTATATATATAATATAATATATCCTCACGCCTTCCCACAAGGGTCCCCGAAAGGGTAGGCAGAGGTGTATAGGTAATACCCACACACCCACTTTCCGCCAGAGGTATATTAGGTGCCAACGTGACAGATGGCGAGTCCATCGCCGTTACTCCAGCACGACTGTACATACGCCTTTGAATTACTTCTCAGACGTATGCAGGTTTCTTCTCGATGTTTTCCTTCACCGTTAAGCTCGTGGTGTGACTAATCACTGTACTAAAGTTCAGAAAAACTCATTGGTACAGTCGGGATTCGAACTTGCGACCTTTGCGTCGCAGGCAACTGCTCAAACCACCCGGCCACCACGGCTCTATACGTATATATCCTTACTAATATTATAAATGTGAATGTAAGTTTGTTTGTTACGCTTTCACGTAATAACTACTTAACCGATCATCATCAAACTTTGTACACATATTCTCGGAGGTATTAGAAGTAACATAGGCTACTTTTTATTGAAAAAAAAGGTAAAAAAGCCGTCCACGCCGATGAAGTCGCGAGCACAGCTAGTACGTATATATATATATATATATATATATATATATATATATACGTATCTTTATTATACGTATTCTATAGTAGTACAGATCTCTGATACCTGAAACAGACTCTCACTTGTCCGTTTTATAAAATTATCTTATCAAATCTCAACATAATGAGCGGGTATCAAAATTAGTGTGTGAATGGATTTAGGAGTCGTTGCTTCCATGCACTTTATGCGTAGCTACATGCGAGATGGTTTTAAAATATTTGGTTTTGGGTCGGTATTTGAATTTTATGACACGAACTCTGAAAATATGTGCTAAAGTAATAATAATAACTTTTGCATAAAATTTTACAGTGTCGGTATTTTATCACAATGCGTTTGCACAAATCGCAACGCTTGAAATCCAGTTGGATAATCTTCTAAAGATGCAGCAAGGGATTGGGTGGCCTCACGAACTAGATGTGGTGGAAGGGCACGAGGCCCTCCTAAAGCTGTCCAGCGCACTTCCAAACATGGCGATCTGTGAAGTCACTACACCATTGGGAGTGACATTTAACGTTCAACAGCCCACAAATAACAGGTAAATTGCCATAAAATCTTTAGCTTTGTGTTGGCAAAGCGAGTCGTTGAACTAAGTAATACACGCCCGTTTTAATATTTAGCGGATACTACAACGAACGAGGAGTTTATATATACATCATTGAGATTCCACCACGAATGGACGTTTTACTAAGGAGCTCAAATTCATAGAGTAGATATTTCCTTGTCATCCGAATGAACTAAGACCATGTTTTATATGTACACCCTAATGCTAGCTATCAATACCCTGCAAAACTGCTTAAAATAATTATTTTACTTTAGCGTTCTTTTATATGTATACCTACACCTACATATAAAAATACCTAAGTATATTATACGCCCTCCCACGAGTGTCCCTGAAGATGTAGGTAGCTAATTCCACACATCCACTTTTCACCGGAGATATATTTTAGATGCCATTGTGGCGTTATGGCGAGTCCAACGCTGTTACTCAAGCACTACTATACATACGTACATATACGTACTATACATACTTACGTCTTTGCATTTATTCTCAAACGTATATAAGTAGGTTCCTTCTCGATGTTTTTCTTCATCGTTAAGCTCGTGGTGTGACTAATCACTGTGCTTAAGAAAAACTCATTGGTACAGTCGGGATTCGAACTTGCATTCTTTGTGTTCTACTCGGCCACCACGGCTCATATTATCTTTTATATGTATAACATAGTTTTTCAGATAATATGTGTAGGAAGGTGGTATAGTAGCACTCTCTGTTTGCTATTTTTACGACTTCTGAAGCGTGCAGTTTCTCAAGACTTTTAATGACAAGACACGAATTTTGAGACAAGAACGACCTTTGAATTTCTTCTCAAGTATGCGCAGGTTTCCTCATTATGATTTCCTTAGCAGTAAAGCTCGCAGTGTGTCCAATGAATGTAGGTACTCAACCATGATGTTGCAGATGACCACTCAACAATCACGGCATTTGTTTTTATATTTTTTATATTATCTTAATAGATTTGTAAGTTGGAGCGACACTTGTGGACTAAGAGTGCGTAATGTGGAGAAGGCTGATGAAGGAAGATGGCGGCTATCTGCCAGGAACGGTAACCATTCAATCACCGGATGGACAGAGGTACACGTTCAAGGTCTGCGATTTTTTTCAACATATCCATTAATTAGATATGATATTGAGAAAACCTTTATACATCTATATTCTATATACATATAATAAAATGTAATGGATCGCTGTCTGTATATGGAAGATATATGCTAAAAAATATGATTACTTAGGACCTTTATCAACGCATAGCACCCAAAACATTGATTGTTAGAATTTTTGTCTGTTTGTCCGTGCGTTTGTGCACGCTAATCCCAGAAACGGCTTATCCGATTTAGATGTGTTTTTCACTAATATATTGTGACGAAACATATCCAAAATAAACCTAAAGATATATCCAAAAAAATGCTGTCCAAAGTCACTATTCCATGCGGACGAAGTCGCGGACACAGCTAGTTAAAAATAAACGTCATGCGCATCACTGCGCCATCCCTCACGTAGCCAGTAGGGTAGTCAGAGAGAGTTGAGCGGCAGTTCTCTCTAGGCTTAGAGACCTATTTCGCTTCTTACTGCTTAATATAATACTTTACATTCAGAATATATAATTTAAAATTATGAATAAATGGAACGATTAAAACAATCAATTAGATTTATCTTGTTCAATGAATATTATTGATTTGTGATTTAATAAGAGGTTGTGGTTTTAATTAGAGCCTTTAAATTTATGGAGATAAATCTCTGAAAGGCGAATTACCAGTTCTGTGGGTGTTGACCCGACACTTGCAAAAAACGAAGTCCCTACATACAAGTTATAGTTATATTCATGGTAGATTTGATTGAAGATTGTAAAATGTATTATTCAGTGTGATAATAAACTTATACCTGCTATGCGTGGGTATTATGTATATATATATATATATAGCGTATTTTTTGGGCATGTAATAAATCGGGATCGATTGATTGTCACTGTAATTGCCTACTTAACAAGACAACAGTTGCCAGAAGCTGTTGTTCTAGAATACGTTTAGGGTTCAGCTTTACGTCCTATTACAAACATGATGAATGTTCAAGCCCTTACAATCTTTTGATAGCAATTGTACGGCCCTGGACTAATGTTAGTAATGAATTATTTGTTTTAGATCGCATTAGTGCCTATGAAGCTGCTCCAATTTCCCTCCTAGATGGTCAGCAGTATTCTCTAGAACTGACAACTTTGGACAATTCATACTGCTTAGTGTCGAAACCATTCTCCGATAGCTCCTTGGTACCAGGCCATTGTCGCGTTACGTTGGACCGAACCACAAGAGCCGTCCAAGGCAACTGGGATGTTCTTCTTGGCTTGCCTGGAAGGGTTGCTGAGTTGCACGTTGAGAAAAATGTTGCTGTGGAAGGTAAGTTACTATTCGACATACTAATATTATAAATACGAAAGTTTATTAGGACGATTGTTGCCTATCAATGCTGGATTTAGATGTTTGGAGGCCTAGGGATAGCTGGGATAGCCGGGAGGCCTTCCAAATAAAATGGAAATACAGTCGAGTTTTGCAATATAATTTCTTATGAAACCAAGTGAAGATTATTTTATTATTTAGCACACATATAAATATAATCGGAAAGAGCGTCCACGTGAACGCGTAAAAAAATTATCAAAGGAAAATTGTTTACTAGTGTTCACTAGTCAGAATATTTTTTTTTTCCGAAGTCTTTAGTGTGGAGGCCCCTATTTTGTGGTGGCCCCGGGGCTGTTGCCCTCCCCTACATGAAGAGACTGATGAATGTGGACGAAGCGAAAGAGGTATGTAAGTCTAGAGAGAACTGGCGCTCTATACTCTCTGCCTACCCCGTTAGGGACTTGGCGTGATGATATGTATGTATGTAAGAAAAAAAAAACCAATTATTTAAGGCATATGTAATTTGCAAAAGTTGGGATGAAACTTAGAGGCTTAACCAATTTGGGCGAAATCAATGAGTCTATTATTATTACTAATAACAATCAAAGCTTTGTTATAAATAGCATTCGTCTCATCCTCAGGTCAAGTGAGTTCAAGTTGTCGATCGATGAGTGAATTATGTTCTGACATTGAAATGAGATATGTTGATATTATAATGGAAAGCTAAAATATTAATTATGATTACTTGCGAGAAAATTATACATATATAAATTTACTAGCAGACCCGGCCACGCGTTGCCATGGCCTGGCCATGGCCAAGGTTTTTATTATATAACATTGTAAATTAATGAAAAAAATAATGTTTTGACCAAGTTTCATACCTATGGAAGCAATAGTTGATTTTTTTTTATTTATTTATTGCGCCCGTGTTCAACCTTGCGGGTGGAGTTTCATAAAAACCGTTCTTAGCTGACCTCTACACCGCGTAAGGAATACTCCTACCGAAATTCAAGTCAATCGGCCTTATAGTTCCTGAGATTTCGTGATGAGTGAGTTCACAAATGGGATCTCCTATATATATATATATATGTAGATTAACATTTACAATAGAACATAAAATGTTTATTGTTTCTTTTTTAATACACCTTATGAGCTATCCATTATACAGAAAGAAAACCATTTTTAAGTAATATAAAAAATAATAAGTTTTGTTTTGCATATTTCAGCGGAACGTCTAGATGTTGGCTACGTCCGGGACACAGCTGCGAATAAGCTGCATTTGTATTGCAACATTCTACATACAGCCAAGAATATTACCTTTTGTCGTTTTCAGAAGACAACAGAATCGTCTGGATACAACGTTATGGACGGATTAAGTGACGGTATTCACAGGTAGATTATATTATACTACTAGACGTGCCCTGCGGTTATAATTTAAGTATAATGCTAGATTTAAATAAAACATAAGATGTTTTATAATAATATTAATAATAAATATAATAAATAATAATCTAACTATGTGGGAAATTTCGTCCGATTCCGTTTCGCTTATCGATTGACTTTGATTGATTTTATTTTTGAAATCTGTTCAGTGATATAACTTTCCTAATATGTAGTTCTTTAATGGCGACGGGATTAAATTATTTAACAATGTAAAATACGTTGGTATGTTTTACTGTATTTTTTAAACCGATATTAAAATTTTCTTTGTACAGTAATATAACCTTCATACGCTTCTAATTATATTTTTCTTCAATGTACTGTTCAAAAACAGTGTATAATAAATATTAGCTGAGAGTAAATAGTAAGCTCGTTACACAGCTTCATACATGCTCTCCGGTACGAGTACTCTAGACGTTCCCGTCCTTGAGCGTCCGGTCGATTTGATCTAGGTAGTTGGAACGCTGGCTTCCTCTGCCTCTTCTACGAAACAGATATACAAAGCAAAAGTGTGTGCAACTTTTGCTATGTATATCTGTTTCATCAATGTTTCTTCACTCATCCTTTCTGTATGTCCAAACCAACGTAACAGGCCTTCCTTCATCTTTACAATCACGCCATCGTGAAATGTGAATAACGTGAATCGCTAGTTTTTTCGTAATTACGCATATCTAATCAAAGTAAAACCTAATGACATTCAACTGATTTATCACGAAAATCGTATTGAAAGAGTCTTTAAACTGCCTATCCTTTTATAATTATTTCGGATTTTAGTGATAAGTTATTTTAACTATGTTCAATCATTATTGTTATTTACGCATGTTTGAGATATAAATCAGTAGGTAATTAGCTTTAACTTACCTTCAAAAAAGGTGGAGGATGAACAATACCCATTTCTTTTTCCTAATTCTTTTAATTCAGACTTTTTAAACGACTTTCAGTAAAATACTATTCCAATAGTTATTATGGTTTTGTAATCGGTAATTATGGTCAACTACACTATGTGCCAACGTGACAACGAGGTATACATATATGTAAAAAACTCTTGTATTTACAGTTACTACGGCGAAGGCTTCGCAAACAGACAGTGTGGTATGACGATAGAAACAGTCACGAATCAAGCGTATGGTACTTGGCGGTGTACGGTTGGCGTGCAAGAATGGGAGGGTACCAACATTGTAGGGACAACTCCAATGCAAGCTCTCATCAATGTAGCTTATAGTGGTAATTAGCCATGGTGAAACTTTTTAAACTACCTATAGTAATTAGCCCTTATTAAAATATCACAAAGTTGTTCAAGAAAAGCATGAAGCAGTGCCCCATATTTGCCACCTGAGTGATTTAGACACGAAAGATTATTTTAAAGTATCTTAAAGGACAAGGTTTTTACCTTAATTTATCATGGCGAATGGGAGAAGGTTATTGTGGGCAAATAGAAGTAGTAGCATCAGAAATTCTGAAAAGAAACCTGCTTTTAAATGTATGATGAGTGTTAAAAAAAAATATTGAGCGTGCGTCTTTGAATTTATTCTTAAAATGTTAGGTTTCCTCAGGATGTGTCTTTTCATTATTAAGCTCGTGTGTTTTGAATCACAGGAGCTTTCTTTCGTTCTTGTGTTGAGGAAAATAACCCGATAGTCAGAAGCATGAAACGGTTATTCTAATTACAAATAACACTTTTAATTTCTTCTTAAGCCTATGCAAGTTAGATCACAATGATTTACATTCTCCTAGAGGCTCGTTCACTGTACTCAAAATTCAATGTTTAGAAACACCAAATACTTTGAAGAAAATACTTAATGTATTTTTTTTATAAACAAGATACGGCCCACCTAATGGGAAGCGTTTACCGTAGCCTATTTACGCTCACGATACCGAAGTATCACTTGCGCGTTGCAACTCTGTGTTCGGAGAGTTATAGTGTTGGCAGCGTAATGGGACTAATCCTTCTGCTTTCAACACAATGTAACAATCCTCCGCCCTCCCCAAGGAGCTCATCACTGGAAACCTTATTCAACGCGTAGGAACACAACACAAAAAAAAATGTTATTTGACTACGGACTTCTATAAGGTGGAGGTCCTGCCCCAGTCGGGCAGCTCCAAATTCGAACGGGAAACCCGTTATTGCCTACCTCTCTTAAATTATTAAAATGGCTCTTAAATTACAGATAACAGATTAGCAACAGATATAAGCCGCGACGAGCGTGAAGACCGTGTCATTTTTGTTCAAAAGGATACGAGTTTTACCATCACTTGTCAAGCCGAAGTCTCGCTTACTTACTGTTGGTTCCAACACCCAAATGGTACCCAGTACACGCCTCTGCCTCATACTGAGGAGGACCAGAAGTTTTGGTATTAATCATAATGCATCATCATCTATCATATATCATCATCATCCTATCATCCGAATCCCTAATAAATAGAGTGCCATTTCTCTCTACACTTACGTACCTTTTTCGCTTCGTACACATCGATCAGTCTCATTATACATGCTCGCCGGTTTCGAGTACTCTTTACGTTCCCGTCTTTGTGTGTCCGATAGTACTGTATATATATTCGGTACTTCTCATATATATGTGAAGTACTGTATATGTATATCATCAACTGTGTATTCGCGTCCCCTCTTTGACGGAGATACATTAAGGTGCCCATGACAGATGGCGAGTCCGTACGTCGCCGTTTCTGCCTCGGCATCTGTACAGATACTGTATGAGTGTTTTTTCTAAAAACGTATATTACACGTCGGCCTCTCATCGATGTTTTCTTTCTCCGTATAATTCCGTATAAAGGCGCATGACTTATCGCCGTACTTAATACAAACTTAATAAGTTCAGGAAAACTCATTGATCTTGTATCGATATTCCTATTTGCAATATTTGCGTTGCAGATGACTCTCGAACTTGGACCACGGCTATAAAGGTCCCCGAAAGGGTAGGTAGAGGTGTATAAGTAGTACCCACCCACCCACTTTCCCCCTGAGATATATTTCAGGTGCCAACGTGAAAATCGGCGAGTCCATCGCCGTTATTCAAGCACGACTATACATATGTCTTTATATTTCTTCTCAAACGCTTGCTGGTTTCTGGTCGATTTTTTCCTTCACCGTGGTGTGTCTAATCTGTACTTAAATTCAAAAACCTCTTTGGTACAGCCGGAATCGAACTGGCAATCTTTGTGTTGCAGGCAACTACTCGAACCACTCGGCCACCACGGCTCTATAAATAAAATTGTATTATGCTAAGTTTATAGCTCAAATTAACTTGACCGCTGTCATGAGTAATGACATCCTTTGATATTGATAGGTCATTTCTCTCCGAATGGTTATTGAATCGCCATAATAAATTTGCATATTCGTAATATCTAAACATAAATTATCGCCTAAGGAACAGGTATTTTTTTGTATTCACCGCCAATAAATTAGCATTACATTTGGTATCTAATCTGAATAAATTGCTGGAGCGTTGACCCATTTCCTTTTTCTGTGTTCGGGGTCTAATTAAAATATATGTTCACGCGAATCTTTCACTGTCACCAAAATATTTTCAACGATTTAAATTGGTCGAATGTAAGTATGAGTCATATGTTCATGTTATAGTTCAGAATATTGAAGATAAAAAAGCTTTGACCACTATAATTGATCGCGGTTTCAAAATGTCATTATAATTATAATAATATAATATAATATATCCTCACGCCTTCCTACAAGGGTCCCCGAAGGGTTAGGCAGAGGTGTATAGGTAATACCCACACACCCACTTTCCGCCAGAGGTATATATTAGGTGCCAACGTGACAGATGGCGAGTCCATCGCCGTTACTCAAGCACGACTATACATACGCCTTAGAATTTCCTCTCAGACGTATGCAGGTTTCCTCTCGATGTTTTTCTTCACCGTAAAGCTCGTGGTGTGACTAATCACTGTACTTAAGTTCAGAAAAACTCATTGGTACAGTCGGGATTCGAACTTGCGACTTTTGCGTCGCAGGCAACTGCTCGAACCACTCGGCCACCATAGCACCATTATAAATATAATTTATAATTAATTCGATTAGTAAACAAATGTCATATAATAATAAAAAAAAAATGACAAATAAAAATAGATCTGTAATGACTTCGGTATCAATACATTATGATAGTACAAGATCTAGATCTATCTAGATATTTGTTAATGCATTGTAGAGATCTTAAGAGCAGTATAAGGTCCGGTATATTGTTAAGAAATCTTAAACTTTTGTGCAATCGATATGTTGTACCTACGCTGGTACGGTCGGTCCTTTATAATAAACATACATACATACATATCATCACGCCAAGTCCCTAACGGGGTAGGCAGAGAGTATAGAGCGCCAGTTCTCTCTAGACTTACATACCTCTTTCGCTTCGTCCACATTCATCAGTCTCTTCATACATGCTCGTCGGTTTCGAGTACTTACTCTTAACGTTCCCGTCCTTGAGCGTCCGATTCGATTAAACCTTGGGACAGTTCCACATAGGTTGACATAGCCCCAAGTTAAGCAAAGCTCGAACTATGTATAACTAGGCAGCGATATATATATATGTATACTGATAAAGATAGATATATACGTAAATACATAGGATATCCAGGACTTAGGTACATGTTACTCATGTTCATCACACAAATATCTGCCCTCAGCAAGAATCAAACTCGCGACCTCAAGCTTCGCATTCAGGATCTCTGACCACCGGCTAGACCTTCTTTTAGCATTGCTAATTGCAATAAAACTTGATTAGTTCATCACAGTAGATTGTCACTTACTTTAATCTAATAGAATCGGCGGAGTTATTACAGCAATAAGAAATTCTTCGTAGTAATTGTAGTTTTATAGTATCATTTAGTCAGGGTAGACCTTGGATCGTTAATTACAATTATTGATTCCATAATTGGCTTCGATATTAATCACTTCACAATCACAAAAAGGATTTGGAAAATGAATTCCATACATAATTTTTGGAATTATAGTTCGAAAAATGTTTAAAATGTCATCCTCTTTACAATAGCACAATCCTTTGGGTTTGAGCAAAAACAAAAGAGTATAGGTAATTTCAATCGTATCTTCGCTTTTTAGTAGCTATTCTAAGCTTCCTATTTTTGTCCTCAATTTTTATTCAAAATCGGATTATTCAGATGTTTCTGTGTGTTAAAATGACGCTGATATAATACATAATAGATCATAAAATTTTGAAGAAATTCTTAGTTTTGTGGAAAGATTTGGGAGTTTAGGTCACATTTTGAAATTATGTATTCATGTATTAAGAATAAAACAGTAATATGTATTGACTCATAATTTTTTTATTTTTCTAATGAACACAGGTACACAGGGGAAACCTTACAAACAGGCGATTGTGGCATTACTTTTTCACATGTGACTGATGAAGATGACGGAGGGTGGTTATGTCACATGGGTCCCAGAAACCAATTAGGGCTGGAAATCATAGATCGTGTGCAAGTACGTGTAACCGGGCCTCTAGCAGCGAATAGAAGAGACGTCGGAGCTTCTATTCGTGGAACCATCGAACTGTCCTGTCACACAGCCAACGGGAATAGACCTCTGGACTATTGTCGTTTCCTAAGCCCTACCTTCTTGGGTTTAAGTGTTGACTCGTCTATTACCGAGGAGAAGTAAGTGCCTACTTATTTTGGTTATGTGATTACTAAATAATATTTAACTCACCCATTTTTTTGTACTGAATGCAAATGATTACATCTATATTGCATATGGATTTGATGTGATTGCTCGAAAGACTGTTAAAGTCTTGAGAGTTTGAAGTCTCAGCGTTGAAAATAAGTAAACTAAGTTCTATTCGTATCAGGTTTTGTAATCTTAGCACTCTTATTTCGTACAGACTGCCCAAATGCTGGAAAAAAGAGTTGGAAGTTTGGCATCAAACTTGGCCCAATATAGCGGGTCAAAACTTTGGACGATGTTTGGAATTTTACTATATTGTATGAATATTGAAACAATTGACAGGGAATATGTATGCCAGCTTGATACTTGTGGCAAAAGGGGGCGGTCAATCTTTGTTTTAGATTGGTCTTTTATTTATAGTATGTGCATTAGTATTTCTAATTATATCTTGCGAATGTGTATACGGGTCCCATGATTTTTGGGTATTCATAAAAACACGCACGTTTAAAAAATCTTTCCTGCAGATATTTTTGATTGGTAATATGCATATGTTTCTCATAAATAAAAATATATTCTGTTAATTTAGTGCAATTTTGGATCGCTTCTACTTCACACCTGGTAAAAACTTGGATCACGGCGACTGCTCATTGACTATAAGTCCAGTTGATGTGGACGATATTGGAGAGTGGACCTGCGCTGCTCTTCTCGATGATGAGACTGTTGAATCTAGAGATTTTATTAATGTATTCATCGAGGGTAAGTTTTTATATTAGTAGCTGCAATATCATGTCACTGATCAATATGGTAATGATCTCAAGAGAGCAGTGTTTTTGGGATTTAAGGTCCCTTGTGTTATTAGGTCATTGGTATATTCGGTCCCAGATCCATTCAGTCATAGATGCATAATGATTGTAATACATGCATATCATCACGCCGAGTCCTCATAGAATAGGCAGATAGAGTAGAGCGCCAGTTTGCGCTAGTTCTCTTTGGCTTAATCCACATACATTAATCTGTGTTTATATGCTCGGCAGTTTAAAGTACGCTTAAGGTTTCCATCATAATCCATACTTAATAATTTGAGCATAATACCATCATTCTAGATTGCGAATATATTTATTTATTTATAGATTGCGAATAAGACAGCTTTATAGACATCATGTAAATCTTTTCCTTAAATATTCTGGAATTATGATTGTAATACCACAATATGAAAAGATCTTGGCCTATTTGTTGACATCTGTTTGTTATTTAAAGTCCGTTCCCCTTTTGAAGTAAATCCAGATACCCTTGTTACTTATGATCTATCCATGCATTATGAAGCCCGTAATTACTTTACAGAGAACCGAATGCAGCTGTCTACAGCAGGGATTGTTGGTATGTCTATTGGCTTAGGAGTGCTTGCACTGACTTTAGTCGGGTTCCTTGTGTACAAACAAAGATTGTCAATCCCCTGGAGGAGGACAAATACATCTCAAAGAACGGATGTTGTGGAGCTATCATACGGTGGCAGTGAAGTTACAAGTGCTAGGTCTAGTACTAGTAATGAAAGTGACTTCGATCAGATAAGAGCTAGATGAACGGCTTACTCGGACTATCAAGATTTATTTAACAATAATGTTGAGTTAACCCTTTAAATGCTGAGACTTCTTAGTGAGTATACTTCAAAATCTTGTAATGTTATTTTTTTAATATAAATGTTGTTTTTTTCTGTTGTTGTTTTGTATATATTTATTGACTGAAAAATTGTAAATACATTTTGTTTATGCATTCGAATATTTTTAATTTACATACTAATATAAATATTTTGTCTTGCCTTCCGTAACATTTCTTCATTTCATTGCATCATACTCGGCACCATTTATATTGATACCCGCGAATATGTTGTTTCGTTATCTTTAGGGAACGTTTGTGGGAATGCGTAATTTTTTTATAAATTATCTTGCTTTATTATAGTTTATAATAGAAAGAAAAACTTGAGTTCAATAAAATTTATTTATTTTAGCTCGCAACAAGTTACTTAAAGGATATACATAAGTGAGGTTATTCATTACTTACTTAATCAAACTTAGCGTTAGCTCACTTTTCAATTTAGGAAGTTAGCATTTATATATTAAACACGAATTGAGTCTATAAAAAAAACACAATAAATTATTTTAACTTTGACTAACAAATCAATTCTCTGATATTGTAGAGAAGACTGGTTGCGAAACTAAGTTGCCATAGTAGTGGAATAAATAATTAGTTAATATCTCGATATTTGCTCACAAATACCTAAACTTTGAAAAGAACTTCGGTTCCGAACTTATACGAATAATACGAATGATATGAACTAACCTTTTTGCTTTGTACCTACTGTTACTAACGTGATTCAAGCACTGAAGCTTGAACACGCAGACCCGAATAACTTGTTCACGTACATAATAAAACTACAATACCAGTAGTAAAAGTACAAAGACAAAATATTCTGCAGTCAGAACGAAGCTTGTGTGGTGACTCCGATACACATAATAATATAGTGGGTTAAACGAATACCATTTTAAAACAATTACCCCTAGTTAAAATAATAATATTATAACAATCGTATGAGAGGACTGGGTATCACAAGTATTGGACATGTTCACATTAGCTAAAACACTATTGATTTATTATTATGTCAACACAATAAGTTACTTATAAAGGGAAGTGCGTAAGGTAAAATATTCAGTCCATTTACATTACAGTTTTTCGTATCCCTCGACGATGTCATCGATGGTGACTTGTGAGAAGAACTTATTGATGGCTTTGACGCAAGTGCGAACTATCTGCTTGATGGCAGACGGGGATAGTTCGTCCATTAATTGTTGTGAGTTGGCGTTGGCAAACTGCAGCGTGGTATCAGCTGTAATATAATGGTTATTTGTTTTATATATAAGGTAGTTAATATTCTGCATTTTAAGGTTATTTAATGAAATATGAAATGAAAGAAAGATATAAAAAAATTTACAATGATTTATGTACAAAAACAAGGCACAAAGTAAAAAGGCGGACAAGAACTGGAACTGGATTTATGATTAGGTGTATCAATGTTCAATATATACGTGTATATGTAAATTAATCTTGATATAATGATGCATTAATAGGTGATTGACCCTGCTCACGTCCGTAAGCTCGACTTTTAATATCTTTCACTGATATAATGGCGATGCTAAACAAAAATACGAATGGGATAAAACTCCAACTATCTCTATCCAGACATACCAGAAAATCCAGAAAAAGGCAACTTGATAGTAATGTTCTCTAATGATGTTGCGTTCATGCTGCGAGTTACTTCAACATAATGCTCCAAATGAGGGTATTTTTTCTGGGATCATTTGGTTCCTACACGATCAATGGCTTCCATAGGCACTTTAGTTAGTGCTAAGCAAAAACGGCGTAAAGAACCGGATGGTGGGTTTCGAGAGCTTTTCCGATTTGCTAGCTGTAGCCAAAACTGGGCTAGACATATAAATAATTTTAAGGTTGGTTTTGGCGCGGGCCGGCGTGTATGAAGCCGGGGATATGCACGAGGCTCGCCCCTTACGCAGTATGGTCGGCACAGGGCGAGTTATAAGTACTTCTGATTGCAGGTGTCCCAGAACCCAGACGAGTGGGTATACTTATCTGCTTTAATAGTAGAAAAAACAGTCACGTGAACACCCTAGAAGTAACTTTGGTGAGATAATTGATTTAGAGACCCACGCCTTATTACATAGTGATAATGTTTTGCATCTTATCGAGGCAGTCTTACCCAGTTCCTTGTTCCCGTTGAACAGGTTCTTGAGATCAAATATGGTTTGGTTGATGGTGTACTTGTATGTAGGTGACGTCAATTTGAGGTGCTCTCCGGAGCTGTCTTTGGTGTGGGTGAACTTGCTGCTAAGAGATATGTCAACGCCATCTATACAAAAAAATTATCCATACTTAGTTACGCTGGCTTGACAAATAGAAAGGATGATTGAATAAATATTGACGATATATTTATATATGTACCTTCAATTTGAAAGTGTGTGGAGAAGAGTCAGAGGAATCAGAGAGAGGTCCAATTACCCCTGTTTAACCTTTTTGTAAAATTTAAAATTATTTAAACGACATATGAGAAGGCTATCGAATTTATTGTAAACACTTCACCGTACTCAGTTTTGATTGAAATGTGGAGAAGATAAACTTATGCTTGTAGTAGGAGTGAAACATCACATCTATTAAGTGTTATTATAAGGCACTTACTAGCAGTAATAAGGGCGTCTCCTTCGCCCACAATGGGCAGAATTAAGATGCGCCCATCAGCTTTGTATTGCGACTTCAACATGAAGTCACTTCTGAATTCCAATGTGAACTCTTCCTCTGCTTTGCCAAGGGTAATTCTATAAGGAAACATGACTATTATTATACAATGCATTATGTCTTTCATGAAACTGTGGTCCTCTTGAATGCGAAGTGTTTTTCGCGGCTTCGGTCACCGCTGGAGTCGCCTCCTATTTGTGTAATCAACACAAACATTGTGCATTAGACCTGAAATTCCCTACGTATTTATGTAAATATAGAAGTAGTTACACAGAGCCGTGATGGCCGAGTGGTTTGAGAAACCGCCAGCGAAATGATGATTGCAAGTTCCAACTCCGACTGTACCTATCAATAAGTTTTTCTGAACTTGTACAGTGATTCACACCACGAGCTTTAAGAAAATATCAAAGACGCTACTGTCACGTTGGCACCAAAATTTATCTGTACCAAAATAAAGAGTATCTGGTTATAAGTATACCGATTGGAGTTATTTAGAGATTGGTACAGAATTAAGTCGTATTATAATTATCAGGTTAACCTCTAGGGGGTTCTAATTACACACCTCTGCCGAACAGGGCAGAGGAGAACCCAAAAAGCCACTATCGCCTTTTCTCAAGCACGACTATACATTTATCGTTCTGTTTTTTTTTTCCAAACGTACGCAGGCTTTCCCTCGATGTTTTCTTCACTGTAAAGCTCGTGGTGTGACTAATCTATATGTTTAAGGAAATTTTTTTGGTATAATCGGGATTCGTACTTGCCAGCTTTGTCTTGCAGGCAACTATAAGGCCACCACGGCTTTTTCTGCCTATAGCTTCGGGAAACCATGTGGGAAGGTGTAAATATATATATATATATATATATATATATATATATGAAGGTTAACCAGGTAGGTACCTGTTCACAATTATTAGTATTTCAGTCTGTGACGTGCTTATCGAATTAACACACAATACAAACGATTCCCTTGCAATTATGCGAGTTTCAATCGCAATCGATTTACATCTTGTCTCCAATTATGTATGACTTCCGGTTTTCTGAACCTGCTTTATAATTATTATTTCTATAATTATATCTTATATAGAGACTGATGATGATGGTGGGTGAAGCGAAAGAAGTATGTAAGTCTAGAGAGAACTGGCGCTCTATACTCTCTTCCTATCATTCATCATATTAGGGACTCGGCATGATGATATGATGAAGATGATGATATTGCTATCATCAGGTACATTTAAGCCGGATAGGCATGTTCGGCACGTAAGTTGCGAGAGGCTGAATCCACACGGTCAAAAACGGCTCATTGCGGCGTTCTAAGAGAGAAGCTTAAGCAAGCAAGTACCTAAAGCAAGTACCTTAAAGCAAGTACCTAGTAGGGACACAGGAAACCGTTTGTAGTGGTGCGGCAGTGAGCGTCTACTGGGTTATAATGAAGCGTGTTCAAATTGTATTGAAAGTTATGGACAATTAATATCTCTTATGTATACATGATTTAATGGAATGAGTACAACCGCTAGACCAAGAAATTACTCACAAAACCAAGATCAATCCCTACCGTCTTTGTCATAGAAGAAATTAATTATACGGAAAGGCAACATGCCTCGTTATCTTCTGGTAAAAAGCTTAATACACCTTTGTCTACCACCATATGGGCATTAATTACTTTATTTATTTATTATAAAACACTATACACTGCCATTACAGATACACCCAATTCGACAGTTTAGAAAACTATTATTATATATTATCAACTATTATTGTAACATTAGTAATTAAGTATAGCATAATACGAATAACGTGGTCCTTGCGAATTCTTTCATAGAACACGAGAACAGATCAATATTGTCCTCAACAAGATTGAGTGTGTGTATGGTGCGCGTCAGGGGCGCCTTGCTTAGCAGGTTGGTACTCCCGCGAGGCACCGCCAGGAGGGGTGGCTTGCGCCTACGACTTACAACGTTGTCTGGCACTCACAAACAAACGGACTCTAATATTTTAGGGTTTGATACCTTCCCTAGAAGTACCTTTAGTATATAGAACGCTAATGCTAGCTCCCTAACTTGAAGTTTGTTGTATCCAACCATGCCCACAACGAACAGGGTTGGATACATCAATGGGTAGGAGGGATATACTCCATGCATTAAGATAATAATTGTATTGTTGATGGTCAAATACGACTTACTTCAAGTCTGTCAGCGTGCTATTGCTGAGCCCATACATTTGTGCTTCGGTAAATGTCAGCTTAAGGCCGCCTCCGTCGATTAAGATGTCATTCAATTTCACTGGGTCAATGGAAGGTACACCCAAATATTGGACACCTTTCGTAAAGAGTGGAAGCGCATTCGCAATCTGTTGTTTCACGCAACTGTTGAAGGCTTTGTCTTTCATGGAGCATCGCTTGATGTATGACGCTAGAAAATAAACACACAATACTGTTAATGTTTTTCCAACGAATTTTACAAATGTGCCTCTGACCGAAATTAGGCACATTTCATTCCATCCTATTCCGTTCAATCGTTCTGGCTTGATTAGGGACTGATAATTCTGAATGACTGTTGTGCGTTCAAGCTAAGTAGGTTTAGAAGTACAAGAATAATCAAAGGGTCTGACCTTTCAAGTTTAGGTATATACACGAGTTCCTTATGGATTAACATCCGTTTGTAAATATAGTACAAATACAAAATTATTTAAGAATTGTGTGACACTGCTATCGTAAATACTTCGTTATATTTATAATAAAATGTTCGTCGTTGTTTATTAACTACCTACTTATGTTTTTGCATTCCTCATATTTGATGCTTGTTCACACTTGAGCACTTGAGCCGCGAAAATGCTATATTAAGATAGATCTTAGTGACAATTCTTTACAGCAAAAAGAGGGTAAAAACTCAACAGATCTTTAGAATAAACCCAAGTTCAATATGCGTGTTTGTTATATACTCACGAAACTTCTATGTTAATATGTAGATGTTTTTTAAGAAATCTTTATCAATCACATACATTATGTTTGTATTGAAAATCAAGAAGAATATTTATAAGGTAAGGTATTATTATTTTCTGTAATATTTCAATCATTTAATGTTTCAATAAAAAATCAACAAATGTAATACACATCGCAGGTTTCGTCGATTATTTTCTGTCAGATACACATTCACACACACACACAAATTTCCGCATTTATAATAGTAGGGTGATACTATTGTCTGAACTTAAGTACTTATGACAATGAGATAGTAACATGCAAAGCTATGCAAATCTTTGTAATAAGTAATCAGAGTACCTATGTGTCAGTTAGAGGAAGTCGATCGATGGTGGGGCGACCAGGCATTGACACTTTGCCAACATTCCTAGTTTAGCGATAGGTTAGTGTTGGTCGGGTGCTCAAGTCATTGACCACACGCGTCACGGATCACGGGTTCCATTCCCGTTCAGAATAACTATATGTATGGGCGGCTTGTATATTTGCTGAGTGTAATGTGTGACACCTACGACTCGAAGAATCGATATTCGAAATTGTAGATTTTTACACTATTATCTGTTTTAGGAATAAGCAATCCGCCCAATAGCCATTTTAACTAACCAATAGCGATTAATTATTAGCATTATTATTAATTATTTTAAACCACATAAAACGAAACTATAATAAAGACTCGTTGTTCCCTACGGCATCACCCAACTTATTTTTTTCGCGGAATACCCTTCTCTCATATAAAATGAGCCTTAATTACATCTTATAATAACATCAGCTATCTACAAATAAATCTAACTCAAACAATCTCTAGCTCGTTTGAAATTGAACCTGAACAAGAGACATAAGTACCGTGCATATAAAATATATACTTTCATGTGCGTATAGTAGACACCTATGTTATTTTGTCATTACTAACAAACACTTCGTTATTTTTATTGTAAAGATAGATTGAAAAAACGTTCCAAATCCGTTTAACTTGGGAGCGTGCCAAGAAACCTGGTAACAATGCAATTTCACTCGGCGAAACATTCACTCTAAAATATATACCTATATACTTAAATTACGATACATATTCTTATTATTACTTATCAATGCCAAGTTTGCTGAACCTTCAAGTTCAAG
The DNA here is from genome assembly GCA_945859725.1 of Drepana falcataria. Taxonomy (NCBI): domain Eukaryota; kingdom Metazoa; phylum Arthropoda; class Insecta; order Lepidoptera; family Drepanidae; genus Drepana; species Drepana falcataria. The sequence continues at coordinate 7,902,952 of OX243926.1, forward strand.
ACTCATAAATTACTTTCTTTAAGGGTACTGGTAAAAGTTGAGAACAATTACGATAAATTTTATTTAAAGAACAAGGCTTTTGTCCAAGTAGCTTTTCTGATATCGACTTTGATGACAGTTCCCTTTAATTGGCGTCCAAGCTTTGGCCGTACTGAGGGTCGCAGATACACATGATGTCTAAAACAGTTCGAATAACCTTTATTTTTAGTGTGAATGCAATAATACAAGTATTGTTTGCAAATAAGCGTGATATGAGGGCAGTGAGTTAATTGCCATTGATTCGAAATCTGTTTAATAGTTCCGTCCCAAATGGTAAAAATACCCTTAAACTCTTATTTTCGCGTGCGTTTGTCACATCTAAACACGTGGCGAGAAACATACGAGCTTGAAATTTTACAATACGCAATTACGCAATTTTACGCAATTTTTTATTTTCGATGTTTTCCTCGTCGTGTGACAAATCACTTTACTTAAACTCAAAACAACTCGGTACAGTCGGGATTCAGAAACTTGCAATATTTGTGTTGCAGGCAACTTTTCGAATACATCGGCCACCACTGCTCATATCATACTTATTTTGACCCAACGGAATGGTTAATGTATGATTGACTCACACTTGGCCGGTTTTCATCAATTCAAATCAAGTTATTTTTATTTATATATGTTTATGTATGCCTACAGTGGACATAATCTTAATGAGATATCAACGGTTATTTATCGATATATCTGAAAATTGACAAAACGAACCTTTTTTTATAAAATTTGATTAAACGAAGCAGATGACTTTATTAATCTACCCTTGTATTATTTACTTATTATTTCCGATATATACGAATCGACTCTCAATCTTATTTCAAAATTATGTTCCTGAAAAGTTAAAGCGGCCGAAATTTCCTACTAATATCATAAATGCGAAAATTTGTTTCTATAACACAATCACTGATTAATTTGGGGCTCCAGAACAAAGATGTCAGAAGAACTATGTTTGGATGTAGCCAGGATGTGGGTCTGTGTAACAGTATCCTGGCGAACCGTAGTTCTGATAATATAAAATATTTATTAAAATTATATATTCGTAGATTTTAAGTACGTTTTATATTATAAGTAAGTTTTATATCCAGGTGTCCTCACGGAGTGACATGGTCGCTGTGCGACAAAACTCCTTAAATAAATAGAGTAAAAAAAAAATTGGGGCTAGATCAATTTGTGTGGAATTGTCCCAAGGTATTTATTTATTACTATTATTATTATTCTAATTCTTACTCAATCGCGCCAGAACATTTGCAGGCAAAAGGAAAAATTTTGGCACAGATTTTATTTTATTCCTATAATACCAACCAATGAAATCAAATTTTACGCGTATTAAGCCTCGGGGCAAAGCTAGTGTCAATTACAAGATAAATTTAAAATATAAAATATAGTATATTTTGTAGTTTAACTACTTATTGTGGGTTATTTGCTGGAATAAAAGTATATTAGGTAATATTGGATACAGAAATTACTTACGCAATTTTTTATTTTCACCGTTTGTGTTAGATACTAAAGCTACAAGCAGCACAAAACTATACGCGGACAACATATTTCTATTTTTAACTAATGAAAATTAATTAAAAACAAATAAATATGTCTTATGTGACAATACTGCAAGAAGCCTATTAGGTCACAAGAGCTCGACACCTACTGTGCGCCGTCTGCGGAGAGTCACATATTTATGGTCCCTCGACTATCCGAGAACCAGTGAGAATTAATGTTAACCATATAAAAATAAATATGCAAATATGACCACTACACCTTTTTTTATAAAGACGATAATGGCATGAAAGATTTCGATGTACAATGTTCAAGAATCTTGTCTTGTAGAAGTAAATATACACAGTACATATTTAATCGATGATATTTTTTGTAGCGTAACAATGTTGTATGGGATCAATTGTGTAGAACTACTCATAAACACTTGTAAATACTAATTGGCCACAGCCAGTACCTTATAATTGTTTGAACTCTTGACTTAAGAATGATGTGGAGTGTGACTAGGAAACAAGCACACGGGATTTCCTTGAATATGTTGACCGCTTTTTGTTTGTGGTAACCCTCAAAAGGCACCTGACCGTCCTAGAAGCCCAGCTATCTGAGACTTACTTACTATTTCCGGTGGCCACTTTGTATGCAGAAGCGTTCAGGAAATTTCTAAGAAAAGGCACCGGAGCACGTCCGTGATACGGCTGACTCTGCCCATTGCCTATTGGCTGAAGTATTGCCAGAAAATGCCTTAGCATGCTCTTACATACACCGGACTCACGTTTCAGATTAGTCAAAGAATTCAGTCATGGCTCGTGGGCTCATTAGTTTCTTTTTAGACTCTAGCGCACAGGGCGACAGGGCGACAAATTTCAATCTTTGATTTGTGTTACTTTTTTAGGGATGTGTACATCTATACTAAAATATAAACCTGAATACTTTGTTTTTTTTTGCATAGACGCGATAATCTCTAGAACCGTCGGATGAATTTATTTTTCAATTAATAGGCCAATTCATAAGGATGATTATTTTACCCAAACGATTAATAACCTTTAAATTTAAATTTGCATACTATTAAACATAGACCCGCCGTGTGTGTCTGTATGTCTGTTGTTGATAAACTCATAACTACCTACTAATGTGATTATCATGCCTTTTTACCAATACATCGGGTTTTCAAGAGGAGCCAGGCACGCATTTTTGTATTATAGTTTATAAAAACAATTACAGTTTATAAACGAATTTCAATGGTGGTACTTTACAGTTTCATTAAAATGTTCGTCTTTTAAGGTGTTATTTTTTTTATTTACACAAAAGCATGCAAAAAATACTCGACCTGTGTTCATTTGATTATTGATGATTTTTTAATCCTAAAGGAGAGAAAATGGATACTCGAAAACTTGCAGGCGACTTGGCAGTCTGCAAAATAATTGCAAGTCCCAATCCCAACTGTATCAATGAGTTTTTTTAAACTTTACGGTAAAGGGAAACATCGATAGAAAATAGGCGTACGTTTGACAAGAAATTTAAAGAAGTTTTATTATTATTTTTTGGTTGTGCTTGTGGAATAAGCTCGCCATAGGTCACCTTGGCATCTAAAATATATAAACACTAAAAAAATATCAAAGCTTTGCCGGGGACCCTTGGGGGAACCCAAGGGTCCTCGGCAAAGCTTTCAAAAGCCGGCAAGGTTCGAAAAAATACAAAAAAAAAAACAATCTGCCTCTAGCTCATCACCTCCTCGAAGAACTTGGAAATATATTATGACACATATTTCGAATTTGCAGGCAAAATTTGGAGCCGAGTTTTATTTTGTTACTAGCTGTCCCGCCCAGCTTCGCTCGGGTAAAAAAGTTAAATTGCCCGTAACACGATCGCAGCGCCACCTATTGGGTCCAATTGTAAATCTAAACCATTCTCGAATCTAGCTTAAGACACACAGAAACACACAGAAAGCTTCGCCCGGGTAAAAAGGTAAAATTCTTGAAACTCGATCGCAGCGCCACCTATCGGGTCCAATTTAATATAGCCTATGTTACTCGGGGATAATGTTGCTTTCCAAAGGTGAAAGAATTTTTGAAATCGGTCCAGTAGTTTCGGAGCCTATTCATTACAAACAAACAAACAAACAAACAAACAAACAAATCTTTCCTCTTTATAATATTAGTATAGAAGTATAGATAAAATGGAATTTGCCCTGAGAACGGCAAATTCTGACATGTGAAGATGACCTGTCATTGAAAAGTCCTTATCTATATCTTACTATACGAATAAATACATTTAAAGTGTTTGATTGTAATAACAAATGATGACTGTTACTCATTCACGCCAAAACGGCTGAATAGACTTTTTACGCGAGTATAATCGCGGGCACAATTTGTATACGATAAATATAGGTATGATGAACCTCTTCATAAATGGAAGTATTATTATGATGAATTTGCACTTTGTTGCTTACAATCTCATGATACCTACTTGCTGTTGTGTTAACATTCAATAAAAAAACATAGCTGCCAAATTGGGCTGTGAAGAGGTACGTTGAATCATCGAAGGGACACAGTGAACACATCTGTGTCTCACACACAGATCCTGAACATTTATCAGCGAATCTGTCGTAGTTTCTCAAGCACGACTGTACGTATGTATCCTCACGCCTTTACGCCACGTGTAATGCCGTAGGTAATGCCGATACACCCACTTTCCGCCAGAGATATATTTTAGGTGCCAACGTGACATATGGTGAGTCCATCGCCGTTATTCAAGCACGACTATACATACGCCTTTTGAATTGCTTCTCAGACTATAAATTATGTACATACTTGAATTTTTTTTCTAACGGTTGTAACTTTCCTCTTAATATTTTCCTCACCGTAGAGCTCTTGGGGTGACTAATCACTGCACTTACTACTCGAACCACTAGGCCACTACGGATTATTAAGTATTTTTATATATTTGTATTAAGTATTTTTAGTAGACGTTGAGTTTTTAATGTTTATAAAGTCCTAGACCTAAGGTCTAGGCTTACATGCTTCCCTATAAACCCCATTATTAGTTCCTGATTATAATTTAATTCTTTTTGGTGTTTCAAACCAATCTAAACGTCTAGATTCTATGATTAAAGCAACGTGTTCAGATTTGAAATGATTGTTGAGGGCCCTGGAAGTCTGTACCAATGACTCTATGCATACACATAAGAAGCAAATCAAAGATGCACGTAAGTATAATCTTGCTTGAGAAACATCAAGGGACTCGTATCAGTCATCTAAATATACCTGCGATGACACGAAGTTGTTGTTACACTTCTGCCTACCCCTTCGGTGATATTAATGGGTGGGTATAAAGAATATTTAAAATAACAACGAACAAAGAACATCCCGCGGTTGGTTGGTTTCATTTACTATTTTAAAATACTTGTCACATTCGATGAAGCGATTCTGACGTACGTCAGTCTGACTAATCAAGCTTCCCAATCACGTAGGTATGATGAGTGAAATAAAATTATTAATACCTTTACTAAGTTTTGTACCGTTTTTTCCTCAAACACAAGCGAATACACAATTAGCTGACACAGTTTGTGTTGTTTTGTTCACTTGAAGTATGTCTAGTCTCAGGAATAGGTAATAACACTAACAATAACGTTCTATCAAATAAATTGTTTTTAAAAGTTAAATACCTACTACATTGAATTCGACACCCGCTTGTGAATTATGATTCAATTTGAATATGCATTTATATAGTCAATTTCTACCATTTATAAACTATAAACTTAGTAATGATGTAAATACAATAAAACAGGAATATATTTTGTAGAGCTGATATGACCAAGTGGTTCGAGTTACCTGCAACACAAAGATTGCAAGTTGGAATATCGACTGTTGGTACCAATAAGTTTTTCTGTACTTAAGTACAGTGATTGGATACTCAACGAGCTTTGCCGTGAAGGAAACATCCATACGTTTGAGAAGAAATTCAAAGGCCTATGTATAGTTGTGCTTGAGTAACGGCTTGGCACTTGGCGGCTTGACTTTGGCACGTAAAATATATCTCTGGCGGAAAGTGGGTGTGTGGGTACTACCCGCACACCCACTTTCCTAACACAAGGGTACCCGAAGGGCTAGGCAGAGGTGTATCGGTCACCACTGCTGCCAACTAGCTAGGGAACATAGTGTAATGAAGGTTTTTTTACCATTTAAATGTTTGCTATTTTTCTCTATTCAGGTTACAGAAATGTTGTACAAGAGATGTTAAAGTACTACCTTGATTCAAGTTGGTGCTCATTTAGCCCCAAGCCTGGACGCCAGCTTCATTAACCCTCAAGCGTTTATTGCTCTGATGCTTCTCGTAAAAGTTCATAGTGAAACACCTTGTACCCGTTACGGAAGCTCTCTGTGTAATGAGGCTGAATATTACACGAGATGTGTTAAGTTACTTCCTACATACAAACCGATACATGGGGCTTATCGTAACTGATTGCAATGTATTTCGGGCAAACATTAAACGCCAAAATACGTAATGATCTGTTCGTAATTTGAATAAATAATAAGCATTATTGGTTTTTAAATGTTAATATGCATTACGCTTCTTGAAATTGAAGTCTACGTTTATCTTATCGAAATCAGAAATATATACATATCAATTAATTACGTATAATCAGATTATTACAATAAAATAGGATAAGGTTTTAAATTCTGTATGTTTTGTTGACTATCGTTATATGAGTTTACCTATTTGGTAGAAAGTCTGACGACATTCAGGATTACTTTACGTTTTATGTTACTTTACAAACGCGATTCGCATACAATATTTTCATATCAAGAACGACATTGAATACTTTACCTCCCTAACGTCACTAGACTTCGCTTCATAAGTCCAAATCAGGTAGGTACCTTTTTCAAATGGTCTGCGTAGTCATTTGCGGCCCATATTGGCCTTTCAGACTGGGAATAAACCTTGTACTTCGTAGATGAGATAGGTCGTTGCTTTTTATGAAGAGTAAAGTAAGAATAAGGCTTGAGACACGAGCCGGGGTTTCTTTGAGGAAAAGCTCAAAAGTATTGCTGTATCTGGTTATCAGGAATTCACGCATGAATACAATTAAGAAGTTCCCAGGCTGCTTTTTCTGTAAGATTTTTATTCTTTATTTTTACGGATATATAAAGCTTAAGAGACGTAATCATCAGTATTCATATTTTTGTAAGGCGATTGCGATAGCTCGTCCTACAGCGATGTGTATTAATGGTTCATATTTAAATTAAAATACTATATCATAACAATGATAAGTGTACTGTAAAAATAGAACAAATTTGTATTGTTCTTGGGTTTCGTGACTTGGTGAAGTTAATGTCAATATTGGTTACTACAGTCTTTAAACTGGGTATTTTTTTCTTTGTGTCAAAATGCTAATGAGTTTTCAATGAACTTTGGTCAAATTAACATAAAAGGTGACTTTTCATTGTACCTACATATTACACAAACAAAACAGCATTTCCGTACGTGCAGTATAAGATGCAACCACTTTGGTCAGCTCCGATACATGAGCAAACCGGCGACATACAAATCAATAAGTACTTTAAATATTAATATGGGGACCGTTCATATCCTTATATGAACGGTCCCGGCATGGCACGGGTAGTAGACAGATATAACGTCATCGGGTTTAGACTACAGATCTGTCCCAGTATACATCTTACAGGTTTTAGGACAAATTAAACACCTGAATGTTTTTTTGAGGTTATGGCAAACAGATTAGATTAATGTGAAGCGAACTTAGCTGAAGCGAAGTTCTATTCTAAGTAATAATTATAATTTCGAATTTCTTCTCAAACGTATGCAAGGTTTCTTCTTGATGATGATGAAATGATGACACATCATCACTGTATTAATTTAGAAAAACTCATTGGCACAGTCGGGACTCGAACTTGCAATCTTTGTGTTGCAGGCAACTACTCGTACAACTTGGCCACTGTATATCGAATACTAACCGCCGGTTTCTGGTACAATTTTAGCACGATGAATTAGTCAACAGATTGTCACAATAACAATCTGTTAACAATCTGTCATCGAGCTTTGAGTTTCTAGAACGCAAATAATTGAAAAATTAACTAATCTACTGTTGACAGCCTAATTATTTTTTAAAGTATGTCTATTTCCCTCTAGCTTATAGCTTCGTCTTTGTCTTGCAATGTCAAAGTATTCCCGCCGGGAGCTGAAGTTGTTAGTTAGTTGGACAAAAGTTTGATTTGTTGTTGTTTATCTTGTTTGTTTAGGTACTTCAGTTTTCGTGTGATAAACAAGTGTAAAGAATATAAATAAATAAAGTGTAAATGTTAAAATGCCGCCGCTGTCGCGTAAAAATGACACAGAACACGATCTATCTACTTATATTTTATTCTAATACTTATATTATATAATTTATATTAATTCAACATATAGGTAGGTTCCCGACAGGGCTGATGATGATGATTTGAAACTTGCCAGTTTCTAATATTTTTGCTATTATTAAAAGATTATTTCGATTTCTGTAACTTTACACACTTATGTCTTAGGGTTTGTCTTAAGAGATTCATATTAAAAAATTATCAGATTAAAAATCAAATAAAATTATATGAATAAAAAATAACCAATTCAAAACTAAAAATCAAAGGCAATGTTCTATTAAAATTTCAACGTAAGGAATTAGGAAACCAGATAGCAATATTGATACAAACTAAGTTTTATATTAATATTGCTATAAAAAACGATAAATAAAAATCGATTATTTTGTAACATCCCTATATCCTATTAAATCCGCTTAGAAATTGGAGTTAAAATCGGAATACTTGCGTTAACACGTCGATATTCCTCAATAATCTACAATTAAAAATTGTATGTCAACAATCTGTTAACAAAGAGAAAATGCGTTCAGAAACTCAAAATGGCTCCAATCGGCAATTGATTTGGGATTTGACATACCGTTGACAAACTGCCAACAGTTTGTCAGTTGAAGCTTCTAGCAACCCAAACTACGTCTAATCAGAGTATAACAATCTGTCACGTAATTTGATGGATAGAAATGCGTACGAGAAACTGGCTGTAAGGATCACTCCTCTTGGAGATAAACTATGGCTTCTTGGCCAATACAGTCAGTAATATAAGTAATTGTAAGTAAGTAAGGTGAGGTTTATCGGAACTACAATGGGGTTTATAAGTGTCACGTTTTCGCATGATAATGTCACATTGACACACGACATTTCTAAATGAAAATGAAATTGAAGGTATTTTTTTTATTCAAAAGAAAATCAGATTTTTATTGGGAATGTTTTTAATAAACCTAGCAAATTTTATATTTCGACATCAACGGCTTGTATAATCGTAAATAACTGGACGTAAACGTAGAATAATGTGAATTGATACTGTTACTAACTACTGAAACCAATGTTACGAACCAAAGCTTCGTATTAAGTAAGAGTAGGAGAATAAACTTGAAATGTGCATGCATATTGTTGTTTAAACTCTGTACTCAACACTCCTTGGATATGGAATGCTATCTTCTGCGCATATATGTTCTATTTATACTTTAATATTATAAAGCTGAAGAGTTTGTTTGTTTGAACGCGCTTATCTCAGGAACTACTGGTTTGAATTGAAAAACTCTTTTTGTGTTGGATAGTCCATCACGCTAAACATCACGCCACGACTAATAGGAGCGAAGCATCAATGAAAAATGTTGCAAGAACCATTGATGTAAAAAAGAAGGTTTTGAGGATGGCAAACAGATTAGATTGATATGAAGCGAACTTAGCTGAAGCGAAGTTCTATTCTAAGTAATAATTATAATTTCGAATTTCTTCTCAAACGTATGCAAGGTTTCTTCTTGATGATGATGAAATGATGACACATCATCACTGTATTTATTTAGAAAACTTCATTGGCAAGAACGGGAAATATTATTCCTTTTTGAGAGCTTCCGTTGCGTGCGCTGCGTAAACGGTTTAAGTTACGAAAAAATCATGTATGAGGGAATTGTTCCTTTGTAAAACTTCTAAAAAAAAGTTCGCGACAGCATATGTCTATCTTTTAAGATTGACTCACTATACCTTTATCATCATATCACCTTTTTTATGGCAATGAAGTCCGCGATGGGCTCCTAAACAACTTAACCGATTTCAATCAAATTTGCACACCGTGTGCAGTTTGATGCAACTTAAAAAATAGGATAGCTTACATCACAATTGGACCCGATAGGTGGCGCTGCGATCGTGTTTCAGGAAATTTTACTTTTTCACCCGGGCAAAGCTGGGTGGGACAACTAGTATATATATATATATATATATATATATATATTATGCTACTGTAAACTATTTAGGGAACCCTGTGCATGCGAGCCCTACTCGTCAGGTTTTTTTTTGTAAAGTGTAATGACACCTTTTTGGCTGACGTCAATGTCATATAAAGCACGAACAATTTTTTACCTACTCGCACTTTTTACCGGTCATAAAAAATCATATTGATATTTGATGCGAGATATACATAAGTGTTATTCTATTCAAGTTATCTGACATTTCCACATATATTTTATAACACATGTGAACGTGTCACGTGTTAACTATTTATGCGGCTATAAATATTTTATTCTTCATTTTGTAAACAAAGTATTTTTATAATTGATATCATATTGAATTGCATGAGCGAATATGCTTGATTATATCTTTACGTCTTCCCCCAAAGGTCCTTGAATGACGGGAAAGATGGCGTTACAGTCAGCATCTATCCAACCTGTCTGTATATTCGTCTTTGAATTTTTCTACTAAAATATTCAGGTCACTGTCAGATCAGAAAATTTACAGATGCCAGGGGTTGAATCGGTAATCTTAACGTAGCAGGGGACTCTGACATCATGGCGCATGGACCAAAATATGCATCAACATAATCATTAGTATGAAATACAATTTTATTCACAAATTCATCGGTAGGTATTTATTATTTAGAAATAAGACGGAAGCTAAAAATAATAAAAAAAACAGGAGTAAATTAAATAGCTAAAATCATAATAAAATAAATAAAACCCGTATCCGTAGTCCGTCAGTCGTAGGGCGGTGCTAAAAATGATGGCAGCATTGCCACCTTGAATGGTAATGGTAAAGCTAAACATGCCAGCGTGTTTATGGTCAACATAACAAATTCAGAGACAAAACGAAGACGTCCTTGAGAAACGGCTACAGACTCGTTATCTATTACGTTGGCCTATCTCTGGCGAAAATAGGTAATCGTACACCTCCGTCTTATTTTTCGGGGACCCCTAGGGCATGACGTGACAATATACTAAAGATTGAATGTAGGTATCAATAAAATTCCTTTAATGAGTATTTCTGCGTGTCAGGGCTTGCAAGTAGCATTAACATTTTCACACCGCCCTATCCTTATAATTGTCATTGACATTTGACTCGAGAGAAGAGATAATGTGGGTTTCCGCTTAACGAGAAATGTACCTACCTCCTTATTATGTAGGTTGTCTTTAACCATTATCCTTGTAATAATAATACAATACTTTTAAAGGGACAGCCGCGTTGTTAATGTAAGATTAAGAGATAATATTATGGGTAGAATATTCTGTCACCTTCCAACGTGTTTTTTTTTTACAGTATTGTGCCTCATGCAGTATATACATACATACATAATTGTGTATATAATTAGTCAAATATATATATATGTATAGCTGAACAATGGCGAGACCAAGGCCTCCAGCCAGGCAATTCTTAGGAGTTAAGCAAACACAGATATGGGCACCCCCTATAGAGTGCGTATCTCAAACTAAAGCGTTTCTGGTTCGTGGGCTGGGCTGGTCTGGTGTTTCAATAAATATATCAGTTTCATTTTTATGAAGGCGAACGGCTTATAGCTTACTACACGTCCTTTATATAGACATGAGCTGTCTGCTATGGTATGAGAATTATTCTCACATCAAGACATGAAATAAACGTTTTGTCTCTCCTTCAAATTAGAAGGCGAAATGCTGTTAATTATTATACCGAGCTCATTACACAACAAACCACTTTATAATACATCACGCCGAGTCCCTTATGGGGGAGTTAGACCGCATTAGAGTACCATTCTTATCTATTAGCTACATCTCTATATGTAGGTTGTGGTAGCTATTTAAGAAATATAGCACACAAGTTATATTTTTCTTTGGGTATTGTAATAAGTGCATGTACATTATAATATCTCTTACACGAACCATATTAGAGCTTGGCTAGTTTTAAAGAATAACTTTATAATTTGCATAAAAAAACTGTCGCTTAACGCACCATTTTTCTTACTACCAACATGATAGAAAAAAAACGCAAGAATATAATTATACTAGAATTTCATTAAAAAATAAAAAATATACAGGTATACCTATATATTTTTTTTTTCACATTTGGGTAACGAATTATAAAGGTAAGTAGCCGAGGCAACATTTGAATAGCTTACTGGCGGCAAATGTATATCTGAAACCGCCTCTATCTGCGATGCTCAGTGGATGTGTACATCGCTAGACGGGCGATCTCCATTTCTAAACGAAAATATAATTTGGAGTAACTCTCTTAGATTAATGACTGACGTTTATGTGCTCTAATTGTTCTTCATAAGAAGGTGTCAAGATACTTGCATGTTGGGTTACATACGATATATGCCTACCCTTCTATTATGGCGCCTACATAATCGTCCAGAGCCTTCAGGCGAGCTCCATGCTTGTTTTACATCGTAGCGTAGTAAAATATCTACTATTTACTCTATATAATAGGATAATTTAAGTATTTGCAAATTTATGGTAAAAGTAAACACAAACGCCTACCACTGAACGCTAGCAAAACAATAATTACGTCGTGTTTATCGGATCAAACTGTCAGGCGATTGCGTGAGGTAATAAATAAACTTTTTACACAGCTCACCCAAGGTTTCCTAAATGGTTTCCTATTAATTATAAGGATAGCTGATCTCCAATTATTCATAATATAATATTATTAATAAAAGCCGTGGTGGCCGAGTGGTTCGTGCAGTTGCCTGCGACACAAAGATCGCAAGTTCGAATCCCGACTGTACCAATGAGTTTTTCTGAACTTAAGTACAGTGATTAGTCACACCTCGAGCTTTACGGTGAAGGAAAACATCGTGAGACCTGCATACGTCGTTACGTTGGCACATAATATACTTCTGGCGGAAAGTGGGTGTGTGGGTATATAACCTATACACCTCTGCCTACCCCTTCGGGGACCCTTATGGGAAGGCGTGAGGATATATATATATATATATATATATATCTTTATATATATAATTCTTCTGTGAGTGTGTATGTCACTGAACTCCTCCCAAACGACTGGACCGATTTTGATGAAATTTTTTGTGTGTGTTCAAGGGGATCTGGGAATGGTTTAGATTCACACAATTGGACCCGATAGGTGGCGCCACCATCTTTTTTTTTCCACCCGAGCGAAGCTGGGTGGGACAACTAGTATATTATATAAAACATATCTCACGTATTAATCTAGCTAATAATCTATTTCTGTGCCAAATTATATCTAATTCCATTCCGTAGTTTTTGTTACAATGAGGAACAAACATCCTCATAAACTTTCACATTAGTGATAAATATAGGATTTCTTTTCTTCGAAATAAAATTAAAGGTTGTTATAGATCATAGGTATAAATAATTTTAAGGTGTAAACTTTTTTTTATTTCCGTATGAAGAGATTCGCAAAGCAACTGCTATTGGGGTTTGGTACTTGTAGTAAAGATAACTTTATTTATTTATACTACGTCGAACATATAAGTGTGTTTCGAAAGAAGCAAAGATAGATACATAACAACCATCTAGATTGTGAAACCTTTAGATAGAATAACAGGACCATACATTATATTACGAATTATATATGTTGATGACATTGAAAACTATACATTACGGTATACACGTACAGTTCAACGTTGGTTAGTTAAAAAGAGGTTCGAATTAACCATTGTGATACACAAAACCATTATTATATACCTGTCTACTAGATAATGCGTAATACAATCTCAGAAAATAATCAGATGAAATGTTACAGTCTTTTTCTTTCAGTGCGAGCACAAAATGCTGAAAGTTCTGTCGTGAAAGCTTAGCACTTTCAGTTATTCGCGAATCGTGGCCGGGGAAGGATGTACCTTATTCCCGTTTGAACGTATACGTCGTGGAGTTCGTTAACTTTAATACATCTCTAAATCGTTATACCTACGTATTGTTCATTAAATAAACTAGTTGATGTTCTCTATGTAACTAAAAGTACGTTTCGTTTATGTCTAGTAAAACATAGGTGGTATTATTTAAAAGTAATTGGCAAAAACTAAATGAAAACGAGATTAAGTTAATTATATTTCATGTGAATGATCACTAATACCTGCTATTTCAACGTGTCGTGACATAAATTCAATAATATTTACATCCTTAATTAAGGGAAGTAAGTACCGACTACATTATTAAAAATATATAAGTGTGATAGTCTGAAATATGTCTTCAAATTGAATCTGTATGTTCACACGCTAACTATTTAACAATTATCATAAACAGATTCTAACGTTACCTAATATCTGCTCTGCTGTTATGCTATTTAACGGAGTTTTTAGAAGTAGAAAAAATATTTAAGGTCCCTGTTTTTTTTTACACTTCTATTTGCCTATTATCGCTTGTCCCACTTATGTAACTACAGCATTGCAGGGAAGTTTGCCGTTCCATGGAACATTGCGTAGATTAAAGTCAAAGCTTATTTAGTTAAGGCATTAGGATATTGGTACCACCCAAGGTCTCCGAAGGGGTTGGCTGAAGGTAGCACCTATTTTAACCAGTTATGCCAAGGATACATAATAATGTTATATGTGTTTTTTTAATTTTCAAGTAACTTATCACCTTACTCCTCGGCTCTTATTTAATAGGTATGATTCAAAATATCATTATCATCACCACCATCAGCCAGTAGATACTCATAGAGATGCCAGTAGATGATCGTCAGACACTGCTGGTCATAGGCTTCTCTCTTAGAACGCCACATCGAGCGGTTGCTTGCCATCTGTATCCAACGGATCGCCGCTATCTGACCAGTTCATCACTTTTTTTTTATTTTGTATTTTCTCTCGTAGCGTGAGATCCGGGAACTTTTGCTACTTAACCGGTCAATGGCGAGACCTAGGCCTCCAGCCAGGACCAGTTCATCACTCCACCCCGAAAGCAATATATATATCCCTCAAGGGTCACCGAACGAGTAGGCAAAGGTGTATCGGTAGTACCGACACACCCACTTTCCGCCAGAGATATATAGTAGTCCATCGCCGTAATTCAAGCACTAAGTATAAGACTATACATACGCCTTGGATATTTTTTCTTTAATGTATATATATATACTTATATATTTGTACTGTACTAATTTATATAATGAGATTTGATAATCCACATATGATTTAAATTCATCTCATATGCTTACTCCGTTTAATCTGTACAGTATATCTATTACACATAGAAAAGGATGAGTGAAGAAAGATTGACGAAACAGATATACAAAGTAAAAGTGTGTGCGAGAAGAGGCAGAGAAAGGCCACGTTCTAACTACCTGGATCAAATCGATCGGACGATCAAGGACGGGAACGTTAAGAGTACTCGAAGACACACTTTTCGCCTATTTTTTGTGCCAACTGACAGATGGCGAGTCCATCGCTGATACTCAAGCACGACTATACATAAAACGCCTTTGAATTGCTTCTCAGACGTATGCAGGTTTCCTACTCGAACCACTCGGCCACCACGGCACCAATAAAAATAAACATAAAAAATATTATGGTAACCTAACATTACCGTGTATATTGATATACAATAAAGTATCATGATTTCAGACGGTGTATTTATGATATTTATAAATTTCTTTCGAACTTGAACCTAAAGTACTATCGTCTATAAATTATATTACTCATAGCCTTTATTTAACTAAATAATTGAATGTTAATATATTTTATTTTCAAGAAGCTAGGTAATAGTATAGTAGTTAGTATAGGCTATATGTATAATTTCTTATATTGAATTCATCCACTTCTTACAGTCTAACACAACACGTAGGTATCGATTTATTGTCTGAAGCAATATTTATTCCCGAAAAGATAGAAACCATTCAAAGAATTCCAGCGACGTCTAATTTAATTAGGTGCCAAATTGCCGTACGGATTTCAATGAACATTTTATTCTACATTTGTAACCATTTTGCCTCCCATTTTTTACTTACCCCTTGGATTAAAAGTTTTTTTTTCATTAAGGCCCATGGTATTTATTTACAGTGTATATTTAAAAAAAAAATATCGTGATCAAAACAGTAATGTAAATTTTTGAAGTCTTTTCAGACACATGTCTAAGCCGAGTAAGATGGCTTAACTGGGATCCCATAAGTAGTATTTCATTTGAGTCGGACTTGCGACTGATAAAAAAGGCGGTTTACGTTCACAATACGTATCGGTGAAAGGAGAGTTTTCTTTTTGTTTAGACTTATTCCCTTAGGGGGACTTTGTCGAAAAGTGTAAATAGAATATTGATTTTACTAAAAAAAGTACAGCAACGAGCTATCTAGATTTTTTTTGCTATGTTGGCAAGATAATTCCTTCGCTTACTTACATGACTGAAATATTATTAAGCATCAGTATACCATATACATTTTAATTGCGGGTAAAATGGCATGTAATTAGTTTCGATAAGTTAAACTACAAATGTTAGTTCGTGATTCACGCAAGCATACGTGTATGATTGTAGTCGTAACTATTTAAAAATTTTACTTATGCTTCCTGCCCGAGGAAATAACTAAGTGTTTGTATATTTATCTCTTAGCGAAAACTTTATGATGTGAGTACATCGTTAATATGCACTGGTCTTTTATTAAGAATTCGTAATCTCTCTGAGAGCATGGTGGTCGAATGTTTTGAGTAATCGCCTGCAACGCATAGATAGCAAGGTCGAATACTGTTCTCTGAATTTAAGTACAGTGCTTAATCACACTACGAGCTTTACGATGAAAGATACATCGAGAGAAAACCAGCTTTCGTTTTAGAGTAAATTCAAAGATGTATCTATATTCGTGCATAAAATTTGAGTGTCTGTTTGTAATAATAAAATAACCGCTTTTTACTAACTGCATATGGATGTATACACGGTACATATACCAAAATATTTTTTTTTCAATTTTTATCTGTCTGTCTGTTCCGGCAAATCTCTGAAACGGCTGGACCGATTTAGACGGGACTATCACTAGCAGATAGCTGATGTAAAAAGTAGTAACTTAACCTACTTTTATTTTAGAAACTGTTTCTTTTTAATTCCACGCAGACATAGTCGCGGGCACAGCTAGTTAAAAATAATAATAAAATATTTTTTCCAGACGCTTGTAAGAAATATACAAATGGAAAATAAAGCACGGTGATATCAGTGACAAGAACCTAATGACAAAATGTGCAAAAGTGTAAAGAATGTTTCGTGGGAGACCGAGACCCTTATGGGGACGCCGCCGCGGTCCAAATGGGACCGATATTGTCCACGAGCGGCTTTGTCACACGCAGGACTGTTTGTGGCACTTATGTTATACACAGGCGGTGGTGGATTGGTAAATATATATATTCATATTGAGTACCCATAGTATAAGAACCTTGCTCTATTGTAAAAGATAACCAATTTATATTTTATATGGGCTATTTACATTTATCAGGTGTTTATATCTTACATACAGAATATACTATGTGATACGTTCCAAAATGTTCATTGATATTGGAAATGGTTTATTTTGTCATGGAGGTATGTGTTTCTTTTCACGCCGAGCCCCTTATTGGGTAGGCAGAGAGAATAGAGCATTAGGAGAGTACAGCATGGAGTTCTTCAAGAAGGGTGTGAAAGGATTCCTGCAGGGTCGGCAACACGCGAGTGATACCCCTGGCAAACGTCCATAGGCGGCGGTAACCGCTTACCATCAGGCGGGCTGCAAGCTTGTTTGCCACCCAAGTGGTATAAAAAAATTATTGCATTGAGGAAATAAAAAGTCCAATTTTATAAATAACCATTTATGGGACTCCCTAAATGCGTTCACTGTCATTACCGCACATATTCACGAAATATATAAATAGCTAATTATTATTCTAAGCAGTAAAACTTAACAGCTCCATAGTACCTACTTAATACCTAACTAAATAATATGCTTACTTTCTTTAAAATAACCTAACTTGTACTATCCAAGTATAAAAAACAAACAATAAAATTAAAAGTCGGCAAATTCATCTTCAAATAAACACACAGGACTTGTTTTGAATCGCTCCTCATCAAAGACGTCAAAATTTGATGTATCGCCGGGTGATCTTACTTTAGGAATAAACGGTGGTTGTGTGCGACTATTAAGCAAATTATCCCATTCAATATCTTTGAACCATTTATGGTTTTTAAAGTCTAAAACTCCATCTTTAAGGTTCCCATAACGCCTTGTTATATCGACTTGAAGAACATGTGACAGTATGTCCTTTAGTTCCATAGAAAAATGGGACGGACAACGGTACTTGCCGGATACAATTTTCTCATATATCCTCATCGGATCAGAAGCATAGAATGGTGGATGTCCTGCACTCATCTCAAAAAGAAGAACTCCGAGAGACCACCAATCAACGGACATCCCGTATCCCTTGCTTAGAATTATCTCAGGAGCCAGATACTCTGGGGTGCCACACAAGGTCCAAGTTCTTCCACGAATCACCTTACAGAATCCAAAATCGGTAATCTTTATGTAGCCTGTTCTATCTATTAGTATATTTTCTGGCTTCAGATCTCTGTAAATAAGTTCACATGCATGTAGATACTCTAAAGCTAGAACCACTTGAGCTCCGTAAAATTTTGCTGATGCTTCTTCAAACTTCCCCAATTTTCGCAGATGGGAGAACATTTCTCCTCCAGCTATGAACGGTAGTACATAATACAGATACACATTATCTTTGAAGAAGAATTTCATGTACACTACGAAGGGAAAGTTCAAGCCACAAAGGATCTTCTTCTCATAGTAACTATGCTCGATTTGCTTAAGCTTGACGACCTTTTCCTTTTCTAGCGTTTTCATGGCATAGTACTTTCCATTCATGACATGTTTTACAAGGAACACGGTACCAAATGCTCCAGTGCCGAGCACTTTTTGTCTTTCAAAATCGTCTAATGTGGCATTGCTGTCGCATCTGTCGTTCCAGTTGTCAACGAAATCGTGGTGTAGCTTTCGTAGATATTGATTATATTGTTCTTGCTTTGATGCTGAATATCCACTTACATGACCTGAAGTTGAATGGAGCCGCTTCACATCTTCCGACATATTTAAAAGATCTTTTTTTATATTTAAGTTAAGTCTAAGGCAATGAATATTATTTACCTTAACTATTTTCATGAACTGTTGAGAGATCAATTATAGAGATATCAGGTCAACGATCCTGCTAAAACTTCGCCAACATTACACTTACATTTGTGATGTTATTTGTGACAGTGATATATTCATTTGAAATATACATGCAGGCAAGAAATTTATCTATACATTTTTTATTTCAATAGTTTCAAGATTTAAAATGTAATGAGGTTATATGACATTTGCCATATTTACGGTGAACAAATTATGGCGTCAGGGAAGCAATAAGTCTTCTTTAACTGAATCTAGGCGATTCTTAGCTGCTCATATCTGATTCTATCTTAAACATAGCAACTTTGTAGCTTCCAACAACTCTCTACAAATATGGGGTTCATTAAAGGTATCCTTCTTGAACACAAAAATATAAATAAAATATTAATAAAACTAGGTTTATTGAATCTATGATATATCGATTGTCAACAATGTCAGTGTCACGGTGTGTCACAGTATGTGATCTTATAAAATAATGGTTTTTATAAACTTATTTTTATTTCAGAGGTGATTTTACTATTTGAGTAGATTTTTTAGATGGGATATATAACTTTATTGAATAGGCATGTCAAAACCTTCATATACCACCCAAAATCACCAAGATCACTCCCGTTACTTGGACATGTTAAAAGCGGAATTTGTAAAAAAGTTTACTGATCCACCAATTTTCGACAAGTCGCCTGAAAGTTACGATAAAATCAAAGCAATCGGAAATGGGGCTTATGGTGAAGTATTTTTAGTACGAGACAAAAGTACATTTAGCTACCACGCCATGAAGGTCGTTGAGAAGGGCGTAGTTGTAGAAAGGAAACACGTCAAACATTTAATACTTGAAAAGAAAATACTTCAGAGTATTCAGTTTCCATTTGTGGTCGCATTAGACTTTGCTTTTAAAGACAACATATATCTATACTTCATCCTTCCGTACATAGCTGGAGGAGAGATGTTTACATATATACAAAAATATGGAAGCTTTTCCGATACGGTCTCTAAGTTTTATGCGAGTCAGGTAGTTCTTGCCTTAGAATACTTACATTATTGTGAAATTGTACATAGAGATATAAAGCCAGAAAACATCTTAGTAGATACTAATGGTTACTTAAAGTTATGTGATTTTGGATTCTGCAAAGTGTTAAAGAAAAAGACATGGACTTTGTGTGGCACGCCGGAGTATTTGGCGCCAGAGGTGATCATGTCTAAAGGGTACTCGTTTGCTGTCGATTGGTGGGCGTTAGGAGTCTTAATATTCGAAATGGGTGCAGGACACCCTCCCTTCTTTGCCTCTGATCCCAATAAATTATACGAAAAAGTCCTTGATGGTCGGTACAAGTGTCCGGATTCATTGAACAATGAATGCAAGGCTATAATAAAAGGTCTATTACAAGTGGATCCAACGAAACGCATGGGCTCGCTCAAGGGTGGAGTTTACGATATTAAAAGCCATGCATGGTTTCAAGATATATGTTGGCAAGCAGTACTGCATCAAAGATTGGAAGCCCCATATGTCCCGATATGTCCATCCCCCGGAGATACCAGCAACTTCCCAGAAATATCTCAGCCCAAGCTTAAGAAAACATCAAAATGTCAGTATGGAAAAGAATTCGAAGAATTTTAGTAAAATAATAATATTAATGAATGTTTTAATGAGGTACATATTAAGTCAACGAGAGAGGATTGCGGGTCATGGCTTCGGGTTGACGATGGTGAAACATTGTCATAAGTGATATATTAATGTAGATTATCAGTTATTAAACGCAATAATGACTTGATTGGTCTCAGCGGTGTTTTTTTTAACATTTCGTTGAACTTACCATAGAGTTGAAGTAGTTGGTGATAATTGGTTAATTCATTAATTTTTAAAAAGTAATACAAGGAAATAATTCATTTTTGATAAAATAGTATTCCCTTGACGCATTGAAACAATTATCATCATGGATTGATAATTATAAGCATGCTATTTTTGGAGAAATGACTAGCTATCGAAAATAAAAATTTGGCTATAGGACAAGGTTTTATCACATGGGACGCTCGATAAATAATAGTTAGCTCTATACAACCACGCGTCCAATGAGCCTCGTCACCATACAATGTAAAAATAATAATATTATCTATGATGGAATACCCTTATGGGAAGGCGTGAGGATATATATTTTTTTACTATCTATGATCTTGACAGAAGAACTTTCAGCTAAGACTTGAATACAAGTAGAAGTAATCTATTTAGACTTGAAAGCTGACGGGTAAAATGTCGTTTGCGGTTGGTAGAAAATATTTTAGGGCTGTTTGCCCTAATGGATTGTTGGCTGCAAAGTGCAGTGATTTGTGTATATAATGGCTTTTGATAAGGAAAATGATGAGAAAGCATCAATATTTACACATGTACAACAACAAAATCACAATCGATACTTGGACGTGCTTAAACAAGATTTTTTGAGAGTTTACTGCAATCCAGAGTCATATGACAAATCTCCTAAAGATTTTGATCAGGTTAAAACTATAGGGTGTGGATCTTTCGGGACAGTCTTATTGGTTCGAGAGAAACATGCCTTAACATATCATGCAATGAAAGTAATTGAAAAAAGTGAAATAATAAAAAAGAAGAATATAAAACAAGTATATTCCGAGAAGAGAATTTTGCAAAGTGCTAATTTTCCTTTTCTTATTTCGTTGGACTTTGCATTCAAAGACAATTTATACATCTATATGCTTCTACCGTATGAGGCAGGAGGAGAAATATATACACTGATTAAGAAACTGGGTGCTTTATCCGAACCTCTGGTGCAGTTCTACTCAGCACAGATTGTCCTGGCTTTGGAATATCTCCATCACTGCGGCGTGGTGCACAGAGATTTGAAACCGGAGAATGTTTTTATAGGGCAATCTGGATTCATTAAGCTTGGCGATTTTGGGTTCTGTAAGATAATTAAGACCAGAACGTGGACATTGTGTGGCACTCCAGAGTATATAGCCCCAGAAATCATCAAATCCAAGGGATATTCATACTCTGTAGATTGGTGGTCTTTCGGAGTGCTAGTTTACGAAATGACCGCCGGGTATCCACCTTTTTACAGTTCTGAACCAATGAAACTGTACGAAAAAATATTAGCCGGCTCATTCAAGAGTCCTAACGTGATGACAGTAAATTGCAAATCATTGGTTAAACATTTATTGGAGCAGAATCCGGTAAAACGTTTAGGTTCCCTCAAGGCAGGGATTTTTGATATTAAAAGTCACGCGTACTTTTGTGATGTCAATTGGCACAATGTACTACATCAGAAAATTATACCACCTTTCATACCCGCGTGTAAAGGTGGCGGTGGTGATACCGCTAATTTTCGTGACCATAGTGACATTAAGCTAAAGAAATCTTCTCGCTGTTTGTATGAGGAAGATTTCGCGAACTTTTAATCATAATATAATTATTATTATCGTTTTGATTTTATGAGTGAATTTTGTAACGTTATAGACAAGCTTATTTTATAACTTAACCATAGGTTTTTTTTACTCTTTTATACTTAGTATTTGCGACATAAAAATATTACTATTCTTATAACGGGGCTTTTTGATTTGATTCCCGAAACTTACAATATCTTGGTCACTTTAAATATCAGGTAAACATTGTCAACACAAAGCTATATATTTTGAACTCTGCGCTTTTTGTTTGCAACTGTTGGTTCTATATCTGTCCAGGTGTTTCGAGCCCTCGAGTATCCCGCAGAGATGGCCAAGCAGGAGTTCCACAGAGAGCGGCTCCTCACAGAAAGGCAGAACCTAATAAGTTTTGTCGCTGAGTTTAGTTACAACGTAACGGACGATGTCGAGATTCAAAAACTACTCAGCAATCACTTAGCTATTTATGAAAGGGTACTTAATATTTTTTTATATATATAATATATACCCAACACCCACTTTCCGCCAGAGGTATATTAGGTGCCAACGTGACAGATGGCGAGTCCATCGCCGTTACTCAAGCAAGACTATACATACGCTTTTGAATTTCTTCTCAGACGTATGCAGGCTTTTTTTTATTATAAGTAAATATGTACCTAGATATTTACAAAGATGTTATATTCTGGAAAGTCTAAGCCACCTGAGCCTACACTAAGCAGAGCCTATACTGGTAGTGATTGATATACAAACTTATAAAGATGAATTTACATATACCTAGATACATATTATAGAAAACACAAAATAAATATGCTCATCATATACACGTTTTGATGAGTAGCTCGATCGACCATCAGAATAGAATGAATATGAACTAATAATAGAACAACGTACTTTAAAAGAAAATTAAATGTTTAACGAAACTTCTAACACTGATAACTTCCATACAAACTAATAAAATTTTAGCCTCTCCATGTAGAGATATGAGTTAGTCGAAAATCTTTTCTCATGCTCACCTAACTGACACAACCCACTCTTAGATTGTCATCCCAATAGTTACAAGCGTCCATAGGCGGGGCGGTAACCGCTTAACATTAGGTAGGCCGCATGGTTGTTTGCCTACTTCATAGTGTGACAAAGGTAAGTTCTAACCATCTATTTTTTTACATGATTATAAATTTTTTAGGTCTTAGAAGAAGCTTCCTCAAGCGGCTTAGTGTTAGAGATAGAGAGGAACTTTCCACCGTTGGAAGAGAAATGGAGTATATTACAGGCAGTGTTCTTTTCCTCAACAGTGCTCACCACAATAGGTGTGTACGAACATGTAAGCATTGAAGTTTGTATGAAGGTTAAATTAAAGTTAAATTTCTGGTCAAATATATGTAAATATGGTTTCCGTTACCGTTAAAGCTATGATGTGATTAATCACTATTAAATGATTAAGATAAGGGCTCGATTCTGCAATTTTGCAGGCAACAACGTGAGCCGCTTAGTTGCCATGGCTGTCATGCGTATTATAGTTGTAGGTATATTAATTTTTTGCCGAGCCGCCCTCGCGTACCATAGCACGAGCGCACTCGCCCATTCCTCGCACCCCCACCGCACTCAACGCTCTCTTAGACCATAGCCCTGAATGTGATTTGTGTGTACAGTTCGAGCATTATCTGCATGTTTGAAATTTTCTGAGCGCGATTTATAACTGAGTGTTATACTTTAATTCTATGTTACATAGACTACATTATATATCTTTAATTAATGTCATTGGTGTAATACGTACCTACTTAAGTAAAATAAATAAAATAAATGAAATAACCTTCCATTTAATAGCAGCTTTAAAATTATATAGAAAAATACACCATTAGTTGTATTAATCGTGGGAGAAAAAAATCAAATAAAACTAGACGAAAACCATTTCAGTTATAATTCTCAGAGTGTCTTATTAGATAAATGGTCGGAACGTTCTGCGGCCTTATTTGTTGTAGACAAGTGTTTACTATCCAATTCCTTTGCTTGCAGGTTATGGCAACATGGTTCCGGAAACATTCTGGGGCAGATTATTTTGTATAGCATATGCACTTATTGGAATACCATTGACCCTAACAGTTATAGCAGACTTAGGACGAGTGTTTGCAACGGTCGTGTCCTTAATTGCTAAGCAATTACCTCCTTTACCGAGTAAGTATTAAAGTTTATATTGAATTGCATACATTGTATTTCTGCGGCTACATTTACCAATTCTGCCAGTTTTATTGGCAAATCATAGATTTGATCCCTTTGCAAAGCAATAAATATGAGACATTTATTGCTTCAATGAATTGCTATTTTAGTTTTACGACTAGTTTAAAATGCTACTTTATATTATTACAGAGTGCTGTGTTAAAGTTTCTGAAGCCAACCCGGCGGGTCAAAGGTCACTGTACGCCCTGGGAGCAGTAGGCTTCCTATTTGTATACTTATCTGCCGGTGCAGGCTTGTTCAAAATGTGGGAAGATGACTGGAGTTTCTATGATGGTTTCTATTTCTGCTTTGTAACTATGACGACTATAGGCTTCGGTGACTTGGTACCGAGTAAGTTCACACTTGAATTAAATTAAAAACGTATTTTATTAATTATTGTATCAACCATTACAATTTCGCCATCCTTGTCCACAGAGCGTCCCAAATATATGCTGCTGTGCACATTATACATATTAATCGGTCTGGCTCTGACGTCAACTATTATCGAGCTGGTGCGGCGTCAGTACGCTCGATCTTGGCAACAGCTAAGGGCCTTGTCTGGCCCGCTGGCGGACACGCTTAGGAGACTAGGCGACGCCGGCCGAGGAGTAGACGTGTCTGCATTGCACAGCGACCTCAGGAAGGTATTAACCGTGGTAAGTCAATAACTCTATGCACTACATTCGCTTTAGTGAGAGCTAGAGGCGGTATCCTATGAAAATATCACGATCCTTTTACGACCAGAATAATGACATCTCCTATTTTTTCCGGTTGATTCTACCGCCTCGTTTTCGTGCAAGCTTTTATTTTTTGTACAAGTTTCACTGAGGCCGAGTTTGTGCTTACGTATTCTTTTATATACGTAATATGTATACTGTCCGTATTCTTGATACGTATAGCATAAAAAAGTTTAATATTTAAATCGTATCGGATTATACTACTAATTTGAGAACCTAATTTTTTCCCACAATGGTCCCCGATGAAATAGGCAGATGTCTAAAAATACTAATAATCATAATATATACCCACCCATAATCATAATATCTTTATATATATATAATTCTTCTGTGAGTGTGTATGTCACTGAACTCCTCTCAAACGACTGGACTGATTTTGATGAAATTTTTTGTGTGTGTTCAAGGGGATCTGGGAATGGTTTAGATTCACAATTGGACCCGATAGGTGGCGCCACCATCTTTTTTTTTTCACCCGAGCGAGGCTGGGCGGGACAACTAGTATGGGTATATTATTGTATGTCTATGATTATGGGTGGAATCATAGACATACACTTTTATATACAATATAATACTACAAATTTGTTATATCGCGAATCTGTCGCCGTCTCCCAGGCTGTTCGTTTGTTTTGATTTTCTTACCACGCGTATACAGGTATCCTGGTGATGTTAATAATTTGAAAACTTATCTCACTAATATCTTAGGAGTTACCCACACTCCAATATTGTATTTCTCTAATAAGACTAATCTTATTATTTAGAAATACAAAGCCATATTTTAAATTTCGTTCACAATTTACCTCATACTATCTACTATGTAGGTACAGTAGCTTTTATACTTTTGAGAAATTCATATATGGATTTAACATTCTTGAGCTGTCTTAATGTACCTAGGTGTTTTTAATCTTTAAAAATATGAATAAATAGTTTTTAATCATAATTATCAACCTTGTGATCAATGATCATCATCCATAAATTGTGCAACCATTATGGATATTCTGTAAAACGGTTATAGAAAAAGGAACTCAAATTGCATACTTAACATATTCATATCATTCAACAATTCGAACCAATGGTACCGAAACGTCTGTCAGCGAGAAAAATCCATCCAAGAGTAAATGTATTGGCTAAAGGTAGTTTTATAGCTAATAAGTAACGCTCATCGTCATTCTTTGAAGTTGCATTCATCAGTTCCAACAGGCGTGTCGACAGATGTCTGTCAGTCGATTAAACTCCCGTCTACTATACCGGCTTCTTGATTGATGCGATGTTTGAAGAATTCCGAAAGTACTTACGCACTCACTATAAACAATTAGCGTAGTAAAGACGATTCACTGTTTGAACTCCCGTAACTGTTATCATAATAGCTATTGGCAATAGAAATAGTACTCTACCTACCTGCTTTTTATTATAGTTACAATGTGTTTGTGTGTGTCACAAGCTAACTTTATTTAAATTTTAAGTGTTCTTTGTCAAAAAATGTCTATGGTTCCGTTGTTTGTCTCTGGCCTAATTTATTTTCAACTAATTAAGCTTAGCAAATTATTCAAGGCCTAACTCCGTGAAAGAGTAATGAGCCTGAATAGGAGCTTAAGTGGAAAGTTTATATGGAAAGTAATACGAGGATCCTGTGTGCTCATTCATATGGTTACGTACTTAATGATACGCCTGGAAACCGAAACACGTTTTGCTTAACTCGACCTTTATAGCGAATATTTATTTCACAGAAAAGCTATATCAACCAAGACTCGTTTCTACGACCTCTGACGAAGGTGAAGTATTGGTGATTAGAATATATAACCATTACGCCGCCTTTTTTTCATCAACACTATGAAACTTAGCCAGCGCAGGATGATCTGCATTATTATTTAAATGAGCTTTTTTGTATCGACAGGTTTCAAATTGAGCTGACACATTCGACACTTTGCATCATGTTTGTATTTCTTGAAAACATCTATTTAAAATACAAGGCTGATGATGATATCTGTAAACGAGGGTCCCCGATGGGGTAGGCAGAGGTGTGTAGGTTGTACCCACTTTCAACAAGATATATATCAGGTGCCAACGTAATAGATGGCGAGACCATCGCCGTGACTCCAGCACGACTATACATTTTGAATTTCTTCTCAAACATTTCCATCGTTTTTCTCGATGTTTCCCTTCACCGTAAAACTCATGGTGTCACTAATCACTGTACTTAAGTTCAGTAAAACTCATTGGTACTCTCGGGATTCAAACTGTAAATTTTTGCAGGCAACTAATCCAACCACTCGTCCACCAGTCTATGGATAGCCAGTGAAAATGTATCATCATCGCTAAAAAGATTCGGTCCTATATAAAATTTCACCTAATTTGCATTAGCTCAATGCTGTTCCACAGCGCGTTTATTGCCATCTCTATTCAAAAGTGCGAAAGGGACAGATTTATAACTGCATCGATCTGTCCTTTTTGCACTATTGAATAATTGTTGCAATAGCATGTCATGACATGGCCCCTACTCGAGGCCGCCATGTTTCAATGTCGCAACGTTCACCCTTTTTTAGTTTTAGAGCGCCATAAAATGCGCCGAACGGCTCGCTAATGCTTGCCTTATTTACAAATGCTTTGGCTAATTTAGTAGAAAATTTAACTGCACGTAGAAACCTACATTATCTCTAAATGAATATCTACGTATTTTGTGGCTTGCCTAAAAGTACATTTTACGAAAATTTACGTTCAATCGGGACTCTCGTCGTTCTATCAAAATGAGTCCAGTCTTAAAATTAAAATTTCATATTAAACCATTGTTGTTTTGGGAACCTCTAGGGGATATATATATGATAATAATAAATGCAAACAGAACTAAAGACTATTTATTATAAGCTCTACTACCATCTTATATAACTTGTTATACTTTAGTAGAGTTTTTGCCAACTATTAGAGTGAACTGCGACGGTGTCTAAAATTGAATATGTATTGAAACTTACTATCCAAAGATGTTTTGGTGTATTTTTATAGTTTCCGATCTAGTGGTCATAAAATTTGGGGCTGTTTTAAAAGTGCGTCAGTGATGCTGCGGCCTTCACACAGTAAATCTGCCCACGACAATGCTAATAAAATGTAGAGGCGCAAACTGCAGGTGTTGGGTCTTTGAGATTACAAAGTTTTTACCACACAATGATTAAAACAAACCAAATTCTAATAGCAATTACTCTGAAAGATACTAATCTTACTAAAGTCACAACTGTCATGAATATTCAAGACACGATTCTACGCTTGTAAATTATGACCCATCGGATAATCGAGTTTAGTACGCTAATCCGAAAAAAAGGTCCGCAGTTTGGGGATAATTCATGTTATATGTCTTGCTTGATTTTCGAACCATAATAAAATATCCGACCAAGAGTGTGACAGGCCCTGCGCAGTGTAGGGTGCCGTAGTTACCTACTTACATAGTTGTTCGTCCTAATATGCGTACTTGTAAGTAGGCAGGGGAATTTTACTTTTCCATGTACATTTTTTAACTTCGCAGGCTATTACTCGTTAGCCTGTAAAGCCAACTTAGCCGTGATAGTTTTCCTTTTAAATTCAATATATTATATACTACTAGCGTGATGTTTTATAAAAATCTACAATCAACGATTTAGCTGATAGAGGGAATGACGACACATACATACATACATACATACATACATACATACATACATACATATCATCACGCCAAGTCCCTAGCGGGGTAGGCAGAGAGTATAGAGCGCCATTTCTCTCTAGACTTACATACCTCTTTCGCTTCGTCCACATTCATCAGTCTCTTCATACATGAAGACACATAATAAACATAACTAAAATTACTGCTTTAATGCTTAATATTAATGGAACCCTAAATCGGAAAGCGTTCTTAACATACCCCACAACATGAATGAGCAGATTTTTTTTATCAAGGTTAATATTTTTCAACTTTGACGGCACAGTTAATATGTACTTACTCTCATACCAAATTATGTCTGTAGTGCCAAGCGTCTCTGAGATAGCCTCCGCATGGACGAACCGACAGACAGACGGACATGGCGAAACTTTAATTTCAAAACTTACAAAAAACAAAATCAATAGTTTACTACGGAACCCTAAAAAGTGGCTTGAATACAAACATCTGCTAGGTATAATTATGTAAGCTATGGTATAGAGAGGCATATAGCAATAGCTGTTTCTCGCAGTTTTACCCGCGTTAAAGTTTACAATATATAATTTATAATAATGATTGCTTCGCTCCTTTGAAGTACAGTATTTAAACTATATAAACCATCCTCTTGAATCTCACTCAATATAGGTGAAAACCTCCGCTAATGGGCAAAGACACAGTTCTGTGCATATCCAGTATTAGAGTAAAAATAAATTATAATGATTATCGTCAAATATCACCCACTGCGCGTACCTATTCTGTCAACATCGTTGGTATCGCAAGTCATAGAACATAATATGGAATCTATATCTACTGTAGGTAGTTTGTAGCTTAAGGAAGGAAACAAGGCTTCAAAAATTAAAGTAGTTAATTAACCCTTTGTTTTGAATTATGTTTGCATGTCAAGGTGAACAATTATGAATTTTGTTCAAAACATTCGAAATAAATCATCGTTAATATACAGGTCTCATAAAATATGGGGACGGATTTAAAAAGCTAACAAAATACATTGCTCCTTAATAATGGAACGCCATGGCAAAGTCACGTAAGCTTTTAAATTAAACCACCATTTTTTTGTGAAGAACTTTGGCTATATAGGTGGTAGTGTAGCGGTGATTCGAATTTTTGTCGCCTTAATTATTTTTTTATGTAACAAGTAGGTACATTTCATTATAAAATTTTTACCATATAAAGTGACTGTAACTGTCAATAAAATCCAAATATTCCGCAGCACATTGAAGAAGACTTGAGAGCAGAAGCTTTCTGTAATGTTTATGTTATATGTATATCTATATGTATATATAAACAAGCGTGTAATGAAGCCAAAAAAAATAAACTAAGTATGTTAAAAAAATACCTGTACCATTTTAACCCATCAGAATTTTATTGGGATTCAAAACTCGTAAACTCGAGCAAAGGCTGGCGCGATTATATTACGATTTAAGCCGATTTTACACCAAATGATAAATTTTTAAGCAGTGCGTTCTCTATGTATTCTGCTCACACATTTGATACCTATCTGTAGCCGCTATTTTTTATTCTAAGCTTACAGTTAATACTTCATCGGAAAGCTTTTACCGCATTATATCGGAAGGCTTATTTCGATACAAAAACTACTCAAGGAGAGGCAATTAATTTTAATCGCGAAGTAAATGAACTTTCTTGCCATTTTTCTCCTTGTAGCAATTAAAGCTACTGCTTCAGTCCATGAAATTTAGTTCATTCACTTTACTTTGTTGGAATTCTCATTTCGTTTTTACCTTTGCTGGCACCAATGAAAACTGCATCGTTGTATTATTGTACGTATGTGTTGAGCATTAAATTTGTTCTAGGTTACTATGCCTCGTATGAGCAGCAGCGGAGGAAGCGGTCTCTCAGACAAACGCCAGCTGGAGTGGGAAGCGGCTGTGGAAGCTGCGATAAGGGACATTACATCGCCAATCTCCAACCAACAGAAACCTCCAATAGTTCAAATTGTTATTTACGAGTCTTCCGTTTAATAACTTTTACACCAAAAATAGATGTACCTACATTTTTTGTAAAGTATCTACGCCAATCAGCTCGGAAACTTTTCCATGTGTAGTTTTGTACAACCTTTTTAATCTTGGCCACATAAGTGGATTCATTATGAAGCTATGACGCTTATCGCATGCACCTTATTTTGGCACTAGCTGTCCAGCCCAGCTTCGCCCGGGTGAAAAAGTAAAATTTCCTGAAACACGATCGCAGCGCCACCTATCGGGTCCAATTGTGTTGTAAGCTATTCTTTCTTTTAAGTTGGATCAAACTGCACACGGTGTGCAAATTTGATTGAAATCGGTTAAGTAGTTCAGGAGCCCATCGTGGACTTGGTTGCCATAAAAAAGGTTATAGTGAGTCAATCTTAAAAGATAGACATATGCTGTCCCGGACTTTTTTTTAGAACTTTTAAAGAGGAACAATTCCCTCATACATGATATTTGTGTAACTTAAACCGTTTACGCAGCGCACGCAACGGAAGCTCTCAAAAAGGAATATTTTTCCCGTTCTGGCAACATTATTCATTTATGCTTCGCTCCTATTGGTCGCAGCGTGATGTTATATAGCCTAAAGCCTTCCTAGAGAAATGGACTATCCAACACAAAAATAATTTTTCAATTCCAACCAATAGTTCCTGAGATTAGCGCTTTCAAACAAACAAACAAACAAACAAACAAACTCTTCAGCTTTATAATATTAGTATAGATGAGTCGTGATATTTAGACATTATATCAGAAAGTTCAAGGTCCCCCACTTGAACTATTTCATTAAATAATCCAAATTGCCGACATCGTGTTTCGTTCTCTATTAATGTCTGGGAGTGCTTCGAATAATTGTTACAATTTGTTTTGTGTCATGTTGAGATTATGGAATTGTTCAAAATATTTATGCTAAAGTATAGTAAATCATGGAGTAACGTTGACGAGCGTCAGTTTGGTGAGATGTTGAGTTTGTTAACGTGCCAACACCAGAAAAAGAATTGACTCGTATTATGTACATTGAACTATTTGTCTAGACAAATCATGTATTCAACATGATTATTTTTGTGAATTGTTCAAGGACGGCCATATCATGCCAATGAGCATTCTGTGAAGGATACGTTTATAACATGTTCTGTTCTATAATTATCACTCTGAAGCTTTTGATTAAAACCGATGACTAAACTCACTTATGGTGTGTAAACTGCATATTTTAACATTTTCCCAACTGGCATGCTTCAGACTGGAACCAAGGCCATATCAATGGCTTTGCTGAAATAAATCACAGTTTTGATGAGCTGAAATTATTTTTTTCGTCACACGCGTGTTCAGACCTATCAATACCATAGATTGTACATTCTCATGAAAATTCATTTCGAAATCCAAGAAAATTGTCTGTATAAGTATTGATATCATCGATTTTATTGATGCGATGCTGTGAAAGTAGTCGAGCTGTGAAGCTTCAGACAAATTCCAAAGGTCACGCATTCACGAAGATACATGTATACGTACATATATTTGTGTTATAACAACGTGGTAGGTAGATCGTGTAATAGAGTTTATTTAGGTATTGAGGTTTCCTTGAGATATATGGACTCAAACAATGCACCTTTCTTTATCGAAAAACAGGCAAACGTGTCTGTTAATTTCTGAAACCTCAGCGATTGCGACGATATCGATAAGAATCCCGCAAATTAACATAAAATATACAATGGGACGCTGCGTCAGGACATAAATTTGTTCGGTTAGGCTGTGGTCTTTCAGGAGGCTTAAGTACAAAGATAGCTTGCTGTTATTTATCAAATAGCTAATATATAGCCAGCTTTTCTATGTGACAAATGCCGAGTTCGTCGCCGTTTTTCAAGCACAACTTTAAAATCCTTTGGTGTTTCCTAAACGTAAAAGTAATAGGGTGATAAAATAGTGTAAGAACTATTCATAAAATCTCGTTGGTCCACCGGAGTTCAAGCCTGCATCCTAGACATCTAAAAAGAAACACGACGGCTAAAGTAATAAATATTTCGAAAGGAAATATAATTTGATGTATAATTTTGATCTCATTATTTATTGTTGAAGTCCAGTCAAGTGGAAAACAGTATCTATTGAGAGAATAACAAGCGAGTAATTTTCCTAGTAATTTATTAATCATATCCGATTACATTTTATTGTACACTTGTGTGTGGTTGTACTAGCTCTTTTTATGAAATTGTGCATTATAGCTCTTGCGAATTGTGTATCTGGGGCTTGCATAGCGTGCTATTACAAACATCATTCAGGAATGTCTAAGCGATAGATTCAAATTAAAATTCAAATATTTATTCAAATGCCAGAAAGAGTATTACATAAACAATAAAATACATTATATGGAAAGTTTACAATAACAAGAATATGTATACAGTGGAACTTATTATCTAGTCTTATTAGGTAAACTTATCGAGTTTTAGAAATGTAAATATATGTTTAAGAGATGTATACAATCGGTTCCTTTAAGTGTCAGAACCTATACAAGATTCCCCTGGCGGATTTACACATTTGCTGCTAATGGACTCCTTATTAAAAGTTTGCCACCCCTTCGTTACCCTAGTTTACATAGACATTTTAGTATATTTAATTAGTAAATATTGACACAAAAAGTGGCCCCAAATTGGCCATCCCTAAGATTTACCGCCCTTCAGCCTGCTCAGCCTGCCAGCTAGTAAGACTTTGATACTTAGGTACCTATACTTTCGTGAGGTATATAATTATATACACTTAAGCTATGTGTATGTAAATGTAAACAGTTTCCATGTCATTTTGATATTTATTTAAATATGATAAAATTCAGATAAATATAGTCAATGCTCAGGGCTAGATTGCTGCCTTAAAATAATTTATTTAAATTTTAACCTTAAAACTAATAGTAACTGGTCGTCTCTGCATGTTTTGCTTTAATATGTCTGTCTTTGTATCTAATTTTAAGATGAGGAAAAAAAATATGACACGAATATGGAAGGAGACTAAAATGTTCAATAAATTTATTGCATTTTGCACTAGCATTTTTATTGAAACCTCTTAATCTTGTCATCAAACGTCTTGATATCAAACGTCCCTTCTTTAACGTAAGTAAAAGAGGGGACGTTTGATATCAAGATCAAATTTAGGTTAATGTATGCAGTTTTCTTTTTTAGACAGGTGTGACATGAGGGATACCTACTTTCAAAGCTAAATATCATTGCTTCTGCCAGAAGAAGGCACAACGGTGACCCCGTCCTAATCGTGGAAACACGCGCGTAGTCCCACGCCATTGATATTATTGCTAGCCCATGCTGGCTGCGGTGACCACTTACCTTCATAACCGTATTTACTCTTTCTTTCTTTTCTTTCTTTGATGAAAAAATCATACGACTGGCGGTATAAAAAAATATTATGAGGTATTGGGTAAAGCGGCTTTGACTTTTGGACTTCACGTTAATACTGTAAATGCCACCTCACATTTAAATCATAGATATAAAGAATATTTTTTAATCAGTTATCTAAAGCCATATGTTTAACAGAGGAAATTTCATTTATAAGTTTCAATCTAATAAGCCTTGATCCATTTCACTTTATCCTAGCTAGAATATTGCGGTTCGCCGCCGACTGCCTACTGCATCTTTCAGTTTTATGACGTAATAAAATGTATACCCCTAATGTTTGTTTTAATATTATAATTTATGATGTAAACATATCGCTCGCTGCCTCAATACCGCAGTACTGAGAATATGTAGTGGAGATACGAAGAATAAACTTGTGCAGGAAATAGACAAGAGTGAAGAGACTATTTCTGTAATAATGGTCGATCTTAATTGACAGCTTAGCATCGAAATGATCCGAACGAGATAGCAAGAAGGAATGAACGAGAGAACGAGAACGAATGAACTAGAACGTTACATAATCGCGAAAGATAGTGAGGATGTTTGATACTTAATCACACAACGATGGACCGTCTAGTACGCATAGTACGGGACTTTTTGTCGAATTGCTCCTTCCGCTACAGAGACGAGGGCACACTCTCTTCCACCCATCCCATAAGAGCAGGAGTTCCGCAAGGCTCTGTGCTCTACCCACTTCCATTCACGCTTTATACAAGCGGCATTCCCCTCTTTAGACGTGTTAAAAGCGCTCTAGTCGCCGACGACACGGCTATCCACTGCAAAGGTATACCCCCGAAGGTATTCACGACAACCTCCAATCCGCAGTCACAGCCCTGAGAAGGTGTTACCGGAAATGGAGAATTGAAGTGAACCCCACCGAAAGCGAAGCCATCCTCTTCTGGAAAGGCACCCCATTCCATGAGAAGAAAAAGCCAAATACCTGGGTGTGACCCTCGATCAACGGCTTACTTTCCGTCACCACGTAACGCGGTACGCTTGCGAGCTGTCTTCGCGCTCGGTACACTCCATAGTATGCTGAATGCTTGAAGTAAACTCTCATTGAAATCCAAGGTGAGGATTTACACGACGTGCATCCGACCGATCATGACATATGAGAGTGTAGTGTTTGCAGACACTACTACTATGCACACACACTAATACTACACCCCCTGCAAGTGCAAAAATATGCGGTCCCTTAAAACCTTTAATAGCTTTTAATACACTTAAAATATCACTGTAGATTGTATAAATGTAAGACTGTACGACCTACATAATAAGTAACTACAAAAAGTATCTAACATACTTACGAATTACTCACAAAAACATGTTGTATTTTCAAACGATTTCAACAATTTATTGGTAGTAGAAAGTTTTATTACCTACTTTTACAGCAACGTTTTGAATTTTCCAGGATTTTAATTTTCTCTTGTAAATGGAGATTAATTCTGTTTGAATGCATTGTACGTAAATATACTGTGTATCAGTCGAATTTGCCGTATATCTATCGACATTGCTATTGGAGATTGAGTGGTGTTCTTACTCAGCGGAATCTACGCTTTTGCTTATTTCCTTGCACTAATTTTATACAATACAATACCTTAAAAATTCTACGTAACAATACTAAGTGTTATCGGAAATATTAGCTAAATTCTTTCGCTAAGATAATCCAATAGACAATATTTTTTTTATCTCTTCGTGTTGATATTTCATGCAAATTCATATTTCGCTTTCAATTTGTTGATTCGATTAGATTTATTTACGGCTTCCCGCAATGACCTTCGAATGTGTACGGGCCCTTGTGACAGGCAGTGTTTTCCTAACGAGCATTCGCCTCAGAAAACAAATGCCAGGCAAGCCTAAAAGACGGCGATATAGATATAAAGTCGCATTATAAAAGCTCATGCAAAAATGCTTATATCATTATGAGTATATTATTATAATGAAAAATTCTTCTGAAATCAAAGATCCTGTCTCAAATTCTAATATAAAAAATGACACAAATATCTCTCATGATATTGAATTTGGCAGATCTCATGCTATGCACTCACATGCCCCAAATCGGTGACTGAAATTTAAGGACATCCAATACGTTCGCGAGGGACGTACCTTTTGTATAAAATTAATATTATGAACTTATATGTGTGTGTGTGAGCTATTTGTGTGTGTCTTATACTAAATTTGAACATCTCAATAGTACCTATAGTGCTTAATGTTTTCGTAAGCTATATTAAGCGCTCGCTCTATTTTGATTTGATGAGCCTGCTTTGAGGTACAGTCAGAATATGATTTGATACGTTAAGTGACTCACGCTGCCTTGTCAGCCATTCTCATTCGGTTCTTACTCATCGATTTTGTACAACAATCTTAATAAGACGGTATTATTAACATTTATACAGAAGCACGATCATCGTCCGCACGCGAATTCGTAATTTATGAGAATTACATATATTTTACGTCTAACTGTATGAAGTCGATTTTCAAGTCAAGTTCAAAAAACTGCTTTGACGTTGTTGTCGTGTTTAAATAAATGATTGTATTTAGTTACTATATTGAGTCTAGTTTTGCTAATTAATGATCACACTGCATTCTTTAAAACGCGTCTATTTGACTGAACGTTATATACTTAAAAACACTTACTCGGATTTTATTTCAGCTTAGTTCGCAAATAACGTAAATGCGAATGATTGATTGTAAATTTGAGTTAACACGTTTGATGTAAAACTTGGCCAGATTTACACGAAATTTGGAGTTGAGATGGCTTGTAGGTTTTAATATTTACCTAAGCCCATTTTAATGCAAAGTATACCTCTATACCTCTGTGGGGTGCAACTAATGTTTTTATATAATTAACCTTTAGCAGGTGGCCTCGGTAGAGGCGTATGGCGAATCAAGTTGTACTTGGTAGATACCCAATACTCCATACCTCCCCAATCATTCTATTTATTATTAAATTTCATAGAATATTTTAGGTCTCAAGCATGCTTACCTAATGCTAGTTACATATATCACGCGGAAATACCCGCGATATCAAGATCGCTTCAGTGGTTTGAGTTCTTCCTTACAAACTTTTATTACATCCCTTTGCATTCCATCAGGCATGAATTTCGAAAATACTTCTTGAAGTCCAAGCTTATCAACCAATGAAAATTTAATTAAAATCCATTCGGCGGTTTGATCGTAGCATCAAATCATCTGTTGTATTGGAATAGTTCCTGAATACGATTCCTCAGTTTCGTTTTCAGCTCCGGAACATTTGTGCCATCTGTCTGACACGGTTTATTTGCTTGTTTTGTTCCGATACAAACGTTACGTAGTCAAGTCAAAAATAGTCAGCCATTTATGTAATGTAATAGGTTATGATGCAATGAGTACGTACGGTAATCAAAGTAGCCTTGTAAATTTATATTTTTTTAAACGTAGATCTACGGTATCGAAAAATGAATATGAAAATCATCTTACAAATAAGAAGGTTATATATAACTATTAAATAACTAGCCATGCCCCGCGGTTTCGAGCGGATTAAATTTTGATGGTATATATTATTCCCAATGAACGGACTAATGCAATTTTATTGTATTTTTCGTTTATAAGAATAGCGCCTTCAAGCAAATAAACATACAAACTTAGGTCTCTTTACGATTTATGTATAAATTAAGTAATGCCAAACGTTAGAACAGCAAGACCCAGTAGAGATGTATTACATCTATACTAATATTATAAAGCTGAAGAGTTTGTTTGTTTGAACGCGCTAATCTCAGGAACCACTGGTTGCAGGTTTCCTCTCGATGTACAATGATGGGTGTATTTTGTCTTATAATAGCTTCTCACGAGAATATAATCCCACGCAATACTAGTCGCGCATAGGAAACTACAACTTTATATATTTTATACACATTTACTTCAAATAAATAAATATATCCAGACACATTGTAGGTGTAATTTACCAAACAAACATATTTTTTGCAATTTTATATTTGCTGTTACATAAATACCTACAGTAAAAGTAATCATTTAAAAACTGAATTTATTTAAACACTTCCAATTAGCTGAATTTATTGTAGTTCCACCTTCACACTCCGCTATCAGCCGAATTTACCTTACCTGGGGTACCTTATCTCTATCGGGACCACCAAAGCTTCGTATTCACAAGTGTCCTTGAAGAGGTAGGCAGAGGTGTAACCAAGCTCTCTTTTAGCTAGAGATACATTTAGCCGCCTTCGTGACAGATGGCGAGTCGCTTGCCATTGTTCTGTCAGTTGTTGCCAGTGCAGAGTTTCTATCCATTCCTTTTGAAACGTATGCAGACTCCCTCTCGACGTTTTCTTTCACTGTAATGCTGGTGGTGTGGGTAATCAATTTACATAAGTTCAGGAAAACCTTATTGGTACAGCCGAGGTTGGAACTTCAATCATTGTGTCACAGGCGACTACTCAAACCAAGTTTGAGTTTGCATCAAGCAGTATCCTATCCTATCACTTCCAAATTTCACGTGCACAAAAAGAAAATTAAGAGAATATGCCTAAGAAATATCAGTATTTTAGGAACTCACCTAACGTTAAAAGCGTTTACTCAAGTAAGAGATTTCGCGTACAACAAAGAGTGTACGGTTACTGTATCCATATGTTTTATGTATTGAGGAGTTTCAACCATTACGTCTGCTCGGTAAATATATCGACGAGCTCACGACGAGACAGTACTATAGGTATTTCTACGGAAAGGAGACAAAATACGCGCTGAAAATAAAACTGAAGGTGTTAAATGTTTTTAGGTCGGCACTGAACATTCCGTGGCAAGAAACAACACTGTGTTTAAATAAGGATTGCATTGGGGAAAATAAGAATATTGTTTTAAACGCGCTGAAGCATATTTTGTCGCCCCTAACTCTTTAGTCTGCATATTGATACTTACCCCCTTTATTTGACTACATTTTATGCTTTGGTATTCATGCTAACGAGTTATGTGAACCGTGTGAGTCGAGTTTATTGAGTGGTCGCCTGCAAGGCAAAGTCGGCAAGTTCGAGTCCCGACTGTGAAAGACTTTTTTTTAAGTTAAGTACAGTGATTAAACAAAGGATGAACTTAACGATGGAATAAAATATCGCGAAAAATTTTGCATACGTCTAAAAATAATATGTTCAAAGACGCACGTGTATAGTCATGCTTGAAAAGCGACGATGGACTCGCCATCTGTCACGATGGTACCTAAATATATCTGCCTACCCAGAGACCCTTGTGACTAAGGCGTGAAGATGTAAATAAGTATTACAAGCGTGAAAGGGAGTTTGTTTGTTATGATTTCACGAGTTTACCGTTCAACCAATAATCGCGACATTTAGCATATACGAGGTCAAAACTGAAAAAATACAGAGGCTGTCTACAAACAGATCTCGTGTGATCATAGCTATTGCAGTTTAACAACAACTAACCGAAGGGCACGGCTAACTGCCTGTCATTAATTACTAAGGCGCTTTTTGCTGCTTGTTCGACACCTTTGTAATATAAGACACAATTGCTGTAGATTTCAAAGGTGGGCAATTTTTCTTCGCGTTTTCACAAATGTCAAAACTGAAGGCAAAGTTCTATGAGTCGTGAACGATTTGAAAAATTGTTATCTGTTACTCACGAAAACCGTGGTCGGTTTTTGTGTGGGGGCGCGACCCAATTTGTCAAAACGACAAAGGACTATTCAGATTTGACAGACCGATTCCGCCGCACCCACATACATCGCATACTTTATCATTGTTATTATTTTACTTGTTTATAAATAAATAAACATGTCTTTGGAAATTCCTTTTTTCCAAAATTTCTAAATGCAGCTTTTAGTGCTCGCGTCCCAAGGTTTGATCTTGATACTCTCAGTGAACATGATATCTGACGATTAAATAAAACTATCGAATTGCTTTAATCCTCACTTACAATCGGTTGGATTGTATGATTGTTCGCCAGTTTTACAGTTACTAAAGAAAAAATATATAAATCTATCAAGCGTGATCGTAAAAGCATCAAAGAATTCCCACTGCGAAACGGAAATTCGATGCGATGGTTAACAATAACAAAGAGATTAACTGCTATCGTAGCGTGATTTAAAATGTTTTTGATTTACCTTTAGTGCAAAAGCTTATAGTGTTAACCTCTCAGGGAAATGAACATGATAACATAAATAGACTGCTTATATATTTCAAAGAAAATCTTGTTTGAATTAGAACGTGGGTAAGTCTAGCGGTATACTTAGTTCTACGTATAACAACTACATTTTACAAGTAACTAGTAAATACGACCCCTAAGCATGTGATTACAACACGAAATGAAGGGTTGTGTTCTAATGAGCGGTAATTAGCTAGCATCAGTTTTCTAGTAAAAGAAATCGTTATAAAGGATTGCACA
This sequence comes from Drepana falcataria, assembly GCA_945859725.1. NCBI lineage: Eukaryota > Metazoa > Arthropoda > Insecta > Lepidoptera > Drepanidae > Drepana > Drepana falcataria. Next base: position 7,943,668 of record OX243926.1, read on the forward strand.
CACTAGGCTTAACTATTATAAAAAATAATATAATATAAATAATAATTTGGTGTATGGTGAAGGAAACACTGAAGAAACCTAAAACTCGACATCTGTCGCGTTGCATATAACCATTTCTATCTAAAAATGGGCCTACGTGGAATGGCGCAAATATGATTCCTGTATTAATATATTATATTATAAAATAGAGAAGGGTAGACAGAATTAGTGAAATAAACTATCATCTTTAATCGTCAGGTCTAATTCTTTTAGGTATGTACCTAAACTATCTATTAGGCTCACACTATTCAATAAATCAACATGTAGTGATTAAATATACTGGCTTCTAATTACTTAATTCCATACTCGTGTGGGAAATATTTGACGGGAATCAATTGCTCTAATCAAAAAGAACATCTCACATTTCTAACACGATTCATTACATCTTTACTCTAGTCGTGAAATGTACATACGCCAAGATGAGTCAACTACAAATTTTGCTCGAAAAAAATTTACGGCGAGTCAATATGTTTCTAAAATTCGTCGGTATTTTTATAGACAGCGAGGATAGAAACAGATCGACATTGGGAATTCTTTGTAACCATTGGTTCTACTGCATCAGCTTCATGTCTTTTAATTTCGACGTGTTTGGAGAAATCGTGTATTTAATCCAAGGAATGATAAATGGAATGTCGTTTGTAGATGTCACCTACATATTACCTTGCATCAGTCTGGTGACTATTGGAAATGTCAAGTCATTTTTCTTCTTAATGCACGCTCCTCAAGTTAACGAAGTCGTCAGTATATTGAGAGATTTTAACTCTAAAAGACAGACATCTGATGACGAGTTAGTCATGGAACTGTCGCGAAAGCGGCTTCCCTTTCTGTATAGAATCAGCAGTGCGTATCTACTTTCGGGTCTTATTGGAGTATTAGCGTTTGCAGTAGGTCCTATAGTTATTTTGGCAAAGTCTTACCTAGAATCGGGCGAATTGAAGATGATTTTACCCTTTTTGGTGACTTATCCATTCAACGCTTATACCACTACAGTATGGCCGTTTATGTATCTGAAGCAAATGTGGACAGGTAAGTCATTCTTATTTATCTAGCTTGTTTTTATGTAAGAAAGTTTAACCAATTGCAATATTGATTTAATATTCTACACCAGTTTTTGTGTGTAAAAACTATCGAGCCACAATTACACCGCATATCATGTCAAGTCCTTCACGGGGTGGGTAAAGCAACAGTTCTCTCGGGATGTACTAACCTGTTTCGTTTGAGTAGTCTCTTCAGACATGCTCGCCGGCTTCGAGTACCTAACTCGCAACGTTCCCATCCCTGAGTGTTGCCACTTAACAACACTCAGGGACACCTTACAACACACAGGAACACGTGAAGTTCGTGGTATCACAGTACTTAAGTTTAGGGAAACTCATTGGTAATAGTCGGGGTTCGTACTTGCAATCTTTGTGTTGCAGGCAACTACTCTAACCACTCAACCACCACGGCTCTTTAGTAATTGACATATTTCCCTTAGGAATCACGGCTTGATACAATATGTTATGTATTTATGCGTAAATATGTGAAACAGCTTTAGTTAAATGATTTACGCTAAGTGTCCGTATTATGATCTCGTACTCGTTTCTGAGTTATGGCGAAGCCACTAATCGTTACGGTAGTAGTGCGTTTGACTTATCGTATTCGGTATTTCTTTGTAGCCTATTGCTAAACCGCGACCTCACATAAATCTCTGCTCTGTTTTATTGACGGCGGGCTATCGTAAAAATAACAATTCAATACTACACTATATCTATAATAAACTTTGGGGAATGAAATGCGAACACTATTATATTGAAGAATTTAACCACAAGCCTAGTTATTTTTTAAGATTTTTGTAAAAATATAAGTTTAAAGTTCATGAAGAAGGGTGGATTTGTCTTAAAGTAAGAATTTGATTCTTGTGAGGAAGCTCGTTTTTACAGTGATGTCTTCATTACAATACTTTTGTAAATACATAGTTTCAGTATGTGAGTATCTACATATGTATTTTCAATAAACGGCTCGATTTACGCTAAACGATTGTACGCTAACGCAACTCTCGTCCCAAGACCATTCTAGTTTGATCAAATAGATTGTGATGGATGTGATCTTTTCTTACAGTTCCCAAAATGGCTTAGCCCGCGTTAAATTAATAAATATGGTAACTGCTCTATACATTTTAACTAACCTCTTGAATTACTCTCTCTCTCTCTGTATGAATCGAATTTGACCGCATTGAAATTTGCGTTGTTTAAGAGACCTAAGCGTACAGACAGTGGGAAACGACTTTGTTCTTTACTTTGTACAGAATGGAGGTATGCACTCGCAGCTTTAGTTTTATAAGCAAATATCATATTTCAGTAATGCGCTTCACACCTTCTCGCAGGGGTCCCGAAGGTGTGCGCAGAAATGTAACAACGTTCTCTTTTCGTCGGAGATATATTTAGGTGCCAACGTGATAGATAGCGAGTCCATTGGCGCTTCTCAAGCACGGCATACGTATTTTTGAAATCTTCTTAAATGTATTCAGTATTCCTCCCGATGTTATCCTTCAAAGTAATGTGCGTAATTTTTTATAATACCAATGCAGACACGGTACAAGAACAATGTTTTATTTATTATTATTTCAAGGAGCTTATTTGTAGGCTACATAATGTTTAATTATTACCTTATAACCAAAAGATTTAGAGTTTCTCCTTTACATGTTAATAATTTGGACACTTGTTTTTTAGCTTGGATCGCTGTATTTACGGTATTTGGGCCGGATTCTTTCTACTACTTGTCTTGTACGTTCATACAAATTCAGTTTCGGTCCATACAGCATGATGTGGCTTCTGTTGTTGAGAGGAACTCGGAGAATGGTAATTTCAACTATTTGGAGATACGGCGAGAGTTCGTTAACATAGTTAACAGGCATAGTCAAATTGTTAGGTAAGTACTTATAGGATGGTAGGTAGTTGGTTTGTGCACGTAGAAAGGATGAGTGAAGAAAGATTGACGAAACATATAAAAAGCGAAATTGCTTGCAAGAAGAGGCAGAGGAAGACCACGTTCCAATAACCTAGATAAAACCGATCGGACAATCATGGACGGGACCGTCATGAGTACTCCAAACCGGTGAGCATGTAAAAAGAGACAGATGAATGTGGACGAAGCGAAAGAGATATGAAAATCAAGAGAGAGCTGGCGCTTTGTTATGACACAAATTCATAATAAATTAACTTTTTATTTTCAGATGCGTTGATATTCTGGAATTAATAAATGCGAAATCAATATTAGTAAACTTCTTATGCAGCTCTCTTCTCATTTGTGGCACAGCGTTTAACATAATGGTAAGGTATTGCGAAATATTATTAGAAAGAAAGTTCAATTTTATGTTTTTTTTTTAAACCATTAAATTAAAACACTTTTGGGCAACTAAATAACGCTTTTCCAAAATGCTGGCATAAGAATAATAGAACAGATTTTTATTTTCAGTTTAGTTATTAAGCTATGCAGTTAATAAATGATGTTTTGTATACATAGTGAATATTACAATGTTTGCGTTATTTTTCCTCACGTTTTGCTTACCCCTTTTAAAGGTATGATGAATGGATTTTCTTTCAGGCTATCGACAACTTAGTAGTCATGGTGCCATTTACACCGTTTCTCACGATGGGATTATTTCAGATATATTTGGTTTGCTACTACGGAAACACTATCATGGAATCCGTAAGATGAACAGACATAATTTTTACATTCTTATTTTGATTGGTAGATATTTCAGTATCAATTACGACAATGTAAATTTGCTCAAATGTAACTCAATACAGGCTAATATAAGAACAAGGGTTTTTAGAAACTATAAATAACTATTAAAAATAAATATAAATTATACTTGATATGTATGATGTACTTATCGTACAATTAAGTTTAATTTATACCGATCCTAATGAACATAATCCTACCTAATAAATACGTAACCTTATGAGAATGTTTGTTCCCCTTTCACGCAAAAAATACTTAATGGAATTGGATGAAATTTAGCAAAGGGGTAGATATTATTGGCTTAATTAACGTTATATGTTTAATTCCAGAAAAATCTCAGGATACAGCCAGTCCATTATATAATTAGGGTAGCATACTAGGAGGCCTGTTGGTAGCCCCGTTAGTAGCAACACCAATGGTACTACCTACATACCTACAATTATAACTCGCGCGATGTTATCCCGCAATCATTACACAATTATCTCAAAGCTTTCTCTCCTTTCTTTGTTTATCCAAGTTCCAATCATGAAACGTCAAACCGTCAGTATATTTAAGCTGAGTTATTTTCTTGCTCTTTGGTAATTCTTTTACGTTTGATCTCAGGATTTAGGATTTGTTCAATAACTTTGTATTTGCGAACCCAAATGTATAATTTTACCACGGTAATTGTTATTTGTAGAGTGTGGAGGTGAGTGATGCTGTTTACGATTGTCAGTGGTACAGATTGAACCCAGCTGTATCGAGGGACTTTTTGCTTGTATTAACAAGGTTAGCGCAACACTAATGATACCATAACTAACTCTAATTTCTATTAAAGAGTAATTTGGGGCCGAGTAAGTAGTTCGAGTAAACCACTCGGTCGCGTACGTTCATAGTTCGCCTGCAACGCAAAGATCGCAAGTACCAATTAGTGTTTTCTGAACTTAAGTACAGTAATTATTCAATGCTTACGGCCATCTGATCTAGTGGTTAGAGCTCCTAACTGCGAAACTTGATATCGCGGGTTCGATTCCCGCTGAGGGCAGATATTTGTTTGATGAACACGAGTATTTGTACCTTAGTCTTGGATGTCCTATGTATTTCAATCTATATAAGTAAATATACCACCGTCTAGGTAACATGACATGACCTAGCTAACATGACATAAGCAAAGCTTAATTTGGGGCTATGTCAATTTGTGCGGAGTTGTCCATTTATACACTTACATACATTATTTTACACGAGTTTTACGGTGATTGAAAACATCGTGAAGAAACTTGAATATGTTTGAAAAGATATATGACTATACAGGTGTGCTTGAGGTTGTGCTGTGACGTTGTCAAATGAATATATTTTAAAGAAGGTACTTCTACACCGTTGCCGACCCTTTTGTTGACCTTTCTGGGTCTGACTTGGAAGACTAATTTTTGAATTTGTTATAGGGCTCAGAAACCATGCAAAATTACCGCGTACGGATTTGCTGATGTCAATTTAAAGGCATTTACTAAGGTGCTGACGCAGTTTTCCTAATTTAGAATGAGATACCGTAGAGTTTATTTGCTCTATAAACATCGATATAACCTTTTTGTTTACAGATATTGAGCACAGCTTGGTCTTATTTTGCTCTCTTGACAACTCTCTATAATGGAAATGATACAAATTGAAGTGTAAATATTATTTCGTTGCCACTTTGCCAGGCGTTAGACATACTATAGTAGGTACCTACATTGTAAATATAGTATGAATTTAGAAGATCCATAACGTGTTTGGCTTAGTCATAACACTGTAACGTTGAATACAGACATTTAAATTTCGAATAAAGGGGTGATATGATATAAAGTGATTTAAATGTTATTGTGAAATGTTTTGATTTCCACCTAGTGTAATGTGTTTGTGCAAAGTACTGTCGAGACAGTAACTAGACCAGCAACGCGGTAGTTCCGCCGCGGCGTGCCAAATAGCGAGCATTCTCAAACTACGACACGCAGACAATAATAAAACATACTCCGATGGCTATTGTGCGAAGCGGTAAATTTTGTGATTTATTATAGCACGAGCAGATGTCTTGAGAGACGCGTGTCGTAAAGCGTAATATATTAGTTATTACTTCAATGTAATGTTGCTGAGACATCCGTGGCCGAGACACACTTTAGTTTAATATTAGTTTAATGAGTTCATTATGGACGAACATAATACCATTGTATTACTTGGTAAATCTTGCTTATTTTCACGTATTTACTGTTCAGTGATAACTAAGTGTCCTATTTATTTGGCTACAATGGTAAACATTTAGACGACCCGCTTAATTCTAAACAGGCATTTGCAGGCATTCGAGCCACTGGTGGCCGAATTTCAAGCCGTGGCACCACCATGAACAAACTGATGCTCTGTTCCTCGAGTAAACAGGTACTGGGATCGGGTTAGTAATAATGAAACGACAAAAAATTCCCCAAAAGTGTCGAATATTTAATGTGTGTTCAACTCGAGTATATACCATACACGTAGAACGCCATGGTAGCGCGATTCACAAAGTATTACTAAAGGTACAGTGCCATCTACCGGCCACAATACAAATAACCCTGCCGTAGTACAGCCATTACATGAATATGGCATAAACGGATTGTACATATCGCCCACCAAAGGACAACTAAGCCTTGTCCTTTTACAAATCGCCCACCATGATAAACTATGAAATATACTATTCAACCAATTTTAACACATACTAGTTAAAATAAATCCACAAGTTGCTTAATAAAATAAAACCTTAATACTAGCTTACTTCGACAAGTACAAAATAAACAAATAATTAATCAGTTTGCAATAGGCAAGAAACACAACTTAGATATAGGTCTCTTGAGTATACCATTCTTTACTTTCAAGGTGACTACTCTTACAATATTATCCTGACCCGGGTGGATCGCAATCACTTTGCCATATAACCATCGACTAGGAGGCAAATTATCCTCTTTTACAACAACTACGTCGCCTATTTTTGGTTGGGGGGTTTGAGATGACGGCTTCGTGTTTATCCATTCTTACATTAGATACTTAAATTATAATAATTACAGACAAGCACGACTATACATACGTCTTTGAATTTCATCCCAGACGTATGCAGGTTTCCTCACGATGTTTTTCCTTCACCGTAAAGCTCGTGGTGTGACTAATCACTGTACTTAAATTCAGAAAAACTCATTGGTACAGTCGGGATTCGAACTTGCGATCTTTGTGTCGCAGGCAACTGCTCGAACCACTCGGCCACCACGGCTCCATTTTCCCCAATTCCTAAACTAAGCTGAGCCTGTAATATAGGTAATTGATTCGTACCGAGTTACATAAAGGAATACGATTGGAAAAAATAGTTTATTGCGGATGGTTACAGGCACATTTTCATATTGAGGTGTAACGACAGGGCACAGGTTATTCTGGTTATATATTTATTAGGTTTGGTTTATAAAAACGGCATACGCCCTCTCAGTACTGACTGAGCACCAAGTATTTTTAGCATTTTCGGAAACGCTGGCAGAAGTTGCCATTTCAAAGTTCATTATCCTTATCTCTTAATATAAACAGTTTATTTTAGCTTCTTTGGTCGAAATTAAAGCTCAGATCCTGGAAAAAATGTTTTTGACATAGTAACTGAGTTTGAACGTACAAAATATTTCACTCCTTCGATATTCCAAAGAATTTTGTATCTACATAATTAATATCGTAGACTTTTCATATCTCATGACAGGTGCAACATATCTCAATCAGAATATCAGCATTGCTATCCAGCGGCAATGCTGCTAGTCTTCTTGGCACGCTGTCACGGGGAACCGATTTGGGATACTGATACCAAATATTTTATCTGTAAGTAATATATGCATCTTCACGCCTTCCCACCAGGGCTAGGCAGAGGTGTATAGGTAGTACCCACACACCCTCTTTCCGCAATAGATCCGATAATAGACGCAATGTTAGCTACCAAAGTATGGTTAATAAAATACAATATAAACACAGTCCAAGGAAATCCAGATATATTGCCATAAGATTAATATTAATGGCGTTTCTGACACCCAGGATAACAGTGATAATAGTGTTAACACGCAACAGTACGAGAGATACCTGTGACTAGCTAAGCCCCGCATTCAAATCCCGACTATACTAATGATTTTTCTGAACTTAAGTAATCACACGGTGAAGAAAAACATCGAGAGGAAACCTGCATACGTTTGAGAAACAATTAAAAGATATATGCATAGTCGTGCATGAGTAACGTCGATGGACTCGCCATCTGTCACGCTGGCACCTGAAATAAATCTCCGGCGAAAAGTAGGTATGTAGATACTACTTACCCCTTTGGGAGCCCTTTTGGGAGGCGTGAGGATATAAAAACGTAAGAATTAATTTATGTCTTCTGTTTGTTACTAGTACGAAGTCGCGAGGAGAAGCTACATAGTTAAGTAAAAACAATGTATTGATTTTCATTTAACTAAAGTGTTTTCCATAAATTCAGCAATTTCAATCAGCACGTGGTATCCATGCGATGTGTTGGGTGTGTCGGTAATTAACTGGGGTGCGCCCAAATTGGTGTAGTTAATTGTGATTATGTAAACCGAACGGTTGAGGTCGAGATTCAATCAAAGCCTTCACGTGTTACCATATGTAACGTAATGAAATATATCATACTGAAAGGCCTAGCACTAGAAAACCTTTCATAAATAATTTAGTGAGGATTGTGAGGATTGCATTAAATGGTAATGCTGCCAGTCTTCTAGGCATTAATTAATTTTTGCATGAAGGAGGCACAAATCTCCTCACAAACTTTTACTACATGTTTAATTCACTTTCCAATAGTATTTGGAAATACATTATAATTAATTGCCAAAATATTCATGGTGTTTTACAGGTTTCCTCACGGTATTTTATGTATCAATGATACGACCATTTGCGTCAAGAATTTTATTATTTCAGCTAATTGCATAAATACTTAATAAAATTGATAAATTATCTATATTACGCACTAGATCTAAAAAGGATATCTAAGTTCTGAAGGTTAATGTCGGTATTTACATTTTGAAGGTGGCAATTTGAATAATTATTTTAAATGATAGTAATTTTTAATAATATTTGACCATTTCGTCCACGAGGTATTAACTTTATATGTCAGACAGATAACGTACCTTTAGGAGTACTTACCGTCCTTATCGCTAAACATCCAAAGTTTTATTGTGGTATAGCTGAAGCCATATATGTATAGTGAAACAATACGAGGTTCGTAGGTGACCGAGCGGTTCGAGTAGTTACCTGCAACACATATTTTTTTGCATACCACATGGGTGACAAGCAAACATGCGGTCCGCCTGATGGTAAGCGGTTACCGCCGCCTATGGGCGCTTGCAACACCCTTCTTGAAGAACTCCATGTTGTACTCTCCAGGGAAAACCTCAACGGGGAGCTCATTCCACAGCCTGAGCGTTCGCAGAAGGAAACTCCTTTGGAAACGCGCAGTGAGAGACCTTTGTGATTCCAAGGTATGGGGATGAATTCCCCGTCGATGGTGAGAGGTGCGGTGGTAAAAGGTGGAAGTGGGCATCATGTCGAACAATTCTGCAGAACACTCCCCGTTATACAAGCGGTAGAACACACACAGGGAGGCAAATTCTCTCCTCAGACTTAGTGGTTCCAAGCCGCTTGTGAGCATTGGATCATCGAAAATTCTAGCGGCGCGTTTCTGAGCCGCGTCAATAGGCCCTAGCTGGTATCCAGGGGCTCCAGCCCACAGGTGGCAGCAGTTCTCCATATGTGGCCAAACTTGCGACTTATAGAGTTGCAGCCTTTGTTGTTGCAAAATTGCAAGTTCGAATCCCGTCTGTACCAATATTTTTCTTAACTTAAGTACAGTGTACAAGTGATTAATCACACCATGAGCTTTATCGAACGGAAACCTGCATAGGTTTGAGAAGAAATTCAAAGGCGTATGTACAGTCGTACTTGAGTAACGGAGTCGGACTCGCCATCTATCACGTTAGCACCTAAAATATATCTCTGGCGGAAAGTGGGTGTGTGGGCACTACCTATACACCTCTGCTTACCCCTCCGGGAGTCCTTGTGGAAAAGCGTAAGGAAAAATACGAGGTTCGTATAAATAGCTGATCAATAATATCTTGTAACGTAAACACGTCTGACTGAAATGTTATTGTAATCTCCGTACATTATGTAGGAAAAATCTGTCATGATATTAATGCTTGAATTTATATGATTGTGTGGAAATATATGCTGTATTAAATCTGTTGCAAAATTGATTACGGAACTAAACAAACCTACTGACAACCAGCCTGCGTTCCGAATAGCTTAAGCAAGCTTTACAAGCTGGTAGATATTAGAAAATAAGAGTATAAAGAGGTTTGTATTGACTTGTAGAACGATTCATAACCTCCTTTCATGATGTACTGGACTATCAGCAAAGCTGTACAATACAAATAACATACGTTATTCAAATTCAAAGCTTTGTCGAGTTCAAATCGAATTACTTTAAAATTCCCTTACAAGTATGGGTTCCTACTACTTAAAATGTCAGCGTTGTGTGAGATGTATCGTAATAGTACAATCAAAGTTACGTATATGTATCAAGCAATTCTATGAGAATACACTAGGGAAAAAAGAGGTTGCTTATATTTGTATCTATATAGATAAATATATCGTTGTCTAGTTACCATAATACAAACTTTGCTTAACTTGGGGCTATGTCAATTGGTGTGGATTTGTTTCAAGGTATTTATCTATTGTTACATAGCCGTAACCTACTGGTTGACTGATTTTGCTCATACTGCATAACTAGGTACTTATTATTTCAGCCATAATAAATATTATGCCAGTAGATGAAACGACTCTTTATAAAAAACGGAGGCAAAGCATCGTGTATACTGTAAGTATTTGACGTATGTTACGTCAATCAACTGTTTGACACATGCAAAGTATTCTGTGACACAAGCCCCAAGACTACTGGTGTATACCTACTGGAAACTTGCAAATACTACTATTGAACACCCACACACCCGCTTTCCGCCAGAGATATATTTTAGATGCCAACGTGACAGATGGCGAGTCCGTCGCCGTTACTTAAGCACGACTATACATACGCCTTTGAATTTCTTCTCAGACGTATGCAGGTTTCCTCTCGATGTTTTCCTTCACCGTAAAGCTCGTGTACTTATATAATTTATTTACAATAACAACAATTAATAATATTTACAAAGAACAGTTGAAACTAACTACTTACAGATAAAATATTTGTCCCAAATCGGTATCCTGAGGCAACGTGCCAAGAAGACTAGCAGCATTGCCACGCTGGATAGCAATGCTGATTCTCTGAGCGAGAAATGTTCCAGCCCGCCTGTCACGAGAGGCCTCGACTAGACGGCGCGAGACCTCTTTAAAAAGATGGTGAGCCTCAGGACCCCAAGGCCCCAGAGTTTCAACCGCAAATGCAGCAAATATGTAACCTGACCCGAGACAGGCATACTTGCGGCGCTTGAGGCACTCCTGCTGAGCAGCAGCGGCGCCGGCCGCCACCGATGTGTCAGGAAGATGGGAAGGAGCCAGTGTATCGACACACGTAGCGTCCCACACTAAGGGCCGACCCATCCTCCATGGCATCAGAGACATACCGTCCGGCCTCCGGCCATCGCCGCGAGCGAGACCGACTGGTTCCAGCACAGCAGGCACGCCGGCGCTGACCAGAGCCCGTTAAGTTACTTTACGTTACTTAAGTTCAGAAAAACTCATTGAACTATTGAACACTATACCAATTGAACACTTGAAAAAAACTTGGCCCTTCGTAACGAGGACTATACCAAAGACTACTATTTAACACTTGGACTATACGACGCACACAAGATAAAACTTCACTCGTTTAATACTGAAGTATGTAACTTTATCACTTTTGAGTGACTTTTGTAATAAAGCATATTTCGTGAAGCATAAATGTACTCCAGCTGTTGTTCATAACGTAAAAAGTATTTGTCACGAATGTTTGTGTGTCTAGATTACCAAACTTTATTCCCATACTTTCCATCACGGAGGTCGCACGGGTAGCACGAAGTAGTTAACTGCTAGGTACTAGAAATAGCATATTTGAGGTCATGAACTTGAGTATGCAATGCATATTTGGCATATACTTCTTTATATATATTGTACCTAAAGAGGTAATTTATTTAAAAATTTTTTATACCATGGGTGGTAAACAAGCATGCGGTCCGCCTGATGGTATGTGGTTACCGCCGCCTATGGACGCTTGCAATGCCAGGTGTATCCCTCTCGCGTTGCCGACCCTGCAGGAATATTCTAAAAGAACATTTTGAGTCGAGTTTTAACACAGTATTTGTACTTGCCTTGGATGTCCTATGCATCTATGTATATGTACATATTTATCTATCTATATAAGTAAATTTATCCTTGTCTAGTTACCATAACACAAGTTCTGCTTAATTTGGGGCTATGTCAATTTGTGTGCAATTGTCGCAACTAATTTATTTATAAAAAAAAAGATAGCCACACACGGAACGCATTGCCGCTAACGTTGTTTAACCCCGATAAATATCTGATGATTGACCTAACTCGCTCATACAAAGTCACACTCAATACACCTACTATGTAAGTACAACACGGTATATCTTTGTTTATCCTCGTTCGATTGGCTGGATTTGATGTGTTTTAAAAATAATACGCTTTAGAGTTTATTGTGTGTAGTAACATATCTTTTGTATGTACCTATATAAATCACTGTCCCCTAGTAAAATCTCGAGATGGTACGATCACACATATATCTGCCCATAGCGGGAATCGAACCCGCGACCAGATGGTATCAAATAATTTGGATAAAAATTACTTGTTATAATTGAGCAGACTAAGAAATTGAATGGATTTGCTATTTGTCCGAAGTGCATTTAGTTAAAGAAATTTCCATAAGACCGGAAAAGCCTTCCGTGCCACAAAGCAGTTATAATTAGTTTTGATAAAGTTCGCTTGGCAGCGGAAGAAGGGTCACGTGATTAAAATATTTCACATTCTTAAACAAAGTAATGGGTAGGATAAAGAATATAATGACTTTATGTTGGCGTCATTAAGGTGGCATCACGCTAATTAAGCATACATTCATTTGTTTATGTATATATCCTCATGCCTTCCCACAAGGGTCCATGAAGGGGTAGACAGAGGTATAGGTAGTACCCACACACCCACTTACCGCCAGAGATATATTTTGGGTGCCAACATGACAGATGGCGAGTCCATACGCCTTTGGATTGCTTCTCAGACGTATGCAGGTTTCCCCTCGATGTTTTCCTTCAGCGTAAATCTCGCGGTGTCACTAATTACTGTACTTAACTTCGGAAATAGTCATTGGCACGGTTGGGATTCGAACTTGCGATCTTTGTGACACTAGCGACTACTCGAACCACTCGGCCACCACAGCTTTTATTTACTATGCAAGTCCTAAAAGATTCTGGAGTGGAACGAACTGGCAAGCGCAGTGTGGGACGACCGCCTATCAGACGGACCGACGACCAGTTTATAATCGATTCGGAGACCGGTCGCGCTGGAGATCATCAGTTGGAATGGCCTTAGTTCAGCAGTGGACAGAGATAGTGTAAAATTATAATGATGACGATGAAATTCCTAAGGAAAATGCTAATAAATTTATTTAATCTGCTTTACCACCATAACTTTGTAGTATTTCACAACCTACTTATTTCGCTGTCGTGCTACGCGATCGTGTTTATAATCGGCGCTGATAATCAATTATATTATTATTGTTACTACAAAAGTGACATGAACGGAATTATTTAAACACCCAAAAAATTAAGGCATTTGATCACGTTATAGTATATTTCGTCGAAGAGATTTTAATGCTTGTATACTTATTCCCTTTCATACACCTTGGTACCGAAATATATATCTTTATGATAAGAATATAATTACACATTCTTTTAGGAATAAGGAAATTTGCCCTTCGATCTATTGTTAACAATGAATGGAACAATTTGATCAATGCCCGCTTGCACAGTTTTGTATCGCTTGCTTTCCATTTGCACAACATTCGATTGCAAGGTTCAAATCTTACGTACTCTATACTACTACGTACTTTCCCTAAGCGTTTCACCACACCGGAAAATATTGATCCACATTTCCACAAAGTCTATACATTTTATACGATATTAATTTATGAACACAAACAAATCGTAGCGGGAGCTTAACAACGTAGGAATTTGCATTCGCCGGGATCTTGCAACACTAAATTTGAGTCACACACTTTGAAATGAGGAATGTTATTTTTACTGTCATAATAGAATTAATATAATTAATTAATTAATAATCAACGGAATATAAAATGGAAAAATAGCTTCAAAGTTTTATATACTTCATTTCAAAACAGATTTAGTACATCTTCGTTAAAAAACGACGTTTCTATACAATAGAAATATTATAAATTATATTATGTTGCACTGGAATTGTTATATGTAGGTACATATGTCAATACATATATGTAAATATCTTAAGGTTGTTCGAAAAAGATATCGCTTTAGCGATATGTTTGGGTTGGACTCTTTCGCCATATCTTACTATACTGACACTGTTGTGCAATAAATATTTGTGTTAGTAATGAGTATCAAATTTTGTTTACGAGTGGCGGAAATATTGTGTAGCATTAAAGCAGCAAAAACACATACAAAAATATTTTTTCCACTTGGAATCCGATCAACATTAAGTAGGAACAGGTTTACGGACGTCATATAAATGTGTCCCTTTGAAACTCATGAATCAATACAACAACAACACGTCGTGGTAAAACCTCTAACCATACGGTCGCTACACTATAAGTTATGTTTGAGAGCTGTAGTGGCCGATAGGTTTGAGTAGTCGCTTGAGAAATCAATACAGCACGAGACCTGGTGGTCTATCTCGTGTATATACTTACGAGTTTGTCTAAGCAGTTATTTATTACACCGCGAGCTTAACGGTTATTAATATTTGCCTATTATAAATCGTCCAATTCTCCTTCTTTGTATATTTAAATGAATGCTTTGTGTTAAAGCGATTGAAGGATCAGGTCAATATATTTTACCTGACTTCTAATAACAACATAATTTGGGGTTGATGCCCGATCTTACTACCTGCGTTCTTGAAAACGTTTCCAAAAATAGCTAGGTATCATCTTGTATAAATATTTATGTCTACAACTTGGAATCCAGAAAGATGTTAGTTATCTTTTGAAAATCAATCGATGCCCATAAATCTGCCGATACAATATGGTTGCATGCTGGTCGATTATGTACTCGTGCGCCTTCATAAATGGATTCACATCTCGTGACACAACACTATTAATCTTTTTCCCCTCACTTGGTAGTAACTAGATATATGGTCCCACCCTACTAATAGATTGACCATACATTCAAAGAAAAAATCACCCGTTAGAAATTTACCCAAAAGGTGTTTTGATACAAAATTCACGTAGCAAATAGCAATAACTTTATTATTCAAGTTTATCTATGAAGTAATTTTGCTTTGAGATGGGTACGGGTTTGAGTTTGTTTAACGGGTCACAGATTTGTGTATATAAGCCACATGAAATTTTAGGGGCGGGATACTTAGGTGGTGTTATTATAGGGTTATATAAAAAGACTGCATGTGAGTTTTATTGCACTATATATGAAGTGCATCATTGTATGAAATATATACTGTCTCTTAGTTAATTATTAAATTTTAGGTTTTTTATTTAAAAAGTCAATTGTAATAATTCATGTATGATCATGAAATTTGTTCTATTAAAGGTGAAGCTCTACTGGGTCTTGTAGGCAGAGAGACACATCTGCCTACTTCAGTCGTCTGTTGGCGGAGCCGAAGGTTTTTCTAAGGCACGAATACACTTATTTTATATATATATATATGTCTATATTAACGTATTTTAATGTCATCTAAAAGGTTTTTTTGCGATTTTATTTAATTAGCTGCCTTCGTTTGGATAAAAAGTAATAATACAACATGATAGTAGCACTAAGGAATCTAAGCCATCTAGGGATTCATTAAAAAAATCCTCCTAATCCTTCTTGCCATTCTCGAGCTTTCGCGAGACTAACAAATAGCTAAGTTTATCGAACGTCGTACCTATTGACAGTATTTCATTAAAAAACTCGTTACCACGGAATCAAAGGAAAAACCTGTCAAGAGAAGACACGGCATAATAAACACATAGAGTGTTTGTTAACACAATTGGTCTAGGAAAAGTCAGCAATATTCATTAAGTGCTGCATTGTCCAGAGCAAACACTCCAGTACAGCGATCATATACGTAAGAGATGGTCCTTGGAGATCTTTCAGTATGGAAGCTTTTAGAGATTGTCTACTCTTGCGGTCTCAAAGGAACTGAGTAGCACTTACTAACTAAAGTGATATTTCAGATTTCAGCTCTTTGTGAAAGAAGACGCCTTTTGTATTTCAATGGAATGCTTAGAAAAATTATTTTTGTTATTACATCGGTCGAATACTTAAAAGAATACATTTCTTCACATATTGCATTAAAATACTACGTCTTCTAATCTACGTCTACGTCTTAAAATACGCATCTTGGAGTTATTGGATGTGTGACAAAAAAATATATTTCGATATTTATTGTTAAATATTACATGTACAGTGATTAGTCACACCACGAGCTTTACGGTGAAGGAAAACATCGAGAGGAAACCTGCATACGTCTGAGAAGAAATTCAAAGGCGTATGTATAGTCGTGCTTGAGTAACGGCGATGGACTCGCCATCTGTCACGTTGGCACCTAATATACCTCTGGCGGAAAGTGGGTGTGTGGGTATTACCTATACACCTCTGCCTACCCCTTCGGGGACCCTTGTGGGAAGGCGTGAGGATATATTTATTTTATTGTTAAATATTATGAGGATGATTTAGTGCGTTAATATTAGACCATGTAGTTTCAGTTAACGAATGATGAAGAAGAAGAATATAAATTCTTTGTATATCCTCACGCCTTCCCACAAGGGTCCCTCAAGGGGTAAGCAGAGGTGTGTAGGTAATACCCACACACCCACTTTCCGCCAGAGGTATATTAGGTGCCAACGTGACAGATGGCGAGTCCATCGCCGTTATCGCATATAAATTCTTCTTATTCTTTATATTAAATAGGAAAAATAAACCTTAGAACAGGTTAACGCTGGAAGCCATTTGAAATAAATAAAATTAAGAAAACGAAAGAATTCGCAGATGAGTGAAAAAAATTGTTATTTCTCGCAATAATAAATTTCAGTCTACGATTACGTCTTATGTCAAAACCCGAATGATACCCCATTGACAGTTGACATAATGAAATGTCACCACAAACTACACACTTCACACTAGTATATTTTCCACATGAAAGAAACCAATCTAAAACGAATTATTTTATGATTTTACTTTTATCCCGCTCCTATATCCAGGTCACATTCGATATGGATTAAGACTATTGAGTATTCACTGGATATTTTATAGTTAGGTCATGAATGTATAAAGCCTGAGAGGGTTTCATATTTATTCGTCTATATTTATTTTAGTATGTATATTTACTTCTGTATAATAAAAAGTAGAGCATAAGTGCCTTTTATTTATCATATATTATCTTCCTAGGAGCCGTGATGGCCGAGTGTTAAGAGTAGTTGCCTGCAGCACAAAGATTGCATTTTCGAATTCTGACTGTATAAATGATTTTTCTGAACTTAGGTACCGAGATTGGTCACACCACGAGATTTGGGGTGAAGAAAAATATCGAGAGGAAACTTGCAGAGTTTGAGAAGAAATTCTAAGACGTAGGTATATAGTCGTACTTGAGTTCGGCGACAGACTCGCCATCTATCACGATGGCACTTAAAATATCTCTAGCGGAAAGTGTGTGAGTGGGCACTATCTATACATCTCTGCTTACCCCTTCAAAGACTCTTGTTGGAAGGCGTGGGTACCTGGATTTTAAATAGGTCCTTGCAGGATTTCTTGATTAATATTTTCCTTAAAGTGGCTTACTATATAGAAAAATAGTCAGGCACTGTTTACAGTGAGGTACTTACCCCGGATCAGAATCAATGTGTGGAAAAATCTATGAATATAAACAAGGAAAATTTCATTATATCGATGCCTATCCTTTGTAGCAAGGTGTAATTATTTTTACACCAGTTTTTGTATTTTAAATAATGTACAGCCTAACAGTGCGCCTTAACGCCTCTCATAAACGCTGGAAGTAGTTACTAAGGTAGCGCGTTGCCGACTGTACAGAAATGTAACTCCCTACTGAGCTGCGAGCCCAAAAAAATCCCACACTTCTTGAAGAACTTTACGCTGTACTCTCTAAGGAGAATCTAATATTATATTTATACAAGCTGTTTATATCAAACTGAGCCCCAAAAGGCTCCAAAGTCTTAATATACAGGCTGCCTTGGAAAATAGGACGGTTGCTCAAATATTTCTACCTCAGAAACTAATTGAATTACCCTTTGCTCAGTTTAAAGCTGTCATCAAACGTAAAAAAATCCAAAAGGCTTATTGTACAACATCAGATTATTTAAATGTCTCTTGTAGAGAGTTTATATGTAAGTTTGAGCTTTTTCTACCCCTACGTTAAAGATAATAAATGTTAAAAAAGATTATCGGGGAGCTTGTTTCGCCGTTTCTTCTCCTGACAGGATTTTTTTTCTTGGAAACGGTGGTAACTTTAGTTTTTTATTTAGTATGTGACGTTCAATAAGTGTTCCCTGTGTCACTTACGTTGACTAAAATATTTTGATTTTAATTTTGACGGAGCACAATGAAAGGATTATGGTTGTGATATTATAATTTTATGTTCTAAGTTGATAATTTATTACTTAAGGTAATTCTTTCTTTCTTATAAAAATATGGTGTAACAATAAAAGGTATATTTAGAATCTAGCTCCGCTCTTATTTTATTTATCTTATTAATAATTCTGAAATACCATGACAAACTAAAAACTCAGTAAACCATGTTTCGGAGTGCATATTCTCTTTGACAATCAATTTATTTATTTATTAAAACTTCCTGCAAACATTATTGCAAAGGCGAACTTAATGCCACAGGCATTCTCTACCAGTTAACCTTTGGGTGGTGCAGAGATAGTCATGGCAGGCTAAAAGATATATACCTACAATAACTGTTCTGCTGTCTGTGAGACATCCTGTATATGGTCCATAGGTGGTGTAATTCAATATACCTACGGACTCATTAATCAAGAGCTACCAGTTGTCAAAATTATTCAAGCCATCGCCGTAAAAGATTGATGTCACCAAAACGTGGCAATATATTTCGAAATGAATTTCAGAAATTCAGTCTTTTTATGAATGATTGGTTTAATCATGCTTATCATGAATTATAGATAGAAACAGTTGGAACGGAGGCATTTAGAAAAAATGCTTTGCCAATAGTATGTTTTTTTTATATTTAAAGATCCAGTATGAAAACTGAACAAAAAACTTGCAAGAACCTTTTTCGATAGTACAAACCATAAATTTTATCTCGTACAGGAGATGTAATATCTACAAATGTCAAATATTAATTTGAAAGTTAGGGAGAGTTGCAAATAAAAATATTGCAAGTGTGGTTCTTCCGAAAATGTAACTCATAAATTTGTGGCATAATAAAACGTCGAAATGCCGCTATCAGCAAATTTCCGTCGAGGTGAGCTACTTGTGAGTAATGATAGCATTAAACAGGTATGCGTTTAGTGCATGCGTCTGCCTCAGGCGTATACAAACGTTATCGTAGGGTTAATGAAAATTACGGAAGGAATTACAGAAGAATGCTGCAATATAGATGCCATTTTAAAGGAATATACTATGTACTTTGCACGCCTTATTTGATCCCTTATTATAAATTTCTGTTGGGCATAATTTAACCCCAAAAAACGATTGAGTAATAAAATTGATTCTGTTCATTTCAAATTAATTTAAGATTTACATATAGAGCCGTGGTGGCCGAGTGGTTCGAGCAGTTTCCTGCGACGCAAAGGTTGCAAGTTCGAATCCCGACTGTACCAATGAGTTTTTCTGAACTTAAGTACAGTGGTTAGTCACACCACGAGCTTTACGGTGAAGGAAAACATCGAGAGGAAACCTGCATACGTCTGAGAAGAAATTCAAAGGCGTATGTATAATCGTGCTGGAGTAACGGCGATGTGACGAACGGTGACTCGCCATCTGTCACGTTGGCACCTAATGTACCTCTGGCGGAAAGTGGGTGTGTGGGTATTACCTATACACCTCTGCCTACCCCTTCGGGGACCCTTGTGGGAAGGCGTGAGGATACATATAGAGCTCTGGCGGATGAGATTTTTAATAGATTTGGTAAATTATGTGAGACACTGAGACGGCGCGCCTATACATACATAAATTGTGCCCGAAATAGATTTTATTATTTTTCTTATAACTTTATAGCATAGCGTCTCGATTTTGTTTGCTTTACATAAATAATTATATTTATTTTTAGCTTGTTGGGTCAGTTTACGTCAGGCGTGTACTTCCAACTCCAAATCCCCAATCTCAAAGCTCAAGTACAATATTTTCCTTGGTGTCCTGAATCTCCATTCTATTGCTATGATATTCTCTATACCAACTAAGATGGGAAACAAGAATGCATTCGGTTTGTGGGTAATCGGCTTTCGCCGCGTATAAACGCTTGCAATGCCGATCCTGCAAAATAATTTTACTGCCTACTTGAGGGTATTACTACTATTGTGTATCAAATAAAAGTGTGTAATTTAAGTCGTTTATTTTGCAGAGATGCTGATGGCTCTTAAAAATGCAAAAAAGAACAAAGAAAAAAGACTTGATGGCGAGGATGATGACGAAGAAGGATCGGAGTCTAATGATGGAGCCGCAGCGAGCAGTACAGCAGAAGATTCCGAGGATTCTAAAAGCATGGGTTCGGTACTTGCCAAGCCCGTCGTTTCCAAACGTTCTCTAAAGATCGACGACCGACAACAGTCCAGTAGATCCTCTATAAATTCGGAACCTAAGAATTTAGAAAATAAAAAGAAATAATTACCTTTACAATGTAATGTCAAAAGTGCTATATAATACCTAGACCATACATTAATATTAATAAATAAATAGTTTTAATAAACATCAGACCGAGTTCCAACTGTAGAGATTAAATCAATCGAATATTCAAAGGTACATTAATGCAAATTTGCTGCTTGCTTACCCTGATACCGAAGTATTAAAGACTATGTTCTGTCTAGACGTAATAGATTTTCGCTTCATCCACATTCATTAGTCTATTTATCTCACTCTCTGGTTTCGAGTACTCTTGACGTGTCCATGCTTGAGTGTCCGAAACGATTTGATGTAGGTAGTTGTATTATGGTCTCACTCTGCTTCCAGATACCTTCACAGTAAGTAGTGTCAATAGTTTGATATTATAGACAGTCGAACGTAAAGCGAAACGCGAACAAATAAACATGTTATCGATACAATATCTGAAGTTTGTTAGTGGGACAGTGATAAGGATTAAATAACCGACAAGGGTAGAATTGATCGTGTGCCGGCGGCGGCGAGGCGGGTTGGCTTCGCGCCAGCTTTCACTGAAAACTGGAAGGCTGGTGACATATCAATGGTGTTGTGACAAGTTCTTCATGTGTTATCTTATTATCATACATGATTACAACTGTATAGTTTGCAGTAATAACTTTTACAAGGAATCACTATTCACAAATTATTATACCCAACGAAAAATCAACGAAGCTGCGCAATTGTCTCGCTTGGTCAGGAGCGCTTAATTGCGGGTATAGGAAAGAGAGTAGAGGGTATTTACCTACCAGTAGGCCATACATAATGGAAGTAAAAATATAAAAGAAGTAAATTTTTGAAAAAAAAAAAACATAAGTGTGTCTTAATTTTTAAAATGATACATAAGTACTAACAATATACCCGTACATTCGTATAACGATTATCAAAGTCTTGATTATATCCTGCGTAAGTATAACTTCTATATATATCATCAAGCCTTTTGACAGGGGTCCTCGAAGGGAGCATAGACCTAGACAGAGGTTTAATATCCTCTGCTGACCGGATATATATTTACCTTTTGTATGTTCTCAGCCTAAAACCATAATTTGTTTCCTCTAAGTTAGTAGTCTGGATAGATACGTCAATATTTGCTGTTACAATCGTTAAACCTCTGCGCTCGACACAGGACCTTAATTTAGTTGCGTTTTGCTCGCGCCATGGTCGTGGTTTTGTTTTCAAGGGCACTGAAGGTCGTGTCTAAGACGTTCAATTCACGCACACAACAAATTTATGCATAATACTTTTAGGGGTGACATAATTCAAGAATTAAGTTGACGCGACAGATGTGTATGTATATTTTTAAATTATTTACGTTCACGCTTCACCACCATGTTCCTTCAAGGGCAGAGATGTAAGAACACCCTCTTTAGCAGAAGATATTTAGATACTAATGTGATAGATAGCGCGATCCATAAAATCATGTATTGAATATTTTTCTTAAACGATCGTTAAGATTAGTTTATTAAAAAATCGTTACTTCTTCCTTCACCGCTTAAGTGGTGTGATGTATTACAGTACTGAAGTTCAGAAATAACTCATTAGTACCTCTGGGTACGAACCTAAGGCGACTGAGAGTCCTTTCTGTTGGGCCCTAGCCACCGGTAACTTGAGCCCTGATCCAGATACCAGTATATCAATCCGAAATCCGAATAAAAATGCGAAACAGATAAAAAAATCTATCAATCAGTACATGTCAGTACATACGTTTAATCAAGCCTCATCAGACAAAGCAGTGATCTCGCGGGGAAACTTCGAGCTCCAATGTCTTCTTTTATGTTTCTTTTCGTGGACACTTTTAGTATTCTTTAAAAATTATGCATTTGGGAAAAACTTTTCGCTTTTTCATAATATAACTTCGCTGATAATACTTATAGAGCCTCGAATAATCTTCAGTGTTTACCTTCTTTGTAAACGGTACAAGTATAGATGCTCAAAAGTGTCTTCAGGACTTCATATTTCTTACTTGGAATTACTAACGAATTAAATAACACAAATTTTCATAACCACACTAACAGTGCCGAAAATATTTATTACAATTGCTTTGAGAACGCTTAAACTTGAGAGGCATTGTTTGTACCATCTATCTTTGATTGAAAGGAATATCCCCCTCTTCACAAAGCTTTATGGCACTGCAAAGGAACATTACTATTTGCTAGCGATCTTGTATTATGAACAACTTTTAGGCTGTTCAACCGCAATAAGAAGTGGGGTTGAACAGCCTGAAGTTTTGGCGTACTTTGTTCAAATGTTTGCCCTTTGAGACGTACTATGGCCAATATTGGTAGAAGAGTGGGTCAGTGGGCTTATAGTATAGTCGTTGCAAATATTTGTCTGTTCTGTATTCTTGGATAATCATGGTAAGGTATCCCAAATATAGAAAGATACATTACCTATATCATTAGATGATATAGGTAATGTATAATGATATACTATAAGGTAATTAATGAAGGGGCTGCCATGAATGAAAATAATTTGTCTGTCGTCCAATTTTATCTTGAATAACTAGTTCAAAGCAGCTTGAGGAGTTGGTAATGAAAAAACACAACAGGTGGAAGCGACAAACAGGTTATCCATTTAAATATATAATTAAAATTCATTAGAATATCATTTTAAACTAGCTATTCCGCGCAGCATCGTTTCGGTGTAAAAAATAATCTAGAACATAATTGCAATGCTGCTGGTCAGGGTCCCATTTATCTGTTATTTTATGTTAGACCTCTTGCGTTACATCTGTGAAAATAGCATTCTACTCCATGCAGTAGTATTTGCACGAAACGTGAACAAGCAAACAGACAGGGAGGCAGAAAGAAAGGCAAACATCTAAAATATGTTGCTTAGACTTCTGTTGCTCTAATGAAGGCCCCTATGAAGATACATCCGGAGAGAAATGTGCATGTTTAATAACTATTCATATGTATTAGATATAAATATATGCAGTACCTAATTGAAATAAGATCCTGAGATCTTGAGATCAAGAGACTGTATCAAAATATGTGTACTTGTTCTTTTATGGCAATCATCACGAGAATCACAAATAAAATTTAACAAGTCCGTACATAAAAACTAACAAGCTAGGTCCTTATTTTCGTATCGTAAATTTAACGCCTGCGCACAATTTTTAGCAAATATCTGCGAGAAATTATGCTCTTAAATTTTGAAATTGCTCATCATATTATTACTACCTGCCTGCAACATAAATATTGTAAGTTTGAAACTCGACTGTACCAGTGAGTTTTAATGAATATTGAGTGGGTATAATTATTAATGACACGTCAAGATTTACGATGAAAGAAAACTCCGGGAAAGAAACTAAAAAACGTATGTATAGTTGTGAGCTTGAGAATCGGTACGTCACATTGGCACCTAAGTATATCTCTATACTAGCGATAAGTGGTTGTGTAGATCGTACTTCTCCCTACCCCTTCGGGGACCCTTGTGGGAAGGCGTGAAGATACTTTATATTATTATTAGTATTGGTACTCAGTATATAATGAACTATATTACTACTATCCATACTAACTTTAATTATATAGTGAACGAACATATATGTACATTCGTCCTCAATATTCACGCCGAGACTTCGTGAGGCTGGCTGAAAGGGAATAATACCAGTTCTTTCTGGGCTTATACTTGTAGAGCTCATTTGGAGCAAGTCTTAAAACTTATTTATACTAATATTATAAAGCTGAAGAGTTTGTTTGTTTGTTTGTTTGTTTGAACGCGCTAATCTCAGGAACTAGTGGTTGGAATTGAAAAATTATTTTGTGTTGGATAGTCCATTTCTCTAGGAAGGCTTTAAGCTACATAACATCACGCTATGACCAATAGGAGCGAAGCATAAGTGAATAATGTTGCCAGAACGGGAAAAAATATTCCTTTTTACACGCTTTTTATTAGCTTCACTTGTATGTCAGTATGTAACTCTCCGTGGGTAATTAGCGCGCCTGCGGCCTTTCTTGGTTCTCGTAGCCGTTTCTCTGGCTCCCTTTTGAAAAATATCTAACTAAAAAGTTAATAATAAATATAGTTTAAAAAAAACCTACCACGCTTTTTTTAAATTATTTATTAAGAATTTTTACACTATTATTAATTCAAATTTATTAAAATTTATTTTTTATTTTTTAGTTTAGTTTTCTGTAAAAAGCGTGTTTTTTTAGTTTTTTTTTTAACTATATTTTTGAGAGCTTCCTGTTCGTACGCTGCGTAAACGGTTTAAGTTACGAAAATATCACGTATGAGGGAGTTGTTCCTCTTTAAAAGTTCTAAAATAAAGTCCGCGACAGCATATGTCTATCTTCTAAGATTGACTCACTATAACCTTTTTTATGGCAATCAAGTCCACGATGAGCTCCTGAACTACTTAACCGATTTCAATCAAATTTGCATACCGTATGCAGTTTGATCCAACTTAAAAGAAAGGATAGCTTACATCACTATTGGACCAGATAGGTGGCGCTGCGATCGTGTTTCAGGAAATTTTACTTTTTCACCCGGGCGAAGCTGGGCGGGACAGCTAGTGTTAATTAAAAATAAAGATACATTCGATATTAAATTCAAAGATGACGCATATATAATCATATGCATTGGGAATGAGAAAACTTTAACGACCGCTTCAGGGACGTCTGCAAATTTGAGGGTCTATAATTCTGTACAGCTGTAGCAATAATACTATGTTTTAATTATAGACTCGGCAATACGCAAGCGATAGTTATCTCTGACGTCTCGAAGTCATAGGCTGCGTACCAGTAATACCAGTCATTCTGAGAGGAAACTATTTTAGCAGTTGTACAAACCTTTTTTCAGCATGTATATACATGTATACCTAGGAGTAGGCAGGGGTGGTTAGTATCCACACGGAGATACATTTTAGGTGTCAACGTGACAGATGGTGAGTCCATCGCCGTTTCTTAAGCACGGCTACATACATTTTTGAATTTCTTCTCAAAAGTTTGCAGATTTCCTCTCGATGTCAGTCGGGTAAGTATGAACAATAATGATGTTTATCTGGTATAATCCAAACCCTAGATATGGGGGTTAAAAAAAACGACGAAGCGAGTTTGAGAAAAGGTTTTTTGATTTCAAAACTTCTTAGCGTATTAGTACCTACTGGCCACCTAGAATCCATTAAAATTTAATCAAACAAAATGTCAGTCGTAAATGAAACGTCTCTTAATTTTATATTCATAACAATTTTGTAGAACTTTTGTTATAGATAATTATAATCATATATAAGTTATAAGATGGCATCAACTACTATGAATCGACGTAAGCTGCCGAAGCTGATGGCTTGTATGACGAAAACAAGTTTGGAGAATTTGAGGAACAAAGCTTTGTTTAGCTTGGACCTGCTCGATGCCAAAGGGATCAGAAGGTTTGTATGCATGTGCTTCAGACATTGGGACAGTAGATAAACATAAAAAAAAACTAGTTTTACCTTATTTTCGTACAAAAATCTTCTTATCAAAATCAACTTATGTATAACATTTTGTGTTTGTAGAATCTAACAACGATTTTTATGTAATTAATAGTTTATGAAAAATACCAATAAAACCATGTCATGAATATTTCCACTGTACAGTAATGATGTCATTTTGTTATCTTTAAAGACAACTGCTCTATTTTCTGAGACTGTTTAAATATATACTAAGGTTTAAGTTGTATGTATGGTAATAAACGCGTACGCTAATTACACAGGGGTTAAGCGAGTTAGAATGAATTTCTAAAACAGACAAGGTTGACTTTTTATATTTTTAAATTACAGTGCTGGCAACATACCCAAGAATACATAGTTATCCGATAAGCGTATTTTCGCGTTATGTATCAAGCTGACCGCCTGAAATAATGTATTTCTATACACCATGGTTAGGTTTGGTGTAGGTGATATATGACGAGTTTGACCGTTGTTGATATTTTGTATTCGTCCAGTAAAAAATAAGGGGTGGGTGGTTTTAAGTTAGGCTAAATTCTGTTTTCGGTTTTTGTTCCGGCCTATGAGTGGTTTCAGCTGATATCCTAATATTACTGAAAAAAATTTATTTTAGAATTATTAAACGAATTAATTGAATAAAATAGTAGGTATACCTAAGTGTTGCTATTTAGGGACGAATAATTATTTAATATTCCTACGGTAAGCGGACGGTTGACAACAGCCATTTATTTACACATAAGCACCTGTGAATTATAAGTAAACAATTATAATGTCCTCACGCATTCCCACAAGGGTCCCCGAAGGGGTAGGCAGAGGTATATTATAGGTGTACCCACTTTCCGCCAGAGATATATTTTTACGCTTAGATTATACGCCTTTGAATTTCTTCTCAAACGTATATAGGCTTCCTCTCGATTATTTTCTTCACCGTAAAGCACGTGGTGTGACTAATCACTGCACTTACGTTTGGATTTATCAATAATTTTTGACCAAAATTTAAAAAATAAAAATGTAACCCATAAGTAGATAAATTAGGTATAAACTCGTTGGTACAGTCAGAATAAATAAGTAAAGTATGTAAGTTTAAGTCTAGGAGTAGAGAGTACTACTTTCTACACTTAGACTTACATATGTATTTGTACTTAATATATATGTAAATAAATAGCCACCATTTCGTTTAAAAACAACATTCTAGCATTATTGGCTTATTGGCGTATTGAAAGGAGATGCGGATGTAGCCAAAATACATTTTCTGAAATTGACGAAGAGTCTATACATACATTTTTATATGTATATATCTTCATGCCTCCATGCCCACAAAGGGGGGCCCGGATAAACAAAGTCCGGATGGAAAGTCAAAGTTCAAAAAATTCAAGTCAATTTGACTATAGATCCATTCAATGTTAAATAGCTAATTAATTGCTAGAATATATAACTTAAATTAATAGTCTTAGTTTTGTTCATTCAGATTTTCAGCTAAACCCTGTTCTGACCTCTGCATAAATTATGCTAATGCAACGTGTTTGCGTTTTAAAAAGGACACTTCCGTAACATTTTGCATGCTTGTAGATTGTTCGTTAGTACCAACCTACTTACACAATACGTATTCGATTTATTATTTTCAGATCATGATGTACATAGTTAGCAAACATTTTAATACAAATAATTACGTACTTACTGTATCCATTTACTGTAATGCTTTTCTGCTAGATGTGTATGTAAAACTTTTTGGTGGGACGACAATGTAGATTTTGTTATAATAAATAATAATATTATATCCTCACGCCTTCCCACAAGGGTCCCCGAAGGGGTAGGCAGAGGTGTATAGGTAATACCCACACACCCACTTTCCGCCAGAGGTATATTAGGTGCCAACGTGACAGATGGCGAGTCCATCGCCGTTACTCAAGCACGACTATACATACGCCTTTGAATTTCTTCTCAGACGTATGCAGGTTTCCTCACGATGTTTTCCTTCACCGTAAAGCTCGTAGTGTGACTAATCACTGTACTTAAGTTCAGAAAAACTCATTGGTACAGTCGGGATTCGAACTTGCGACCTTTGCGTCGCAGGCAACTGCTCGAACCACTCGGCCACCACGGCTCTAGATTTTGTTATATAGTAATATTCATACATACATACATATCATCACGCCGAGTCTCTAAAGGAGTAGGCCTCCATCTACCCCGTGTTTCTATACCCTCTAGTATAGAGCGCCAGTTCTCTCTAGACTTACATACCTCTTTCGCTTCGTCCACATTCATCAGTCTCTTCGTACATGCTCGTCAGTTTCGAGTTCTTTCGACGTTCCCGTCTTTAAGCGTCCGATCGATTTGATCTAGGTAGGAATAGGTATAGTAATATGTACGCTGCGATATGGCTTTGACGACTCAGTTTCCCATTCAAAACCGAGGGAGTCGATAAAACTGAGTCGTAACGCTTTTATTACTAGTGTTACGAATGTATATTGACTGGTAATCCATATAGCAGACATGCTACCTTCCAATTAGGAGAAGATAATTAATTCCTTTATCTTGCAATTACTCGCACCGTACGACTTCCAAGGAGTTTCCTTCTACAAGCGACCAGGCAGTAGAATGGACTCACCGTCGAGGTTTACCCCGGTGAATACTGCTGTAGAGTTCTTGAAAATCTGCTGCTGGGTCCTTTAAGAAGAAACATTTTGCGAATTTGGGTTGGCAAGAGTATCAGCTCTTGGTGTTAGTGTATGAAAATACGCTATCAGGATTTGAATGTCATGTGATGAATGTCGATAAAAAATACTGATACAGATTTAGAATTTGATAGGTTTTCTAATGGCAAGACATGAAGAAATGATAGACAGCCACCGGGCAAGCATTACAACGTTATATTAATATATATGGGTATGCGTATCTTAAAATCTCAATTAATGAAAAAAAATAGCTAAATAGAAACGGCGGCAGAGTAGCTCCCAGCAGGGTGAATATGGTAGGTGCTGATACCTGATTGCCCCTTCGAGAGAAAATTTTAACCGTTGGTTCACCTTTTCTAGACGTAAACTTCCTCTACACGAATGTCTTATACTGGAGCTCATTGAATCAGGATACACGGAATCTTCAGATTATTTACAAGACTTAATCTACGATAACATACAGCTGGTGGCCGAAGACGAGATCGGTATCGTAGTCGATCTAAGAAAGAGAGAGGATTACTTAGAACATATTTGCGAGGGTTTGAAAAAAGCTGAGAAAGAAAGAGACAGAGGTATATTCCTAATTTATAATGGGTATTAATTAGCTTCTTAAATGCTACAGCTAGCCATTATCTAAAATGTTACTCCAATTTTGATAGGACATAATATTTACACAAATTCCTTGAATATGTTTTGTCTAAAATATGTTAAGATTGGTGCTAAGATTGTTTACATTTTGTAGAAAATACGAAGAAAGAATGTCTGGAGCTCCTTAAGCTCGCCATGTATTACGGAGAGAAAGGTAAAGGCATTCTCTGGTTGGCTGAGAAGATTTTCCTAGCTGCTATCGCTGTTTCCAGCAAGTACCTGGTCGACGGCGGGAGACAAAAATGTTGCTGTAAATATCACTACGCAAAGTTTCTACTAGATAAATGTGAGTAGATATGTGTAGACTCTATTTTATGGTGCAAGTTGTGCTTAGCTATAATTATCTGTAACATTTAATAATTATAGATATAGTAAATTCAGATCCAAATTGAGGAAAATTAAAAGTCAATACGAAAATACAAATCTCTGAATATGAAACATCCTCAAGCCTTACACAATGACCCTTGAAGCAGTAGGCAGAGATGTTCTTCTTTTACCGTAGATATACATATTTAGGTGTCTATATATCTGATGGCAAACCCATCTGTTTGTCATACATAAGTTTAGCCATTTATACAAAAGTCTGTTGATTAAATTATGGTGTAATTAAAAACTGTACTTAAGTTTATAAAGTCTCGTAAGTCCAGTCGAGGTTCGAACTTATCGTAGCAGTCTACACTACTCGAAAACTCAGCCACTGCGTCTCTTAATATTAAACCTCTCTTATAACCCAATACAGTACTGCAACAATGTAATGAGAATTATGAGGTTATTTAAGAATCTTCTTTGGATTTGGTAAAACCATTAAACATGAATATGGTTCTAGTTCCAGGAGGAGACCTGGAAGAACCTTTCAACATATTGACCGAGGTTAGGGACATGTCAATTGGAAAGGTAATTTTAATTTGTCATTTATTTTGTTTAGAATTTAGGGCACTAAGAAGTTTAAGCGTGAAGTTCTTTTGTGCTCTTTCTGTGTTCTTCTGTAGAGCGCCTTTTCTGACCGTTCTACCGTTTTTTTATACCACATGGGTGGCAAACAAGCATGTGGTCCGCCTGATAGTAAGCGGTTACCGCCGCCTATGGACGCTTGCAACACCAGGGGTATCACTCGCGCATTGCCGACCCTGCAGGAATCTTTTCACACCCTTCTTGAAGAAGTCCATGCTGTACTCTCCAGGGAAAACCTCAACGGGGAGCTCATTCCACAGCCTGAGCGTTCGCGGAAGAAAACTCCTTTGTAAGCGCACAGTGCGAGACCTTTGTGGTTCTAAGGTATGGGGATGAATTCCCCGTTGTACCTACCACACGTCGGGATTGTCCCGCAATTTTTTTGCGTTCCACGTCTGCGCGTAACATTATGTGGGTCCATTTTGTCTTTTGATCTTGCACTTCTACTCTTCTGATGAGAGGCAGCCTTTACCCACTGGTGGGTACAAATATCGCTTATATAAAATAGGCAGTGGTTTTGACCAATTTTATTGTACGCTATTTATAGCGTTCTGGCGATTGAGTAACAAACGTTCTCATAAACTTTACGAATTAAGTAGGCATTTGATCCTTCTTCATGAAAAACATTTTAATATTCACTTAGTCAAACGAGTTCTTGTTGAACCGTTACCTTAGTTGTTTGTTTTTTTTAAATGATACCTAAAAATAAAAGGCCACTGTATGACGACAAAATTATTCAAAATTTTGTAACTAATAACCAATTTGTAGGACTGGCCGCTATATGAACTGGCGGAAGACGATGACCCTGATGAGAAAATATCAAACGAGACCGTGTTCCGAGCTACCGCCGTGCAATTGCACAGGGTGTTGCTGAACAAAGCGCGTGCAGTACGCAAAAAAGATCCAGCAAAAGCTGAAAGACTTTCACGCTTGGCAGAGAGGAGAGCTAAAGATGGTAGGTTCTGGAAATTTGATTCAAAATCCGGGCGAGCTGGTGATTTGATTTTTCAAAATGTAATTCGTTTGCCAGTCTACATAATTAATCGCACTAACCAATTTAAACTAGCTATTTCTTTAAAGCAATAACACATTCGATCGGACCTGTTGATCTTGTCAATGACGTCAAGCAGTAATTTGTTTTATTTTAATGGTCGTATATTCTTATTTATAAGCTACACCTTAAAGTGGCCATATTAGCGATTTGAAACTGGTATTTTGCGTTTATATTCATCTGAACTAATATTATAAAGAAGAAAGATTAGATTTTTGTTTGTTGCGTATGTATACATTTAAAAACAACTCAACCGATTTAAAAAAATCTTTCGCCGTTTGTAATCTACATCTTTACCGAGTAATATATTATAGTTATTATATCTATGAAAAATTATACTATATTATATGAAAAAATTGCTTTTTGAAGGTTTTTTTTATTTATTTTATTATACATAAGCCTTTGAATTGCTTCTCAAACGTACATACGTTTGAGAAAACTACAAATTTGAATTGAAGGAAAACATCGAGAGGATACCTACATAGGTATCCTCTCGATGTTTTCCTTCACCGTAAAGCTCGTGGTGTGACTAATCACTGTACTTAAGTCCAGAAAACTCATTGGTACAGTCGGGGTTCGAGCTTGGGATCTTTGTGTAGCTGGCAACTACTCGAACCACTCTGCCAGGACGGCTATTCTATTAAATAATACTTTTGTAAATAACGGAATTGTCAGGAGGCAGTCAGCGAGAAAAGACTTGTATAATTGAAGTAAAATAGTACGAATGTGAAGCCGCGGGGCACAGCTAGTACTAAATATACATAAAGTAAAAGCTGGTTGAATTATAATCTTTGTATAAGCCGAGTACCATTTGCGGATAGCCATGACAGAGACCTTACCAGCGTGCTTTTCGTGTGTTCACATATAAAGGTCGAAATAATATGCTAAATCGTCTACTGTTAATCCTATTCATGTAAACAGATTCCAATGTAGTATTAGGATAACATCTGATGAAAATAGTTATGACTGGCACTTAAAATTGGAGTAATAACTTTGCACATATAATTGGGGAGTGATTTGGAGATAATGTCAAATTAAACGAGACAATATCAGTGGCGTAGCTAGGTAATCCAAGGCCTAAACTATTTAAAATCGTTTGTTCCAGTCTAGATTCGCCATACTCCATAATAAAATTAAAAACCAAATACAAATTGTAACTTTTTACACGCTTTATATTAGCTTCACCTGTATGTATGTATGTATGTAAACGACTTCTTTGAGCTCGATTTTGACCCACTTTAAACGGCCAGATTTCGTTCAAACTTTGTAGACTTATCGAGGACCGATGACAATACACTAATAACTAAAAAGTAGAAAATAAAAATGTATATATTTCAGTTGCCTAGCCTATTAGTACAGAATTTATAAAATGACATTTATTATTGCGCGCATATCACTAAAGTATTTGATTTACCGTTTTATTGACTACGTCTTTAAATTTTTTCCATAGCCCGATTACTGTTATATGAACTCCAAGAAGGATTCAAATCTTAACAATGTGTGAATTAGTTCGCTAACGTTAAATATTGGACAATAATGATACTCTGTTTAATAATGGCTTTAATTATGCTATATTTATAACGACATAGGTATCTGATCATAGGATATATACATATATTTATATGCTATGATCAGAACAGTGAAAAAGTATATACAAAAACTATGACTGGACTCCGCTTTTTGGTGCCCAAGGTGAGCAAGAATAGGCAGAGGAATATTACGTTTAAGCTCCCTAGATCGAATCGATCAAACACTCAAGGATGGAAATGGAATCTATATAACTAAACCGGCGAGTATGTATGGTGTGACTGAAGAACTGCGATGAATGTGGATGAAGCGAAAGAGGTTTGAAGGCTTTGGAACAGGCGCTCTGCTCTCTCTGCCAGCCCAGTGAAGGAGTAGACGTAATGTTATGATGATCATCTAATAGTCCCAGTAAAAAAATAAGAGGCGAGTTCTTTTGGAGATAAAGGAAATCATTATCTTCTTATATGTGAGAGTAAAATGCTTTTACCGTTCTTTTTACTTTTTAGCTGACAAGTTGTGTACAAAAGTAAATTATGGATTATCAGAGAGTCGCATATGATTGTATTCTGATTCTTTTAAATATATGATATAAGAACATACGTATATACGTATGTGTATATACGTATATATTAAAAGATAACTATAGTATATTATATAGTTGTCACAAGGCAAAAACCATGATATCATGTGTAGTGGGTGATGGTTTAGATTTTGATTGATTTCATCCGCAGCTGACGATACGGATAGACTAGCAGAGGCAATTATTGAAATTGGAATCTGCCAACTGATGATGAACAATTTGAACAATGCCCAGAAGACATTTGACAAATCCTTTGCAATATTCTCGGCCAGTAACAACATTGATGGATTGTGTGAGACAAGAATGCATCTTGCTGCAGTAATGCAAAGGTATTTTCGGTTTATATGTTAAGGTTGTTGAGATCAGTTAAAATAAGTATCAGGCATTTGTGGTCGTGTGAATAGTTGCCTGCAAATCAAGGATCGTTTGGAAGAAGTCCGAGATCCTGACTCTACCAATGATTTTTTTCTTAGCTGTTACCGTGATTAAGCACTCCGCTAGTTTAATGGTAAAGGATAGAATTGAAGCATACAACGAGTAAGAAACAACGATAAACCCGCCATCTATCACGTTTGCACCAAAATTAATATCCGGCAAAATGGGGCTACCTCTTGCATATCTTGTAATATATATAACTTCAAGTCCCCAAAGGGATAGGCAGAAGTACCTGCATATCTTGTGTATGCAGGATATGCGCATGTCTTGGATATTTACATATGCTAAAATTGGAACTGACAAGTAATTTACTAATAACCTTTTTCAGTCTTGAACTGGTCGACCCGGCCATTACGGCTGATATAAAGAATAGATTTAAAAATATATAATACACGTGTTCGTTGATTATTATGCAGCCGATGATGATTTGATACCGAGGCGATAACTATATACGACGACTATAAGTATTTGAGGCTCTGACTGAATCATGATTTAATTATCATTTTCCTCAACCACCATAAACAGACATTAGTATAGTGTTTGAAGGCCGTGTTAATTCCTTTTGCATTGCTTCCTCAGATCTTTGTTGTTGATACAGTTGTTTTATGTTTCGTAGCGGGAAGGAAGTTGTGAATAGGTTGACAAGTTTTATTGTTAATACAAGGATTAGAGTTGGATCAGATTATGTATATACTCTTATGTATAACAGGAAATCCAAGCACTGCTTGATATGAGATAGAAACTTAAAGGTCTCATCTAGCTGTTTTCTTAAGGCTTGTCATAATAATGATAATGATAATGTTTGGCGTTCTACAAAATCTGATCCATTCTAAAACTAAGCGAAGCTTTTATTGTGGTAGCATGAGAACTATACCTAATGCTTATGTGGCTAAGCATGTACAGGAGTATATATGTACATCATACATACATACATATCATCACGCATCGTCCACATTCATCAGTCTCTTCATACATGCTCGTCGGTTTATATGTATGTATTTATAAGATAAGATTTAGGTACGGAGACTCGCGACCATTATTTAGCATTAATGACAGCCATCCGGCTATAAGGCAGGTTATTGGATTTAATTAACTGTGGCGTAACTTAACGATTTTTTTTGATATACCCTTGGCATAACTGGTTTATATATGATTAAAAATATTAAAACAAATGCGGATGTAAAAAAACAAGAGAAAACGGAAGGCATAGATAAGTTAAGTGGCTATAAAAAATTAAAATGGACACATTTGTTACATAAGCAACATGTTTTTACCTGTTTCTAATAGATTAGGTGATCATGATAAAGCAGCAAAATTGTTGACGGAAATGGGCGCTTCGGCAATGGAGTACGGCTTGCGGCGTCAGTTGGGACGAGCCTTACATCTATTAGGCGAACTGCACTTGAGGAGGGAACGACCTGAATTGGGAACGCAGCATTTGTCCGAGGCATTCGCCTGTTTTATGGGATTTAGCTTCCAAAAGGTAATATATAAATAAAATCATTACATCATGTATAAATAAATATTTAAAGAAAATTCCACACAAATTGACATAGCCCCAAATTAAGCATATTAAGCATACTAAGCATATTACATACCTAAAAATACGTTGAAACCGACGAGCATGTATGAAGAGACTGATGAATGTGGACGAAGCGAAAGAGGTATGTAAGTCTAGAGAGTACTGGCGCTCTATACTCTCTGCCAACCCCGTTAGGGACTCGGCGTGGTGATATGACGATGATGCAAAATACGTTATGGTACTATGACTCATTATCAACCAGAGCGTTACAGTTTCATACTACGCTATTAGTGATCATGTAAATAATTCAGGATACCATATCAATAGCTGTTGTCGAAAATAATATTGCCTTACCTATAAAAAACAATCAGCCAAGGACTCTGTCAAGTGCGTCAATTAAACTTGTTATTATCTCACGAGTAACACGTTCCATTGTGTTACACAAACCGACAATGTTCAAGTTAATTTGCAAAGCATAAATTAATATAATTTCCTTTAAATTTTGTTTTGTTAAATAGAAGGGACACTGATGCTAAGGCCGAGATAGTAACTGCGATAATTAGCATTAACAATTTAAGGAAAGTAACATACGGCTAGTTAGTTTAAAATTACACTGCGGGAAACGTACCGTTTTTAATGCATATATATGATTAAGGAGCATTTGTAAGAAATTCTCAACAATTTTTTTTTTAAGCTGTAACTTATAAAAGTGGAACCTCATTCTAACTCCCATGATTCAATTTATCGAACAATCAGGCTTAGGCATATACTGTCAAGAGTACTCGAAACCGGCAAGCTTGTGTGATAACACTGGCGAAGGTGCAAAAGAAGTCTAAACCTCTAGAGGACAGGCGTTCTCTA
Source organism: Drepana falcataria (assembly GCA_945859725.1). Classification (NCBI taxonomy): domain Eukaryota; kingdom Metazoa; phylum Arthropoda; class Insecta; order Lepidoptera; family Drepanidae; genus Drepana; species Drepana falcataria. The sequence goes on from OX243926.1 coordinate 7,980,183, forward strand.
CTTACCCCGTGTAGGACTCAGCCTGATGATATGTAATTTAATTATTAATTGATCCAGGTTAGCGACACTCGTCTTCTCATAAGTCAAAATGTATTGCCAAGTCAAATGGACCTTATATATGGACGCAATAACATAGAGATCTACAAAGAAGAGGCTGAACAATCTAGACTTATGATGGCTATCTCCGCAGGTATGGAACATTTTATAAATACATTCGTTTCTGTGTAAATTTATTTGTCAGCTAAGCACCTGATCTTTTTCATCTAAGATATACCTTGTAACTCAATGCTGTTGTACGAATATATCTTGAATTCATTTGTATGTCAATGACAAATGTATGTTGTGTATACCAAACCTAATCCTGTTTTTATTTAGGACAAGAGTTGATGTCCTCCTATTTTGATTTAATAAGAGAGTCAGGAAACTGTTCAGTTGCTAAAATTAAGACAATTGAATGGAAGCTCTCGCGTTCTGGATGGTGGGTGAAGAGACAACAACACGATTTTCTGCCTTGTCCATGCCCTAACCACAATCGTACTCCGTTGGATGTGCTGAGGTAATTTCACCAGTTCAAATAGATATTATGATTGATAAGCTGTCCATACTTTACTGAAAGTTGTTGTATGTCGCAAAAAAACATGCTGCCCGCCTAATGGCAAGCGTTTACCACCGCCTACGGACGCTTGCAATACCAGGGGTATCGTTCGATTTACTGACAGTAAAGTTATTGTTCAAATTTTCAGACATCAGTTGGAACTTAAGACTGCAATAGAAAATCGGACTGAACAATCTGAGGCAGTTTTACTCGGAAGAACGAATACTGTTCAAGATATAAGAACACTTCGGAGTGTTCAGAACAAGTCATTTGGCCCATCATAAAGCTGTATCCACACCAGTCTACGAAAAAGGAAAACTACCAACTCATTATCATTCACATGTTTATTATATCCTTCGAGAAATTCACAATGAATATAATTTTATTACTTATTAAGCAAAATATTCAATCCGTAAATTCATTTTGAACCGCCCCATTAATTAAGAGCTCTACCACCAATTTGTTCAACATTCTTAAAACTAAAGACCATAAAAAATAATTTATTCAGTACTGATATCACAACATCAATAAATCTAACTTCTGATAATAGTGTAGGTATATTTACAGGTATCTAGTTGCATAAGATTGTGATGTCTTGTTGTTAGGCTTTGGTTACTCTTTTGCGCGCTTGTAGGCGAACTTTGAATCCTTCAGCACGCTTCAGAATAATGTCAGCCTGCAGTTGGAAGTCAGACTCCTTAAGGTCGGAGTAGACACGGAAATTCCTAAGGATTGTCGAAAGGATGATCTTCAACTTAAGCATGGCGTATTTGCGTCCTGCAAGTAAACATTCAAATTTTTATATTCGATACAATGTTTTATTTATTTTATTCCCGTTTTCTCACAAAGGTTAGGGGGTCCCGATGGGGTAGGCGGAAGTGTGTAGTGATACCCACATATATATAATATATTATAGGGTTATAGGCGCCAAGGTGACAGATCACGAGTCGATCGCCGTTTCTCAAGCACGACTATATACATACTTTCTTCCCCCGATGTTTTCCTTCATTGTGAATTTCTTAGGGTAACTAATCACTATACAAGTTCTGAAAAACTAATTGATACAGTCGGGGTTCGGGTTTGCAATCTTTTTGTTACTGACAACTACTCGAACCGCTCGGCCACCACGGCTATACGATATTTAATTATACATAAAATATGATATTAAACCGGTTTGGCGTGACTGAACTAGTGATTCGTGAATCTTTTCCCTATTAGTTCGAGCTTAAATGTCTTACTGTGTAGGCTTCCGTTATTTAAGAATACCTACATGAATGACAACAAGGTTACTAACCTACGCAACTCCTGGGACCAGCAGAGAACGGGACGAACGCGTAGTAGTGTCGGTTGGCAGAACGTTCTGGTAAAAAGTTGTCGGGATTGAATTTGTCTGGGTTGGGGTACACGTCGGGACGACGGTGCAGTTTGTATGTAGCGACTACCACTGTGGTATTAGCGGGCACTTTCTTGTTGTTAGATGCTGTAAATATACATTTTGAATTAATAAATTGTTTCGTATGTAAGCAAGATTCCAAAGTAATATTGAAGCTTACGGAGAGTGACGTCTTGATTCAATTGTCTTGCAATGATAGGTACCGGTGGGTACAACCTAAGAGTTTCCATAAGGCACCTCTCCAGATATTTCATTTCTAAAGTATCTTGGAAGGTGGCGGGACGGTCGGAGTCACCGAAGATCTGATCGATCTCCTCAATGACCTTGTCCTGAATGTCTTGATGTATGCCCATCATTGAAAGGAAAAAGCTGCTTCCGGCTGCAGTAGTGTCGTGACCCTGAATTATAATATTAAAACACGACATTTAATCAACTGCAAAGTATTTAGTATTCTTGCATATTTCAATTAGGGCATATGTATTTATCTAGGAGATTACCATAATATGCTAAAACCTAATGCTACAGACATTTACAATGTTGCGGATAAGGTCAGAACGATTGACATATATGCATAAAATGATTAGCAGAATAAAGTAATTACAGTTGACTGAATTTATAAATTCCACATCATATTACCGAGTAAATTCTTTGTTGTCTTACCTCAAACATGATAGTGTCCACTTGTTCTTTGATTTCTTCGTCGGAAATGACTACTCCACTCTGAGAACTTTCCAAAAGCAGATCAAGGAAAGCGAGACGTTTTTTCTGGCCTACGTCGACATCTTCGACGTCCAAATCGTCCTTAAGCCCAGCTGACTGACCGAAAGATAGACCCTCGACAGAGGTGGTCTTACTAGCGGGAATATCAGTTTGAGCCGAGGTTTCAGCATTGTACTCTTCCAGAAGGCTAGGCTTTTTGCCATTTTTGAATTCTTCTTTCTTCCTTTTAATGACCTAAAATATTCGAACCATTATAACGCTTTGTACTGAGTTCGATTTTACGACAAAATAATTAAAGGGGTGAAAGAATTTATAGTTCAGAATCATTTAAACAAAACTTATTTAGTAAGAAATTATATTATTGTTTTCTACTATTATGTCTAATTCTAAACAAGAACTTGAATTTACAGAAATTACAGCGTATTTGAAATTACCATATCGCAAAAGTTATTGGCATCGTGTTTAACTTGATATTTGTATATTATGATCGTATATGATCGTATAATATTATGCATATTTGATACCTTCTTGGTCAGGCCGTGGATGATGTCGAGAAGCTTGCCTTGGCTTTTAGCGTGTTCAGTGAAGTTGAATAGGAATTCAGGTCTCAGCCAGATCTTAGTATGTCTCAAGTGAAGGATGTCACACATCTTCATCACAGCCATCGCGTACTCAAATCCACTCTTGTCTTGAGTAGACTTGCTCACACCCATAGCGGTTTCTGTATGATTCAAACGTATCTTCTTAGTTTATTTCATATTGTTATCAAATATATATGCTTATATTTAAAGGAGTCAGAATTTGTTTGGTTGTTTGGACACATGCTGGTCAAAGGAAATTCTGATCAGATTACAAACAATTTTTATGTACTAGATAGCTTGTTTATTGCTAAAGGATATTGGACAATATATCATTGCTTTTGTTCAAGAGAGCGGAGCAGAGTAATCAGTACTTATGTGTAGTTATAATTTAATATTATGCGGCTGCCAACAGCCATGGGGAAAGTTAGTCTTATACATTAGTGATACATGCAAATGTATCCCCAAAAGAAAAGAAAGGATCACTTGACCTCTATTCAATTGGAAAATGTTGCGCAACGAGGTTCGCAATAATGGCGCGTAAGGATACGAGCCTCTTGATGGTTATTATAGCCCATTAGCGCGTGTGCACGTGGGGGGTCGCCAAACTCGACCATAGTACGTGAGCCGGTAACGATTCACTCAACTACTAACACTTCAATGCTGACGCCGTTAAATAAATAAATGTTAAAAACAACTGCCACCATAAGCATCGCTCGGATATAATGTTTCTTGCAATTTAGAACAGATATTATAACTTCCTTCTAACTGTAGTAACTACCTGTCATTATTATATACGTGTCTTACGTGATCTACGATTCCAATATTATTTTTTATTGCTTTAGTAAATTATAAAACTGCATATTGGAGTGAGTTTGCAGAATGCAATAAGTAGAGGGGCTATGCTGTTCCATATTATATATTGCCCCACTTTACTAATTCGAAATAACATGGTAGCGTTCTGATTTCATAGTTGTCCTCGTAGATAATTGAGCAGTGTTCGCAATAATGTTCTGTAGGATCTACACGTAGTTAATCTTCGGTAAGTTTCGCAAACAACTAATAGGTTCTCGAGGCATTTGCTTCAAGAACGCAGTCTGGCGTTCCAGTGAGGGCCAACGTGTTGTCACCAGCGTGGCTACTACGTGACTTTGCATATAAATATCTCATTATTCTATATTATATCAGCTTAGACTCCTTGAATTTAACACGATTTTATCTGTCTCTATGTTTATTTTGACTTTATGACGTTTTTTTTCGTATATCCTAGCTGCAAGTATATCGTTATTATTACAATCCTTTTTAATAGTAATGAATAATTTATACCAGATCAGAATAACATTATGTACATATGTATTATTGTCGTTCAAAAGTGTAGAAATACATCAGTAGCCCAAGTGATTGGGTTACTGAAGTATATGTAATGTAATTCTTTGGTACTGTTCTAAGACTCTGTTTCTCGATCCCAAGAGTCAAGATAATATCAAGACAAATGAGCAGGACCATTCTAGGATAGGATCAATAGTATGTTGGTCATTAATGTGTTCCGAAACCATTCATCAAATTGTAATGAAACTATGGCATGATGTTCTGCGGAGTTTCTGACCCAAAAGAAAGATACCGTACCACACCACCTGTACCGGGTACACCTATTTTTATATAAATTACCTACATAACGGCAAATTTCCGAATAATGATCATCATATAATGTAAATACTTACCAAGTAAGATTTCAACGGTGCATTCGCTCATGTAGTCATGGCAATCGAAGGTGCCGGCTTCTTTCTTCAGCTTGTCAACAACAGCCCTGGAGTTGGCGTTGAACAGGTCAATGAAGCTCTTAAGTACGTTCAAGTGGAAAGTGGGAGCGATCAGCTTGCGGTGAGAGCGCCATTTTTGACCTAAAGGTTATATTTTGTTAATAATAATAATGTTTCTTTTCTCACACAAAAAGTATATTATTATAAAAAGTCTTAATAATTTTAATATTTTACAAGACCATAAAATACTAGCAATATTGTACACTATGTATGTCACAATCTATAGCGGTGAAGTTTGAACACATTTCAATTTTTAAGGAATCTAGTACTAACACTTAGAAAATTAAAAAATAAGACACCATTATAAACTGGCAGAGCCATAGATTATCGTGATAAATTATGGATTATTTGTAATTGTTTCCATTCTATGATTTTTCTTCACCATAATATTTTCGGACGAGCATCAACGAACTTACCAGTACTTATGAGAAGACCATTTCCGAGCCAGGGTTTGAAGAATCTGTATTCTTCAGCCTTGTCAATGTGGACATGACTACTGAGGATCAACTCGACGTCACGAGGGTCGTACAGGAATACTAGGAGACGTGATCCAATCCATAGTTTAACTACCGACTCGTCGTCGAAAGGTTGGCTCTTCGACACAACATTTTTGAATATATCTGCAAAAAAAGATTAAGAATCAAACACTCACGGATGGGTCAAGATTACCCTAAAAGATGTATGAAAAGCAGTTTAAAAGATTTATGAACTTGGAAGAGATCTCTTAGTATTGAGAGAACTGGCGCCCCCAAATTGATGATGATTATAATTATGGATAAATTAATTAGATTAGACACTTATCAAGCATTTGAACATTACATTAAACCATTCTCAAACAATTATGTTTCTAATATGATCTTCGTTATCTATATACTTAGCTATAATGCATACATACATACATATCATCACGCCCCTAGTCCCTAACGGGGTAGGCAGAGAGTATAGAGCGCCAGTTCTCTCTAGACTTACATACCTCTTTCGCTTCGTCCACATTCATCAGTCTCTTCATACATGCTCGTCGGTTTCGAGTACTCTTAACGTTCCCGTCCTTGAGAGTCCGATCTATTTGATCCAGGTAGTTGGAACGTGGCCTTCCTCTGCCTCTTCTTGCACACACTTTTGCTTTGTATATCTGTTTCGTCAATCTTTCTTCACTCATCCTTTCTATGTGTCCAAACCAACGTAACATGCCTTTCTTCATCTTTACAATCATGCCCTCATTCACGCCAGTTGATTTGCGAATCTCTTCATTGCGGATTCGATCTAATATCGCTACGCCGCACATTTTTCGAAGAGACCGCATCTCGACTGCATTCAAGCTATTTTCATACTTCCTCTGACATACCCAGGTTTCGCTGCCATACAATAAGGTAGGTACCAATATCGCGTTGTGGACAGCAACTCGAGCATTCTTGCTCAGACTTTTACTGCCCATCAACGCCGACATGGCTCCATTCACCTTATTTCCGGCAGTTATCCTTCTTTCAATATCTTTTTCATACTTTCCATCTCGTGTGAACATGCTTCCAAGATATACAAATTCATTCACTTGCTCTAGAATTTGCCCATTTACCGATATAGCACACTCGGTCACTTGTTCATCTCTTTCGAATACCAGAACGTTAGTCTTGCCAGCGTTTAGGCGCAGCCCCTTCTTTTCACATTCTTCTTTCATTATGGTAACTAGTGACTGCAGTTCGCCCTCTGATGACGCCAGTAAAACCGCGTCATCGACGTATAGTAGACAGTTGACCACTAAGTTTCCCATTATCTATAATGCTATGTTTATGCTATGTTAATGCATTGTTTGGTAACATATTAAAAACACAGCTATTATGCTATGTTTTTAATATGTTACCAAACAATGCGCTGCTACAAAATTAGCGTGCATTCCGTTTTAATGTGATTTAGTGGTACATCAACTCTGGCAAAAGAACTAATTAACGAAGCGAATGTATTTTGCGACTTGAACTTGAATGTTGACCTTAATAAGTTTCTCAGCCTTTATAAATACACTAGTTGTCCCGCCCAGCTTCGCTTGGGAGAAAAAATTAAAGCCACGGATCCAGTGGCGCCACCTATCGGGTCCAATTGTGAATCTAAACCATTCCCAGATCCCCTTGAACACACACAGAAATTTTCATTAAAATCGGTCCAGCCGTTTAGGAGGAGTTCAGTGACATACACACTCACAGAAGAATTATATATATAAAGATATTCTAAATCCTTTTTTGGATCCATGAAACTAAGTTTCTTTGGCTTTATATTAGCATAACTGATGATAAAGACTAGCAAAATATAAGTAGTATTAATGAATGTGCAGATTCAGGTCTAGACCACTTAAGTCAATCCTTTTGTATGAGTTATTTAGAAACGCATGCAAGGGTTTTATAGCTACATTAATGTAAAAGCACAATCGATCGTTACAAAGGAAATTTTACTCAACGTCCGATATCTGTTATCGATTAGACATGATAAAAATTCAAAGCCATTCTATAAAAAACAGTTTTATATCCAGTTACCTTGCTATATTGTAAATCCTACTAATATAATAAATGTTCGTGAAGACATTAAAAGGCGTATGTATAGCCGTGCTTGTGTAACGGCGATGGACTCGCCATCGGAAAGTGGGTGTGTTTGTGTGTGTACGACCTATCCACCTCTGCCTACCCCTTGTGGGAAGGCGTGGGGATATTATAAATGTGAAAGTTTGTAAGGATGTTTGTTACTCAAACACGTCAGAACAACAGAATCGGATGAAATTTGTCACGGTTATAGAGTATTAGATGGTTTAACACATATAATGCTTAATTCCAAAAAACAAAACAATAATATCATGCTAACTTACCAGCAGAGCCTCCAGTGAATTCCAATGCGTTTCCAATAATGGGCAGACCAGGTGGTCCATTGAGTTTCTCGGCCAGTTCATATAAATGCCGCCTGGAGATCCTCCAGTAAGTGTACCATAGTATGAGCGCTGGCACAAGGAGAACGTAGAATAAGTTTGTTGCAGTCCAAGTGCTGCTCTGCAGCACGTTCTCGGCTGTCGCGTACGACATTATGGTGAAGCCTGCAACAAACGCAACTTTTAGAAAATTTCATTGGCATATTATCATCAATATATACACAACAAGAGGCAGCGGAAGACCACTTTCCAACTACCTAGATCAAATCGATCGGACGCTCAAGGACGGGAACGTCAAGAGTACTAAACCAACCAGCATATATGAACAGAAGTATGAATGTGGACGATGGGGAAGAGGTATTTAAGTCTAGAGAGAGCAGGCGCTTTATACTCTCTGCCTACCAAGTTAGGGACTGGGCGTGATGATGGAATAATAATAATATTATCATCATGGCAAGTCCTTTTCCGGGTACGCTGGGTACCAATAATCTGCTATAGAGTATTTCGTTCCATCCACGTTGATTACTCTCTTTTTTATAAATAATTAAGTATGATCGTCGATCCACCCGCAACAAACTTTTGTGTGACGAAAAGATTTACAATATAAAGATTTATTCTATTTCTGTGTCTTGTGTTATACATATATATGTATTTGTCGCTGATCGCGATAAGTACAAAGTTCTGAATAAGGGTATTTTTTTTTGGACCAGTTAAGCGAGAGTCCAGCCTACGAAGTTAAAGGTCGATTCGATTCTCCACATGAGCAAATAGCTGTGTGATCAATACGAATATGCATACCTGAGTCTATGTATTATGCTTTGTATTTGTAAATATGAATGCCGTAGTAAGGTTTTATACTAACTCTATACGAACTGGGTCAATTTGAAGGGAATCTAATCAAGATATTATAATAATAAAAACTAACACACACAGAAGTAGATTGTCTCAACTTTTTCTTCAACAAGTTTAAGAGAGGTAGGGCATAACGGGTTTCCTGTTCGAATTCGGAGCTGCCCGACTGGGGCAGGACCTCCACCTTATAGAAGTCCGTAGCCAAATAACACAATTTTTTTGTGTTGTGTTCCTACGTGGTGAATAATGTCTCCAGTAATGAGCTCCTTGGGGAGGGGGGAGGATTGTTACATTGTGTTGGAAGCAGAGGGATTAAACCCATTATGCTGCCAACACACTATAACTCTCCGAACACAGAGTGGCAACACGCAAGTGATACTTCAGTGTCGTGAGCGTAAATAGGCTGCGGTAACCGTTTCCCATCAGATGGGCCGTATGCTTGTTTGCCACTCTTGTTGTATAAAAAAAAAATACAAAAAAAAAACTGAAGAACTAAGATACTTCACATAAAGGGTTGGAAGGCGGCAGCCATTCTGTGGAATTTTATGAATGCCTTGATATGATATAGTTGATACGAGCGATGATGCGTCACTAAGCTCTCAATTAAATTAACCGTGGGAACATTTTAAACCTAGCTAGTGGAACTCTTTAAATATGCTATGGGGGAGTTGGTCTTTATGTGACAAGCTTTATTAGGCGAGCAAATTTGGCACTTAATTTCACACTTGGTTGGTTGGGATAATTTGGTAGGTGTGATTACTACCTACTTGAAAGTAGGTGTGTTGAAGTAGGTATGATAAAGTAGGTGTGATGAAGTAGGTGTGAGTAAGTAGGTGTGATAAAGTAGGTGTGATGAAGTAGGTGTGATGAAATAGGTGTGGGAAGTAGGTGTGGTGAAGTGTCTTCGCGGTAGGACCCAATCAAGAGCTTGTAGATTAACTTTAAATGCGTCTTGTTCTTGAAACTTATCTGAAATTACGCATACATCTATCAGGTGACACATGTTCCTTTCATCCAGGCAAAAGGAATAATGAGGAATAGAAAATAACTTTAATATGAACACAATTGCAAAATGCCTCTTGGAGACCAGAAAAAGGAAAAACTGCCTGTATCCCAGAATAAAATCTTATATCTATGTATGTATATCTACACGAATAACGACACATGCAAGAGTTGGATGGATGGAATACTTAGAAACATTGTATGATTTGAACTTTGGGCCAACAAGACAACCCTGTAATATATTTTAGAATGTAGTCACACTAAATTCAAACAATACACAATTGCTTATTTACTTTTGGTTTTGCGTTGTTGGCAGTAACCATAAATGCAAAGCAATTTGTGCATCAGTTGCATAACTTGTAAAGGGGTCGAAAATGTTAGTCTGTAGCTCATTTGCGATATTACTCACATGCCATGTCTTCTATAGTATTTGTATTTTATTATACTTAATAACTACGTACAAACTCAACGGAATGATTATGCAACATAATTCATTTCAGGTAATCAACTTGATTAGCATACAGGGAAATATGATCTCACTTATATACTTAGGTATAAGTATCTATACCTGTGCCAGATACCTGTGCATATACTTGGTGCTTCTTGGTCTTCACGCCTACTCATATTGTCCCCTAAGGGAATTTAGGAAGTGTATGAACACGGGTTTCACGTCACCTTATACTGTTTATACAAACCCTTATTCTTTCTCTCTTCTTATTAACCAGAGAGTTTGTCGTTGTTTATCAAACAAGACTGTAAATAATTCTCACAATTTCTGCTTAAATATATGCAGCTTTCGTCATGTTCTCCTTTTCCGTAAAGCTGTACTTAAGTGTGAGAAAAACTAATTGGTGCACAACGTCAGGGTTTCGAACTTGCTGCCTTAGCTTTGATTGAGGTTACTATCTAAACTACTCGAGCAAAAGGATAAATGTCATTTTTATATTTTTATAAGGCAATCAACTTGATTGGCATACAAGGAAATATTTGCTTTTTTATACACGTTTTATTAGATACTTGTAAATAGAGCATGTAATTGTGTATTGTTCCATAACTTATTCTGAGGGCATTATTTTATTAATATTTTTAATTTCGTCATAGTCCAACATTCAATTGCATAATTTAAATATACATAAACATAAAAATATATGACAGCCGTGGTGGCCGAGTGGTTCGAGCAGTTGCCTGCGACACAAAGATCGCAAGTTCGAATCCCGACTGTACCAATGAGTTTTTCTGAACTTAAGTACAGTGATTAGTCACACCACGAGCTTTACGGTGAAGGAAAACATCGAGAGGAAACCTGCATACGTCTGAGAAGACATTCAAAGGAGTATGTATAGTTGTGCTTGAGTAACGGCGATGGACTCGCCATCTGTCACGTTGGCACCTAATATACCTCTGGCGGAAAGTGGGTGTGTGGGTACTACCTATACACCTCTGCCTACCCCTTCGGGGACTTCGGTTGTGGGAAGGCGTGAGGATATATTATTATATTATATTATAAAAATATATGTATATTTGGAATGTGTGAATATTGACAAATTTTATTCGATAGTGCAGTAAATAGTTTGAAACTATAATACACAGGTAAGATGTATTTATGAGTATACTTTTTGTATACTATACGGGTGGCGAACAAGCATGCTATAAGCGGTTATCGCCGACGCTTGCAACACCAGGGGTATCGCTCGCGCGCTGCCGACCCTGCAGCAATATTTTTTCACACCCTTCTTGGAGAACTCCAGGGAAAATCTCCACTCAAATGGCAATCTAACCTTTTTAATAAAGGATAAACTGAACTAGACTAAAGCGAAATAGGTAGGTATGTACCTACGTTAAATAATAACATGCTCACCTCTCTCTACCCGGGGAGGGACTCGGCGTGACATATTTGTAGGTTAATGATAAAATAATAGTTAAAAAAAACTAAAAAACACGCTTTTTATAGAAAACCGAACTAAAAAATAGAAAATACATTTCGATAATATCTTAAAAAGCGTGGGGTGCATGGTGTCAATAGTTATAAATATTTTATTGACAGATTAGTAGAGTGATTATCATTTCGGTAATATCTTAAAAAGCACCCCACGCTTTTTAAGATATTATCGAAATTTATTTTCTATTTTTTAGTTCGGTTTTCTATAAAAAGCGTGTTTTTTAGTTTTTTTTAACTATTATTTATTTTCTACTTTTTAGTTATTAGTGTATTGTCATCGGCCCTCGATAAGTCTACAAAGTTTGAACGAAATCTGGCCGCTTAAAGTGGGTCAAAATCGAGCTCAAAGAAGTCGGTTACATACATACATACATACATACATACATACATACAGGTGAAGCTAATATAAAGCGTGTAAAAAGTGATCACTCATATTACAAAGTCTTTAATAATGAATCTATGTGAACATAATATTGCTACAAATCGTGACATAAATTAAACTTATTAATTCATAAATTAGTTGCTAGAGGATATAAATTAGTTGCACTATAATATAACAAGACTATTGTTTAGTTCAATTTATGCAGGTCATTGTATTAAAATCTTTTTACACACGTTTCGACTTGTTACTGACCGAGTTCGAGTATAAACCTGACAATTAGTTTTTTGAACCTAAGTACAGTGATTAGTCACACCAACGAGCTTTACGGTGAAGGTAAACATTGAAAGGAAACCCGCATACGTTTGAGAAGACATTAAAAGGCGTATATGTATAGTCGTGCTTGAGTAACGGCGATGGACTGGCCATCTGTCACGTTGGCACCTAAAATATGCCTAAAATATGCGGAAAAATTAAGTATCGTTTTAAAATTTAAGTATCTTGAACAAAAGGGTCTGCTCCAAAATTATGGCAAAATAAATTCAGGTATTCTGTAAATTAAAATATTGAAATATAATAATTCGGTCGTGATTATTTAAATTGAATACATAAAAGAGGTAAGAACAAATATTATATTTCAAACGTTAATTGGCGTGAGAAGTTATTTAATGATTTCCAATTATTGGCTTAGTGCATTTTGTGAGCATTCGTTCTTTAATGATTTCTAATGATTCTCGATAGTTTATAATGTCTTATCACGAAGGTACAATTATTGTTTGATAGTTGATATTATTATTTTTGCATTTGGTATCGATTTACTTTTGTAGTCCATTTTGATATATAATTGGTTGACATTAAAAAACTAATTAATAATACCACCAAATACATACAAATGCGGCCCAAATTTTTTTATTAATATATTATATTTTTCTTTAAAATGCCCCTATTTTATTTTATTAAAAAAACATCATAATCATAATTAAAAAAATGATTACTTAATATTTGGATTAATTAAATTTATCTTCTCTTACTCTCTCCTACCGAAACACAATCAAATTCCCATCACCATTATCAATCACAAGCACTTGAAAAAAGGAACAGTTCCCTACCTGTACAGCTAGCACGGGACCCTTCCTAGAGTCAGTCAGCACCAAATGTCTAGTCGGTTCGCCTGGAACCAATATCAAGCACGTCTCGACGACGACTATTTACGAATCTCCTGCGCAACACTCTATATACACGCCAGGGACGTCACACGGCGCTATACGTCACTTATTCATATGACACTTTATTATAAAGTTCTCGCTTTTTAAATTTCAAATCCTCAAACAAAACGTAAAACAGATTCACTAATTGTTAAACTATATAAGTAATTAATTATAATTGTTAAACTTTTGAACTTCACTTTTGAACCCCGCGCCCTCGTGTGAAACACACGATCTATTGCACTCAGCGCTGTGATTAATATATAATGCGTTTATTCAAGACTTTTTAAGCTAAGGCATAGCTAGCTGCACTCGGCATGCGTACAAATTTCATTGCGATCTGTGTAAATGTTTAGAAGTGTCGTGAAGCGCCATCTAGCGAATATTATTTTTTCGTTTGGGCTGCGAACTCCGCGGACGTTCTCAGAACACCGTGCCAAAGTTTCATCAACATCTCATCAATGGTTTCGGGGTGCATAGAGCAGAAACATACAAACATTGATTCCTATTGTCTATAGATAGATTTTAGACTATGACATACTGTTTCTCTCGCATTTATTAAACATTGTGGTAATAACTACTATTCATGATATAGCACGTATCCTTTCTCAATAAATGTCTTATCTAATTATTAATAATAAAGTAGCATCTAGGTAACGTTTGTTGCTATTATGTTGTTGTTATAATATAAAAGTGTGAGGCTGACTAGCTTTTTCATGCATATAAGTGTAAGTGACGTGCTTTTGCCATAATTATTCCAGAGTGCAAATGGGCTTACAGACATATATACAATACTTCAAGCCTTTCACCAGGTTCCCCGATGGTCTCGCTGGAGATATATTTAGGTTCCTACGTGACAGCTGATACATAAGTCGCCGCCATAACCTTGAATTTTTCTTTCGAGCGAATGCAGGTTTCCTGAAGATGGTTTTCTTCGTCGCAAAGCTCGTGATGGCAATAAAAGCTCATTATTAAAGTCGTGATTCGAACTTGCGAACAAAATAATCTTTGCATTGCAGGCGATGATTCGAACTAAGCCACTCCGGCTCAACGTCACATACATACTCATGTCTTAAAAGGTTTTGAATATATTAAAATCAAGACTTCACATAAACCCACTTTTGATGATACGACAGGTACTGTACAATATTTGTTTTTAGTACGGGTTCCTATGATACACATATACACTTTGTTACATGCGTATTCTACATTGAAATGGTCACAGAAATGTATATCTATAAACAGAACGTAGCTTTTTGGTTCAACGTTCCATTTTCCATAATTATGAAAGCGGTGTGATAGCTGAAAAACTCTATGAAAGCATGTCTTGATTTAGAGCGATTAACGAATCGACTTAACACATAATATATAAAACATTTGCATACAATAGCGACACTTTTTAGTCTGCACCGGACAATTGTTGCTTTTTTGTTATTTAAATTTCTAACTAAACGAGAATCATCGTTTTCGTCATCGCTATTTTCTATTTCTCCATAGTTAAGATATATTGCTTCATAAAAGGGTGAAAAAGTCATACTTCGGGAAATTTTATTAATAATAAATAATTATATCCTCACACCTTCCCACAAGGGTCCCCATAGGGTAGGCAGAGGTGTATAGGTAGTACTCACACACTTTCCGCCAGAGATATATTTTAGGTGCCAATATGACGTATGGCGAGGCTATTGCCGTTACTCAAGCACGACTATACATACGCCTCTGAATTGCTTCTCAGACGTATGCAGGTTTCCTCTCTATGTTTTCCTTCACCGTAAAGCTCGTGGTGTGACTAATCACTGTACTTAAGTTGAGAAAATCTCATTGGTACAGTTGGGATTCGAACTCGCGATCTTACTACTCGAACCACTCGGCCATCACAATGTTTAGTGGATAAAATCAAGATTGCTCAGCGTGTTCCTATAGATTTTCAAGAAGAACCGCGCGCCACAAAACGTGGCAATGTATGCGTACATTCCATAGTATCGGTAGTGCGTCAACATAGAGCTTAGTGTAGATTGTATATGTGTATGCACTCGTTTTATTTATACGCAAGAATTTGTATAAATACAACCTGCTTGATAGTAAGCTAAGTAAGATAGTAAACCGTCGTCGTATTACTCCTACGTTGCCTTCATACAATGTAACTGTATAAGTAGAATAGCCCGCGAACGATACTCTATTATTTACGCTGTAAAGGAATAATCCTACTGAATGTAATAAATGCGAACGTGTGTGAGTATGTATGGATGTTTGTTACTGAATCACGCCAGAACGACTGAATGAAATTTGGCATAGATATAGGATATGTTTTACCGAAAATAAATCTCACGCCTTCCCACAAGAGTCCCCGAAGGTGTAGGCCGAGGTGTATACACACCCACTTTCCGCCAGAGATATATTTTAGGTGCCAACGTGACGGATAGCGAGTCACTGTAGCACTGCAGTACTGAAGCACTACTATACATACGCCTTTGAATTGCTTCTCGAACGTATGTAGGTTTCATCTCGATGTATTCTTTCACCGTAAAGCTCGTGGTGTGACAAATTACAGTACTTAAGTTCGGGATTCGAACTTGCAATCATTGTGTCGCAGGCAACTACTTGAACCACTCGGCCACCGACAAAAAATAAAATTATAAAGCCGTGGTGGCTGAGTGGTTCGAGTAATTCCAATCCCAATCCCAATAACAGTCCCAATTTACCCTGTCATATACTTCGCTCACCGTCACTAATAGCCGGAGATCATGTATGTATTTCAATTCATGTTAATTGGATTAACTGGTTTGTTGATGCAAATCCGGGTTGCGAGTTACGTACGTGACTAAAGTCCACTGCAGAATACTGATGGAGCGTCGTTATATCCTGAGATGCATTGCTTATCCTACTAGGTGAATATTTTATCATCGATTATATGTTATGTATATAGAAATTTCATAATAGAATATATATATTGTGATATAAACGTGATAGATGGCGAGTCCATCGCCGTTACTCAAGCACAACTATACATACGCCCTTGAATTGCTTCTCAGACGTATGCAGGTTTCCTCTGGATGTTTTCCTTCACCGTAAAGCTCGTGGTGTGACTAACCACTGTACTAAAGAAACTACTAATGAAAGTAACTATCTAAAGAAAGTACTTTAGAAAAACTCATTGGTACAGTCGGGATTTGAACTTGCGATCTTTGTGTCGCAGGCAACTACTCAGCCACCACGGCAAATAATTACATGTTCGATTTTTTTGCATTTATTTTCCATTTACCCTTCCTGGGGTAAATTTAAATATCCAATATTTAAAAGCCAAAATTGAGAATTAAATATACTGATGGAACAATTCAAACAGACTCATTAAATGGAATGAATTATTTAACGACTTTTTATATATTTTTTGCTAATTAATTTTAGTCAAACTAATGTCACTTCTTAATGAGCCATTGAAATTTATATGTCAGGAAAGACTTTTCATGATGATAAAGTGCAAAATGTAATAAATACATGTATCCTAGGTTTTTTTTATATAGCTTGTATCCATCGTTACAGGACACGATACTAATATAATATATAAAAACATTATATTAAACAAAAAAAAAATACCTAATTATAAATAATAATAATATATCCTCACGCCTTCCCACAATGGTCCCCGAAGGGGTAGGCAGAGGTGTATAGGTAATACCCACACACCCACTTTCCGCCAGAGGTATAATAGGTGCCAACGTGACAGATGGCGAGTCCATCGCCGTTACTCAAGCACGACTATACATACGCCTTTGAATTTCTTCTCAGACGTATGCAGGTTTCCTCTCGATGTTTTTACGTAATTATATTATTACATACGTAATTAAATAGTTGAAATACATTTTCTCCGGCTATAATTATCCTCATACAATAGCGCAGAAAATAACACATTTTCATAATTCAATATTTATCTAATTATATACGTATTAACACATTTTTCCCAAGGTATTTATTATTATTTTTGTGATAAAAAACCCAAAAACGCCGAAGCCGTGGTTTGAGTGGACGCCTACAACTGAACATTGCAAACAACGTTATTGAGCTTATTCTGAACCTATATGTTAAGATTAACTGATAATAATAAAAATAATAATAATGATATACCTCTGGTGGAAAGTGGGTGTGTGGGTATTACCTATACACCTCTGCCTACCCCTTCGGGGACCCTTGTGGGAAGGCGTGAGGATATATTATTATTTATAATAATGCTATGGCTGATGGGCTTGCCATCTTTCTTTTTAGCACCTATAAATATATAATCCTCACGCCTTCTCACAAGGGTCCCCGAAGGGATAAGCAGAGGTGTATAGTTAGTACCCACACACCTAAAATATATCTATGGCGAAAAATGGATACAAACCACTGCCTACCCTTGTGGGAAAACGTTAAGATACGTAAACCTTTATAATATAAACCTTCTTCTATCTATTGATGAGCAATCGCATTGATAGTGTCAGCTGTGTGGTTTCATAGACATAATATCAGACGGTGGAAAGCGACTTTGTTTTATACTATGAAGCGATGAGCTTAAGAAACTTTTAAAAATTTTAAAAGGAACTATATATTGTATAATAAAATTCTATCCGTCCTTGTAGTAGGTAACACAATATTGTATAATATTACGTTCTCATTTAAATTCAGACCTTACATCTAGCTAGTCTATCGCAGATTAAAAAATATTCTAATATTATGTAAATAATCAACGGCGTATATTTTAGGTTGGCATTTAGTACTTGCTAGACTAGTCTCAAGGCAGGCTTTAGCCTCGTGATAGGTCCTAACATTGATATAATGTTATAAAAACAGATTGAGGCCTTATGTCTATAGATATTTTTTTTTAATTAAATTAATGTATATCTTTGCTGTTGGGATAAAAAGCTATGGCTGGGACTGTTCCTATTGTAAACAATCTAGCAAACACCCGGAAGAGTCGATATTTCTTCATAAATTAGCTGATGGCTAAAGCGGAAATATTTGTATTTTAACATTAAGCTATGTACCTAGATGGACGTAGAACCATGTGGGAAATGAGGCAAGTGCGCACGCTAGTAGTAAATTGATCATACAGAGGTGAAACCGGGTGGGTCAGCTAGTTAATGAACACACATAACAGAATTATAATAAACTAGAAAACGGGTACAATTAACGTGTGAGCTAGTATTTACTATATAGGTATACTAAATGGGGCTTATATTTTTCCTAAATTAATATGTAAATGCCAAAACTATTTATATTATTATTTTGGTGCGTGGATATCACTTTTGGAGCTGCGGTTATACATACACTTCTCATCAGAAAAATCAAAACACCTTGCAAGTTCATGTTTTGTAAGGATTATCAGGTGTTTCGATTTTTCTGATGAGAAGTGTATGTATGTATATACCCTAGGTGCTACCGTACATTTTATTACAACGGACTCGCCATTTGTCACGTTAACATTTTAACTCTACCGCAAAAAAAGAGGGTGGTGTTCCGTCCCTGTCTACCCCTTCAGAGAATTTCTTTAGGGAAGTCTGAAGATATATTTTTTCAAATTATAAATATCATTATAGGCACATAATTAAATATACATACATATATACATATAATAACGCCTCTTTCCCGTAGGGGTAGGCAGAGACCAATTCTTTCCACTTACTACGATCCTTACATACTTCTTTCGCTTCGTCCACTTTCATTATTCTCTTCATACATGCTCTTCGGTGGTACTCTTGACCTGGCCCTTTTTTAAGACGTCCCTAATTTGGTCTAGAGGAACGTCCGCCTAGGTCTACCCCTTCCAACACTTTCATTCTCACTCGCCTTATATACTTTTTCGTCAATCGTTCTTCATTAATTCTATCGACATGGTCAAACCATCTCAGCATACCTTTCTCAATTTTTGTCACTACATCTTCTTTCAGACCAAAACGTTTCCTTATCTCACTATTTCTTATCCTGTCACTCAGTTTAACTCCTATCATACTTCTTAACGCTCTCACCTCAACTGCATTTATTCGGCTTTTATGTATATTCTGCCATACCCAACTTTCACTTCGGTACATGAGTGTCAGAACGAACACTCCCCCATGCACAGCCAAACGAGCCTTGATAGACACCTTCCGACTGCCCATGAAGGAGTGCATAGCTCCATTCACCATGTTTCCTGCATTCACTCTTCTTTCAATATCTCTCTCACACTTTCCATCTCTTGTAATCTTTGATTCACCTGTTCAATTAAATATAAGCTTTAAATACTTAAAACTTCAATATTGAAACTATGAAATAATAGTTGCTTGTGTATCAATCAAGTGATTCGATATTACATACAATATTACGTCGAGTCTCTCACAAGGTAGCCAGGCAGTGTTCCAGACTTATAACCCTCTTTTACTTCATCTACATTCATCAGTCTCATCATAAACACGGGAGCACCGTGTCCCCATACTTGACTTTCCGATCGGACAACCGGTACTTAGTCCGCATATAGTATTTCTCTTCTGCCACGTCATTTCGCATTGTATATCTGTTGCGAGTGTACATCTTTTTTCACTCATCTTGCTTTATATCCAGACCAACGTAACTCGTAACATGACTTTCTTCATCATTACAATCACATCTTGTTTCATTATAATCGTATCAATATTGCAGTTATTTTCCACTACTTACGCCGAAGCAATTTATTGTTTTGTTGCCTTTGTTTTTCCCCACTAATGATCACCGACCACTTTTAACGACAAGAGCCATTTCATTGACGTCATCTGGTAAATTCATCAGACTAAACGCGTGCCGTACGCGATACGATTCTAGAGCAGTTTTTACCATTAAATTTATATGCGAAAGTTTATATGTACACTACTATTACCTTAAATAAGAAAAAACTATTTTAGTTTTGCCAAATATTGTATTACATTTTAGATTGTGTCGTTTTATAAAACTGGATATCAGACGATCTGTGCGCATTTTAGTTCGACTATAACTCGTTCTGTGAGCAAAAAGCCTAAAAGTCTGGGTTATATAATAACAAAAATTTCCAAAGTATTATTGCAACATGTATTAATAGCAGCTTAATTTACAAAAATAAAATCGGTTACCTCGCGTTGGTCTCGCAAACGTGGGAGTGACTTGACTGGATTTTTTTTGCTTTGTTTTTGTTTCCCTCATCACTGGATCCCCAGCAAAAAGAAGTTCATGCATGAGAAAAATGTTTATCTTATAATTAATTTGGGTTGTACCAATGTACTATATCTTTGGGGCGCGCACAAATAAAAACAAACATTTGGAATATTTGAGATGCAATGTTGGAGAAAGAAGTAGAAAATCAGCTAGTTAGAAGAGCAAGAACAACTAGCGACGTACATATATAATTACTGATGATTTTAATAAATTAAGCGGAGATTTAAGAATAAAACACAGATGTTTACATAAACACTAAAAATACCTATTGCTAATTAATTGTAAACGTCGGAAATAGTCAAAGCTCTTGGGAGTTTTCATAGTAAACGCTACCTAATATCCTTCTGAGTCATAAAAAATAAATATATGTATGTACTACCGGCTTTTTTGCAGTTTTTATTAGTTTATTAATTTACACACAGCCAAACTGTAAGTATATTTAAACGTACAAATTTATCCAAATTATTAGCCTCCTTTTAGCAGCTTTTCGGAAAGTGGAAGAAATAATCCAATCTATTTCATAATACTACAAAACTTTTATATATTGAAGCAGCCTTGTAGATGCAGAAGTTCACATTTACAAGTGAACGCTTTTAGTCTTTGGGCGAACTTTATCTGTACAAATCTTTACAGGTCTAAACAAAAGTTTAAAATTCGGCAAGGCTAATCTAATGGTACATAATGTGGTGCAATAATCAGGGTGACTACAGTAACTGTGACGTCGCTTTACCATCAATGTTAAGGGTGAAGGGGATAGATAAATTAATAGTCATCATAAATGCGTGTTTTCTCGAGCTCTTGAATAATTTTGGCAAAATTGCGTCATGTTAAGGTTCTTGGTTGCTTATGGCCGTTTATATCGAGCGCTAACATAAAGCTAACAAAAAACATTAAAAACAAGCGCTGGTACTGACTACTTTAGGCTAGGTACAGGAATTAACCTTAAATTGCCAATAATACAATTCATTATCTTATGTTAATCTAATTTCATTGCCACAAAAACCATTAGGCAGATATTTTTTGTATACAATGTCTTATATAATTGTTTATTTATTCCAATACTAGCTGTCCCGCCCAGCTTCGCATGGGTGAAAATTTACATACATACATACGTACATACATATCATCACGCCAAGTCCCTAACGGGGTAGGCAGGGAGTATAGAGCGCCAGTTCTCTCTAGACTTCATACCTCTTTCGTTTCGTCCACATTCATCAGTCTCTTCATACATGTTCGTCGGTTTCGAATATTCTTGACGTTCCCGTCCTTGAGCGTCCGATCGATTTGATCTAGGTAGTTGGAACGTGGCCTTCCTCTGCCTGTTCTTGCACATACTTTTCCTTGTATTTCTGTTTCGTGAATCTTTCTTCACTCATCCTTTCTATATGTCCAAACCAGCGTAACATGTCATTCTTCATCTTTTCAATCTCGCCTTTCGAATCTCTTAATTCCGGATTCAATCTAAGATCGTTTACACGGCACATTTTTTGCATTTAAGCTATTTTTATACTTCCTCTGACATACCCAAGGTTCGCTGCCATACAATAAAGTAGGCACAAATATCACAGTGTGGACAGCAACCGTTGCTGCCCATCAACACCGACATGGCCCCATTCGCCTTATTACCGGCAGTTATCCTTCTTTCAATATCTTTTTCATACTTTCCATCTCGTGTGAACATGCTTCTTAAATATACAATTTCACTCACTTGCTCTAGGATTTGCCCATTTACCGATATAACACAATCAGTCACTTGTTAATCTCTTTCGGAAGTGAAAATAAAAATTTCATGAAACACGATTGCAGTCCCGCCTATCGGGTCTAATTGTGAGTAAATAAATAAATAAATAAATAAATAAATACCTGGGACAATTCCACACAAATTGACCTAGTCCCAAAGTAAGCAAAGCTTGTGTTATGGTAACTAGACAACGATATATTTACTTATATAGATAGATATATACTTAAATGCATAGGGACAGCCAAGACTGAGGTACAAATATTCGTGTTCATCACACAAATATCTGCCCTCAGCGGGATTCGAACCCGCGACCTCAAGTTTCGCAGTCAGGAGCTCTAACCACTAGACCAGACGGTCGTCATAGAGTCTAAACCATTATCGAATCCACTTGAACACAAACCAAAAAAACAATAAAAAAACATAAAAATCGGTCCAGTATTAAGGAGAAGTTGAATGACTAACACACGGAAGGAATTAGATAATACTTTACACAACTTATATTATGATATTTTTTATTCTACAAATAGCTGTGGCCACAATCTAAACAATTTTGTTAATTTATGCATTGATGCAATACCGTTAGCTGGATAAATCATATTTTAAAAAAAAATATATCCGTCCTTTCCTCTTCGGAAAAATAGTAATGGGTATTGTAAAGCATCTTAAGAACGGTATATTTCACTAATACGCTGAAGGATGATGGCATCATCTCTTAGTTACGTTACAATATCGCGAGACTCCATATTCTCCCCAAACACGACTATGGCAACATCATTTAGCATTGGTGCATTGATGCCTCTCTCATGTCATGTCGTCTCCTGCAGTTCGCTTGTCTGCTCTGACCAGTATTTTCTGATTGTCCGATGGTCACATCCCTTCTAAGGCAGTTTTGAACAATTGGATCAACTGATTATGTTCATGCAAAAGTTGTTGTAGCTGCTAAATGATCTCTGCGAACAGCGTTCATTTACTCCACCTTCAGAATTCTCCAGGAAATAAATCTGAAGAAATTTGTATTTACCATTGCCTACGCTGTTCTTCAGTCTCATTGGCTCGAAGATTGAACTGGGCTTGCGTTACACTGCGATTGAACAGGACTTGCGTTACACTGCGATCGAACTGGTGTGCGCCAACCGATATTTTGACACCTTACTGGTGGCATTTTTTTTTAGAATAAAATACGACGATTAATCATGAAACTCACACTAAAACAAAACAAAATTTTTTTGCTGTTGTTGTTATGAAAGAAACTGTAATTTGTTGTTTGTCAAAATTACTACTTGAATGAAATGTCAGTCTATCTATCCGTAGGGTGCGTTCCACTACGCGTTCACAGCGATCACGTTCACGACCGCAGTTTTTCCCGTTTCACTTGCTTGTAAGCGTTACCGTCGTAACCTCAAATAGAATGGATTACAGAGCGTTTTGAGCGTGCAGGTAAATAAAATAAACGGCGAGTTAGTAAACTGAAAGCAAAAGATTTAAGAGGTTAGTTTAAAATCTGTAAGCCTTGAAAAAAATTGATAAATTAATGTTTAAATCGATTCATATTGAAAAAAAATATAATCCTTTTTTTGTATGTTAAATAAGTGATGTAAATATTGTTGGTGTATTAAATTAATTTACGTTCAAATTGAAATAAAATGTCTTGCGGTGGCACGTGGATATTTGGTAAGAGGTACGGTCGCCATTTTATATGTTTTGAGTTTTGAAAATGCCGCTAATTTTCTCAACGATCACTTCGACCCATCTTTTTAGATGGGTCGTCGTGAGCGAAAGTATGACATTATAATTGACGTTTTCGCCGCGACCACAACGACCGCGGTCCTTATGTGGAACGGTTATAGGAGCATTTTGATCGCTGTGCGAGCTTAGTGGAACGAACGAACGAAAAAAAATTTGGCTCTCCCTTACAAAACTGACTACCAGCTGATTGATTTACTATGGTAGGGCCAAATTTTTTTTTCATATTTCGACCTATGTTCTTTGGGGAAAGTTGTTGAGTTTCATGAGCACATGCACCTCCTTCAGGGTTGATACCCCCTTCCGTTACACGCTGTATATATATTTTAGTACAAACTTGAATATCATTAAAAAATATTCTGGTATAATACCTTGAAAGTGGGCATGAAATTGTCCTGTATAATATGTGTAGCGCCAAATGATGTTATCTGGAAACAGTTGTTATATTTCTGAATGTTGGCCAAGAAGTGCTTAGAATCATTTCCAATCCCAGAAACTAAAGAGCGTAAAGGATCTGGTGGTGGGACCAATTGTAGCAATTTTACTTTGCCTCCAGCACAACATAATCCAGTAGATTCACCAGTGTATTTTAACGCCTTACAATATTTACAAATTATTTTCATTTCCCCAATTGTTACCGATTTGTCGGCACAATAATCAATTGCCGGATCATAGTGGAATGCAGCTCGTTCAAGAATCACAGGAGCACTGCGTCTGCGGATTCGGTCAATTTCATTATGTCGGGCTCGCTGTTGTTGTGTTTGATGTGCACGAACTCGTTGCATTCTAAGCCTATCCACTTCATTGTCAATCACTAAATAACGCAATTCTGACATAGCAATACGACTATTTTCTTGATCTGTCTCTCTCTGGTCATCAGTGCGGCTAGCACGTGAGGTAGCTCTTCGCACATTTGATTGACTGCGACGACCTAAGTCAGGTCGTCTTCTCCTCGGCATCGTAACGTAATTAATCAAAATGAGAAAATTTCTCGCTCACTTAACAGTGAGTAACTATCACATAATATGAACAAAAAAAGAGCACACTACTTGGAATGTCACTATCACAAAGGATCACAAAAGTAAAGAAAGTTCTCGCGCACGTAGCAGTAATCGTCACTCACAAAGATAGAAGGATGCATTCATAGAATATCGAAACCATGATCGTAACACAATATCGTCAATCGTAATAATTTTTTCCGTGTTCTTTTAAGCTATAAATCTCCGTGTTCTGAAGTGCGACAGAATGATTGACATATTAGTTGGTTATCAAATCTTGACACTTTGACGTTAGCAACACACCTCAATTGCTTAGACAACAGTGAGTGATTATAATTTAATATGAACTTTATTGAATAGCAATAAAGTTCAAATTGACTCTAGAAAACGTTTGTATGGGAAATAGAAAAGGGCTGTTTTTAGGGTTTTCCCGGAAATTATTCGATTTTTTCTCACCTTTTAAACCTTCCCTAGACCTCCACGAACATTTCAAGACTAAGATAAGATAAATCCGTTCAGCCGTTCTCGAGTTTTAGTGAGACTAACGAACAGCAATTCATTTTTATATATATAGATTATTTGGGGGCGGGATTTGCGCGTCTGGCACGGCGCGGGCCGGCGTTTGCGGAGGAGGTCGGGGGGGAACATTACGGCTTATTCGCGTCGAGCCTCGCCGGCGAGGACGGAACAGTGGTCGGTTGTGTGTAGTGTTGGTATGTTTTCGTCGGGCGTCCTGGAGGACCGTTATGTCGTCATCCGGTTCAATGACGGCATGTCTTGGACGCCTTATCTTGGAGATAAGGGAGGGAGTGTATCGGGCGGCCGATACGACGATGGGGTTAGGGTGATTTTCAGCAGAATCGAAATGACGTTTGGCTAGTTTTTTCAAAAACTGTTTTATAGTGGGGACTTTGAGGTCAACGTGGAGTTGACTATTACGCATGTACCACGGGGCACCTGTGGCTCTCCGGAGAAACCGGCTTTGGATCACTTGCAGGGGGTTAAGCGTTGACTTGCTAGTGTGTGCGAACACTACACCCGCATATGTCATGAGTACAACGTCTCAATACTTGCTAGCAATATATCCTTGAAAGAGGAACTTGACGTGGTTATATAAACTAGTGGTCGCCCAGTGGTTGAAATTATGGCCATTAATTTAAATTATATGTTTGAACATTATTAAGGTTCTACTGTCAAAGACTATACTTCTATAATCACAGATTTCGCCAAGGCTACACTGTTGATTTGCCTAATTTTTCAACCAATATATGATTTTTTTTTTGGAAACATAAAACAATGCGATAAAATAATCGATAGGTGTGTTAAATACATAATAGTGTGTGTGTATACATAAATGTATTTTTTATTGTGTTAATGTATTTTTTGTTTTATTTAAAAAATATTTGCATTCTGCACTCTTTCTCTATAGAAACTACAAGTGTGTGAAATTTGATACTCCTCCATCCGCGCATTTTTCGTAAAAAGGGGTACAAAGGTTTTGCTTCACGTATTATTATTCTATAGATGTATATGTATGGATGTATGTAAATACGTAAGCGGATACAGGATAGTATGTAATTACCTTTTAAACAAAATTAAGGAAGTGCTTAGTCCGATTACTAAAACAAAGAAAATCTCAGGCGGTTCTTGTAAGCCCAGTGATATATATAAGTCTCGCTCATGACATGTTGCAATTGATTTGAGAGGGAAAATTATATGTATATTTGTTATAAATAAAAAAAAAATTTTAAAACCTTACTTGTGTTTATATTTTTATATATCCTCACGCCTTCCCACAAGGGTCTCCGAAGGCGTCGGCAGAGGTGTATAGGTAGTACCAACTTTCCGCTAGTAGTGGTTTTGTAACTTACTTATTATATGGTTTTGATTTTAGCCAAACTTAACTATAATTATATAGAACTTACACGCTTCGCCATCACATAATCTGCCCGTCCTGAGACGTAGTGTTGAGAGCGATGTAAGCTTTATAATACTTATTAGTTAAAGGTAATTTTCCACAATGACGTCATTGGTTGGCCTTCGTTCGCAAAGCCTTAACTTGTAAACATATTTTTTATAAATTCTTTGAAAGTTAAATGATATATCCTCGAGCCTTCCCACAAGGGTCCCCGAATGGGTAAGCGGAGGTGTATAGGTAGTACCCTAACACCCACTTTCCACGACTTCTCGCCTATATTTTAGGTGCTAACGTGACAGGTGGCGAGTCCATCGCCGTTACTCAAGCACGTCTATACATACACTTTTGAATTTATTCTCAGACGTATGAAGGTTTCCTCTCGATTCTCGAGTTCTCTCTCATTTCTGAACTTAAGTATCTACAGTAATTTATCACAGAACGAAATTTATCCCTTCGCCTCTTGTCATATTTGTTAATACAACAACAATTCACATCAATCATACATCAATATCAACAATATACATTTATACGCCGATGACGCGGTTTTGATAGTTCATCAGAAGGCGAATGTAGTTACCATAATGAAAGAAGAATGGGGAAAGAAGGGGCTTCACCTCAACGCAGGCAAGACTAAGGTTCTGGTGTTCTAAACGGATGAACAAGTATGAGTAAACGGTAAATAGGCAACTTCCAGAGCAAGTGAATGAATTTGTATATCTTGGAAGCATATTTACAGATGTTGTGAAGTATGACAAATATATTCAAAGGATAACTGACTAATGTAATAAATATGTCGGTAAAGCCACTAGTTCAGAGAGAGGCCTAGGTCTCGCCATTGACCGGTTAAGTAGCAAAAGTTCCCGGAACTAACGCTACGAGAGACAATACAAAAAAAAAAAAAAAAAAAAAAAAACTAGTTCAGAGCAACCAGGCACATCAATATGATGTTTCCTCCTAATTAGTACAGGAACTAATTAAAATAGAAATTATTGTCGAGAACTTGTAATAAAAAAAATACATAGCACTACGAAGTCACAAACCGTTTTTTTTTTGTAATTTTTTTATGTGGAGAAATTATAGGGTTTTTATAATTTAATGTATTTTATACCATCGAGGTAGGAAAGTATGATGCCGCCTAATAGCCTGATGGTATGTATACCTATGAACTTACCGCCTGAGGTAAGCCGTGATGTATGAAGGTGTATGCGTAGCATAATTCCTAGATTTCAGAGCCCCAGTCTTCTAAACATATCTCTTCGGTTTCATGTGGTTGAAGCGACAATTTCGTCAATTCAACAATTTCTTAATGTACAATATTCACTAGTTTCGAATTTGGAATATTATTTATATAGAATAGCCAAACTTTATTATTTTAAAAATAAAATGGCTCGCTTGAATACGAATTCTCTAAGCGAATAACACAGGTGAAGGTAATATAATCAGAACGACGCAGCGGATTGAGTTCAACGTAGCAATTATTACTTATTAAGTGCATCACCTTCATAAGCTTTGAAAGATAGCTTTGTATTTCCTGTCTACGTGCGTATGCGGCGCATAGTATTGCCTATATAATGCTAGATGTCTGTACAATATGATAATAGCCATGCAAAGCAATTAGTATAATACGGACGCATTGTTGGGGTTGCTTATAATCACTGTACGACAACCCGTACTATATTGTTCTAAATTAAAATGTAATGCTCATGAAAGCACAAAAGCTTACTACAATACATAATTATCATTCCATCATTTTATTAATCAATCATTCACGGGGTAAGCAGATATAGTGGAACGCCAGTGCTCTCAAGACCACAGCATGGAAAATTGACAAATGAAAAGTAATATTAATAATTATGTGAAATATTATTAATTACGCACGAATTTTATTTCACTTATTAAGAGCCGTGGTGGCCGAGTGGTTCGAGCAGTTGCCTGCGACACAAAGATCGCAAGTTTGAATCCCGACTGTACCAATGAGTTTTTCTGAATTTAAGTACAGTGATTAGTCACACCACGAGCTTTACGGTGAAGGAAAACATTGAGAGGAAACCTGCATACGTCTGAGAAGAAATTCAAAGGCGTAAGTATAGTCGTGCTTGAGTAACGGCGATGAACTCGCCATCTGTCACGTTGGCACCTAATATACCTCCGGCGGAAAGTGGGTGTGTGGGTATTACCCATACACCTCTGCCTACCCCTTCGGGGACCCTTGTGGGAAGACGTGAGGATATTTATTTTATTTATATAATTATCATAATTATGATAACAAATTAATCCATCAATCCAAACATTCACATTTATTATTGGAATTATAGAGATACCTGTGGCTTATACCTTTATTCTCAACGTACAAGATTTGTTTTGACCATGGCTCGTTTTGGCGGAATTGATGCAAGATATTCATGAAATAAAAACGCTGATAGAGTGCAATGAACTCATATATTAAGAGACCCTTACATTTGGCGAATGGATTGGTAAGCCAGTCGCTAATTCTTCGTTTTGGTCTGTGTAATATCTGTAGTCTGTATTAATGAAAAAATCATAGTGTGTTTGTAGAAAGCTATGCTATTCCAGTTAATATAAGTAGTAGGGAAGTTACAAATTTCAGGAGAATCCGTCATAATAAAATCCAAACATCTGTACTTACAACTGTGTAGTATGCTGATGCTAAGCGGTTACCGTCGCTTAAGTAAGCTTCTTATACCAAGGGTGTATATAGCTCGCGCGTTGGCGACCCTGCAGAATACATTCATACAAAAAGTGTTGAATATAAAATAGAACGATGACATTAAATCTAAGCTAGTTTGGTATTATAAGATTTTAACAGGTTATTTTTATACTTACATTATTACCCAAATAGTCGTTGATAAAAATGCTAAATACATTCGATAAAGGTTCCGCCGTGTATTTATTCGTATGACGACCTCCAGCTACAAAGGTATAAACAACTTATATTTGTATCATACCATGGGTGGAAAAAAACTGGTTATGGTATCACGCTTTTGATTCAAATGTTTGCCTGCACAATGTAACCTTGGTCAAGGTGAATGAAACTACCAATTATTTATAAATACATTCTACTAATATTATAAGTGCGAAACTTTGTCCTGACAAACGTTTTTCCACTTCCACGCAAAAAATACTCTACGGAATTGGATTAAATCTTCCACAGCGATATATTATAAGCTAGATTGACACGTACGATATGTATGTATTATTCTAGAAAATTCCTTGGATTAAAAAAAAATATGGAGTAACTTAGTCACATTTTCCGTGAAAAACTCAACAATATTTTGATAATATCCAAAATAGTAACATAGACAATTAATTACACTTATTTAATAGTTTCTCAGTGAAATATTTGTATACTCTTAAATATGGGTTAGGATACAGATAAACTACGTGGAATTACTTTATGTCATAAACTTTTCCATTATAACAACATAAAATATCAAATGAAAAACAATGTGTCAAATTGACAGTTCAATAAAAAATTCTGGTGTTATGAAACTGTGTATTTTGCATATTTCGCTCTATTATAATGAATCAGAAACAGAGGGGTAAACCAAAATCGCCACGCTGTAGACACGCGCGACCAATCCCAGCAATTGATAATCTTTATCAGACTATGAATGATGACGGCACTTTAGCAAAAGCGAGCTTGGAAACTGTGAAAGAAGAAATAAAACCAGATCCCGTTGAGGAATCGCGACAAAGGTACAAAGAGAGCCAAGCATTTCAATCTGAAGTTGAAAGATTCATTGAAATCTCCAAGTACTTTTCTAGCCCAATACGAAAAACTGCTTCTTACATCTGTGAGAACCGACTAGTCTCGTACCCAAACGTATTCAGGATAGAATACAAAAGGAGTGGAGTCACTACAGAGCACATTAAATTCTGCAACTTGACTTTGGAGCCGGTTTTCGTGAAGCTTTTCAAACTCATCCCCGATTTGGAACAATTGAAATTTATAAACCTATCGCTATCGAGGTCCAAAAGGATACCACCAGGTCTCTCCTTCAATTTGGGATTCGTGTATGATGACGTGAATGAATCTCAGGAATGTAATGCAAAGATGATATTTGTAGCTTCCAGGAAAACGACCACACCCTGCTATCAAGTGTGCGAAATTGACTTGCAAATTGAAGCCCAAAAGATTCGTACGGTTTAATGCATTATGCATAATTTTTAAAATTGTTAAATGTTGTTTTATTGTTTATAGTACATTGTATTTTACCTGGCTTTGAGCATTACGAATACTTTTTAAATACTGTTGACGTCGACACCTGAGTAAATTGTAAAATGTAGTTATTTTTATAAATACAGTTTATTTTGCTTCGAACTCTTATTTGTAAACTCAAGCTCTTAGCTCAAACCAGCCTTTATACAGCCGCACTACGGAGACAGAACTCCAACCAAAGTAATAAGTTCATTACAGTATCACGTGTCATTGAGATGAAAGGTATCGAAATTGTTTATTCGGTGAGGGCAAAATGTGAATAAATTTTACCGGTGGAATTTTTAGATATCTCTACTTGAATTAAAAAAACCAAAACAATTGAATTGTATATATTATGTTTTAATCTCGGTTTAAAATCGTAAAGAGATATACATATATGTTAAGATATATACAAGCTTGAATGTTTGGGGTTTTTACATTCTGCGATCTTGACATTATTTTCAGTTAAACAGAGTAAATATTAGCATTTAGTTTTATTCATTTGGAGGTCACCTCAGCGTGATCCTTTATGCGTTAGCCTTGAGACGATAAGGGTCGATTCCTCTTTAAAAGGCTTGAAGATATGTTGGTAGTTTTCTTCCGACTATGTAAAATTTTATTGCTCCCGTTTTACCTTCAATTGTGGACCGGTTGACTTACTCTGGGAAGCTCAACCCGAGGGTAAAGCTAGGAGAAAAGTAAGTATATTATATAGTATGTATAGGTATAGAACGCCTACCAACAACGGTATGCTGACGTGGATATCCCACGGTGTTTCTGCTATTCGCATTTGTATTAGATGAGGCAGGCGAATATAGGGAAAGATCCATAGGTGTACCTTTCTTATATTAGGTGTTAATATACATATCTTAGCACCTTGTCACATCGGTCTCAAATGACACGTAGATAATGTTCTCAGGCGTACAATTTCTCCTCTCTCATCGGCTTCGTCTGTATTCATTTTATGAATTCTGTATTCATCAAATTAAGGTTTAAACATGTCTCCACATTTCCTGTGACGGCATACAGTCGTCACGGAACTTGTTCATATTAGTGAGAATACATGATTGTATAGCAATAATTACTTCATAGTGCATATAAACTGCCCTGATTCAAAGTTAAAGATTGCAAGGAAAACTAGTACCCGCGTGCATATAATTTAAAAGCAATTCTGTTGCGTACAGCCACTGGAAAATAACTTATCGTGACGTGTGTTCTACCAAGAACCACGAGGCAAACAAGCCGCAATATAGCAAGGGTCGTGAAGGTCATTGAATTAGCTTCCAATATAGAAAGTTACATAGAATAGCAGATACCTACATTGAGCATTTGAGCAATTTAGTTTGTATTATTTGAAAATAGAATTTATTTAAAGTTTAGCGGTGAAGGAAAATATCGTAGGGTAGCACACTTGTTCGTGAACAAATTCAAAGACACCTACATCGTTAAAAATTGATAAGTAGTAAAAAAAAATATGTATGCCTATTTGAATAGGTACCTAATGTTAGAGTTCAGAAATGGGTGAATTTATACGAACCCAAGGGAACCAGTAAATTATTTCAAGGTACCTAAATGGCACACGTGTTACGCTACTTCTGATATAAATGTTATCCAAATCCATTCCGCCCTTGATGCGTGAATGAGAAATAAACATCCTCACATAATTCGCGTTTATAATATTAAACCATGTTTCTGCATGTGACCTCGTCCGTAAATGTCAAGTTCCCTAAAGATTTAAGGTAGGTTAGTTAGTATATAACCTGTCTATATGATGTATGCAAACTATGAGAGATAGAATGTACCTATTTAAAATTATAATACTTTAGTAACATAATAAGAGCCGTGGTGGCCGAGTGGTTCGAGCAGTTGCCTGCGACGCAAAGGTCGCAAGTTCGAATCCCGACTGTACCAATCAGTTTTTTCTGAACTTAAGTACAGTGATTAGTCACACCACGAGCTTTACGGTGAAGGAAAACATCGAGAGGAAACCTGCATACGTCTGAGAAGAAATTCAAAGGCGTATGTATAGTCGTGCTTGAGTAACGGCGATGGACTCGCCATCTGTCACGTTGGCACCTAATATACCTCTGGCGGAAAGTGGGTGTGTGGGTATTACCTATACACCTCTGCCTACCCCTTCGGGGACCCTTGTGGGAAGGCGTGAGGATATATATAGTAACATAATATATACACACGCCTTCCCATAAGGGTCTCCGGAGGGGTAGGCAGTTATTATTATCTGTTATATTATTACTTTAGATATAATATTTGTCTGTCAATGTAGGTACCTACACTTAACTGAAAATTACCGAAAATTACATTTTCTTCCTAATTTACTTACAATACATTCTAAGTCGATCGGACGCTCAAGGATGGGAACGTCAAGAGTACTCGAAACCGACGAGCATGTATGAAGAGACTGATGAATGTGGTCGAAGCGAAAGAGGTATTTAAGTCTAGGGAGAACTGGCGCTCTATACTCTCTGCCTACCCCTTTAGGGACTCGGCGTGATGATATGTATGTATGTTCATTCTAAACTTACTACTGGCTTCTCTTGCCCGGTAAGAGATGTCGGCCAGTACAGAAAGTATTTAGCCCAAGTGGCACGTAGGAAAATCATGTATGGCCAAGAGCAGTAGAAAACTGTGTCACACGTCCTAACAAGTAAATACAAAGATTACAATAAATAAAATAAAATAAAACCATATACTGTACCGTATATAGACTGTATTAAAC
This sequence comes from Drepana falcataria, assembly GCA_945859725.1. NCBI lineage: Eukaryota > Metazoa > Arthropoda > Insecta > Lepidoptera > Drepanidae > Drepana > Drepana falcataria. Next base: position 8,014,100 of record OX243926.1, read on the forward strand.
ATTTAATATATTATCCTTTAAGAATCTTTTATTTGAACACTATTTCTCTTCATAATTTATTCATATATAAGTATGTTTATGTATATTTTATTGTAAGTATATATATTTCGTATTTATTTATTTATGCTTAGCATATTTATATTATAGTAATAGTGTATATTTCATCCGCTAAACTATCACACCTACCTTTTGTTTTCTCTATTTCTTTTCTCTCTAACTTGGTTGCCTGGTAGAAATCGCTTTTGCGATAAGGCCGCCTATTTGTGCGTACTACATGTTGTTCTCTGTTTTGTGTAATCCTATTTGTTTTTGTAGATGTGTGTGTACAATAAAGGATATTATTATTATTATATTATTATATTTTTCAGTTATTATATTGTAGCGCCATCTATTGTTTTTTTTATATACTCACAATCATAACAACTAAGATGTTTAACTAGCTGGACAAATACTATGGCAGTCTTGTAACATAGTGCACCTCTTAATGCACAGATGGCGCTGAATATAATAATAACCATGACCTGTTTTCAAGGCCAGTTTTTTTAAGGTGGTTATACAGACAAGTATTTGCGTTACCATTATGAATTGGATTTTAAAGTATATATTTCCGATACAATACTTATTGTCCTCGTAACTACCTAAATGAAATCAATTGTTTATATAATACTTACTTTAATTTTAAATAACTAATTTATTAGGCCTTACTTTTTATTTCTGTGTCCTAATACAGGTTGTCATTTGTGTTATATACTAGATTGTGTGTAAACAAACATTTCTGCAAAAAGATATTCGAAATTGAATAAATATTTTTATATTTACCTGAAACCAGCTAGCATAAATAAATAAATAAATAAATAAATAAATAATAAATATTCGAAGTTTCATGCGAAGCAAAAGAGGTGTAAGTCAAGAGATTTTCTCTCTCTACCTACCATGTGAGGAGCTCCTCATGAATATAGTGATTTGTTTATTTTTTATTTAGTTTCTAGAGTTCCTTTGCTTTACTACATAGCAAATACGTTCAATTATGTTTCTATCCATCCTTTCATAGGCACTTTCAAACATTATTACTCAACGTTTGTCACATTGGCAACATAACAAAGACTATATTAATTGTCCGATTTTGTAACTGCCTTGGATTAATATTATAAAAGTTTATGAATTAAATTTATGTCCAGATTGTTTGTACAACTCGCACGGGTGCAATACAATATTCGTTTAATTGCCCTTATCCTTTACACATGACGAAGACCCTAAGCAAGGGTGTACCGACGCAGTCTTTTCGCCTGAGATGAATTTAGGTGCCAACGTGACAGATGCCGAGTCCATCGCCGTTTCTCAAACACAATTCTTTGCTTTTCGTTTCAAGCGTGAAGGTCTCCTAACGACGTCTTCCTTTCGCCGTAAAACCTCTTGGTGTAATTAATAGCTTTAGTTACGTTCATAAGACACTAGATATCTACAGGATTTATAGTATTTAAAAATATATTTCGTAAAAATCTTATTAAAATATCTCAGTTAGGTAATGAAAACTTGTATTAAATCCTTCAAAACAAACTGGAAAGTGACAAAGAATCAATTTAGCAAGTAACCTAGATAGATATTTTAACTCTATTATGACTGTGTAAAATGAAGGTGAATGTCCCCATAATGATTATCTGAGTGTGTAACAGGTTAATTAGCGGAAATATTCGCGTTGCGTCGGCGTGTTTTGGTCAGGACTCGGCGGGTACCGTTACCAGCATGTGGGTCACACGACTCAATGCCGTCAGCGGCGTGAAAGAATTACGCGGACAATCCTATATTTGTATATACATACTTCCTACTTATATTATTAATGCGAATGTTTGTGAAGATTTTAGTTCCTCTTTCAGGCACGAATTACTGATCATAATTGGATTAACTTAGTAAAAAATAAACTGTGGCCGGCGCCCCGACCCCCGCGGCCCCACGCGAACGAAATGCAGATTTTCTACGGCATGCGCCGTGGTGGTCACCAGTGTACGGCAGTAATTATTTCGTTAATTCTTTGGATAGTAATAAGAAATAATTATTTAGAGTGGGGTTTTTGACTATTTTAAACCGTATGTGCCAATAAAATATAATGTGTAAAATTTGTCGAAATCGCGAATCGGCGTCAGCCCATATGGAAAGTATAGTGTCGCTCACCGGTGGCCACCACGGCGTTCAATGTGTTAAAATTAGCACAGAAATTGATTACCAGCTGAATTAACATCTAGGGTATGTTTTATTCTAGGAAAAATCTACCAAAATAAAATTCAATGCAGGTAAGATCAGGGTACAGCTAGTTTAATATTAATGCGAAAGTAAATCGGTCTGTTCGTTTGCAAAGTTTTTACGTCTAGCCGCTGAAATTGAATTATTATTGAATTGCTTGTTATAGATTTTGATGGGATCATGAAAGACATAGTAAGTAGATAAAATATATATTATCTGAAGGGTCAATACAAATCATGTTTTATTTTCGCAAGAATTCCACAAGGAATAAGTAATCATATATCCTCACGCCTTTTCACATGGGTCCCCAAGGAATAGGCAGAGGTAATAAATAACACATTCTGATCGACAAAAATATATATTAGGTGCCAACGTGACAAACGAAGAGTTAGTCACCATCACTTAATCCACGCCGTTACATACGTCTAAGTAAGTCTAAGTAAGATGTACGAAACATCTAAATAAGTTTTCGTATCCGAAAAATGGAGTTAGTATCCCGCCGACTCCACTCTTCAGAGTAATAGTGTTATAGAGTGTCGGTCAGAGGCGGGGTTTAGAAACCGGGGCCTAGCCTGCTCGGGTAAAATGGCTTCCTACTTTTGAAATAAGAAGCCAAGCCTAAGCGGAAGATCTGGTTGGGATCGCGTGTCAAGCCCGCTACTCATCTTCATAGTGGGATTAAGGAATGGAACGGATTAAGGAAAGAAAAGGCAGATTAATATTTTTAGTTAATCAAGATTAATGCTTCAGTAGTATGTATCAAAGAGCTTTCAAAAAGTAATTTATGAATCTTTGAGCTTTACTATGAAAAAGTCCAAGAACGCGATCAACAACGTGCCTGGGAAGAAGAAAACAAAAGAAGTATGTGTGAAATGGCGATAAACGGATCATTTGTCTCCTTAACTATTTATATTATCTAGGTCTGCCTCTAGCAATTGTGTTAATATCCACTATTTGCAGTGAGATGTTTTGAATTTATTTATTCACGTTATGTATGTATGTACTAAAAGCGGAATACTGCTTTTCTGCCCACAACACTTAAGTTAAGAGGCATTTTACGTAATGCATTGCGCTGTTCACATCGTTAATGAACACTGAAGGTTTTATATTTATTACTTTATGTGTTTTATAGCTTCTACAAAAGTATGTAACAGGACAAAGTAATGATTGCTTAAGCGGCTGATGGAAAATAGTCATATTTGTCGGGATATGTACTGAAATTGTGGTTTTTATGCATATACATTTAATGCATATAGTTTTGAAAAGTACTCACTCATTTTGAACATTCTACATTCATTTCTAGACTGTAGCCTTTAAAAAATACTCGTTTCCACTCACTAACTCGTTTTTGCAAACTTAAATTTTTTTAAAGAAGTAACGTAACGCATTGCCTTAAAAATACTTGATTCCACTAAAATTCGTGAATAAGACCATCATGTGGGATTGACACAACTCACATACGCTAGCAAGTTGCTTGTGTATGTGAGTTTGTCACTTCCATAAATTAACCAGACCAAAAAAACTTGAGCGCTAAATTTACTATTCTTCGATGTAAAGCAGTGAAAAATTTGCACAAATATTCTATGAAAAATACCTCAATTTGCATAAAATCAATTACGTGACATTAATAGAAATCCGTTTTGGATAACCAGGGCAAGCTTACACATGACACCGTTGGGTCAGGTTAAGTCACAGCGTCCTTGGATATGACGCGATAAGTACAGTTAAGTTAACATGAGGCGGAGACTAGCACGGACTATCCCATGACTCATTGTTGCATGATCGCATCGCATGACGTTAAACTTTAACGGGAGCTTTCCATCTCGGCTCCGGCGCAGGATAACGGGATCACTCCCTTCGATTTCAGTTCCAAACACCTTTCGTTTTCGTGTGTTGTCGCACGACCTTTGCAACCTTGCGTCAACTCAGCGTAATCGGGTTTTAGAAAATGAAATTCAGATCGTTCGTGTCCTTCTTTATATGGTGGTCTTATGTTCTTTTGTGGTCACCGCTTATGTCACAGAAGTTTGTTTGGCAAACGCTTCGGAACTGTCCACTTTAACGTTAATAAGGGAATGTGAGTTGGCATATTACTGAAAGAACTTCTTAAATTTTTTTTTTATAAATAAGGTTAAAGATGTTTTTAAAGCTTTTTGACTACGCTTTGTTTTATTTTTTAAGTTATTATTATCAATGAATGGATCATTTAAAATTTGCATCTTAATTGCTGTTCTTTTTATATAAATTTCAAATGAAATTGTGTGTTCAATTCAAGTGTGATATTTGATTAGATTTCACAGATATACTTAACACAATATGTACCACTAAATTCCGAAGAACGTTCTTTGCATATCTTCACGCCTTTCCAAACTGGTCTCTCAAGGGGCAGGCAGAGGTGCTTAGGAAGAACCCACTTTTCTGCTAGAGATATATTTTTGGTGCCAACCTGAGAGATGGCCAGTCTGTCGCCGTTACTCAAGCACGTCTTTCTTTGAAATTCATCTAAAACGTATGCAGGTTTCCTAAAGATATTTCCTTCATCGCTTGAATCAAAGATTTTTTTAATATGAACGCAGTGTCTTTGCTCTAATCAACAGACATATTGTGCAGTTTGGTATGTAACTCACGACATAAGTTCAGCTTATAACGAACACAAACATAGGTATGCAAAGCGCGGATAGGTCTGCTAATTGCATTACAAAGCTGTACTTGACAAACGTGTCAATTTATTAACGCGGGGCGGCATCACGGAGTGCTTTTGTAAGAATATTCAAATGACAGATGTATATAATATAAGGTTTATAAAATCTGCGTCTTTCGCACTCTAAATACAATAGTAAGTAGGGCCCCAGTTGTTCCATTACTAACATATAAATATTATAATTTATGAAATAAATGTAAAAGTTCGTGTGACCATGACCTGTGGCATTGCTAATGTTTTAAAATATTAAAGCAAAGGCAGCTATGCGATTTTGAATTTAAAGTTGCTTGTATATAAACGTAATTTTTATGAATCAGGCTACTAAATACAGTCGAATGAGGCAGCTAGTAGCTGAGATCGCGGGGCCCCAGTGTCATTCACCTCCGCTAAATCCAATGTCTGAATTGAATGAAAATGTATATGTATGAGCTGGGCATACGACTGGCCTGTTAACACGGCCTAATAACCCTAACTACCAGGGATATTTGCACTATCCAGGACTTATCCTTCGTTCTTGCGAATAAGGCGGTATCCTGTGTATTCGCTCAAAGAATGCGAAAAATTACTTTCATGTTATATCCTACACAAGATTATATTGCCATGCATTCATATGGACCTTGTTATTGTTACCCTATTTAAGTTCCTGGGGTACCATCAAGGGGGCCCCAATTGAAGGGTAGGCAAGTCAATTGAGTGACAAAACGCTGGAGCATTTGTTGATAATTATACTATGTAACCCCCTACGTACTTAATATGTACGTAACCCCCTAGGTATATATACGATTCGTTTTCGTAAAGAGTTTCGTCGCTTTAATTATTCCAGAAACTTGTAGTCTTGCTTCGATACGTGACTCGTCGTTTTTCCTTCCCTTGGATACACCTTTAACCTTACGTTACGCCTTGATATACTGACCAGTTCTATAAGTTGGGGATAACAATTATCCACATTATGAAATAAATCATGTAATTTGAAATATAAAAAACACATTATTTATAATAGTTTTTTAATATAACTAGCAAGTAAACAAAAATATATTTCATAAATAAATATATTTAGTTAATATAAGAAAATTGTTCACTAAATAAAGGGATAGAAAAAATCTTTAACGGTCTTTCAGCATTCCGCTTTCGGATATTACTAAATTGTTACACAAATACCTGCAGCATAGAAGAATGTGAAGAGTCAGTCCCCTGTAATCTGATCTAATAAAAAAGGACTTTACGTGAACGACGCTTAACGCATTTTGTTAATTGTTTAGGCTTTATTCTATGCTAATAGCTTACTCAACATTAAATTGATCATAGAAATTTTAAAGGATACTTTCAAGTGGGGTTCTGTAGAATAATGTAAATAAATTAACGTATTCCTCAAATGTTACAGAGCCTGATTACAAACACAATCCATATTTAGTTATTCCAAGAATGTCAGAATAAGCAACAGTATTTAATTCTATTCTAACCCTTAAAAGCTCATTGTCACGCTACTCGTCATCTTGCCGCTAAGTTTCTGCGCCATTTTCCAAATACGTTAGCGAAAATATTCCGGGAGTAAAGGAGATAGCATGATCATGCCGATGTAGTGCGAGAGGGTAAGTAGACGCTGTGCTAGGCTGCGGCGGAGGTCAGGGAACCACAAGTAGGTCGGCTTCATCCTTCCTTAACCATGTCTAGAGCGCTGTGGCTAGTGAGTGCTGAACTTGAACGCGTTCATAGTTAAAACACGGTTTTAAATTTGGAACTCGAATAGTATTCATTATGATGAATAATGACTAGTAGCTTGGTTCAGGTATCGCAAAATCAGTTCTAGCTCATTAGCTTTACTGGCTGTACCAGATATAAGTAAAACACTTTCAATTGAATCTTCTGTTTTCAAATCTGGATCCGCAGTATACATCTATTAAGAACAAGGTTTTCGGTACATTTATAAAATTTGCGAACATATTAAGGAATTAAGTGCCATTTAAAATTAAACCTACCCCATGAGGGACTCAGCTTGATCAAAAGACCATTAAGTAAGGTAAAAATTGGTATTTCTGATAAACAGAATTAGCCACTGACAGAATGGTAAACTGGATTAAAACAATATCCCTCTTTAACTTTTTCATCTTCAGAATTGCAAGATAATATCTACACTTGTACCTAGCCATGAAGGCATTTCTAAAGATATGCGCGTACCTTCAAAATCGTGGAATCTCTAACACTGTCACCATCTTTATTCTGGTGGTGTAGAACAACTTTGAATTCAACACTCGACGAATGACGCAACTTCCAAAATGGTCAACAGCGGTCATATCTCTTTGACCAACTTACATGTGAGTGTTATTCTCCGTCTCATTTTAACTCTAAGAGTGTGACGAAGAAAGTCATCGAGTTGACAAAGAAAATAGCCCAATATTATTGTAAGCCTTTAGATCTACTGCGGGCCTCTCGAAACTTGAATAGGCATGTGAAGTGAATATTGTTTATGTAAGAAATATTTTGGAAATTATTTAGAATGACAGAGGACTAACTACTAATGACAGAAACCTTGCCCTCTCCAAGGATGCCCGACTGTAACAAATACCTACTAGAGACTTAGATCTATTACTAGGGTGTGTAGAGACTGTTGAACAGTTGACTACGCTCGAGTTCTACTAGTATTCGAGCGTTTTGATAAGGTGACTGGTAATAAGCGCTTACCAACAAATGCGTCTGCCATTTGCGTAGTAAATAAATAATAGTACACAAATTTTCCCCTATCTTAAATTCAGAAAAGAATACGCTTTATAGTCGAGCTCCTTGTAAATAAACAAAATCCATTCGAAAAAAATCTAATACTTCACATTTTCCATGCCTTCCCACGTGGGCCTCAGTCAACACCCACGTTTCACCGGAGATATATTTAGGTGCCTAAGATAGTGAGTCGGTCGATCATCCGCGGCGTCCCACGCGAAATCGATACCGAGTCGATCAAAGATGATCTGAAGGCTCAGAATGTCGCGGTGAAGGAGGTGCACCGCATGCACCGACAAAATGCCGGAGAGGCATTCAACATGGTTCTCGCCATCTGCGAGAACTCCCCCGACGGCAAAGCCGTCTTTAAGATAAAAACCTTATGCCACCTGTCTGGCATAAGGGTTGAAACCCCCCACAAGGCCGGCCCTATAGGGCAGTGTCACAACTGCCAACTATACGGGCACGCTTCGCGTAACTGCAACGCGAAACCCAGGTGCGTCAAGTGCCTGGGCGATCATGGGACGAGCGACTGCTCGCGCCCTAAGGACCGCACACTCGCCGACTCGCCCCCTAGTTGCGTGCTGTGCCGCCAAGAAGGCCACCCGGCCAATTACAGGGGATGCCCCAAAGCCCCCAAACCCAGACCGGTCGTGGTCAAGAGGGCAGCGGCCCGCGAATGGCGTAACGCCCCCCCCGCGCAACCCGCCCCACCCCGACCTTCCCCGTGGAGGGCCCTCCCTCCGAGGGACTTTCCACCCCTCCCACAAGCGTCACCCCCTGTCCCCTCAGCGGCCCCGAGCCCGCAGATTACACCTCTGCCGTCGCTCTCCACCGCCAAACCTCAACAGCCCCAGCCCCAGGCTGCTACTCCCCCGCGTAGACCCCAGGCGGTCCAGCCCACTTCCTCCCCCTCTGAAACTTCCGCCAATATGGCATTCCTGGCGGACCTTTTCTCCACCGTCAACCTCTCAAGGGTTAACGAGATGGCACGAAGCCTCAGGGCCGTCCGGAAGGACCCTCTGGCCCTCCTCAAAGTGCTCGGCGACTACGCCGATGTATCAGAGTCCCTGGCTACCTTCTCGTCCAACCAATAATGGACTCAAACGTAAGCAGCAGAATCAAACCCCGATCACTTTCAATTGGCTACTTTAATGCCAACGGCATTCACAGCCAAAAGGAAGAGATCGCCGCGTTCCTCCGCGACAACAATATCGACGTTTTCTTAGTGCAGGAAACCTTCTTGAAACCATCACACCGAGACCCTAGAATTGCAAACTACTGCGTAGTTCGCAATGATAGATCTCGATCCGCCCTCGGCGGTACTTTGATCTATTACAAGAGGTCCCTGCACTGTATCCCGATCCAACCACCAACCCTCTCCCACATAGAGACCTCGATCTGTCGATTAGGAATGACCGGCCATCAGCCGATCACGATAGTCTCTGCATACTGTTCCCCTGTTAACTCGACGGCCGATATCAAAGCTGATATCAAAGTCCTCATCAACCTCAGTAGCTCAGTTATTATCGCGGGTGACCTGAATGCCAAGAGCGATGCTTGGAACAGCCACTCACGAAATAACAGAGGACGCCAATTGGAGGACCTCAGTGGGCTCCTCCAATTCGACGTCATTGCGCCTATGCACCCCACCCACTACCCCGAGAATATCAACCACCGACCGGACGTACTAGACATTGTGATCATCAAGAATGTAAACCTCCGTTTGCACTCGTTGAGGTCGCACGACGAATTAGATTCCGACCACCGACCTGTTACCTTAGCGCTCTCCCCCCGACTAGGCCCCCCGGACTCAGGTCAGCCCCCACCTCAGAAAAAGATAACAGACTGGAGAAAACTGGAGGAACTTCTCAAGTCCTCTTCATCTGTTCACTTAGATAGTATCCCGCCCCTCATAGAGTCGGCAGCCGACACTCAAAAGGCGGTCGATTCCCTCACAGCTCACGTACAGTCAGCCGTGGACGCCTGTTCACGACAAGTTCCGGTGATGGAAGACCATCGCTGGAAACTTCCCGATGACGTGCGTGAACTGGTGACGGAAAAGAACGCCGCCCTCCGAGCGCATAGAGCTCACCCGACTGAAGCGAACCGCACCTTTCTGAGGTCACTCCAGCGCAATCTGAGATACCGCATGAAAGACCTGCGAGACGCTCGCTGGAACAAGTTCCTAGGGGAACTTGAACCGAGTCACTTGGCCTTTTGGCATCTCCAACGGAAACTTAAATCAGACAAAATCTCGTCTATGCCTCCACTCACTCGTCCAAATCAAGGGCCCGCCTTTGACGACGACGAGAAGTCCGAGTGCCTGGCCGACAGTCTCGAGGCTCAATGTACGCCCAGCACCTTGCCAGTAGACCAGCGCCACCTCAAGAAGGTGGACGCCGAGGTCGAAAGCAAACGAAAGGAAGTACGAGCGGGAATTACTACTAAAGTCAATAAACAATAATAAATTACTATGGAAAAACATTAAGAATATAACTCACACGAATAAAGTAAAAGGACTGAACTCTCAACTAATAAACATAAAACCTTCGCCCTCTGAATCAGCCAATTACATAAATGACTATTATGTAAACATAGGCCAACAACTAGCTCGAGCAATAGATACAAATCAAGACTATGATCATGATAATCTTCCCCTAAATGTCCATTTACAAGCTAACTCTTTTGTCCTGCTAGATACAGATACTGATGAGGTCGATCGAATTATAATGAGTTTGAAAAATGATAGCTCTCCCGGGTGGGATAACATATCCACAAAATGTCTAAAGATCACTAGATCTGAGATTGTACCCATCATAGTTCATTTGGCTAACCTTTGCTTTGAAAAAGGCATCTTTCCAGACATTCTTAAGAAATCTGTGGTAATTCCAATTTACAAGGATGGGAATAGAGAAGACATAAGCAACTACAGACCCATATCTATATTACCAGCCCTTTCAAAAGTCTTGGAAAAATTACTTAATGCAAGGCTCTTAAAATATTTAGATAAATTTGATATTTTATCACCCCATCAATTCGGATTCAGACGAGGGAAATCCACTGAGGATGCAGTTACCTCGTTAACAACCCTAGTAACTAAACAGATAGATAAAGGCAAAACATGTTTGACAGTTTTCCTGGATTTAAAGAAAGCATTCGATACCGTTTCTATCGATATCCTTGTAAATAAATTGGAAAAGATTGGAATCAGGGGCACTCCACTTAATATCTTTAAAGATTACGTAACCAATAGAAAGCAAAAGGTTAAGCTTGGTGAACTCATGAGTGAAGACGCAAAGGTTACATATGGTATACCCCAGGGAAGTGTACTCGGTCCTACTCTGTTCCTCGTCTACATAAATGATCTCTGTAAGTTAGACATACCTAACTCCAAAATTCAGTCCTATGCAGACGATACCGCTGTCGTATTTACAGGTAGTTCTTGGGAAGAAGTTAAAAAAAATACTGAAAGAGGGCTCGCCCAAATAGCAAAATGGCTGAAAAGAAATCTTCTTACGCTTAACGCTGAGAAAACCAGTTACATTTGTTTTAGTATAAGTAATCGTACCCAGCCAAGGGATGACTATTGCATAAAAGTACATGTATGTGAAAACACAAACAATATCAATTGTAACTGCCCTGTTTTAAGCAAAGTGACACATACAAAATACCTAGGTATTACTATAGATCAGAGGTTATCATGGCACCCCCATCTAGAGCAAGTTACCAGTAGAGTTAGAAAGCTCATTTGGATATTCAGGACGTTAAGACATTCTATTCCTTCAAAAAAAAAATATCAAAATGAAGATAATCAGCCAAATTTACTCAATGAGATATACATTGCTTTGGTACAATCGATCTTAGTGTACTGCATCCCCATCTGGGGTGGCACGGCTAAAACAAAAATGATTGAAGTGGAGCGTGCACAACGAGCCTTAATCAAAACTATGTACTTCAAAAAGATCAGATACCCCACAGATAGCCTTTATAAAGAAACCAACCTACTCTCTGTCAGGAAACTTTACGTACTACAGACAGTACTAAAAAAACATAAATCTCTACCATACGTTAGTTGTGTACAGACAAAAAGAAGGAAACTAGTTGCTGCACCAATCCCTCGGACAAGAACTATTTTTGCTAGCATGCAACTTAATGAACGATCAGCAATTATATATAATAAATTAAATAAATTATTGAATATATACTCAAAACAATATTATGAGTGTAAGAAATTAGTTACAATTTATATAAAATCCTTAAATTACGAAGAAACTGAAGCACTTGTACACCAATTAAAATAACTTAAGATTGCAGTAAATAAGCCCCAACTAACCCACACACCACACACACACACACACACACACACACACACACACACACACACACACACACACACACATGCACACGCACGCACAAACACACACTCTTACGCAAATGCCTTAACACACAAACCACTTAAACCATAGGTTAAGCAAAAATCTACTTTTATAATACATATTGCTAAACTAATGTTAAAAACTCATGTAAATTTGCTATGGAAGAGCGGAGTCTCTTAATACAGGCATTGCATGCCTAAAAAGAGATTCCAGATACTAATTATTGTAACCAAAAATGTTAAAGAAATAAATTATTATTATTATTATTATTATTATAAACTATCCCACCCACCCTCCGAACACCCAGACCACCCTATCGCCCCAATCATGGTGGACGAAGTCCGGAAAGTGATCAAGGATCTTCACCCCAGGAAAGCCCCAGGTCCCGACGGGATCGCTAATAGAGTTATCAAACTCTTCTCTCCTTATCTCATAGTTTTGCTCACTGCCATCTTCAATGCAGCACTGAGCAACAACTTTTTCCCCCAATCCTGGAAAAGTGCAACGGTCATAGGTATTCCCAAGCCAGGGAAACCCAAGACCGAAGCCTCCAGTTATCGCCCCATCAGTCTCCTCAACGTCCTTGGCAAGATTTACGAGAGACTTATCTACAATAGATTAAAGAGTTTTGCAGACTCTAAGAAAGTCATACCTGACCAACAGTTCGGTTTTCGAACCAAACACTCTTGTGTCCAACAAGTCCACCGTATAGTGGAAGACGTCAGTAGCAGCTTCCAACTCGGTTATACCACGGGTATGCTCCTCTTCGACGTGGCGAAGGCATTCGACAAGGTCTGGCACAACGGCTTAATATACAAGCTGTACCAGTTGGGCGTGCCGGACCGTCTAGTACGCATAGTACGGGACTTTTTGTCGAACCGCTCCTTCCGCTACAGAGTCGAGGGCACACTCTCTTCCCCCCATCCCATACGAGCAGGAGTCCCGCAAGGCTCAGTGCTCTCGCCACTCCTATTCACACTTTATACTAGCGACATTCCCCCCTTTAGACGAGTTAAAAGCGCTCTATTCGCCGATGATACGGCTATCTACTACAAAGGTAGAACTCCCGAGGGAATTCACGACAACCTCCAATCCGCGGTCACAGCCCTGGGGCGGTGGTTCCGGAAATGGAGAATTGAAGTGAACCCCACCAAAAGCGCAGCCATTCTATTCTGGAAAGGCCTCGAACGCCCACGGGTAGCCCCCATCACCCTCTTCGGCAAACCCATTCCATGGGAAGAAAAAGCCAAATACCTGGGTGTGATCCTCGATCAACGCCTTTCTTTCCGTCACCACGTAAAGGCGGTACGCGCGCGAGCCGCCTTCGCGCTCGGTAGACTTCACAGCATGTTGAATGCGCGAAGTAAACTCTCATTGAAATCCAAGGTGAGGATTTACACGACGTGCATTCGACCAATCATGACATACGCGGGTGTAGTGTTCGCACACACTAGCAAGTCAACACTTAACCCCTTGCAAGTGCTCCAAAGCCGGTTTCTCCGGAGAGCCACAGGTGCCCCGTGGTACATGCGTAATAGTCAACTCCACGTTGACCTCAAAGTCCCCACTATAAAACAGTTTTTGAAAAAACTGTCCAAACGTCATTTCGATTCTGCTGTAAATCACCCCAACCCCCTCGTCGTATCGGCCGCCCGATACACTCCTTCCCTTATCTCGAAGATAAGGCGTCCAAGACACGCCGTCATCGAACCGGATGACGACATAACGGTCCTCCAGGACGCCCGACAAAAACATACCAACACTATACAAAACCGACCACTGTTCCGTCCTCGCCGCCGAGGCTCGACGCGAATAAGCCGTAATGTTCCCCCCCGACCCCCGCTGCAAACGCCGGCCCGCGCCGAGCCAGACGCGCAAATCCCGCCCCCAAATAATATTTAAATAAAATTACCAGTCCAGCCCAGCTCCCTTGCTCGCGATCCAACAACGCCCTAAGCCGAGGTTCGTACCCCACAGGGGGTGCCCTTAGCTGTGTTGCTTAGAAATAAAGTGCCTGGCTGGAGGCCTAGGTCTCGCCATTGACCGGTTAAGTAGCAAAAGTTCCCGGAACTCACGCTACGAGAGACAATACAAAAAAAAAAAAAAAAAAAAAAAGAGTCGGTCGATTCTAAAAATCGAATACATATGTTTCAAGTTATTTCTTGAGTTGCATACGTAAGAATTATTTATTTATTTATTTATTTTTTATTTATTTATTTATTGTGCTTACAACTATCCTTACAGGTTAACCTAATACAATAGTGTAGAAAAATAAAATAAAGTAATCCTAAAATTATGTATATATACATTTAATCCTAAAACTTAAGTTATTCAGTCACACAAAATATGCTGTAAGTGGCCTTCATGAATTCGTTCAGTGAACATGAGAAAACATCGGTTTGAGCCGCAATAGTGTTAAGTACCCGCAGCGCTCTCGTCAGCGGCGCCTGTTCCAGCAGCTTAGTGTGCGCGCGCGGAACTTGCAGCAGGGGTGGGGACCGCCTTCGGCCCACGCACCTGTCCGGGACGCAAAGCCTTATCTCTTGCAGAATTGCAGAGTTCGGAATTACACCGCGAATCACTTTAAATAAATAGGTGGCTAATGCCACTTCCCTTCTTGTCTCAAGTGAGGAATATCCTACCATACCCAGAATAAATAGCGTAGGATATAATAATGGGTATCCAGGATAGACCCCAAACTCTTTCAAATATAGGAACCTTAAGAATTTATTTTGGATACGCTCCAACATAAATCTAATAATGTATCAAGTGAGATAATGAAATATACATAGGTATGCAATATTTCGAAAATTTCGTTCTGGGTGTCGAATGCTCAAAATATTCTGGGGTGTTATAAATTTACATTCATCATTTAAAATAACTCCTCTTACTGTTCTTCCCAAATTGTTACGGATATTTCATAATTGAAATCACTTTCCACGTCTTCTTTGAGAATAGCGTTCTTTGAATCATAGACAATGGTAAAGGTTTGTTTAAAGATGAACCGATTTTAACACTGTTGGGTCAACAAACTGCTACACTTTTGTTTGCATTCGTTGCAACTGGTGCAAGCCATAAATTATTATTGACCGTTGAAATAGAAAGTAACAGCATAAGTCAGTAATTGTTACAGATACTGTTGTTTGAAAAGTTTCTTAAAATTTCGTTCCTACATACAATGCAGTTGAAACCGAAAAGCCCTTCTGTTTAATAACGTCATAAAATTTTGTTCGTATTTCAAATTATACTGGGTATTTCCATGCAACAAAAACATACGGTTCTTTGGATCTTATTGCATTTTAAAACGGTGCTCTTAAACGGGTATAGTACATGGGAAAAGTGATTGAAGTAGTCCTGGACATAAAGTATCTCCGTACACACACAAATATCCTCATACAACTAGAAATATTCAACGACATAGATCACTTGGAATATGGAGTTGGCTGGTGATGATGCCAAGTGGGGCATCACGTTGGTGTTCTCGTGTGGATGCACGTGTTAAGCCTTGGTCATTGTACTGCAGGTGCATTGGCCATGCATTTATTCCTCCGCATATGTTTTCAGCCGTGGTGGCCGAGTGGTTCGAGCAGTTGCCTGCGACGCAAAGGTCGCAAGTTCGAATGCCGACTGTACCAATGAGTTTTTCTGAACTTAAGTACAGTGATTAGTCACACCACGAGCTGAACGGTGAAGGAAAACATCGAGAGGAAACCTGCATACGTCTGAGAAGAAATTCAAAGGCGTATGTATAGTCGTGCTTGAGTAACGGCGATGGACTCGCCATCTGTCACGTTGGCACCTAATATACCTCTGGCGGAAAGTGGGTGTGTGGGTATTACCTATACACCTCTGCCTACCCCTTCGGGGACCCTTGTGGGAAGGCGTGAGGATATATTATATTATTATATGTTTTCAGGCCGGGGCCTAATGGAAATCTTATCAGGGTACAAATAATGGTAATACTATCATCGGTGCTCCCGATTAAACTAACCTACATATTTAAATAGAATAATGCGATCGTTAAGGATACGTCAAACTGTTTAATAGTCCTCAAGAAACATATTATTGCAAAAAAGGTTCTTATCGGTACATTTCGGTTACCAATTCGAGTCATGGAGGCAGTGATCACAGGCCTGGACTAAGCTTAGATACATTCCTAGCATATTTTATGTTATACATGCGTATAGCATGTCTCAATTATACAGTCTGCGACCCAGCAATGGCAATGATAATAAAATACACTAAATTAGGATAAAGGTTTAAAAAAGACCTGTTGTAGCAGTTAAAAAGAAAATAAGCTGGTGAAAATATATCTAACCCTTTCGTACTCTTGATTAATTATGGCATTTTCACTTGAGGATATGGAACTCTAGGACCTTTTTATTTAAAAGTTGATTAGCACGACGCGAGTAAACTTTTTTTTAGGAATAAATTCCGTGTGTTTGTTACACGAAACGAGTTAACCGTGACGAAATCCTTACGAAAGTCAGTCTATGTCTGATTTAACGTTCAAGACATGTCATATGAAAGATATCACGACAGACTCGCCACCTGTCAGGTTAGCACTAAAAGCATTATATTCAAACAATACAAACTATTCTCCCTGCCTACCCCGTTAGGGCGTGATAATATGTATATATGTATGTAAAAAAACATTCCTGCCTACCGTTATAAATGGGCGTGATGATATTTAATAATTCCTTTAATCTAAGCAGTTGCTGTAGTTTGACATCTGACGTATTATAATTTTTCCATCATATTTTAACTTTAAAATAGCTTTAACTAACCAACTACATTATTCATATTTTATACAAAACGTTACATAAAGGCACAGTGAAAAACACAAAGCACGTGTTTTTTTCTTTACAACTGTAAAGTCAATTTTTACGCCACCTTATTACGAGGTGATACACCCACAGCCATCGTACACCATAATTTGACGCAAGGCAAATTAGTATATGCTTCCATGTGGAAATAATTCTACGGCTTTTTGCAGCAATTTTTTGTTAAACGAATTGTTTTATAGCACAAAATTCATCGCTATTGCACAATTATTAAATTATTATAAGTATTATTATTACATACCTTCACGCCTTCCCAAGAAGACTAGTAGTAAAAATATTTTCGCCAGTCATATATATATTCTTCGCAATCTCAGAGACGATTTGGCAAACGTTTTTAATTTGATGTAACACAAAATAGAACCCTTTTGCCCCTACCAATCTGAAGTGCTTGTTGAACATCGCCCGGGTAAGGAATTGAAGGTCCTACCTATGCAAGTGAGTAGCACCCTCATCCAGCCATTTGCCTTTGCCATTAACGCTAGCCAAACCCTAGTGATAACCTTATATCTTACGCTTACTTCATGCCTTCACCAAGACTAAGTTTATTTTCCCACACACCCTCTGATAATTTGGGATTCGTACTTTTTTATAAACCTTATTTATTATAATAGATATTTGTATTTCTTGACAGCAATTAACAATATTTACAAGGAATAGTTGAAACTAACTACTTACAGATAAAATATTTGTTCCAAATTATTTATAATATACGTAAAATTATCCTTCTCTATGGAAAAACGGAATTGGATTTGTTCATTCCAGGAAAAAAATCTACCATAAATATCGATACATTTTGTTATTAAGATAATGATTCTTGGCATATACCCGAAGTGCCGAAGACAAAATTTTACAGATAGATGCTTATTAGCATGACACACATTACTTCACTGCTGTTTCTCACGAAAGATCCAATAAATTCGAATCACGCGCGCGATCGTGGTGCCTCCGAATGCCAGGACAGGACAATGCTGAATCAATAACTAACTGTACTCGCCAAATATCGCCCGTCTTGATTCGTGACTGAATCAAGAAGGACAAAATAGTGTCGAGTTAAGGTCGATCGCCGATTCGATAAGCTGTTGATGGGCTTATTCTGCAATCTGTGTGACACAGTAACAGCCGGTTTCTCGTACGCATTTCTATCCATCAAATTACGTGACAGATTGTTAATCTCTAATTAGACGTAGTTTGGGTTGCTAGAAGCTTCAACTGACAAACTGTTGGCAGTTTGTCAACGGTATGTCAAATCCCAAATCAATTGCCGATTGGAGCCATTTTGAGTTTCTGAACGCATTTTCTCTTTGTTAACATATTGTTGACATACAATTTTTAATTGTAGATTATCGAGGAATTATCGACGTGTTAACGCAAGTATTCCGATTTGAACTCCAATTTCTAAGCGGATTTAATAGGATATAGGGATGTTACAAAATAATCGATTTTAATTTTTCGTTTTTTATAGCAATATTAATATAAAACTTAATTTCTATCAATAATGCTATTTGGTTTCCTAATTCCTTACGTTGAAATATTAATAGAACATTGCCTTTGATTTTTAGTTTTGAATTGGTTATATTTTTATTCATATAATTTTATTTGATTTTTAATCTGATATTTTTTTAATATGAATCTCTTTAGACAAACCCTAAGACATAAGTGTGTAAAGTTACAGAAATCGAAATAATCTTTTAATAATAGCAAAAATATTAGAAATTGGCAAGTTTCAAATCATCATCATCAGCCCTGTCGGGAACCTACCTATATGTTGAATTACTATAAATTATATAATATAAATATTAGAATAAAATATAAGTAGATAGATCGCGTTCTGTGTAATTTTTACGCGACAGCGGCGGCATTTTAACATTTATACTTTATTTATTTATATTCTTTACACTTGTTTATCACACGATAACTGAAGTACCTAAACAAACAAGATAAACAACAACAAATCAAACTTTTGTCCAACTAACGAAACTTCAGCTCCCGGCGGGAATACTTTGACATTGCAAGACAAAGACGAAGCTATAAGCTAGAGGGAAATAGATATACTTTAAAAAATAATTCGGCTGTCAACAGTAGATTAGTTAATTTTTCGATGATTTGCGTTCTAGAAACTCAAAGCTCGATGACAGATTGTTAACAAATTGTTATTGTGACAAAGTGTTGACTAATTCATCGTGCTAAAATTGTACCAGAAACCGGCGGTAAGTATGTTATGTTTGATCTTAGTGGCGATAAGGTATAGTAATTTTAAGTTTCTTGTGTCTTGAACAGAAGAAAAAGGCTGTGAAAGTAAATCACTTAATTGGCTATAAATATATTAAGAAAATTACATACATACATATCATCACGTCTAGTCCCTAACAGGCAGAGAGAATAGAGCGCCAATTCTCTCTGGCTTGCATACCTCTTTCGCTTCGTTCACATTCGTCAGTCTTTTCATTCCTGCTCGCCGGTTTCAAGTACTATTCACATTGAAAGACGGGTCTAACCGCCGGTTTCTGGTACAATTTTAGCACAATGAATTAGTCAACACTTTGTCACAATAACAATTTGTTAACAATCTGTCATCGAGCTTTGAGTTTCTAGAACGCAAATCATCGAAAAATTAACTAATCTACTGTTGACAGCCGAATTATTTTTTAAAGTATATCTATTTCCCTCTAGCTTATAGCTTCGTCTTTGTCTTGCAATGTCAAAGTATTCCCGCCGGGAGCTGAAGTTTCGTTATTTGGACAAAAGTTTGATTTGTTTAGGTACTTCAGTTATCGTGTGATAAACAAGTGTAAAGAATATAAATAAATAAAGTGTAAATGTTAAAATGCCGCCGCTGTCGCGTAAAAATTACACAGAACGCGATCTATCTACTTATATTTTATTCTAATATTTATATTATATAATTTATAGTAATTCAACATATAGGTAGGTTCCCGACAGGGCTGATGATGATGATTTGAAACTTGCCAATTTCTAATATTTTTGCTATTATTAAAAGATTATTTCGATTTCTGTAACTTTACACACTTATGTCTTAGGGTTTGTCTAAAGAGATTCATATTAAAAAAATATCAGATTAAAAATCAAATAAAATTATATGAATAAAAATATAACCAATTCAAAACTAAAAATCAAAGGCAATGTTCTATTAATATTTCAACGTAAGGAATTAGGAAACCAAATAGCATTATTGATAGAAATTAAGTTTTATATTAATATTGCTATAAAAAACGAAAAATTAAAATCGATTATTTTGTAACATCCCTATATCCTATTAAATCCGCTTAGAAATTGGAGTTCAAATCGAAATACTTGCGTTAACACGTCGATAATTCCTCGATAATCTACAATTAAAAATTGTATGTCAACAATATGTTAACAAAGAGAAAATGCGTTCAGAAACTCAAAATGGCTCCAATCGGCAATTGATTTGGGATTTGACATACCGTTGACAAACTGCCAACAGTTTGTCAGTTGAAGCTTCTAGCAACCCAAACTACGTCTAATTAGAGATTAACAATCTGTCACGTAATTTGATGGATAGAAATGCGTACGAGAAACCGGCTGTTAGAGTGTCCGATAGATTTGATCCAGGTAGTTGGAACGTGGTCTTCCTCTGCCTTGTCTTTCACAAACTTTTGCTTTGTATATCTGTTTCGTCAATCTTCGTTAACTCATCCTTTTTTTAGCAAATTAAATTATTACAATATTCTGTTTTAATTAATTTATCATGGAATGGCGCTGATATAATCTTTATATAAATTAACACGGAAGCAAAGAAAAGATTTCAAATTGTAGATTTTGAATGTGACGTGGATGCGAGCCTATATATTTGTTTATTTATTAAACTATTCCTTGCCATTACAGGTTCACCCAATTCAACAGTATGTAGATAAAATCTACTTTTTCAACTATTTTTTAATAATTCAAAAAGAGTGTAATGATTTTATTGGGGTTTGGGTATACACTCTTACTCGCTTATTGCTCGCAATATTAAGCAAACAATTTACTTCAATGGGCTCGTTGAACTCTTTAGTATGAGTAAAAATGTGCCATGGGAACGGTTCCTGATTTTCTTAAACTATGTAGTCAATCAAATCAAACCTTGTTGTCCTTATGCCCGAGATATATTTAGATATGATACATATTTATATATCAACGTGTGGTGATTTGATACTGTAATATTGGTGTTGCAGTCACGGACTATAACTATGGTTTTTTACTTTTTGTGCCACTTACTCTACGTGGGAAATGATAGACAGTCAAAACTAGCTATGATGTATGAAACCGCAACCAAAGTACCTCAAGTGGGCACAACTAGAACTGGTCCGAACCAAATTTGCATCCAATGTTGCTTGTCAATACGTACAATATGATGAGTTCAGTCATTTTGTTATATGGTCATCTGTATATTATCCAGAATACTAAAATGTGTTTTTAATTAATTTTATGATGACTGCAACTATTAGTATCTACTTATTATGAAATGACTTTTGTGGTTCGGTGCTCATAAAGCTCTGATAACATCATCGTAATATTGTTTAAGAATTAAAACTTACGAGGTAATGATCCCAAATTAATTTAATTTACTACTCTACATTTGAACCTTTTTACTAATAATACTATCCTCGTAGCACGACAGAGTCTC
Source organism: Drepana falcataria (assembly GCA_945859725.1). Classification (NCBI taxonomy): domain Eukaryota; kingdom Metazoa; phylum Arthropoda; class Insecta; order Lepidoptera; family Drepanidae; genus Drepana; species Drepana falcataria. The sequence continues at coordinate 8,035,622 of OX243926.1, forward strand.
CCGTTCAAAATTGAGATATACCGAATCTGTAACAAATTAAAAGTCATCGTTTTATCACGCGTTAAGAGTACTCGAAGCCGGTGAGCAAATATATAGACACAAATATGGATGAAACGAAAGAAGTCTGTAAGTGTAGAGAGAACGTGCGTTCTACTCACGCTGCCCACCACGTGAGGGAAAAGACGTGTATGTTTTATAACACAATTTAAATAATATTTTTTATTATATTTCCAAGTAATGAAACTCACAATAGGTTTGTGAAAACATAGAAAACATTAGAACATCAAGGAACATACATTCTGAGATAAATTATCCGGTTTAACAGGTATAAAGTTGGTTATCTCGATTGTGGCTTATTTATGGGGTCTAACTGACCTGGTAGATGACTGAAATTTTAATGAGAGCTGGCGCGTACGCAAGTTGATGTTACTGTAAAGACAACTTAACTGAATTTCTTGAATCTTTAACGTTTTCTCAGATCTCTGTCTTATCGTGCTAAGAAATAAATCCCTTGTAAACATTATGCAAAGTTTGTTGAGTTTTTTTCAACCTCAATATGATTTGGTTTTTATTATGACAGAGGTGGCAAATAATCAGATGACCTGTGTGATGGTAAGCGGTTTAGGCCACCTATGGACACTTGCAACACCAGGGGTATCGCTCGCGCGCTGCCGACTAAAATTTCGACCCAATTGACCGGATCGATTTTTGTTATTCATTGTTTGAACTGTTAAATCCAAATATATTTTCAATCTATATTATAATATATATATAAAGCGTATAAACAAACAAACTCTTCATCTGTATAACATAAGTATAATTTGATAAGTTAAGCGGTCTGGTCGCTACAAAAGTAGGTTGATGTCAAAATAAGATTTAAGATAAACATTTCTCAAGACGCAAAAACCTTAACACGCCTGAATCGCAAGTTTACTGTAGTACAAATATAATAAATTAAATGCATAAATAAAGAAGTGTCTGAAAGGCAAGGTTAGTGGTAATTGGTCAGGACCTTCAGTGGAGTACAAAGGCGTAACAAACCATGACCATTACTCATGCGCCCACACATGTCCGCCGTATATCCAATCAAGGTTAGAAGGTCGTAATTACACTCCTATTAAAATAAGACTCTAATCTTATTTCGCTTGTACAGGCCGTTGTTTTTCTATTAATATTATAAATGGAGTTCTACAAGAAACGTGTGAAAAGATTCCTGCAGTCAGCAGCGCGCTTGTCATACATACCCCTGCTGTTGTAAGGCAGCGGGACGTTATTTACTCAATGGAATTAGATGAATCTTGACACATAAAACTATTCCAGAAAAATATTACCTTGAAATATTTTTTTACGTAACTTACTAAATAAAGAGCCGTGGTGGCCGAGTGGTTCGAGCAGTTGATTGTGACGCAAAAGTCGCAAGTTCGAATCCTGACTGTACCAATGAGTTTTTCTGAACTTAAGTACAGTGATTAGTCACACCACGAGCTGAACGGTGAAGGAAAACATCGAGAGGAAACCTGCATACGTCTGAGAAGAAATTCAAAGGCGTATGTATAATAGTCTATGCTGAAGTAACGGCGATGGACTCGCCATCTGTCACGTTGGCACCTAATATACCTCTGGCGGAAAGTGGGTGTGTGGGAATTACCTATACACCTCTGCCTACCCCTTCGGGGACCCTTGTGGGAAGGCGTGAGGATACATTATATTATTTATATATAAATGATAATTCTAAGAAAGTGTTGATACATATTTTTTTTCATAAAACCCAGATATTTTATACTATATTTACAATGTGATAGATCTCAAATTCTCCATTCAAAAGGGGTAAGCAGGGGTGTAATTTTTTTTCTATAGATTTATCCTATTCGACCTGTATATAATAACGCTAAATGAATTATACACTAATAATATTTAATATTTGACGATCGTTCTTTTGTTATGTGGCTAAGAATATAGTTATATTTTAAAACTACATTAAAGCACAATGTTAAAGAAAGAATAGAAGAATAGTGAAAGAATACAAAGAAAAGTTTTAGGCTTCGCTTTATTGTCGTTTAAAAGTTTATTGTCGAGAAACTCAAAATATTTTTATTTTAGAGTCACCAGACAAAAGTTTACTAATGTGTAGTGCCTCTATTTCTAGAATCTAGAATGGTAGTACATTTCCACGTAATCTCTGATTGCTTTACCGTTGCCGCCATGAAACCGTGTGACTACCGACTTGCCTCCGTCACGTTGCGTCGATACCTAGAATTTTCTACGGATGTCCAGATCTAACACTTATGCATATAATAAATAAATACTTTGGGACAATTCCACACAAATTAAAATATATAATAAAAAAGTGTAAGTATATTTTGTAGTAAGTAGTTCTAGTGAGGTACGTAAGGAACTAAAGAGGTATTAGTAGAAGTATGAAAGTGTAGAGAGAACTGGCGCTCTATACTCTCTGCCTACCCCGTTCGCGACTCGGCGTGATGATATGATGATGAATTAGTACTAAACGTTGTTAATTGTTAAAATATTTTTTCCTCTATTCTTTCTCTGCTCTATTCTTCTTTTTAACTGATGGCAAGCGGCTACCGTCGCCGTTTAGACGTTTAGACGTTTGCATCAAGGCAAACGCTGCAGACCAGGCAGGAATCTTTGGGAACCCTTTCCACCCTAACTTATATCAAATTTGCAAATGTATATCAGCATGATGTGATATGAACCCTCATTGTAATATGTAAACTCATTGGTAATAACTCTGTATGTGAATGACTATGTTAGCTCGTATTACTCAGTAAATATAAACAAATGAATCGTTAATTACCGGCTTAATCTAATGTCCAGCGTATGATACCATATAAGATTTTTAGCGAAGCTTGTGAAATACTTTTAAGACTCATAAAGTGAGTAAGCTTTTTACTCTCTACGAAAAATCTGATAGACGTATCCGTGAGGAGTGTGAGGTGAGGTGTGCCTGAGGTATAATGGCTGACTCAACAACTTTGGCGAAGAATAGATACTTCCGAAGAAATTTCCATAACCCAAACCTTGGAGGAAAGTACTCGTATCAAACTATTTATTTCATTTGTTTAACAGAACTCGTGAAAGCGGCAACAATGTGGTGTACTCGTAGCGGTCGCAACTAACGGCGCGACACGTAACTCTTATGTCACCCGGCCTTGGCCTACAACGAGCGGCTCCCAATAGATACACCGTTTTGACTCTATTCTCCAATGAACAAGGTCGAGTTTTGTACTGTTATTTTTATCGTTTTACATGGGAAATATTATGCAAATTAACGATAATGATAATTGTAAACTCTGTTTTATAATTGTATTAATAAGTGTTCTTTTGTGTTACTCTGGTGACACAAGTTTACAAAAGATGTTTAGAAAAAATTATTTAACAGACAAATTCACGCAACTATTATGTATTACTTTATTTACAATAACAACAATTAATAATATTTACAAAGAACAGTTGAAACTAACTACTTACAGATAAAATATTTGTCCCAAATCGGTATCCCGAGGCAACGTGCCAAGAAGACTAGCAGCATTGCCACGCTGGATTGCAATGCTGATTCTCTGAGCGAGATATGTTCCAGCGTATAGTCGAGACCTCTCGTGACCTGTCACGAGAGGTCTCGACTAGACGGCGCGAGACCTCTTTAAAAAGATGGTGAGCCTCAGGACCCCAAGGCCCCAGAGTTTCAACCGCAAATGCAGCAAATATGTAACCTGACCCGAGACAGGCATACTTGCGGCGCTTGAGGCACTCCTGCTGAGCAGCAGCGGCGCCGGCCGCCACCGATGTGTCAGGAAGATGGGAAGGAGCCAGTTTATCGACACACTAAGGGCCAACTCATCCTCCATGGCATCAGAGACATACCGTCCGGCCTCCGGCCATCGCCGCCAGCGAGACCGACTGGTTCCAGCACAGCAGGCACGCTGGCGCTGACCAGAGCCCGGCGTATCAAGTCATTTATGGAGGAATGACGTGATATGCAGCCGGCACTGCTGATGCAGGATAGACCATGGTGTCCGGAGTCATTGACAAGTATTTCATTATGTATTATTTTATTATTACATTGTATTATATTACATTTTATTATATTATTATTTATTATTATTATATTTTATTATATACATTATGTTTATTAAATTATAATTATTATTACTACATTCACGCTTCACTCAACACTGGGCTGTCCACGCTTAAATAGGCTATGCAAAGTATTAACAGGTGAAGCGTTTTTGTCACCTTAGAATAATAAAAGCTTCTCGTATTCCATCTCACAAACACCCTTAAATAAATTGCTTATTACACCAGCGCCAACGATAAAATAGAGCATTTTGATCAAATCAAACAAAAACTAGTAGATTCATTCGACAAAGAAATGTATTTGATAGCTTCACGGCTCGTGTAAGAACTATTTCATTGCTCACGATCTTGTTTTATAAAAAAAAAAAACAATAATTTCGTTCGATATCAATGACATTGTAAATCCATAGAGTAATAAATCATAGAACTACACTATATGAAACTTGAGTGCAATGTCTGACGGTAAAGTAGTTTTTACTCTCATTATGTATTTCTATCCTCAGCATATTTTAATTTTTTTGTATAAATAAAAATATATCGAATATAATTTTATTTCAGAAAATACAAATATAATAATACCTGTGCCACCACCAATATTTTATTTATATATGTTTCCGAAGATTTAATAACTCATCATAATTTTTATACCAATCGTACAATAAAACAAGTTCGTAGTATTTTTAGTCGTAGCAATGAAATAAACTTATAATTGCATTTTGAGTCTATAAAGGTGCGTTTAGTACAAAATTAAATTAGAAAATAAACTTTATATACATAACAACGGTGATTAGGCAGTGTATTTACACAACACTTGATTACATTACTGTAAACAGTTTGACATTACTTAATTGAATATACATTCCACGTAGCTTGTACTACAGAAGCCAACTGTTAGCTGCGAATAATTAACAATACATAAATACCTTGGGATAATTCCATACAAATTGACATAGTCTCGATTAAAGCTACATATATACTTACTAGCTGTCCCGCCCAGCTTCGCCCGGGTGAAATTTCCTGAAACACGTATCGTATCGCCACCTATCGGGTCCAATTGTGATGTAAGCTATCCTATCTTTTAAGTTGGATCAAACTGCACAATGTGTGCAAATTTGATTAAAATCGGTTAAGTAGTTTAGGAGCCCATCGCGGACAAACAAAGTGACACGTAATTTATATATATTAAGATATAGATACATTTATATATAAATACATAGGACGTCCATGACTAAGGTATAAATAACAAGTACTCGTATTCATCAGAGAAATACATATCTGCGCCCATTGGAAATCGAGCCCGCAAATCCCAAGCTTCGCAGGAGCTTTGACCGCTAGACCAGACGGCCGTCTAGGTAATGGTATATGTATGTTTCCGAACGCTTTATTGGAAAATCAATTTATTTCCAAACGTGTGCAAGTTTACGCCCGATATATTTCTTTACCGAAAAATTTGAGGCGTCATAGAGCACTGTACTTCATTTAGTTCAGAAAACCACTTTGGTACAAAGCACTTGGGCTTTAACTTTGATTTTGCAGGTAATGATTACTCACCATATATAGTTTATTTAAAAAAAACTACTTGACCAAGTTGGGAGTCATTTGAAGTGTATAATATGACTGAAAAAGACTCTGAAAATATTTATCTTTAACTCACTTCTCCGCCGTGTAATAATTTATGTATAGTGTCTTGTAAACAACGCACTCTTTGTATTGCAGCTCGTTTATTACCAGTATTTATATTGTATTGTGAGACAGCTACATGTTCTACAGAAATATGTTGCAAGTTACTTGAAATATAAGATTTCTTTGATATGTTAATAAGTATGTTCATTCTGAGTAATAATCTTTTTAAGAAACTCATTGAGATACTTTCAAATCGTTAAACTAAAATTGATTAAGGAATATAATGTTACGTTACAGAATATGGTATCAGCGAGCATGTATGAAGAAACTGGTGTATGTGGATGGAGATAAAGAGGTTTTTTTTTTTTTTTTTTTTTTTGTATTGTCTCTCGTAGCGTGAGTTCCGGGAACTTTTGCTACTTAACCGGTCAATGGCGAGACCTAGGCCTCCAGCCAGGCACTTTAGTACTAAGCAACACAGCTAAGGGCACCCCCTGTGGGGTACGAACCTCGGCTTAGGGCGTTGCTGGATCGCAAGCTAGGGAGCTGGGCTGGACTGTTAATTTTATTTATATATTATTTGGGGGCGGGATTTGCGTGTCAGGCTCGGCGCGGGCCGGCGTTTGCGGTGGGGGTCGGGGGGGAACATTACGGCTTATTCGCGTCGAGCCTCGTCGGCGAGGACGGAACAGTGGTCGGTTTTGTGTAGTGTTGGTATGTTTTTGTCGGGCGTCCTGGAGGACCTTTATGTCGTCATCCGGTTCGATGACGGCGTGTCTTGGACGCCTTATCTTCGAGATAAGGGAAGGAGTGTATCGGGCGGCCGATACGACGAGGGGGTTGGGGTGATTTACAGCAGAATCGAAATGACGTTTGGACAGTTTTTTCAAAAACTGTTTTATAGTGGGGACTTTGAGGTCAACGTGGAGTTGACTATTACGCATGTACCACGGGGCACCTGTGGCTCTCCGGAGAAACCGGCTTTGGAGCACTTGCAGGGGGTTAAGTGTTGACTTGCTAGTGTGTGCGAACACTACACCCGCATATGTCATGATTGGTCGAATGCACGTCGTGTAAATCCTCACCTTGGATTTCAATGAGAGTTTACTTCGCGCATTCAACATGCTGTGAAGTCTACCGAGCGCGAAGGCGGCTCGCGCGCGTACCGCCTTTACGTGGTGACGGAAAGAAAGGCGTTGATCGAGGATCACACCCAGGTATTTGGCTTTTTCTTCCCATGGAATGGGTTTGCCGAAGAGGGTGATGGGGGCTACCCGTGGGCGTTCGAGGCCTTTCCAGAATAGAATGGCTGCGCTTTTGGTGGGGTTCACTTCAATTCTCCATTTCCGGAACCACCGCCCCAGGGCTGTGACCGCGCATTGGAGGTTGTCGTGAATTCCCTCGGGAGTTCTACCTTTGTAGTAGATAGCCGTATCATCGGCGAATAGAGCGCTTTTAACTCGTCTATGGAGGGGAATGTCGCTAGTATAAAGCGTGAATAGGAGTGGCGAGAGCACTGAGCCTTGCGGGACTCCTGCTCGTATGGGATGGGGGGAAGAGAGTGTGCCCTCGACTCTGTAGCGGAAGGAGCGGTTCGACAAAAAGTCCCGTACTATGCGTACTAGACGGTCCGGCACGCCCAGCTGGTACAGCTTGTATATTAAGCCGTTGTGCCTACCCGTAAGGAGCATACCCGTGGTATAACCGAGTTGGAAGCCGCTACTGACGTCTTCCACTATACGGTGGACTTGTTGGACACAAGAGTGTTTGGTTCGAAAACCGAACTGTTGGTCAGGTATGACTTTCTTAGAGTCTGCAAAACTCTTTAATCTATTGTAGATAAGTCTCTCGTAAATCTTGCCAAGGACGTTGAGGAGACTGATGGGGCGATAACTGGAGGCTTCGGTCTTGGGTTTCCCTGGCTTGGGAATACCTATGACCGTTGCACTTTTCCAGGATTGGGGGAAAAAGTTGTTGCTCAGTGCTGCATTGAAGATGGCAGTGAGCAAAACTATGAGATAAGGGGAGAAGAGTTTGATAACTCTATTAGCGATCCCGTCGGGACCTGGGGCTTTCCTGGGGTGAAGATCCTTGATCACTTTCCGGACTTCGTCCACCGTGATTGGGGCGATAGGGTGGTCTGGGTGTTCGGAGGGTGGGTGGGATAGTTTGCTTTCGACCTCGGCGTCCACCTTCTTGAGGTGGCGCTGATCTACTGGCAAGGTGCTGGGCGTACATTGAGCCTCGAGACTGTCGGCCAGGCACTGGGACTTCTCGTCGTCGTCAAAGGCGGGCCCTTGATTTGGACGAGTGAGTGGAGGCATAGACGAAATTTTGTCTGATTTAAGTTTCCGTTGGAGATGCCAAAAGGCCAAGTGACTCGGTTCAAGTTCCCCTAGGAACTTGTTCCAGCGAGCGTCTCGCAGGTCTTTCATGCGGTATCTCAGATTGCGCTGGAGTGACCTCAGAAAGGTGCGGTTCGCTTCAGTCGGGTGAGCTCTATGCGCTCGGAGGGCGGCGTTCTTTTCCGTCACCATTTCACGCACGTCATCGGGAAGTTTCCAGCGATGGTCTTCCATCACCGGAACTTGTCGTGAACAGGCGTCCACGGCTGACTGTACGTGAGCTGTGAGGGAATCGACCGCCTTTTGAGTGTCGGCTGCCGACTCTATGAGGGGCGGGATACTATCTAAGTGAACAGATGAAGAGGACTTGAGGAGTTCCTCCAGTTTTCTCCAGTCTGTTATCTTTTTCTGAGGCGGGGGCTGACCTGAGTCCGGGGGGCCTAGTCGGGGGGAGAGCGCTAAGGTAACAGGTCGGTGGTCGGAATCTAATTCGTCGTGCGACCTCAACGAGTGCAAACGGAGGTTTACATTCTTGATGATCACAATGTCTAGTACGTCCGGTCGGTGGTTGATATTCTCGGGGTAGTGGGTGGGGTGCATAGGCGCAATGACGTCAAATTCGAGGAGCCCACTGAGGTCCTCCAATTGGCGTCCTCTGTTATTTCGTGAGTGGCTGTTCCAAGCATCGCTCTTGGCATTCAGGTCACCCGCGATAATAACTGAGCTACTGAGGTTGATGAGGACTTTGATATCAGCTTTGATATCGGCCGTCGAGTTAACAGGTGAACAGTATGCAGAGACTATCGTGATCGGCTGATGGCCGGTCATTCCTAATCGACAGATCGAGGTCTCTATGTGGGAGAGGGTTGGTGGTTGGATCGGGATACAGTGCAGGGACCTCTTGTAATAGATCAAAGTACCGCCGAGGGCGGATCGAGATCTATCATTGCGAACTACGCAGTAGTTTGCAATTCTAGGGTCTCGGTGTGATGGTTTCAAGAAGGTTTCCTGCACTAAGAAAACGTCGATATTGTTGTCGCGGAGGAACGCGGCGATCTCTTCCTTTTGGCTGTGAATGCCGTTGGCATTAAAGTAGCCAATTGAAAGTTATCGGGGTTTGATTCTGCTGCTTACGTTTGAGTCCATTATTGGTTGGACGAGAAGGTAGCCAGGGACTCTGATACATCGGCGTAGTCGCCGAGCACTTTGAGGAGGGCCAGAGGGTCCTTCCGGACGGCCCTGAGGCTTCGTGCCATCTCGTTAACCCTTGAGAGGTTGACGGTGGAGAAAAGATCCGCCAGGAATGCCATGTTGGCGGAAGTTTCAGAGGGGGAGGAAGTGGGCTGGACCGCCTGGGGTCTACGCGGGGGAGTAGCAGCCTGGGGCTGGGGCTGTTGAGGTTTGGCGGTGGAGAGCGACGGCAGAGGTGTAATCTGCGGGCTCGGGGCCGCTGAGGGGACAGGGGGTGACGCTTGTGGGAGGGGTGGAAAATCCCTCGGAGGGAGGGCCCTCCACGGGGAAGGTCGGGTTGGGGCGGGTTGCGCAGACCGGTCGTGGTCAAGAGGGCAGCCCCTCTTGACCACGACCGGTCTGGGTTTGGGGGCTTTGGGGCATCCCCTGTAATTGGCCGGGTGGCCTTCTTGGCGGCACAGCACGCAACTAGGGGGCGAGTCGGCGAGTGTGCGGTCCTTAGGGCGCGAGCAGTCGCTCGTCCCATGATCGCCCAGGCACTTGACGCACCTGGGTTTCGCGTTGCAGTTACGCGAAGCGTGCCCGTATAGTTGGCAGTTGTGACACTGCCCTATAGGGCCGGCCTTGTGGGGGGTTTCAACCCTTATGCCAGACAGGTGGCATAAGGTTTTTATCTTAAAGACGGCTTTGCCATCGGGGGAGTTCTCGCAGATGGCGAGAACCATGTTGAATGCCTCTGCGGCATTTTGTCGGTGCATGCGGTGCACCTCCTTCACCGCGACATTCTGAGCCTTCAGATCATCTTTGATCGACTCGGTATCGATTTCGCGTGGGACGCCGCGGATGACGACCCGGAGTAAACGGTCCTCCGGCAGATCATAAGTGTGGTATTCCACACTTCTGGCCTGCAGGAGCCTCGTGAAGGCTCTGAATTCGGTCGAATTCGGGAGGTGCACCTTAATGCCTTCGGCTGTGGCCGTGGCACGGGTGAAGGTGATTCGGTTGGTTTTACACCAACCGGAGATTTCCGTCCACTTGGACTTAGTGTGGACGAAAACGGGGGGGCAAGAGCGCTCCTTCGTCGAGGAAGGCCGCGTAGGTCGCGGGACGGGGGAGAGCCGGCTAGCCTGAGGGGCTTCGGCTTCCGGAGTGGCGAGGGGGTCGGGGGAGGGGGGTGCCGGGGAGGGGGCTACCGGGGAGGACTGTGCGGAGGGCACGGGCACGGTTTTGGGGGCTTTAGTCGGGGGGGAAGGTGAGGTTGAGGCCTCTTTCTTTTTAGCGCGTCTGGCGCGCTTCTTGGAGCCCGTGACGGGCGTGAATTCGTCCGAGGAACCCTCGGACGACTCGGATTGTAGTGACTCCATTTCGGAGTCTATGATGACAGAGTCGGGGGACAGGGGGGAGTCTTGAGACTTGTTGGCCTCATTTGTGACGTCATTAATAGCGCTCTTGTCGAGCGCTGCTGCTGCGTCGGCAGTGGAAGTACCCGCGTTTACGTCGCGGGTAAATTCGTCAAACTGACGTCGGAGGGTGGGCACGGCTTCTAAGAGCCGCGCGAGAAATGCCACTGAGGCTTGGGGATCCATACTTATGGACGTGACGTTGGGCGAGGGAAACGTGTTTCGGGGCGCGGTCGCCCAGGGGAAGAAACACGCAAAGAAACCCCTGGTGACTTAACGTTGGGAGACCGATCCCCGGGGGGTTGACCCGGGGGTGTGTAATGAACCCTCCCTGTCGGGTGTAGACAGGGAGGTGAGTGTGCCTATGGTGTGAGCCCTAAGCTTGTATTCCCGCTGCCAGTCTTATTGTGCAGCGGGTTCCTGACAGTTCCTGTGTAGAGAGCACTAGTCCGTGGACAGTGCCCAAACTAACACCGGAGGATAGGAGGTAAGGGATAGGTAGGGTGGGCGGTGGGTGATAACCAGGCGCGACTAGGGTAGACCCCAAGGCCGGTGAACCTGGTCCCGTCCGTTTGTAGCCTTACCCTGAAGGGGCAAGGCTAAGAGCGCAACGGGGCAGCGCCCCACTCGGTTTCGTTGGCACCGTTTGGTTTCCACCGAGTGACCACGAAACTGTGGATTTTCCCAGAAGGGGACAAATATTATTGTCGAGAAACAAGAATTGTGATTGTTGTTGCCTTGAAAAAGGCGACCAACAATCACCACGTGCGGTGCGTAGCGGCTAGCTAACGCGTGGCGATTTGCGTAGCGGCGGGGGTGGCTTCTGCCGGTCGTAACGGGCGCAGAGCGCGGGAGCGGTGGGAGCACACGTCTGCTCGGTACGGCGGAGATAAAGAGGTCTGATCCGACCTCTTTAATAATGAATAATCCGCTAAGCTAATTTTGACTACCTTATGATGGCTTGACTCAGCGTAATGATATAATATTGTTAATAATCAGAAATGGTTCCTAACAATATATATCCTCACGCCTCCCCACAATGTTCCTCTTAGGGGTAGGCAGAGGTGTATAGGTAATACTTATACACCCACATTCCGCCAGAGATATATTTTGGTGCCAACATGACAGATGGTGAGTCCATCTGTCACGTTGGCACCAAAAATATACCTTGTATCTATAGACGTGGTAGAATTACGGCGATGGACTAACACCTTTGAATTTCTTCTCAAACGTTTGCAGACTTCCTCTCGATGTTTTCCTTCACCGTAAAGCTCGTGGTGTGAATAATTACTGTTCAGAAAACTCATTGGTACAGTTGGTATTGGAACTTGCAATCTTTGTGTTTTAGGCAACAACTTGAATCGGCCACTGTTTTGTACACGTACGTATGTACATTGTTTTGTTTAAAAATGTTATATACATCTTGAGTAAATGCCAGTTTTTGTATAATTTACAAAGCAAACGCACTCAAACCAGAGCCTTCAAACTAATGTTTAGTACATTTGGAAATCTGATGATGATGATGAGATTCAATTAACTTCCAAATCCTTATGGCCTGCGTGTCTAATTAGATTAACCGTTTGGACCGTAACTTAAAAAATACACTACCAATTATTTCTTCTATATTGAGGAACACAAAGAGGTCAAAATCGCATAGCCGATTTAAAATTGGACCGAGCGAGGAATGTCATTAATGAACATTAGAATCAAGGCTGGCTATTGTGCAACTGTCTTTGTTGTAACGCCTACATACAAGTTCTTTAGCAACAAAAAGAGGTTGATGAATCGCTGACAAATCCCAGCCCTTGTGTGGTTGCTTTATTTTCGAACCTACAATGGGATCACAGCTCTTTGGTAAATGACCACCTTCCATGTACAGTCGAAAACTGATGACCATTTTAACATATCAATTAGCGAGGCTCATTACCATCGTATGATGTAACCTGCCCATCTCGTATGTCCGACCACTTCATGGTATACGAATATAAAGCGTTTATTTGTTTTACCGTGGTAAAGAGCCGTGGTGGCCGAGTGGTTCGAGCAGTTGCCTACGATGCAAAGGTCGCAAGTTCGAATCCCGACTGTACCAATGAGTTTTTCTGAACTTAAGTACAGTGATTAGTCACACCACTAGCTGAACGGTGAAGGAAAACATCGAGAGGAAACCTGCATACGCCTGAGAAGAAATTCAAAGGCGTAAGTATAGTCGTGCTGGAGTAACGGCGATGGACTCGCCATCTGCCACGTTGGCACCTAATATACCTCTGGCAGAAAGTGGATGTGTGGGTATTACCTATACACCTCTGCCTACCCCTTCGGGGTCCCTTGTGGAAAAGGCGTGAGGATATATTATTATTATTTCATTTGTTTTACATTAATTCCCGTTGAATACACCAGAACGCAACAAAGAACATGAAACCGACGAGCATGTATGAAGAGGCTGATGAATGTGGACGAAGGGAAAGAGTTATGTAAACCAGAGAGAGATCTTTCTCATATTGAACTTTCAGTCATTCATTGCATTTGGATAACTTTAATCACAATTAATGTATACAATATTCAACCAATCATCTACTCACACATCCCATTCCGACTTTAGTTTCGAGAAAGCGTTGTACACAACTCGTAAATTAATTGCACGCCCTCCTTATCTTTCTTCATAGAGTTCGTCTACTTTATATTCACACCTAGATAGGTATTAGGTGAATGAGAATATTTAAAAGATTTCACGACCTAATTTTATAAATTTATGATAACATTAATACTTTTCGTCTATAAAATACATATTTCTTCTCTTCTTTCTTTCTTCTGCCTCCTTGTTTTGCTTATGTATATGTAATTTTAACTCAAATTGATGTATTTCGAACCCAATTTACGGCGGCAATAAATTATGCAAAATGTCAGAGCAAATGACAGGACATTTATATAAAAGAGTTGTAGATGCATTTATCGATAATCCGACATTATCAGTATAATATTTAGCGTGTGAGTTTAATTATATTTAAATGCTCAGATCTTAAGTGTAAAAAACCAAAGAATCTTTGTAAATTAATGCCAAAAAAAAAATTGGAAACTTAGTACCTATACATCAAACTTAATAAAAGTCACTATACGATGAAAATTTCTTCATTAAAAAGGTAAAGTTTGTGATAACTTGTAACATATACCATACGAGATACTTTACTCTTGTTAGTATTTTATAGGACAGGCGAACGATCCTGTTACCAACACTTAAATTAATTAGATAGATATAGAATATTGGAGCTTAATATTTTCCCGTTACCACTATAAAGGATGAATTATTATACACACGTTAACCAAGCAGGTCTAAAATAAATGCTATTATTATAAAAATAAACAATCGATATGTCGATATTCAATATTTAAGCAACACTATTATTTCTTTATCTGCAAGCCGTAACCTCTCTCACCGTGTTTATTTTTCGTGATTGAATGGATCTTCGAGGGTCTCTGTAGAAGGATCTTTGCATCTTGATCGTGAAGAATTGCCCACGTCAAGTATTATAAGGCGTGGTAATATTAAAGACTGACCTTGAACAAAATCTTGTGTACAACTGCCATTCGAAACGTTATTTGAACTTGCGAGGATAAATAACATGAGAACATGTCTGTCAAAGGCGTGTATACAATAACTCATTCGTTTGGTTTTCCTTTATGCTTCGCACGACGTGTTAGATATGTAAACTTGCAACTTTGCTGCAGGTATACAGAACAGGCCAGTTAATATATTTTACCTGTATAAAGTTTTTGTTCTACCAAATAATAAATTCAAATGATTTTATGTATATTTGACTAATCTAATTCTGTCATCGATAAATATCTTGACTTTTTACTTTTTATTGTTTTAATTTATTGCCTAATTTTTTAAACCACTTAGGTTGCAAACTATTATACCGTGTCTGATGATAAGCGAGAACTGCGTCTAAACGCTTCCATACCAGGGGCCAGAATCGTCACTATTTATGAAAGTTGGTAAGAGTCCCGGATGTAGGGAGAAAAGGTTCATACAGATGTTCTTTACTAGAATTATAACTAAATAACAGTATAATAAGCAATACATACACAGTATTTGTTCATAATTCTAGATAATATATCTATATAGAATAGATATCTAGATAATTAAGTCTAGCCACCGGGCAATGATGAATTGCTTAGAATTTACATTGTTAATTCCTAAGCAGCAATTAGTTTTAAACTTAAGTGTAATAAACATATAAATGATTATACCTTAACAACGGTTCATTTTATTAGCAGTATAAAACCAATCATTTTATATCCTTAACGAAGTAATATAATATTATTAATAGCCATCTACGTAATACTGTAAGTATGTTATCCGATATCCATCAACTAATTTTATTACGGTTGAAACGAGAGTTAATATATACTTAGCTATAAAATAGGAGCAGTACCAGGTCTTCAAAAGGTGGGCAAACCCCTGTCTGTCATTCTGCCTGTAAAATGCTTTCAGTTTTGGTATATTATCAAAAAAATCTTTATATTTAGGTGTCTACGTGTCAGGTTTTGCCTTCCATCTTCGAATCAATCGTCATTTCTGTTCTGGGGTTTATCAATTATCTGATTGACATTCAAACATTAATTATACAGATATTCGAATATGCTTATATTTAATTTCTATACGTGATATAAAAATGCGGTTAAAGACAAACATATATTTACATGACTTTCAGTTCAGTTTCAGATATAATTTTCCATCAAGATGCTGTCAAACTGTAGGTTTCGCCTGAAGGGGTCTCTTGATTTGAGGCGTTTATTACTTTTCTGGCAGGTATAGACAGTACCATCCACGAAGACTCGCCCTACTATTCTTCCTTATGTAGGTGTGCAACCTTCCACTAATGCTTGAGTATTATCGGTACACACTGATTAGCTATGCGTGCATACGCACACTACAATTAATAGACTAGCGACATACTCCCCGCATCCGCAACTCCTTCGACTACTAATTGGTGGGGCGCATCTTCGTGGATGGCACTACCTATATCTTAAACATCATTTGCAAAGCTGTCATAGGTGCCAAACCAACCTACTCCCATCCCCCACGTGACCGCAATTTTAAATGTAAACAATTACCATATCGATAAATCTATCAATTCATCCATCCACGGCAGGGCATAGGCCTCCTCTCCAGCATATCATTAGCAGAAATAGTTTTGCTTGCTATTGCGACGAGCGGAACCCCTACAGTTAGCACGCCTAAAAAAGTAAGCGATAACATACTCCATAAATAATGCAGTAAGTACTACATGAAATTAATATTCTGAAAAGTTTCGTTATAACCCCAGTTTTACGAACACAAATATTATTAAATCTTCTGTTTTCAATGAGATCCTACTCCTCTTCATGGCATGTTGAAAACTCATACGTGTACGGCCACGTGTAATATTTAATTCCAAAAGAAATCTATATGTATAGAAATTAATGTTTTCTGTGTGTTCTTTATAGAATCTTAAATCGATCGAATCGATTTTAATGAAACTTTCTTCAGGTGGATTCGAGAATGGTTTAGATTTACAATTGGACCCGATAGATGGCGCTGCGATCGTGTTATAAGCAACTTTAATGTTTTCTCCTAAGCGAAGCTGGGCGGCACAGCTAGTATTCCATATAATCAATTTGTCTTCGTCCTTCGCGCTGATTACAGATAACTATGGCAATTCGAATAAACCCCTAAAAAAGATCTTGAAGATGTGAACGACAAAGTAGAGCTCTCTCTATTCTAAAAAGAGCTCCACTCTAATCTTTCTGCCTACTCCGTGAGGGAGAGATGATATTATGTATATTTGTAAAATGAATATAAGTGTCTGATTGCCTAAATGGAATCTCAGACTACAACAAAGTTGGCAAGTCGCACTAGAGTAAGAGTGAAGTAGATATCATTTCGGACTCTATTTACTCATACAGAACAATATCCTCACGCCTTCCCACAAGGGTCCCCGAAGGGGCAGGCAGAGGTGTATAGGTAATACCCACACACCCACTTTCCGCCAGAGGAATATTATGTGCATATCGTAAGTATTATCGTAACTAAAGCTACACACCTGTTTTGTTTGAAATCATGTACGGTTTGATGACGTCACATGTACCTGCAACTTATTTATCGTAAAGTAGTCGACAGTAGCAGTAAGCAGTGTTACTGTAATATCTATAGCGGGTAATAAAGACCTTGGCCGTGACCACATAGTCATGCCGGCAGCGGTTCTCCGCTCACACCCCTCCAGTGTCCTAGACTAACTACCTAATACAACTGCGCAGAAGTAAAATAAGTAAATATATGATTATATTCTTCGAATTAGGTACTTTTGCTACAGCAGCAAAAGTACCTAATTCGAAGAATATAATCATATATTTAATATATGTATAGTAGAGGAGCACCCATAATTTGTGTGGAATAAGTTTTGAAGATATTAATAAAAGCCGTGGTGGCCGAGTGGTTCGAGCAGTTGCTTGCGACACAAAGATCGCAAGTTGGAATCCCTACTGTACCAAAGGATAACATCGAGAGGAAACCTGCATACGTCTGAGAAGCAATTCAAAATGCGTACGTATAGTCGTGCTTGAGTAACCGCGTTGGACTCGCCATCTGTCACGTTTGCACCTAGAATATATCTCTGGCGGAAAGTGGGTTTGTGGGTACTACCTATAAACCTCTGCCTACCCCTTCAGGGACCCTTGTGGGAAGGCGTGAGGATTTATTTATAATGTATTTTCCGTAGGTTTATTTAATTGGATTAGCGAGAATAGATACTTTTTGTTAAGTATTATTGGCCACTCCTCCTTTAGGCTACTTCGTTCCATTTAAAATGAAGATTAAAGATTTTGACCAAATTGATATTCTAATAAAGATCGTTGTTTCCTTCTACTGTTGCGTGATCTATGATTGAGTAGCATTGCGTCTCGCTTGGCCGCAATTTTACGTCGCAAAATTACTGTCGCGTCGCTTGTGTAATGCCGTGCAATGATATATCATTTGAAGCTTCTATGGTACTGTCATTGGCATGTCGTGTGCATTTTTATAAATCACCACCATATTAAGCTAACCGATACCTTGGCTTTTTTAATTCAAGATTATGACTTATATTTGGCTATATAATATGTTAGTGTAGATATGTAGATATAAAAATGTTTAAAAGCCATATTTTAACGAATAAATTCGCGGAATCATTTGTAGATGGCTGCAAATATTGATAAAAAACTAGCTATATCCAACAGAAATAACGACAGTCAAATACAGGAAGTTGACTTTCTTCTTGATGAATAGTTGGCCTATTTAAATCCAGGTTATAAAATATATAAGCTATTGCTATATACATGTAATCTCTAATCCATTTATTTCTAAATCTGTTCATCCGTCCGAATGATTATACAACAATCAACCACACAAGTTTCATAAATTCAATTATAATGTAAGAATGCTTAGTCCAATAAAATCGTATTTAAGACAAGTTTAGTATATATTGTAAATTTGTAGGGATATGCACAGCTAACATACCTTTTAACATACGTTGTTTTGAAACACAACAATAGTAAAATATTTCATGAGATACTTAAGTAAATGTTCGAGAACAATATGTTTGTGAACATCTTTATCAATAACACTTTTATTAATTAAATCTTTACCCAGTTGTTTAAGTAATTTTAAATAGAGACCTTAATGAATTGAACTCGCAAATTCCTATATATTCTTATATGTTGTTGTAATGCACGTAACGTTAATCAAAGCAAACATAAATAGGAAGAACAGGTCCTCATAGCCTCCCATAAAAACATCGTGGACCAGTGAGGTACTTTAGAAGTGCTTGTCCGTAAGCAGCTCGGTAGGATGTTAGTTTTTGCCCAGCCATTGCAGTCGACCGGTTCGCATCCTGCTTGTCCCGTGGCCACTAGTTATACAACATTGTTTGTCCAAGTACCTTTATAAAATACTGGTTGTGCCTTACGGTTCCTACCGCGTAAAATTTTATTTCATTCGTAGATCTTAAATCTGCAACTCTAAACAGAACTAGCGCTCTCTGCTTACTCCATAAGGGACTCTGCGTGATGATATTCAGTAACAAAGTTTACATTAATATAAACTATTGACCAGAGTCACCTTTTAAGCATGTAATGCATGTGTTAGGAGGCCCTGCTCTTCTTAATTACTAGTATGTATGTATATATCGACTAAGTGCTAATTTTGTTGACAAAAATGTTTACATTTTCAATGAAATACATTTAATTTACTTGCATGAATATCCAATTTTGCGAATTGAAACAATAAGATTCACATAGCACTCTTGCGCGCTCCATCAAAAAGACCGTCAAGTCCATACGCCCCTGACAGCTGTCAAGTGACAGTGACATACATGAAGTATAAATTATACCTATATGTATTTTGTTTTTCTTTTATACTTCAGATATTTCAGCGCCGTTACATTTACGTCACGTACAGTTACAACATTAACGAGCGATCAAGTCGCATTTTCTTCAAATTAAAAATAAATGATTTGCATGAAATAATGAAACAAAGATTGCAATTTCAAATCCCTACTCTACCGATGAGTTTTTCTGATCTGTACAGTGATTTTTCACACCCCTAGCTTTTACGTCAACACCGAGAGGACGTCTGTATACGTTTGAGAAGACGTTAAAAGATGAATGAATAATGTTCGATAAACGGTGATAGACTCGTCATATATTACGTTGGCACCTCAATAGGTTTCTGGTGAGATTACGGAGTAGTACTCCTCTGCCTAATCCTTCGGGATCCCTGTTGATACTCATCCTACGTAAATAATTTCTCCTATATTTGACTCTTAAACTTATCATACAAGTGTTTCTCTAGTTGTCTATGTTAATGAAAATGTTGTTATATATGGCAAATATAATTCTCATATGATATTTTTCTCTTACAGATATGTAACGCTCTAATGGGAAAGCAAACGCCAGATGTCTACGACCTGTCCGTCACGACACAGAAATGTGCTAAATTCGTCGAACCAAGACAAACTTGACGTGACGAACCTCCATTAAGTTGTTTGAACTGAGTGTGCCACAGTCATCGCCACAAATATTATGTGTCATCATAAAACTAGGACGGAGCAAAAGGCTTACTCCAAACTCTTGTTTTCAGTAAATGAAATACATCAATAGTTTTTATTTACACTGTCGTGTGAATAGTTAACGGGAGTTTTTATTATTGCTTATTTATGTGCAATACAGGCATTGCAAATTAACTTTGAATATATATCCCAAGATGTATTTGCGTGGCAAAGTAATGACGAGCCCTTCTAAATCTCAAATAATCGTTAAGGGTGTTTAAATACCAGCCTTAGTACCAAGTGGTGAAAATGACAATTCATTACGAAAATTCTAACGTGCTAACTCAAAAAACGGTAGACGTCGTCTATAAATGAGAAGGGAATTAATACCTCAAGTCTTATCGTTTACCTTTGGATAGGGTATAAAAAAACTACCGTTACTTCTCAGGCACATAAATTTCCCAAATTTCATAATCCGAATTTATTATCGTGACAGCGTTGAATACAAATAGTTGGCGTGCCATTCCGAGTGACTTGTCAGGCTAAATCTGTCAGGTTGATCTGACAATCAGAATTCTATGAACACTACTGATCGTTGAAAAAACATATTTTTATACATTCAAATTCTTGAGATTTAGATCTCAAATTTTAATGATACGATTCTCAGCTTCGTAACAAATAAGCTACATCGACAATTTCCGACATTTAAATCCGCGGCCTCCATAGCTCCCTGAAAGGGTAAGCGGAGATATCAGTTATTTTCGTCAGTGACATTTTTTTGATGCCAACGGCTATACAAACATCTTTGAGTTTCTTCTTGATTGTATGCTTCCTCACGATGTTTTCTACCACCGTTAAACTCCTGGTGTTTTATATCAATGTGCTGTATAACGTCCGATAAACTGATTGGAACATACCGCTGTGGTTCCAACTTGATTTCACAAAGAAGCCACTCGGCCACTACGGCTCTTAATATGATGTATATGTATGTATATATTTTAAAATGTAGCATCGTATATATTATCATTAAACAAAATAAAGTACACTCATAAAAGAAACCATAATGCCCTAATCTTCGTGCTAACAAACATCTTTGTTCGTAGAAAAGCACATTTATAAGCAGTAAACACAAAAATGCGATACCACTTCATAGTTGCTGAGATTCGAGTGTCGAGGTCATTACTCTGAGATTTTATGTGGGTCACTCCGGCCCTGCGAGTTTTATCTCGAGAACAAAAAATCGCACAGATTATAGAAGACAAAAACAAATTGTATGAGAATTTATTAACATTGGGAATTCCAACATCGGTCATTGACTGAGGAACGTGGACATTGGAGTGATTAAAGCCTCCAATTAATAGACTTTCGCTTAAGAAATACTGGTAAGAAATGAACAGGCGAACAATTTATTTTTTTATTAAAAGCTTGTTTTTAGTGTAAGTACCTGATATAGTTGATTATAAATTCCGTATTATACTAAAATGTACATTACTATAACGCTACATTAATGAGATAATTGAAACACATGCATGAAGAATTATAAGTCATTCCTATTCATTTTAAAAGGCGCAATATATAATGTGTATGTCATTAAAACGGTCTGAAAAATACTTATAGCAAATTTACTAGCTTAAGAAAATAAGTAACGACGGTATATTATTTAAATTAAGGCAATTTTACATATTCAATATTCGTCGTTTTCGTAATTCTAAACCAAGACACAAGCGGTGTCAAATTCAAAAGTTCTATATTTAAATTCAAACATATGTGTATATTTAAAAATAATCAACACAAATGCACAGTATTGGTGTCTTCCACACAAACATCTAAACATGGAATGAATAATGGAACCAATTCAAAAATGTTACTGGGAAAATTACTATAAGGAGTTATGTTAAATTTAATGTGATAATTTTTTCACGTTGAATACTATTAAAGTGCTTTATACTGAGCAGAAGGTTATAAAATATGTGCAAAGGCCCTTAAACAGGCAAAGAACAAATCATAACATTTCTCTTGAAAAGAGATTTAGAGAGTAGTTACCACATAGGACTTTCATCCCTGAAATTCTCCCCAAACATATGCAGGTTTTCTCACACTATTTTCCTTTACTGTGAGCTCTTGGTGTAATAACTCACATCAGTTTCATATAAGCTCAGTAGTTGATACCAGGGTTTGAATCAGATTATCCACACTCATATATTTTGTCATTTTTAGTAATATCGATGATATATTCTATAAAATGTATGGGAATGGTACCCAAAATATAGATACCTATAAACCTGCTTTGGGTATGGAAGAATGGTGGCTTTAATTAATAAGATATTACAAAGTATATCATTTGTATCAAATTTCAAATGACATAAGCGAGAGAAACAGACATAGGGGTTCCGCCGGTACGATAACCCTAAGACGCCTTTAATGCAAAGCAGAGTATGTACAGTAGCCTTCAGTATTGATCTTTACTAGTTATTGGTTACCACAAAGATCTATTAGCAAATTTTCCACCAATGTCCTAGATTCCATGTACATAGTATTTACACCGGAGGTTTTTTTCTCAAGCATGAGTATACAAATAACGAGCTGGCGCGAGGTCAATACTCCGCCAGTGGGTCACGAATGGGGCCCTTAATTCCTTGCTTAACTCCGCTTCCTCTTCCATTACTCATTTACTTTGTACTAGCTGTGCTCCGCGATTACACCAGCAATTTGATTTCATTGCTAGATTTTTCTGGTATAGAACATATCCTATGTTAACTTTTCAGACGAAGTGAAGTGTGTAGCAAGACAAACTATATTTTGTGCTGGAAACCTTTTATTTTACCAGCTTACATTGAGATTTTTTCCAACTTACATCTTACTGACGTCCTTTTTTCTAAGAGACAGTTTTTTTACTTGTTTGCCACTGTCAAAGGTAAAACCTTAAAAACTAAACTTTGACAGTGGCAAAAAAGTATAAACTACTTCGTCGTGTCGCCAACATCCTATGTATGCAAAGTTTTATCCAAACCTATTGAGTAGTTTTTACGTAAAAAGGATCAAATATACGCATTTATTGTATACAAGCGACCCGCCCCGGCTTCGCACGGGTGAAATGTAGATACTAATAATATGTAAAAAAGATTATATTTCAAGTACTAGTACTGAAACATAGTATGTAATATGCATAGTATGTATAGTACGAAATCTGTATCTGAAATTAAATAAAATAAATATATACATATTGCAGCATATTACATACATACATTTACTGAAAAGGAACACTGTTAAATACGTACAATATTATTTTTAAGAAATATACAGATTGCTTCAAAAAGGTATTGTGAATATATCCGCATGACGATACCATAAATGTTTATTAACAAGAAATGGATTTTGATATCTGATAAATAAATAAATTATTATTATTATAAATCAAATAACCCCAAAGATTACAAAATGGAAAAAATATTTAAGGGAGTAATTTTCACTCCGACACAATGTTTTATGAGTTTTTCAAAAACTATTAATGTGATTAAAAAAATTAACGCAGTCTGATCCTACATGTATAACTTATCGTTACAGCAGATTTTATTCGAAAATAAGCTAAAAAGAGTTGACAACTTGGAATGTGTTAGTTTTATTTCATTCCCGTCATTGTTCTCTATCACATATCTGTCTAATAGGTATATATATAATAATAATAATAATAATAATAATAATAATGCATACATCTAAGATACATCTCTTAGATGTATGCATGGAGAGAGACCTTTTTGTGGCGAACACCATGTTCGACCACAAGAGGATTCATCAGTATACATGGGAACGGAAAAATGAGCGAAGCATGATAGATCTGTTTCTAATAGATCAGCGACTCAGAACACAGGTGATGGACACCAGGGTGTATAGGGGAGCCGACCTGGGAACGGACCACTTTCTAGTTATAACTAGAATAAGGGGTCTGTTCGCGGGCTGGCGATCCCGTGCTGGGGGTCCCTGTTCTGCAGTCGCAGACCGCATCAAAAGCTGGAAGCTTCAAGATGCGGCTATTAGAGACAGATATCAAGAAAGGGTATCTGAACAGCTAGCCTGTCCCCCGAAAGATGTGTTTGAGAGTGTCGATGTTTGTTGGCAGTTCCTGAAGTCCAGCATTTTATGCGCCGCGAAAGAGGTTTGTGGCATTTCGAAAGGGCGGACAACCAAAAATGGCGATGGTTGGTGGGATGATGAAGTGAAAGAAGAAGTTAAAAAGAAGAAGGATGCAAGGCAAGACATTTTGGCTATGTCCAGCTCAAGTGAAAGTATGAAAGAAAAGATGAAAGAAAAATATCGCCTGCAAAAAAATCGTACGAAGGAGATAACAGCTCAGAAGCGTGAGAGGTTCCAAATGACTGTAGACGAAAAACTGTCGCATAATTTCAAGGACAATGCAAAACTTTTTGGAGGGAAGTTAAGAAGTCCAGAAATTGTGTTACAGCTAGTAGTAGGATGAATGTGATTATTTCGAAGGACAATGACATACTAACTGACAAAACTGACGTCCTCAGGCGATGGAGTGAATTCTACAAAGATATGTATGATGATGATGCCGCTGATCTACTCATAGAGCTGCCTCCAACAGAATCTGTCGAGGATCCTAAAGCGGATAAAATAAGTATGGGAGAGATTGTAAGTGCGATAAGAAGTCTGAAATGTGGAAAAGCTGCGGGAATAGATGGGATTACGGCTGAGATGATCAAGTACGGTGGACCAGCGGTCTGGGACGTCATCTATTTGCTATGCAATCTTTGCTGGGAAAGGGGTGATGTTCCGGACGACTGGAGGCGAGCAGTCATCGTGCCTTTCTATAAAGGAAAGGGATCACGATTGGACTGCTCCAACTACAGAGCCATCAGCTTGGTCAGCTTAGCTAGTAAAGTGTACACGAAGATCCTGACGATAAGAATGCAAGAGCGATCCGAAAGGTTTCTCTGGGAATCCCAAGGTGGATTTAGACCAGGAAGAGGATGTATGGATCAAACCTTCTCGCTTCGCGGAATCGCGGAAAAGTTTTTGGATATTAACCAAAGGGTTTTCTGCGCTTTCGTCGACTTAGAGAAGGCATTTGATGAGTCGTACGAAAGGAACTCTGGGACGTGTTGCCTGGATATGGAGTGAGCAGTTCCCTACTGCATGCCGTGAAATCACTCTATAGTGATAGCGAGGCGTGCGTTAGGGTTAACGGTGAGATGTCACCCTGGTTTGATGTGAAGTCGGGGGTCAAACAAGGGTGTATCATGTCTGCCTGGCTGTTCATTATATATCTAGATAACTGTCTGAGAGCACTAAGAACGAACGGATGTGGAGTGAAAATGGGAAACTTAGTGGTCAACTGCCTACTATACGCCGATGACGCGGTTTTACTGGCGTCATCAGAGGGCGAACTGCAGTCACTAGTTACCATAATGAAAGAAGAATGTGAAAAGAAGGGGCTGCGCCTAAACGCTGGCAAGACTAAGGTTCTGGTATTCGAAAGAGATGAACAAGTGACCGAGTGTGCAATATCGGTAAATGGGCAAATTCTAGAGCAAGTGAATGAATTTGTATATCTTGGAAGCATGTTCACACGAGATGGAAAGTATGAAAAAGATATTGAAAGAAGGATAACTGCCGGAAATAAGGTGAATGGAGCCATGTCGGCGTTGATGGGCAGTAAAAGTCTGAGCAAGAATGCTCGAGTTGCTGTCCACAACGCGATATTGGTACCTACCTTATTGTATGGCAGCGAATCCTGGGTATGTCAGAGGAAGTATGAAAATAGCTTGAATGCAGTCGAGATGAGATCTCTTCGAAAAATGTGCGGCGTAACGATATTAGATCGAATCCGCAATGAAGAGATTCGCAAATCAACTGGCGTGAATGAGGGCGTGATTGTAAAGATGAAGAAAGGCATGTTACGTTGGTTTGGACACATAGAAAGGATGAGTGAAGAAAGATTGACGAAACAGATATACAAAGCAAAAG
The DNA here is from genome assembly GCA_945859725.1 of Drepana falcataria. Lineage (NCBI taxonomy): Eukaryota > Metazoa > Arthropoda > Insecta > Lepidoptera > Drepanidae > Drepana > Drepana falcataria. The sequence goes on from OX243926.1 coordinate 8,061,326, forward strand.
TGTGTGCAAGAAGAGGCAGAGGAAGGCCACGTTCCAACTACCTGGACCAAATAGATCGGACTCTCAAGGACGGGAACGTTAAGAGTACTCGAGACCGACGAGCATGTATGAAGAGACTGATGAATGTGGACGAAGCGAAAGAGGTATGTAAGTCTAGAGAGAACTGGCGCTCTATACTCTCTGCCTACCCCGTTAGGGACTCGGCGTGATGATATGCATGTATGTATGTATGTATAATAATAATAAGCCTTTTATTCCATGCAAAAAAAGGTATGATATTTACAAATTTCAAAAAATTTTTTGATCTAGATATATAAAAAAAGTGTGTTAGTTACTTATTTTAAAGAAAGGTTTAAATCTAGATATGCAAAAAAAGTTATGATAGTTACATATTTCAAAGAAATGTTTAAATCTAGATATATAAAAAAGTGTGATAGTTACTTATTTTAAAGAAAGGTTTAAATCTAGATATGCAAAAAAAGTTATGATAGTTACATATTTCAAAGAAATGTTTAAATCTAGATATATAAAAAAGTGTGATAGTTACTTATTTTAAAGAAAGGTTTAAATCTAGATATGCAAAAAAAGTTATGATAGTTACATATTTCAAAGAAATGTTTAAATCTAGATATATAAAAAAGTGTGATAGTTACTTATTTTAAAGAAAGGTTTAAATCTAGATATGCAAAAAAAGTTATGATAGTTACATATTTCAAAGAAATGTTTAAATCTAGATATATAAAAAAGTGTGATAGTTACTTATTTTAAAGAAAGGTTTAAATCTAGATATGCAAAAAAAGTTATGATAGTTACATATTTCAAAGAAATGTTTAAATCTAGATATATAAAAAAGTGTGATAGTTACTTATTTTAAAGAAAGGTTTAAATCTAGATATGCAAAAAAAGTTATGATAGTTACATATTTCAAAGAAATGTTTAAATCTAGATATATAAAAAAGTGTGATAGTTACTTATTTTAAAGAAAGGTTTAAATATAGATATGCAAAAAAAGTTATGATAGTTACATATTTCAAAGAAATGTTTAAATCTAGATATATAAAAAAGTGTGATAGTTACTTATTTTAAAGAAAGGTTTAAATCTAGATATGCAAAAAAGCATGATAATTACATATTTTAAACGAATGTTTAAATCTAGATAATGATATAGAAGTTTGTTTGCATGAACCCCTCCTCAAGTGAAGGTGAAGGCCTCCTCTAAAGAATACCATGTGTCTCTTAATGTTTCTTCTTTCTAGTTGAGTTAAGTATTTCTTGGGTTTATATTTCATTTCTTGTTACTGAAGTAGTTTGAGATGTCTTCTTTAGAGGGTTTTGGTCTTGATCTTCCACGGTGACCAGCCGGATTGGAAGATGGTTATCATTGCTTAGTTGAAATTAGTTTAATTTTGCATTGTTGAGCCGTTGAGGGAGGGGGGAGTTGGTTGCTATGAATGTAAGTAATTGGTTGTATAGTCGTTGGCTTGGTTATGTGTTGTATTGACGTTATTGTTTACTAAGTAGCTTAGAATGCTTGGTTTTAGAACTCTTCTAAAACTTCTGAGATACTGTTTGATCTGGGTATAGATGGGTTTGATTGTTTTATTTTATTTTTCTTGTTGGGTCTTGTTATACTATTACCAACTAGTGCTTGAGAATTGGGATCTGACTCTGGTGAAGTTATCAGTGTTATTTTGTTGTTTGATCTTAATATAACAAGTTTATCGTTTTTTATCATGACTTTATTTCCTTTCTCGCGCTCTCTATTTGCTTCTTCTCGTAGTTCTTTCCTTTTTTCTAGTATATATTTAGGGTAATCTGCGTCCAAGTAATATTGGGTGTCTTTTAATAATCTTTTTTGCTTGAGAATGCTGATCTTTGAACCAATAGGTATATATAGGTCCCTATATAGTGCCAATCTTTTGTGAGGAAAGGTTTATCGAATAAATGTAAGTAGCAGATATGTTTACAAAAATCAGGAGCTCGAAATTTGAAATTAGTTTTTTTTGAAGATTTATTATAATTTAAAGATCACAAGCTTTTAGCAATATAAAAATACTCAAATAAGTTTTCTGGTAAAACGACTCACTTAAAAACATGTGCATCAATCAAAATATATTAAAAATATATATTAAAGCTTATAAAATGAATAGGCAATAAGTCAAGTAACTATTTTATTAATATATAAAAGCTATGCTGACGTGATCATAATGAATAACGAAAACCCACCTCCAAATGAAAATGAATTGTGATCGTAGATAATGAACTGCTTGAAAGTTAATTTGAATAAATTTAAATAAAATCATTAGTATCTCATTGTTTATGAATAACCAAGACCCGTTAAACTGATAAATTAAGCAATATCAAAATGGGTATATGTACGTGTAGGTATGCACTACTCACGTGGTATAGTTAATACTGAACCCGTCTCCTGTGAGATTTGATTTCCACCCGTACCGAATATATATCATTCATATATACATATCGTCACGCCAAGTCTCTTAAGGAATAAAGAGTAGAGCGCCAATTCTCTCTAAACTCACACACCTCTTTCGCTTCATCCACATTCTTCAGTATCTTCATACATCTTCGCAGTTTTCGGGTACTCTTTTTTTTCGGGCGGGCGTTGCCATGCTGGTGTGCCTGATCTATTAGATCTAGGTCCGAAACACGGTCGTCCTCTGCCTCTTATGTCACACGATTTCATAATGTACTTATACTTGTTTCTTAAATGACAATATGTCTCTAATCCATAGGGTAGATAGCAGGTACCGGTTCGGTCTGCAAAGATAGTGTAAGATGTTCTAAATATTGTTAAAAAGTATTCAGTTTTGAATAAATATTTTGTTGTTTCTTCTGTGAGTTCTAAACTAAAAACTAAAAGGCAAGCTTTTAGATTGTTCTGAGACATGTTTTTTTGTTTTATTATTTAAGTCGTATTTTATTCCGAATTAGCAGGATTAAGGATGGAGTTTATACGAATGGCTTTGGTGTTAAATATCCTGCAATTCTAGAAGTAGTATTATACCCTATACCTTGCATCATCGAGTCGATAGTTGTTTGGTAAAACAGAAAACTTCTCGGACTTACATTACAGAAAAACTCAAATATCGTCCTTGTATTACTTGAAATAGCTTTTAATGTAATTATTTTCGTTTCAGTGAAGACCTAAACACTTCCACTCTTAACTCAGTTTGCTTTGTGGCGATTTGTAGCACATGGCTAGTCCTTCGCCGTTTCTGAAGCACAACTATACAAACTTACACTTATACGTACATCTTTGAATTTCTTCTCGAACGTATGTAGTTAAGTTTACTCTCGATGTTTTCCTACACCGCAATACTCATATTTTTATCATACATTGTTCAGTAAAGTAAGACTTAACTTTTACGATTACTCAAACAAACTATGGTTGACATTATTCTTTAAACCGGATAGGATAACAATATGTTGCTTAGAGAACCTACTATGATTTTTGTGTGTAATGCATTAGAAAAAAAAAATTATAAGAAATCTTTGCTGTAACATTTTAAATCTCCGCTCTGTTTATTCGTCTTTACGTCGCTACTATTTGCCCTAGGATAACTTCTCTTTAGCTATTAATAATTATTCACTAATAATACAAGAAGAATACAGGATATTTGTTGTTCCGGGTTCAAACTAAAGTAACAAATTAAATTGTTAAGATTTAAGCTTGTAGCTAAAGAGGACAAGAGAGGGCATTCACCTCAAACTTAGATGATATAACAATATGGAATGTTGGCATTATTTTATAATTTATTAAACCTCCTTTCGTCTATAGAAGGTTCCTTGTATGATTAGGAGATGTAATAACGATCCCTTTTTCCGGAGATATATTTAGTGCCAACGTGGAAGATGGACTTTACAAATACTTACGTACCGACCGGTCTATATACATGTCTAGTATTTTTATCATAGCGATGTATTAAGCTACGTTATATCATATTAAATCATCACACCCGAGTCTCTCAGTAGGTAGGTAGACTAAGCGCCTCTTTTCAAATTCATCTCAAATTCAAATTGTCTCTTAGCGTAGACCTAAACCTCTTTCGCATCAGCTCCACTCTTCTCCCTTCTTTTGATACATGCTCGCTGGCTTTGAGTACCTACTCTTGATGTCCCCATAAAGTATTCTAGCGAATTGAGCTTAGTAAATGGAACACTTTTTCCAAACACTTTTGCATGAATTTAATTAATTATATTTAAACTTACGGCTTTAGCCTACACTTTTATACATACATGATTATCTTTTTGGTAAACGCCTTCACTCATTCTTCATAATTATGTTCAATTAGACATACCTTCCTCATGTTAACAGTCACAGGTTCCTAAATCTACGCATTAAATGTATTAGAATAAATAGACATACATTATATACACATTCATTGATTATATTTACGAAATTATCTATTTTAATAATATTACGGTTATCAAAACGGCAACAACCATATTCAAAAATAATAGTTCAAGTATGCAAGTTCTTCATAAATAGAAAAATGTGCATTGTCCATGAATAATGAGACGTTTTATTCTACAATATATTTTGATAATGAGCCATGGAGTAAGCACTCGATGGTAGGAAATCACAAATATGTCCTGCTGGGTTTCTTTCGGCCTACAGAGCAAGCAGGAAGGAAAGTAACGCAAATCCTCAGCATAGATATTCGGCCTGTGTTGATAGGATTTATGGTGGAGAAGTGTAGGAGTTTACAAAATACTAGAAAACTTAAACGCATTACAGGAATATCAACAAAACAAAAAAATTTAGGCCATTTTGATTTCTTACTACTAATTGAATTTCACAAATATATCGTTAATAATTACCGTTCACGTACGTGTCCATATTAACATGAACATGATTATAAATGTCATCTTATTTATTTATTGATATAAGAAATAATTAAATGAACACGTTTATCCACACTAAGATAAACGAATCGAAGCCACCTGTTTGCTGGTAAAGGATAATGTATTTGCGGAAATGATAGCCGGGAAAAAACATTAGCCCATACCAGTCGCTTCCAAAGACAGAGTCTATTAATGATTCGTTTGAAAAACATTTTCATGCTTGATTAGAACTTTTTCATCAAGATAAATATTTATTTATAAAAAACAGTGGCATCTTTTGGCTTTCAAAGGAACATATAAGCAAGGTGTGTACTCTTTTTTATTTCGTTAGCATTAGGAATGTCCGGAATATAGATTAGAGTATTATATAATCCGAGAGGGCTATGGTGGAAGTATTACCCAAAACTTATAATTCCAATATTGAACGGAGAATTCCTTCGAGCCCTACCCCAATTACATTATGTACAAAAATCAAATATTCAGGTATAATGCTACCAGTAATATGAGAAAACAACTATTGAGAACTCTAGCCAGTCGAACATATCGTATTACAATATACACAGTACTAACTGCGCTGTTTGTTTGTTAATTAAGGCTAAGCAAGCATTTTAAATCATTTTCAATTAAACTTAAGTTCCCTCTATTAATGCTATTAACACAGGAACGATTTATAAATGCAAAAAGTTCAACAAAAATTGGTAAATCAAATAGGATATAGGTAATATACTTGTTATTTTACACGTACATTTTACATTCACTAGTAATGGTTATCAGGCTAGCTTGTCAGGGCTCACTGAGATCATAATATATCCAATGTTGGGTACAAAATGTAGACATATGAGAGTAGAGTATACAAAATGACAGAACTTCGTTATTTCCTTATCGTACTATGAGCTTTACGCTAGGAAAAACATCTTGAAAAATGCCCATATGTCTTGAAAGGAGTTTCTATACTAACATCATTCAAGATAAAGCAGTGTAATGCCTCAAGTAGCACTTATTTAATGACATCGATCTAGTTTCCATCAATCATACAGACCTATGGCTACAACATATCTATGCAATAATCTGTTGCAATAAATTGCTTGGCCACCAGACTATATCGTATTGTACATGCTCAAAAGTTGCATTTTGCAAATGGAATCTAAATGATTGATCACCACAAGGATATATTCAAATACTTTGCACCTTGGGGTCATTATTAAGGACGCAATGTGCTTCTGTCAATTGCAAAACGAAAAGAAAGATAGGAAATATGTATCGGGAAAGGTGTACATTTACAATAATAGTATACTTCATCTGGCGACCACAGAGGCTACAAAAAAAGGTAATTGTGACCAATCTGTGCAATCTGTGCTTGCGGTTACGACATAAGCGCAAAGATTGCAAGTCATGTGGTGCGCTTGCACAAACTGTTCAAAGGGTTGGCGCATCGATGCCTCACAATGGTTACTCCAATGCTGGAACAAACATTTGCGGTGTTAATTCAATTAGTCAGCAGATGGCGTGTCATCTTGGTTGCTGAATGCTCTTGCAATATTTATAGATACAAATTCAACAAGTTCTACTAATAGTATAAATGTGGAAGTTTGTGAGAATATTTGTTCCTTTGTCACGAAAAAATTACCAAAGGAAATTTGATGAAATCTAGCCCAGAGATTTAGTACTAATAGCTGGATCAACATAAAAGACATATTTTATTCCACAAATCCAGTACCCATTAAATATTTTTTTTTCGCGGGTGAAACCGCAGGGCTCAACTGGTGTAAATATAGAATGAATGAATGAGTGAATGAATTCGTTCACTGATTCACTTCTTTGCTTTCTAGCCTTTTCGCCGGATAGTTAGGTACCAACGTGACAGATCGCAAGTCCGTTGCTAAATGTCAAAAGCATGACTGGGTCTTTGATTTTCTTCTAATATTAAAGCAGGTTTCCTCAAGATTATTATTTTACTGAAAGCTCCTGGTGTGAGGAATCACTCATTAGGACAGCGTGGTTTTTAACACGCGATTAATAACTACTATCTTAATATTTTAGGCGACTACTCGAACCAATCCGTGGGAAGAGACCATTTCAGCAGACTTTATTTCTTAACATATCTTCGTGCTGTTACTCGCTCTATGCTTGACATGATGACTGAAATCGAGATAAATATCTGAGTATGTAGTTTAGCGGTAGAGCAACTCCTTTCCTGTCAACACATCTATACCGGCAAGTAATGCCCTATCACCCAATAGTCCATTTGGCATCAATATTTTGTAATTTTAAACTTAAAAAAGGGATATTTTAATGCAATTTTTTTTTTATAAATCGAATTATTAGGCGAGTTTGGCACGTTTCAACATGCAAATAACAAAACTCCCTTTTAACAATATTGGCACTGATAATAAGAATGTCTGCCCTATAACCTGCTTTAAGTCACGTCGCCAATATTGACAATGCGCTTGAGGAGGTGCTAACGCATACACTCCTGCGCAACTTAGACATATAATAAGCGTTACCACTGCGGAACACGTCGCACATAACACCACCCATAATAAAACTGGCTTACCACCATTTCCTTACGATATTCTTAACGATTGTATAATTTTATTGCAGTTGACTTCCGATTCAACTCGATGCGTCACTATTTCGTCATATTCGTAGTCAGAGCCTAAATAGCTAGTAAGCTATTTCCTTCCTCATAAGGGACCCCGAAGTGGTAGGCAGAAGTTTGTCATGACAGATGGGAAGACCATCTTCGTTTCTTAAGCACGACTGTACATACGTCTTTGAATTTCTTCACAAACGTGTGCGGGTTTCCTTTTGATGTTTTCCTTTACCGTAAAACTCGCAGTGTGACTAATCACTCTACTAATGTTAAAAGTCCAGGATTGGAACTTGCAATCTTTGTAGTGCTGGTGACTACTCGAACCACTCAGCCACCACGGCACAAACAATTTAAAGGTTCTTGCATGTAAGAAACCATATCTAGAAAAATCTAATTCTGTTTAAAACATCGCCCACTTAACATTACCTTAGTGGTCCTAAGCAAAAGCGTTCGCCAAACAATTTTAGGATACTTGCTATTGGAAGGCAACAATCCGGTTATAGTGGAAAAAAAATTACATCTGCCTTTTAAATACCGGATGGTTCGAACGAGAGCTCAAATTATGTTACATTACACTCTACCGCAAATTTTAAATTAGCCATATTTAGGGTCTAAGGTATTCAATACGCTAATTTGGAATTTCAAAGTCCTTTACAAATTGTGGTACTCGGTTCACGTTAAAGGTAGTTATAAAACTAGTTATTTTAAAACTCGATTAAGTTATAAGTGAAACTGTATTCTTTCCAAACCTACCTTCTGGCGAAAATTGGGTGGTAGTGGAATGATATGAAGACGAATGAGTATTAAGTTTTATAAAATTAAAGATCCTAACTTCTAATATTCTTCTAATAATCTGATGTCGGTCTATCTGTTACATACGATTATTTTTCTTTGATATGAAGGTGGTTTTGAACATTACTAACGGATATAAGCAACTTATTTTCCTTTAGAAGTTATTTTTATGTTTTGGTTCGATTCCCGTTTGGGTTAAAAATTTTACCTCAAACAGCTTAACCGAACTTGATAAAATAAGGGAGTAAGCTAGTGTTAGTGTCAGTATAAATACAATCTTAACCTTCTTTTAATTCGAACTCTAAAACTTATTCTCATGAAGAAAGGGTGAAAAACAAGAAGAAGTAGTGGTCAGGCTTTAAGAAATGAGTTACAATACATGCCCTACGACGCGTTGAAGTCTTTTATATTGGCTTAAATACGCTGAGTTGAATCCATCCCTATTGAATATTGTCTATAACTATTATCTATATACTTAGGAGCTATGTACGTTTATAGCTGTATACATAATAAAATATGATGTTTATTTAAAGAAATTGTTTCTAATATAATATATATATATATATTATATTTATATATAATAATACTATAATATTATAAATCCTCACGCCTCCCCACAAGGGTCCCCGAAGCGGTAGGTAGAGGTGTATAGGTATTCCCCACATACCCACTTTCCGCCAGAGATATATTTCAGGTGCCAACCTGACAGACAGACACACCGCCCACTATCCTGCGGTGTGAGAACTCTATGCCGGAGATAAGCATAACCCAACGGGAGGTCCGGCGGGAGATGCTGTCTCTGGACGTCCATAAGTCGAGCGGGCCAGACGGTATTCCGGCAGTGGTGCTTAAGCAGTGTGCTCCTGAACTGTGTCCTGTTTTGACGCGCCTATTCGCGCTTTCCTACTCCACCCAAAAAGTCCCAACTTCGTGGAAGACCGCCCACGTGCACCCAGTGCCCAAAAAGGGCGATAGATCAGACCCATCGAATTACAGGCCGATCGCCATCACCTCCCTCCTCTCCAAAATTATGGAGCGAGTGATTAACACGCAACTCCTGCGATATCTAGAGGGTCACGGTTTGTTGAGTGACCAACAGTATGGCTTCCGCCACAGTCGCTCAACGGGTGACCTTCTAGTATATCTCACGCACCGTTGGTCACTCGCCATTGAGAGTCAAGGTGAGGCATTAGCTGTTAGCTTGGATGTGGCGAAAGCGTAAGATCGGGTCTGGCATCGCGGTCTTCTATCGAAGCTTCCATCCTACGGACTGCCAGAGGGATTATGCAAATGGGTCGCCAGCTTTCTGTCCAGCAGATGCATAAGAGCCGTCGTTGACGGTAGCTGCTCCGAAAGCATGGAAATTAATGCTGGCGTCCCGCAAGGCTCTGTGTTGTCCCCGACTCTGTTTCTTCTGCATATTAATGACATGCTTTCTATTGAAGGCATTCATTGCTATGCAGACGACAGCACTGGGGACACTTACTACACGGGCCGTGCTAATCTCCCTCGTTCCACTGTGGAGGAAAGTCGCGAACGACTTGTGTCTGAAATCGAGAGTACACTTCGCAGTGTCTCCGATTGGGGTCGACTAAACCTAGTTCACTTCAACCCCACTAAGACACAAGTTTGCGCGTTCACCGCAAAAAAAAACTCCATTCGCTGTGGCTCCACAATTCCAGAACACTCCCCTGAACATCTCGGAGAGCATTAGGATCCTTGGGGTCGATATTTCTAGCGACGTTCAGTTCCGTGGTCATTTAGAGGACAAGGCTAAGCTGGCGTCGAGGAAGCTCGGTGTGCTCAACAGAGCTAAGCAGTACTTCACACCGCAACAAAGGCTGCAACTTTATAAGTCGCAAGTTCGGCCACATATGGAGTACTGCTGCCACCTGTGGGCTGGAGCCCCTGGATACCAGCTTGGGCCTTTTGACGCGGTTCAGAAACGCGCCGCTAGAATTGTCGACGATCCCATGCTCACAAGCGGCTTGGAATCACTAAGTCTGAGGAGAGACTTTGCCTCCCTGTGTGTGTTCTACCGCTTGTATAACGGGGAGTGTTCTGCAGAATTGTTCGATATGATGCCCACTTCCACCTTCTACCACCGCACCTCTCGCCATCGACGGGGAATTCATCCCCATACCTTGGAACCACAAAGGTCTCGCACTGTGCGCTTCCAAAGAAGTTTTCTTCCGCGAACGCTCAGGCTGTGGAATGAGCTCCCCGTTGAGGTTTTCCCTGGAGAGTACAGCATGGAGTTCTTCAAGAAGGGTGTGAAAAGATTCCTGCAGGGTCGGCAACGCGCGAGTGATACCCCTGGTGTTGCAAGCGTCCATAGGCGGCGGTAACCGCTTACCATCAGGCGGACCGCATGCTTGTTTGCCACCCAAGTGGTATAAAAAAAAAAAAAAAAAAAAAAAAAAAGATGGTGAGTCCATCGCCGTTACTCAAACACGACTATACATACGCCTTTGAATTATTATTTATTATAATATATATATATATATATAAATAAGTATTAAATAACCCTCTCTACCCTGGCTACCCCGTTAGGAACTCGGCGTGATGATATGTATGTAATAATTACTGCAATCCTTACTAGCATTTACGGGATCGATCGCGTTATTGCAGTTTTTTTTGGCGACATTAACAAGATATCACAAGTACCTTTTCCTTTGGCAAGTCATAATGACGCAATTTAATGATTTCAGGATGTAGTTCTGCTTTTATGTTTTTCAAACGGTTATGTATGAAACCTTCGAGAATAATACTTTCTTTATTAATGTAGAAGAAAAGTCATAGGGCGTCTACCCTACACAGTTCTCTTTACCTCTGCCAACATGTATGAGGAATATCATAGTGATCGAATAGTTAAGACGTGAAATCGTAATAATTAAGACCACGAGATATTTTTCATGAATATCTCTGTATATATATATCGAACTTTCGGGGATCTTTGTAGGAAAAAGTTAAAACCTTCTGTATCATTTGCATTTACATTTTGCCTAGCTTATATAATTTTAATTGTATAATAGGGGATATATAGTTAAATATAATGATACACAGGTACAAGGTGGCCTGCGATACGACGCTGGGTGCAATCCTTTCTACGCCCGTGGGAACCTCGACAGATGCGCTCCTAGTCACGACCAGCCTTTTTTATGAAGCCTCCTTCGTAGTGTGACTACACGTTTTGATAGTGCAGTGTTTTTAAAAATCGAACATTGAGAGTAGTTCATTGAAATGATTGCAGTTTAAAACCTTATGGTGTGTACTTATGAGTTGATTTAAATGTGTAAAGCCTCCATGTTCCAAAAAAAAATTTAATGATGTATGGGCCACAGCGGCAGACCATCCACCATCTGTCAATTTGATGCCAAATAGTATTTAATGTCCTAGACTGTGCCATACTGTGGTCACATTACATTCGTCAATTTAATCAATAAACAGGAAACAACCAAACTGTCTATTTGTTAGATATTATTCGGAAACATTCGGTGATGACTCGTTTTTGTGATAAAGAGTTATATTGCATCCGGTTCATATGATATTGGTGGGATCGTTGCAATTTCGTGCGAAAAAGTTTTATTGCGATTCTCATGTGCTTCTATCGATAGGTGCTTTATGCATAGATACACATTTTGTTATTTAACATGGTATAATATTTTAGTTAATTAACTTATACTTGGGGTCCTGAGGCTCACCAACCTTTTAAAGAAGTCTTGCGATGTCAAGTCGAGACCATATCTCGAACATATCTCGGTCAGAGAATCAGCATTGCTATCCAGCGTGGCAATGCTGCTAGTCTTCTTGGCACATTGCATCGGGATACCGATTTGGGACAAATATTTTATCTGCAAGTTGCTAGTTTCAACTATTCTTTGTAAAGATAAATTAAAACATTTTCTTATAATTTGTTGTTAGTATGTTTATATGTTTTGTTTCATCACAAACTATAAATACAAAATATGAATAGAATTATTCGGAAAACTAGTCTGTTTTCGTTTCAGCTACGAATGTTTGTTAAACGTGAATCATTTTATCATTGTTTTAAAACACAAATTGAAAAAGTACTAGTAAGTAAGTAAAGTATAAAAAATAATATTTAGCTTCTACAAGAAATATTGTAGTACTTTAAATATGTATGAAATAAACATCAGCAAACATTTACTTAACAAAAATTCTGCAACAAACTGCGTGCAGTGACAAATGTTATGAGCTAATTTTATTACATAAACGCAAATACTACTTGCAATGAGAATAGTGTCATAAAAGTCACAACTAATTTATTCAAGTAAATTACTTTTGAAGTTACAAAGAGTGAAAATAAATATGTTATCTATGTATCTTGCAGTTATCAAACCAATTTAGGTAGATAGTTGAGCGGCGGTCTTTGAAGTTCTGACGGTAACTTTGTTAAGCAAAACACCTACCTGCTTATGCAAAGCGTTGTCTGAAAGACAGCTTATCTATACATCGTAAAACTTTCTTTCATCTGCTACATGGTAAAAGTAAACAAGGATAATGATGCATTGTCCCTATTTTAATATTGTATGCCGTCTGGCGCAGTTGAAGGCCTTTAGGTTGGGATACGTTTCTTTTTAAATTGTTGTTCTTCTAAAAACTAGAAAGGCGGTATTCTCAAAGAGACCGTATTTTATTCTGAATATGTAACAATCGAAGCAGGAAAGTGAAATAAAAAAATAAGTATCTGGCTTATATAGTGTGCCATGTTAATCTTGTAATATAACACAAATTTAGAAGTTACTTAATATTTAAATTATGAAATTTAATTCATAATAACAATAATATCCTTCAAAGTAGGCACATAAGACTGATGTTTTTAATATTTTATTCTAATATTTTTTTTATCAATTAACGATATTTTGTTGAAACTACCTTTCACGATTATATTCCACACATAAAACACGAAATTAAATACTTTAAACCACATCCATTGATAATATGTGCGACTTCCGGTGAAATCCGGACAGAGCCAGAAAAAACTAATCTAAGCAAACACATGACAAGAATAGCAGATGGCGCCGGAACGGAAATCGAAAGGGATTTTTTATAATTATAAAGCTTTAGCAAAAAATCTATGGGAATATAGTTTTTTGTGAATAAAAAGCATAGTGAAAGCATGTTTTATCCGTCCGTTTTACTTACGTTAAGGGCCAATCGTGTTTTTTCTGTTAATATTTATTAATTTTAATATTGTTCGATTCTAGAATTATTCGAAATTTGAAATGGTACATATCACTTTCTGACCGCCTAATGCGCTCATAGAGCATTTTAGTTTTAATTACTCTTGTAACCTGTCCTATAGCCTTCTTCAAACACAACAACCTGAACAATTCCGCATCGTGAGACCGGGCGGGAATGTGGGACCCTCAGCGTTGTAGCCACTATGATGGAAGATTGCATTTTGTAATGACAAGTAAGAGGTATATAATTCCCAGGCGATTTTATTTCATTATAGAAAATATATATTACAGGTGTATTAGATATAGTAGTAAAAGTTCTTAGAACCGAGTTTTGTACATATCCTATGCAAAATTCCTCAAAACAGAACTTAAATAAACTGTTTGTTAAACAAAATTATGTTGTTCTTTCAGTGTAGACAGTTACTTTATAATCATCCTCCAAAAATAAGTACGATATAAATAATAAAGTAATTTCGTAAAATTGGAGTAATCGAATACGAAGTACCCGTAAGATTCAATTAAACGTGACAATTTAAACTAAGGAATAGTCAAAATAATGTAGAATCTAAATTAATCTAAAAAAAAAGTTACAACGAATTATTAAATGTATTTAATCTATTTCACAATGAATATTCCTTAAATACATTGCAGATTTACAATAAAAGTACAAGCAATACTTTTTATCTCATGAATTTGGGGACATTTTCCGGGTATTGTAAACATTTATTATTGTATATTCTATATATATATCTATATATATATATTAAGTAACATTTCGTATATCTTTTCACGAGACTGTCACTTCACCTCATTATAAACGTTTGTTATCTAGTCATTTATAAGCCAAGAGTCTAATTCTGGAAAATACAAGTCCATAACACATATTATGTCCCTATGTACTGTGACAAACGAAGGTAAGACACGAATTCACACATTTGCACTGAAGTAAGAAACGTAAGTGCGATTGAGCACAGCGTGGGAGCTCGCCGCAGGTGCAAGTCGCTTCCTATGCCGCAGATGCACTTGTCATAGAGAACTATTGTGTTTAGAGTTGGCGTCTTTATTCTATTATATTTTACGACCTGGTTTGCGGAGGGGTTCAACACGCTGAGCCATAAGGTCACAGAATGTCCCTGCGATTTTGCTGTTACGCAGAGACTTTATTATATATTGAGGTGCAAATCCTTACAGGAATGTTTTGCTAGAATCAATTGATTAATACAATCGATTCAATATATTATTTGACTTCAACCGATCCTTAACTATGTAGTGCTTTTACCATTGTTATCATATACACATATATACATACAGAATATCATCACCATCATCATAAAGTTGAGTGCCAGTTCTCTTTAGACCTACAGATATTATTTTATCATATACTTCAGCGACTATCCAATCAATATGAATACAGAGTTAGATACATATTCCATCTAGACATACATAAAAAGAAATATGCAGTATATAGACAATATTAGTTGTTGATGGAGATCAAACCCACGACACGCACCATCAGGGCACCATTGTGCTTGGCGTGTCTTTATAGGAATCCGTATCTAATACTTCATGTGTTCTATGAACAATACGCCTTACAGAAAAAGTTTTTTTGCTAGTTTGTTAAGTGTGTATGTATGGAAGCAGAAGATACTTCTAAATAAGGGAAGATGATATCTAATCAACTGTATAAGTTCATTACTAATTACCACATTGAACAAATTGGAACTTTGTAAATGAGAATATTCCCTGAACTAACATACTTAATGATCATTATCTTAACAAATATTATGTGCGTATGTTTTCGTCTTCAGTAGGTACTTCTAGTTTTCATACCATTTGTGATGTTATTTATCATGTCACGAGTTTAACGGTGAAGGAGCATATCGTGAGAAACTTGAATACATTTGAAAAGAAATGTAAGGAATGGAAATTATTTTCTGAAAGACTGAACTGAACGTAGACAGTAATTATAACATAGTCGAAAGTTAGGTGTTAAAGCACATTTTCCATACTCCTATATATGTATCGAAACAATATTAGTATTTATTCTATATATATTGTGTATTTAACTACCAAGTTCATCTTAAACGACACGCTTATATAAGCGTCTTTGAAACTATCTTCCAAGGAAAAGTAAAACAAGAAAGTGGAAGAAAAAACCACATGAACGACGTAAAGGGAGGTCAAAAATATTGCGCTGGACAAAGGACAAATTAAAGGAGTTGCATTAGAGACGCCGACAAGAGCCCACCTCTTTAATGTATGGTAATGATGATTGGATGTGAATATTCTCCTTTGTCAAAAAATAAGTGGGCTTAAAGTGATACAAAATCGGCACTAACCTTACCAACACCTGTTTAACCTGTTTTTTCAATGAGCCTTTTCGATAAGTAAGATTTGATAGCACAAGGTGCAAAACTCAAGGAATCCTTATTAATATCCCTCGCGGCGATCACTCCCGAAAATAAACCAAATCAATATTCGTTAATAGCACACGAAATTATGGACCTGCTAACCCATTCCCGACCTATACCATCAGCTGCCTGTTGTAACCCATATGCTACAAATATAGGTCAATAAGAATTCCTTGCATTATTTGGAAATATACTCTAATGCTCACACTTTAAGTGCTGTTTTTGTTTGAACTATTTCATGGTGACTGTGGTAATGTATCTTCTAAAACAAGGCCTGTGATTTGTATTATTTCGTGTTAGGAAATTGGTGACAGGTGCACCTGACTCCGCACAGTCATTTATTAGGATCGAACGAAGCGTTTCTTCACTTTGAGTGACTTATTACTTGTAGATTAAAACGAAAGTATTTTTTGTTTAGTTTATATGATAACTTAATTTCATTCTGTTTGTTATTCGGAGTTTTTACATCTTTCGTAATATGTATAAAGTTAAAGTCATTCTAGTCATTTTCTAAGTCATTTTATTTAGCATTAATTTAAACTTTAATTTAATTTAATAATTTAATTACATACATACAGAGTAGCTAGAGAGTGTTGAGCTCAAGTTCTCTTTCTAGCTCGCCGGTTTCGGGTAAGTACTCATGTCGTTCCTATTCTTGAGTGTCCAATCAATTTGATCTAGGTTTCAAAGAGACTACCGTTTACAAATCGACAGACCGTGCAGACCACAGTAACGTAGGATCTTACAATTTCAGTAGGTACTGCCATTAATTCAAAGCAATATAGAATTTGGGTTAGTAACCCTTACTGTTTCACAAATGAGAAATAACGCTTCTGTATTTATATATCATTACGACAAATTCAAAGCCTACATCAGCCAATTAATACATGGTATGTATAGGCGTACGAATAAATTATTCATCCAAAGAGGTAGACAAGTGCTATCATTAATTGAGAAAAAATATATTTTCGACCATCATAAAGATATCTACACTTGTAACAACATCCGTTGAACGTCTTTCGATCAACCGCTCGATTCTCATAATTATTCGTATAGAATGTTCTTAGGTCTTCACGTGGAAATGAACGTATAAAGTACGTACAGAGTAGTCGCAATTAACATTTTAAAGCACCACGCTTTACCCACCATTATGTACTATGACACAAAAGAAGTTCTCACATCATAACAGTGGTAACTGAAGATAAAAGATTATATTTCTCATAGAATAAAGGTAGGGGTGATGCTTAAACAACGATGAGGTTCCGTGCTCAAATAAAATTATTATTATTATTATTTATACTCGAGACGCCATTTCTTTGTAGCTTTTATGAGAACACGATAAAGCCATTCATAAGCCTTATCATTTATGTTTATGAAAACGAAAGAGTTAGCGTGTTACGCAAAGAACATGTCTTAAGAAAGGCGCTCATCGAATGGAAGCTGTACTTAAAGGTAAACCTCACTTACTGCAGGATTATAACTCTACTACCGTGATCTTTGGTTAGGTTGAAAGGTTTCGGTTAGGTTAATTATAATTATGAAAAGTAGATTCCGTTATTCCTAACTATTCAATTTTCTTTCAAAGGAGCCTCGGATTGCACAGGTGGTGGATTGAGCATGGAGTTTTTAAAGATTGAGGTGAAAAGGTTTTTGAACATTTGACAATGCTTGGTTGGTGCATACATATATATCATCACGCTGAGTCCCTTACGGGATAGGCAGAGAGGGTAGAGCACCAGTTCTCACTAGACTTACGTACTTCTTTCGCTTCGCCTACATTCATCAGTATCTTCTTGAGTGCTCGCCGGTTTCGAGTACTCATGGTAGGTAGCAAAAACTTAAATTGAAAATGTGAGGTTTTCTTCATTATTAGTGAACCCTGACACATTTTCTTGCTATTACATTGAAGTAAACGGCGTAGGATTCTTCTTGTAAATAACAGTAAATCGTTACGAGAGCGAGCCTGAATTCAATGTGAACCAAATAGAACATAAAGCGATTAACAACCTAATTAACATTGTATTTATTCAGTTACATTTCCTTGTAGCAGTAAATGTGAATAAGAACGTATTTCGGTTGCAAATTTGGATAAATATTTTTTCCAATAAATAAAATAACATGATTAATTAAACCACTCCTGTTAATACCAATCCAATGCCATTAATATGGTAATGAAATCGACTTCGTTTTTGCTAGTTTGCACAATTATCGTAAAATTTTACTAGAACTTGTAGTTTTTGCGGTTGATGTAAAACATCATGCTTCCTCATATTGGTAGACAGGCTTGATCCGGATCTATTCGGTTTTTTTTTATATTACCCATTACAAATTATACCGTTTCTGTCGTAAAGCGCTAATAATATGGCCAACTGCCAAAAGTTTAAATCAAACCTATATAACAAAAATCCATTATGAGAAATGACAAAACAATTAAAATTACCTATCTTATACACAATATCTCAATATCCCATAGCTGCGCCAAAAGCAAGTAAAATGTATTTTTATCAATATTATTTCTCGAACCTAAACCCGTCTATGTGGGAAACTAATGTATTTAAACTTGCCACGTTGCGTCTTGTGTAATACACGGCACAGTTGCATAGCACGGCATAACCGCGGCGACAACGTAACCACGCCATTACGGCGCGCGCAATCTTGCGTGATAGTGAACTTGAGTTTTTTCGCGGAACCGTTAGCATGAGCTACATTCCGCAGTTGCCACGACTCGCCGCGCGCGGAGCCACAATCGCGCCATGTTGCTAGTTGTAGCTAATTCGTACGTCTGTGTACATAGATGTATCCCGAGTTTTTATTTAACTTGCATAACGTTGTAGACATGAATTATCGAATTTTCGTTCGAATTTAGTTCGAATAGTCACCTGCAAAATAATATTGCAGATACAACCCTGACTGTCTACACCATTCAAATATTGAAAAGACATATTGAGAAGAGAAAATTCAAGACGTGTTGGAATATTCGTGCTTGAAAAATGGCGATGGACTCGCCATCTGTCATGTATGCACCTCAATATATCTCCGACGAAAAGAGGGTAGAGGGTAGTAAAAGAGGGGATAATACAGTCAAGTATTGGAATTAGGTTTAAAATAATAGGATTGTTATCGATATGCAAAATCTTTATTCAATTGGTTCACTTCAAATTTGAAATGAAATAAAATGTATTCGTTGTAACTATGTCTGGAAACTTATTTAAATATTATAGTTAATGACATTGGAACACATCATTCAAATCTGTTGTAAGGTTCTGAACAGTAAATAGCCAATATAGACGCTTTTTTAATTTAATTCAATTGTTCCATTTATGTATTAGATCTATTGTTTGTATGAGCATTGTGCGTGATATTATCGGATAGCACACACAAATACTCCTGTGTGAGTGGCCTCGTTTTCAATGGGAGGATTTGCCACACTGACAAACTACACCCAATTACTTAACACGTGCCATTCACGACAGTGTAATTCTTGAAATAGATGAGTTGATATCGTTCAAATTTATTTTTATAACTATCCAGAAACTCTTAACAATTTAGAAGAATTTTTCATTAGAACAATATTATATATCTAACAAAACAGACAGAGAATATAATAAAAACATGACGGATAATAACAACCTCTCTAATGCTAGATCTAAGCTTTGAAGGCTGTGCGCGCGCCGGGTCAACGACCCGCCATTGCCAATGTCAGCCATCTTGAGTTCCGCAGTCGCTTACGTTCTTCACGTAAGAGGCTGTAATGTTTCGTGCCTGTGTGGGTCGGTAATGCTTGTTTTTCTATGCCATTGCTATGTGTGTGGTAGAGTTGAATGCTTAGACACACATTCGTAGAAAGTCGCAGCTGTGTGCTGTTAGTTAGACTGCGCAACGAAGTTTACTTTACTTGCCTCCAGGTGGCGTTACTAGTATAGATAAAATTGCTCAGGCCGGCTCTTACAACAAAATATATTTTTTACTATTACCGAAAAACAATTGTCAAGAACCTAACTATTATTAGATTTTTATATATAACGATACCTAAAAATTGTTGAGGTAAATGAACCTCGAATAACCTAAATATAATTGCTTTGAGTACTGAAGTTGTTTTTTCCCACGTGAAAGGGATTGAAACATGTTTCAACAGGTAAAATGTTTTAATCGGAATTAAATCTTAGATTCAGAGTAAGTAATCGTAATGTTAACAATATTTTTTCGTTTTTAAATTCTGTTTCAAATATGTTGCAGGCAAGTATATTATACAAAGCTATGGATATATGGTGATGATGAAATTCAAAGGCGTAAAGACGAGATGGAGAAACGACGTCACACTGGCTATCAGTCACGTTGGCACCAATAAAAGCAAAAGGGTCCTTGCGCGTCCTCCACTGCCTACCCCGTTTGGGACTTAGGGGTAATAATATATAATGAATGTACCATCACTTATCCGTGGTGGCCGAGTGGTTCGAGCAGTTGCCTGCGACGCAAAGGTCGCAAGTTCGAATCCCGACTGTACCAATGAGTTTTTCTGAACTTAAGTACAGTGATTAGTCACACCACGAGCTTTACGGTGAAGGATAACATCGAGAGGAAACCTGCATACAATTGAGAAGAAATTCAAAGGCGTAAGTCGTGCTTGAGTAACGGCGATGGACTCGCCATCTGTCACGTGGGCACCTAATATACCTCTGGCGGAAAGTGGGTGTGTGTGTGGGTATTACCTATACACCTCTTGCCTACCCCTTCGGGGACCCTTGTGGAAAGGCGTGAGGATATTATTACCATCACTTATCGTTCTAAATAAGTTAGCTTCCCATTGCATTAATTATGTAGATAAAAACCGCCTATACTACGGTACTGTGACAATGTTTGCATACATTACGGTCAGTTAAAAATAGAATAGCAAAACAATAGCGCAACATGGATCATAGCAATTTTATTATACACCAACACATTTCGACCGCATTACCTCCGGGCCTCTACGCTTTATGTTGTAGGTAGCTTTATGTTGTAGGTAGCTGTATGTTGTAGGTAGCTCTATGTTGTTGGTAGCTTTATGTTGTAGGCAGCTTTATGTTGTAGGTAGCTCTATGTTGTTGGTAGCTTTATGTTGTAGGTAGCTTTATGTTGTTGGTAGCTTTATGTTGTAGGTAGCTTTATGTTGTTGGTAGCTTTATGTTGTTGGTTGCTTTATGTTATTGGCATAGTATAAAGAGAGAAGTGGGTTATCTTCATACAAACGCACCGCGCGCGGCTTGTATGTGTGCGCTATTGTATCTATGTATCGACGCACGCACAAAATCTCGACCCGTTTCTCAGTGCGCCAGTCGGGGCTAACACTGCACAAGGTTCGCGCGCGCGTCACGGCTTTTCGGCACCGCTAAATGATTTATTCATCAATATCATCATCAAAATGTCTGATAATCGCAGAAGAACGTATTGCTGTGTGTTTGGGTGTCTTAATAATTCATCGATTCCAGACCTGTCTCTGTTCAGATTACCTATTGAACAGGAAAGGTAAGTTAGTCACTTATTCTAGCATAATATAATTTTACTTGATGATGAGATACCTACGTACTTACATATTTTTTGTTTGTATTAGTTTTCTATCACACAGGAAGTAGGTAGGTAGGCCTAATTTCCTACTAGAATGTATTAGGTACTCTTGATCTGGCAATTGGTTTGCCGCTATTTCTTTGTTTAGTTATGCCGATTTCTCAGTATTGTAGGTATAGTAACTAAGTACCTACCTACTTACAGAAGATTGTAATTCAAAATAAGTATGTACGAGTACCTAATTGACTAATAGTAAATCAAATACATATAAAACAAAGTTCGAATCATAACAACAAATTCGATTATAGTCTAAGAGACAGTCGTTAGTTTTTAATGTTGTTTTTATTTCTTTTAATGATAATATTCATTCACTTTATTCATTTTTTATTATAGATACCTAATTGCCGCTGTTCATGCGGTTGCTAGCGAAGCGCGAACAGCCGCGCCTAATATTTAGCTAAAAGTGACAACCCTACTAAGACAGTAGGCAATTATATCGCGAATTGGGCCGGAGATAGCCTACTCCCTCTTCTTTATACTATGTTATTGGTAGCTCTATGATGTTGTTGGTAGCTTTATGTTGTAGGTAGCTTTAAGTTTTAGGTAGCTATATGTTGGAGGTAGCTTTATGTTGTAGGTAGCTTTAAGTTTTAGGTAGCTATATGTTGTAGGGTGCTTTATGTTGTAGGTAGCTTTATATTGTAGGTAGCTTTATGTTGTTGGTAGCTTTATGTTGTTGGTTGCTTTATGTTATTGGTAGCTCTATGATGTTGTTGGTAGCTTTATGTTGTAGGTAGATTTTGTCCGTAGATTCGCGTTTGTGTAAGTCAAATTGATTGAAACAATATCAATGAATAAAAAATTATAAGTTAAGAGTTAATTATGTAGTTAGAGATGTATGTTAATTAAGCTTCCACTCTCTTCTCTTTATATTACTAAGTATGTATTGATACTGTTACTTGAATTCATGTGTGTACCAACTTCCTTCTTTCGATGGAGATATATTTTGGTGCCTACGTAATAGACGAATATAGATACTCGAACGCCTTTATTTTCTTCCGAGCTTTACTTTCCAGCAATGTTCGTGGTGTAATAAATAACTACACATAATTTCATAAATAAATCATTGATGCGGACTGCCGGGATTAAAGCCTGCAGTCTCTTACTTATACCACTAAGCCCCTACTTAATATTATTGAATATAATTGTTTTATTATTGTTTTAAAATCAATGTATTACAGTTCAGGATACTTTAAGTAAGCCATGAGAAGAAAGCACGCTATGAAAGTTAAAAAGGTAGCAAGTGGGAAATGTAGGTACTGATTTATGTAAGTGATATATATACATGTATGTTCCTTAGATATTCGTACATCATGATAACAAATGCACATCCATGCACATCACGTTTGCTCCCTGTATCAATCCAAAAGAAGGATTTTTCAAGCCACTTGTCAATGTTAAAACAAAAAACAAACAGTGAAACTCTGCTAGATCATATACTCCACTCAATTTAAATACTTCAATTGAGAATGTAAATTATTTACTTAGCGTAGATAAACAAAATGAATCGTGATAAATCTGACCGTCTCAGGAAAATATTTTAACTTGAATCAAACCAAACCATAGGCTTATCGCATACCTTTTAAAACTAGATACAACTATTCGATTATTTACTTCAATCTTATCAAGCGATAATACGAAAATTGCGTATAAGGTGATACGCAATTTTTGTATTCTTTCCTTGATGGCTTAAAATCGGTAAGTCATTTCGGACAAAGGTATAATTCTCGGAATAGTGTCTGTAGAAAGCAAATGTCATCGACTGATGTACCGCTGTAGATTATGTTATTAAATGCAGTAATCATGTTTCATATAGGTATTTTATAACACAATGTATAATACTTATATTCTTTATACAAGTTGATAATAATTCATAGCAGACGCCTACGAGATATTTATCTTTAATCTGCATTCCTCCATACTTGTCTGTATCGTTGACTATTTTTATTAATTGACGTTAGTTCACGCAGTTTACTGCGAAAGAATACGAAATATTACGTAATGTTTCCAACATACCTAAGATGAACATATGGTAAATGTGCAATAGTGTTTCAATTCCATGAAAAATAATAATAATATATAATATATCCTCACGCCTTCCCACAATGGTCCCCGAAGGGGTAGGCAGAGGTGTATAGGTAATACCCACACACCCACTTTCCGCCAGAGATATAATAGGTGCCAACGTGACAGATGGCGAGTCCATCGCCGTTACTCAAGCACGACTATACATACGCCTTTGAATTTCTTCTCAGACGTATGCAGGTTTCCTCTCGATGTTTTCCTTCACCGTTCAGCTCGTGGTGTTAATAAACTTTATTAATTATATTTAATGCCTTAAAAGTTATTATATATATATTTCCTTATTTCTAACCATTATGAGTAATGAGTAATATTTTTACATACGTCATTTGTTTTGGCATGCAACGGATATGTTTCAAAATGTATGTAAAACGTGCGTGGTTATAAATTCGCTCAAATAACAAATACATCATAAAATTCGGTAACACCTGTATGTATTTCGAGTCAGGTGTTACCGAGTTTTCCACTATTACAAATATTGTATTTATTTATAACATATAAGCCACTACAGCTTACAGCTAGAGCCAACGCGTTTATATATTTAATAACATATAACACACGCGTGCATTAAGTAGAAAAAGTGCGGTCATTTTATGTAATAAAAATAAGTATTTAAGGCGGATATAAATACAAGAAATATTTTTTTAATCTAACACACATTCTTATCCCTACTTCTTTATAGATTTCGATCTACATCCAGTCTGATTTGAGTCATACAAGCGTAATGTCTAAACACAACCTCGGATTTCGTGACCTTCACTGAAATGTTACTGTAGTTCGATAACCCACCTATTGTTCCACCCAAATCATTCTCATTTTATTTATCACGATCTTTGCATGATTTCCGTGTTATGACGTATTGTAATTTAATTGTTAAAGTTTACGATACACGAGAATTTATGGCGACGGCTAAAGAACGTGGTGGATCGCTGTGATTTATGCATTGCTTACCATAATTGCTAGTCTGTACGACTTACAGTATACGACAAAATTATACACACACACATATATATAGGCAGATCTGATGAGCTATTCTTATACTGCCTTCAGCTTAATTATACACGGCATATATATGATTATATACGGAAATTGTATTTGAAATTATTTTGGAATTCCTACAGGACTTGTTATTAAAATATTATTGTAAAACATACGTGCATATAGGTATTGTAAGGCTCCATGGTTGATATTATTCAATGTTGTAAAAGATTACTGTATGATTACTTCACATCGTTTCATGTGAACACCAAACTAAATAAAATAATATCCTACCGATATATACCCTACCATCATGCTGAATCTCTCACGGGGGGGCAGAGAAGAGAGTAAAGCGCCAGTGTGTGGATACTATTCAAATTCAAATATTACATATAAAATGTATTTAGCATTTCAGTACCTATGATTTTATTTGTAAATATAAAACACCAGTACTATACAACGTATTATAAAGTCCTCACATGAGGTGTTATCCTACTCCGCGCAATGAGATACTCTATACTGATATCTCATTGCGCCAAGATAGAAGACAAAACATCACATACGCCTTTGAATGTCAATATTTCCTTCACTGCTAACTGCGTTTAGATTAAGATTGCATCATCAATGTTTTGGTATTGAATATATCAATGTACTAAGTTAAAAAAACTAGACCATCAGCACCTGCACTACTGACTTCATCCATTTGTAATTAGTGATGTATGTTTACACGTATTTTCATTCACCATTCAACATTTCGTTTGACTTAAAAAAAATTCGGAAAAGCGAAATAGCTTCACGAAAACAAAACTCACGGGAAACCGACATTCACTTTTTTGGCACTCAACGTGCCAACGACCTTTTTCGAATCGAGACAATACAATTCTACGCCAATTTTACAAAGTGCATTCAAACGGAGGTCAATATTCTTTGGATCCGCATGCTCTTCATTCCATTTTAATCATTTGAAATTTTATTGCTACCCATATTCCGCCGGAGATACATTTTTAGGTGTCAACGTGATAGATGCGAATCCATCTCCGTTACTCAAGCATGACTATACCATACGTCTTTTCTTTCTGAATTTCTTCTCGAACACATGCAGGCTTCCTCACGATATTTCCTTCACCCTAAAGCAGGTGGTGGGACTAATTACTGTACTTAAGTTCAGAAAGACTCATAAGAACAGTCGGGATTCAAACTTGCACTCTTTGTGGTGCAGGCAACTACTCGTAACAATCGGCCATCACGGCTATTATTTTATATAATAATTAAGTAACAATACATCTTTAACGTTTTATTATTTAAGCTATTCGGTGACCACGTTTAATACCCTTGTACCTAATTATCTATTACAAAAGCATTATCAACGCGAATAAATTATACACTAAATACCTACATGGGTACGTATGTTGAGGCTTTAACCATTATGGTGCCTTTTTGCACCATAATGGTTAAAGTCGTTAACTCCAATCCACTTCCGTTTCCATGTCAATTGTTCACGGCTTCCTCGTCCTTTCAAGACCTTTAAGTCTATAATAACATTTATCTTTACATGCCTTTATGGTACAAAAGCAATTATATGTATACACTAGCTGTGCTTCCAGGCTTGATCCACGTTAAAAATATGTAAAATAAATTAATGTTTATATAATTTAATCAATCAAGCAAATAAATTTATTGCATGTAAAAATACGTAAGTATATATTATCAGACATATAATTTACACAACATACTATACCTAAAGATAATATTACACCCTGTTTGAGGGCACAGCAACATGACGGCTACATGGCATTGGGCCTTACGTTTTACTTTAATACAATTCTATTGTTTGCAATACCTGAAAGATACATAGACATAATATCATTGTAATAACATATTGCTCACTACCCCTACTCCTGACTTATATTAGGTATCAATATATCTTATCTATTATCTACATTCGTCTGACAAGAAATTTAAAGGCGTATGTATAGTCGTGCTTGAGTAACGGCGATGGACTCGCCATCTGTCACGTTGGCACCTAATATACCTCTGGCGGAAAGTGGGTGTGTGTGGTTTACGCCGGTAAAACCGCGGGGCATAGTGTAAAATTAAAGTAGTCTTAGTTACTCCTCCTGACATTAGTTATCTGCAAAGTCACGTCAAAATCGGTCACGCCGTTTCGAACATAAGCCGGAAATAAAAAGAGCATTTCATATATTAACATTTTCTTATGACAAATAACATGGTATATACATTCATATGTATTTAGACAAAAGCTGTTTTAATATTTACATACACTTCGATTTAATTTATAAATATAGGTATAGATGTCTAACTCAAACTATTTGTATACACCATTGTTTTTGAAAAATGTCTGTTACATAACATGAAGAAATTAAATCGAGCGAACATAAAGAAATAAAAAAGAAATTAAAGCTTGCAAACTTTGTGTCTCAGGTGACTGCTCAAACCGCTCGGCCCCACGGCTTGCCAGTAATATCCACAACAAATAAAGATATTTAGCAAGGGCTTATGGTTAGTATTTTGGTTAAAACTTACTAGTAAGCATTCGATTAACCTTGTGGGAAGGCGTGAATATATATTTTCATACTATATATTTCTGTCCAAAGGAATCATATATAATAATAATAATAAGGGTATATCAATTAATATGATTTCGTCCACAAGAGCGAAGCCATCAATTGTCGTTACATGGACTACAGTAGAGAAACTAGTTGTTCAATATTACATAGCCAAGATGAATGCTGACTCTTCGTATGCCGTAAAATTAAGAGTTCCTGGTAGTGCGGAAAAAAAAATTCATTATCTCACACTCATCTTGACCAAGTTATACTAAACAAAAACTACGTTTAAACTTTTTATTCGCACCACGTTTCTATCGTATTGCTATAAAAACATACGCTCAACGGTCATAACGTATTTCATAAACAGCTTGAAAGGATCGACTACCTGTGAACAAGATTCACCCCCAACCTTTAGAATGCTTTCATATTGTGCGGGGGATGTCATAAAGGTCCGTGCATTATATTGGATCGTGGGAACCGTAAACCTCCATGAATGAACGCACCTGTGACCCAAGACCGGTGGCGGTTTGATACGTCTGAGAATAATAATACCAAATTGGATTTTATTTACAGGTTACATTTCACTACAATATTCTCAAAAATATGATTAAGATAGATGTGCCCCGCGATTTCACCTTGATCTCATTGGCAGATTAGTTCTAGTTTAAAACACATCCGTTGTGTTCATCCAAATTTCATCCAAATCCATTCTGTGCGTGAACAAACATCCTAACTTTACTTAACTTTTCAAAGTTTTTACCAGACTCGTTATTATTGACACTGGAAATATTATTTTTTTATGTCTCTATTGACAAGTATGACATCATGAGGAAAACGTAATTTTTGAGAAGAAATTCAATAGACATACATCTTGTATATAAAATTCACGTATATGTATAAAAGTCGAGCTTGAGAAACGGCTCTACATATCTGAAAATCCCTTTCGGGAGCCAGGCAAAAATTAAAAATATCTAAACGATTTCATGACGCAAAAGCACCATACTTACCTAGACGAAATACAGTAGTGTTTAATATTACAATAGAACTTAGCCGTGGTATCGTTTATGTAAATATTGACGTCTCATTATATATATACTCCAAGCTAATAAAATCTAAAATATTTTCTGTAAAAAGATATCATACTCGCAACAGTCGCAAAACGTGATTGAACACGTGCTTGTTGGAACTGTATATTTGTATCTCATATTTATGTGTGAATTTTATTTCACAGCTACGTCAATATATCTAAACCTAGGCATATTTAAAATAAATTTATTTTTATTTTTCAGGTAAGCGAGTCGTATTTTTCAATTCCTTCAATATAAAACTTTCTAAAATGACGAACCCGGCCTTCTATCACAGCCTTCACTTGACTCTCAGTTATTAATATTCACTAATTTTACGTGAATGAATAGACAAAGGAACTCTTTACATACCTAAAACAAGACGCTACATTAAATCGAAAGTATTAGTATTAGTATATAGAAATAACGCTTTTTTCTTTGGTGCTACTTAGGTAATTGAAAAGTCTTATTTCTTCGTCTTACAGAACTCTTATTGTGTGGTTTGATTAAGAATGATGATCCTCTAAAGGGTTACATTTCCAAAAATGTTTATTTCTTCCGTTCTAAAAGAACCAATTGTAATAACATTAAGCTCAAGGACCCAACAGCTCCCGCTGTTCATTGTCTGTCAATCAGTCACAAAGGTGGCGAACAGTGAGCCCACTTAAACGGTTGGCCTTGAACTATAAACGAAAGTAATGAACCAGGAACTTTGTATAGTCTAGTTGCTAGGAAACTTACGGTGCGTAAACGTCTAAAGCGGAAAGAAATATTTAGCTACGATTGTTCTTCCTAGGAGCTGAACTTATGAATAATAACCTGTTTCTGGTATCTAATATATATATAATATCGGTTGTTAGTTGCCTGAAGCTGGTTATGTATATATGTTATCACAAAAATACCCGAAGGGCTGAGCTTAGGTGTAATAACCTGTACTTTTTCCGGAGATGCGTCTCTTACGTCTAGGAGGTGCTTTTAGGTGCTAACGTAAGAGTCGTGGTGGCCATGTGGTTTGAGCCTGCATCACAAAGATTGTATCTATTGTATGTAAGTAAAATAGCTTTCTATATTTCCATATAAAGGATGAGTAAAGAAAGATTGACGAAACATATACAAAGCAAAAGTGTGTGCAGAAGGCAGAGGAAAACCTGGTGACCCAGGTAGTTGGAACTTGGTGGATTTGATAATCGATCGGAAGCTCAAGGACGGAAACGTCAAGAGTACTCGAAACCGACGAGCATGTATGAAGAGGCTGTTGAATGCGAACGAAGCGAACGAGGTATGTAAGTCTAGGGAGAACTGTTGGCACCTAAAACATGTTCCCGGCGATAAGTGGGTATGAGGCTATTACAAACAGCCTACACCTTCGGCGACCCTTGTGGGAAAGCGTGAAAGATATAATATGTACTAACGTATATTCTTTGTAAATATGTGTAAGTACACATTGTACATTTTGTCTTAAGTTCCCATTCTGACTGGTCGAAAAGAAATAGAAACGCTGTCACCTAGACTAAATATTCTTTTACATTGACTCCTGTGTTACATAATTTATCATTAGCATTTTTTGTTATTCCAGTTCAATGTCTGGATAATGCATACATACAAATTCTTCTGATAACTTGAACTTTGCGTTTAGGTCATTTATTAACTATAATAACCATGAAGAGTGAAATCAAGAGTAGTTCAAGCGAGAGTTTATGTGATTCACATATTTTTTAAACCAATTCAAAGTGATGTAACTTGTCCCATTAAGTTTGTACAGGATATGATTGTGAGTAGGTAATCATTGGTACTAAAACATGGTCGTAGGTAATTTTCATTTAACGTAATCTTTAAATATTAATAAACTTGAACTTAAACTCTGTGATCTGATTTTAGTTCCGTAATAAATGCCTAACAAAATATTTTTCCCATTACATTCAAAGACATCTTATTTTATAAAATCGGCTAGATAGACCGATATACTAACTCACACATACACATATACAACTCCTGCGTAATTCAGAGGACATCTCTTCTAATTTCAAAAACAATTTTCAATTTGGATGAAGGCCAACTGAAATTAAAATATCTAAGTGGGTTGCTCTTTAAATTATCTATTCGGGATAAGTAATTTACATAAACTTTCAACGTGTCACACGTGAGCCCGGCCTTCGGTCGAACACATTGTGACGTCACAATCCATGATATATTCCGAGTAATTTAGTTTCATGTATTCATTAGTAATAACATACATATTTACCTAGTGTATAGAAGTGATAAAGTACCAGCATATAAGTTTAGAGTTTAAGGCAATATGCTATTTACTTACAAATAGTCACACCACGAGCTTTACGGTGAAGGAAAACATCGAGAGGAAACCTGCATACACTTGAGAAGGCATATGTATAATCGTGCTCGAGTAACGGCGATGGACTCGCCATCTGTCACGTTGGCACCTAAAAATTTTAGGATAATTACACACCCACTTTCCGCTAGAGATAGCGGAAAGTGGGTGTATATACACCTCTATACACCTCTGCCTACTCCTTCGGGAACCCTCTTGGGTAGGCGTGAGGATATATTATTTTATTAATTATAATTTGTTAAATACAAACATTTTGATATACATTAGCAGCCAAATTAAAATGCAAAGATTTAAACTGCCCATGATTCACCACTTTGACTTCCAGAGCTCTGCTAGAAAAGGCTGTGCTAACAAGACACCAAATTAATCCCTCATTCTGCACAGCTATTCTTCTCAATATGAGGCCAGTATCACTCAAGTAGCAAAAGGTAATTTCAAGAGTGCCTTTAAACGAATACCTTTGGCTACGTTAAGCATTTACCATCAGCGCCTCATGCTTTGCAAATAATCAGAACTGCAGTCATTGTTTGGGTATGATTTCTATTCATTCCCTATTTGTCATTACAAATAGGTAGTGGAGAGGGGGAAACAACTCATGTTGCAAGACAAAAAAATGCAAATATTTCACGTGTTAGTTTGACTTTCTAATTTGAGTCCTCAACCTATTTATTTTAGTGTCAGTATCAAATACATTTTAATTCGAACCTATTGGCTTCCTAGCACAAAATTCTAAACTTTCTTTTGTTCAAAATAAGTTAATTATTTATCACTTCGACCAGAGACACCTAAAAAAACGAGTAGCAAAAATTGAATAAACTATTTTGTGAATTAGTCTCCTGGTGTATTGATTAGGGTAACACACGAACTCTTCACGTGATCTAATGGTAATCGCCTTTATTTTAATGTCTTCTTAAGGTTTACCATCAACACGTGTATAAGGCCTATACTACAAGAATGTGGTTAGTTTGCATATACAACACGTGCTGAAATACAAACGAAGGAAAAGCCCTTTTTCAGTATTCTTATACATGCGATTTTATACCGTGCTATAGTATACATTTTTTATATAGGACAAGTTAGTATTATTTGTTACGAAGTGCAATATTAAGTCCTTTTTTTTGTGTTGTCTCTCGTAGCATGAGTTCCGGGAACTTTTGCTACTTAACCGGTCAATAGCGAGACCTAGGCCTCCAGCCAGGCACTTTAGTACTAAGCAACACAGCTAAGGACACCCCCTGTGGGGTACGAACCTCGGCTTAGGGCGTTGCCGGATCGCGAGCAAGGGAGATGGGCTGGACTTATTATTTGGGGTGGGATTTGCGCAATATTACGTCACTTTCACAGACGTATTTATAGTGGAACTTGAGAAACTACAATAGGAGGGAGATATGTTATATGAGATTATAGATAGTGCCATCCACGAAGACGCGCCCCACTATTCTTCCTTACAGTTTATTGTGTAAGTGTGCAACTCTCCACTAGTGTTGAGAATTATCGGTACACCCTGATGACCTATGAGTGCACACCCATACTACAATCAATAAACTCGGGTTATACTCCCTGCTCTCCGGGATCCCCTCGGCTAGATTATGGTGGGGCGCGTCTTCGTGGATGGCACTATCTGTTACTATAAAAAAGTTTCTCTTCGATACAGCACGCTCAAAAAATATTGTATATTCGAGTGTTATTACCTACGCTTCTTACAGTATGAGTACATTGTTTGACGAAGGCAATCTTTGTGAGTATGAAAATGTAGCTCGATTGCATAGGGTTTTACTGGATCTTTTTAATTTGAATGATAGGTTATTTGGTCAATAAAGCAGGTTAAGTAGCTGTTGGTAACAATTGTTCGTTTTTTATTTAAATGTTGAACTAAATTTGAATAAACAAATGTGAGGAAACACTCTTTTGAATAAATCCTATTTGATAAAATAATGGCAGGATTTTTCGTTTTTAATTGTTTTTTTAATTAATTCCGAACCATGAGGTAGAAATATTAATATAATAAATATAATTAGTATAAATATGGTAAATACTAATGTGACAAATTGCCTAAAGGTAAGCGGCTACCGGCGCCTTTGAATGCTTGAAACACCAAGGGTATATAGATAGTGCCATCCACAAAGACGCGCCCTACCAATTTCTAGTCAAGTGGGTCGCGGGATACGGGGAGTATGACCCGAGTCTATCAATTGTAGTGTGCGTGTGCACTCATAAGTAATCAGTGTGTACGGATAATACGCAAACATTTGTGGAAGGTTGCACACATACACTATTAACTGCAAGGAAGAATATTATAGTGGGGCGCGTCTTCCCTTTTCACACGCTACTTGAAGATTACTTTTACACGCTCTACTCTGTAAGGGAAACGAAGCAACAAAGCTGCTCTAGTTTTCCTCAGGCTCATTTCATACTTTGAGAGGGTTAAAAGTATATACGCATGTAAGTAAGTTGTGTGTAAGTATGTTTGTAACGAATTGGCTCAAAAAGTAAAAAAATCTTTCACCATTCAGGAAGGAGGAAGGCTAGGAAGGCTACATTCAACTTGAGTGACACAAGCTATATATATATATATATATATATATATATATATATATATTTATAGGCGGGACGGACCACTAGTAATGTATGTTGACACGATTCAATGATTTGGTAAATTTATTTATTTATTTATTAAATAGATTGGACAGGGAAAGAACAATGAACAAGGCTTGAAGTATGAGTAGGACAGAGAAGGAGACGATTGTCGGCAGAGCGTAAGTTTATATCGTTGTTACGGCAACGATACTGAAAGTGAGAAGTAAGATAAGAAGGAGCATTGGGAGAGTGAAGGAGAGTGAAGAGCATAGTCAACGACCGCAAACTACTTCGCTGACGAATAGGTAATCATGTTAATTGGGAGCGGTAAGAAGAGACGTGATCAAACTTACGCAGATTGAATATGAATCGAATGCAACTATTGAGAAGTCGGTCCAGTTTATTGAGCAGATCTGCATTCAGGTCGGTATAACACACATCACCATAGTCGATCATGGGAAAGATTAAAGTCTGCACATGCATTGTTTTGGTCTTGGTAGGGAGAAGATTTCTTAACCGATAAAGAGATCGTAGTGTACCGGTCACCTTCTGACCCACATCTGAGACCTGCGCTTGCCACCCAAGAGTAGCATCGATGTACAAACCGAGATCCTTGACAGTGGGACTAATTGGTAAGGTAGCCCCATCAAAAACAATAGGAGCCATTCCTGCTACGTCCACTTTGCTTAGCATACGGGATCCGGGATATACGGGATAAAAAAACTCCATTCGCTGTGGCTCCACAACTCCAGAACACTCCCCTGAACATCTCGGAGAGCATTAGGATCCTTGGGGTCGATATTTCTGGCGACGTTCAGTTCCGTGGTCATTTAGAGGACAAGGCTAAGCTGGCGTCCAGGAAGCTCGGTGTGCTCAACAGAGCTAAGCAGTACTTCACACCGCAACAAAGGTTGCAACTTTATAAGTCGCAAGTTCGGCCACATATGGAGTACTGCTGCCACCTGTGGGCTGGAGCCCCTGGATACCAGCTAGGGCCTTTTGACGCGTTTCAGAAACGCGCCGCTAGAATTGTTGAAGATCCCATGCTCACAAGTGGCTTGGAATCAGTCTGAGGAGAGACTTTGCCTCCCTGTGTGTGTTCTACCGCTTGTATAACGGGGAGTGTTCTGCAGAAGTCTGCTGTTTGACATGATGCCCACCTTCTACCACCGCACCTCTCGCCATCGACGGGGAATTCATCCCCATACCTTTGAACCACAAAGGTCTCGCACTGTGCGCTTCCAAAGGAGTTTTCTTCCGCGAACGCTCAGGCTGTGGAATGAGCTCCCCTGGTGTTGCAAGCGTCCATAGGCGGCGGTAACCGCTTACCATCAGGCGGACCGCATGCTTGTTTGCCACCTAAGTCGTAAAAAAAAAAAAAAACCACCAACCATTATCGCCTGAGTCTTGGCCACATTTACGACCAAGCCGAAGCGATCAGACCACTTTTTAATTGAGTCTACATCTCGGTTTATATCATCGATGGCTTGTGACAGATTCTGGATGCTGGCTTGAGAGTAGATTTGCAGGTCATGGGCGTACAAATGATACGCACACTGAAGCTCTGAAGATAAAAGGTTAATAAACAATGAAAATAGGAGTGGAGAAAGAATGCCGCCTTGTGGAACGACAGAGCCTATTTCACTCCAAACTCATGAAGAATCATCTATGTGAACCGACTGTTGGCGTCCTTAAAGATATGAACGGAACCATTCCAGTGATTCGGATGAGATCATAAAGTGGGAGAGGATGGGTAGAAGGATATCGTGACTGACCATATTAAATGCGTTTGAAAAATCCACTAGGACAAGCACAGTGATATTTTTATACTCAATGCCCAACCTTATATCGTCAGTCACTTTAAGCATAGCGGAGACTGTGCTATGGCCAGGTCGAAATCCCGATTGGAATGGGCTAAGAATATTATTACTATGAACAAAAAGAGACAACTGCTTATGAATGCAGCTTTCAAGGACTTTGGATAAGAAAGGGAGAATAGATATGGGGCAGAAATGGTTGGGCAATAAGGGATCGGGTACTTTGGGTAATGGAAGAACAAAGGATCCTAATTCGAGGGAAACGTTAATGATTTGCGTGATCGCGGGAAGTATTTGGTCTAGGATTAAAAAAATCATGTAACTGCTAATATTGTCACAACCCACAGCCTTAGATTTGATAACGTGGATTATTTTTTTAATCTCATCCGGTGTCACTGGAGAAAATTTAAATGAACCAATGTTGGGAAGAGGTAAGCCATTAATGTGGTCAACCGTCTGACTCATGGTTAGACGATCCAATGAAGAAGTGGTGGAGGTGAAATGTTTATTGATGTCGTCTAAGCCAATCGCCATCGGAAGACCAGAATGACATGTTTTACCGACACCTAGAGTTCCAAGGAACTTCCAGATGTCAGCGGGAGAAGAAAAAGAAATATTGTTGATGATGTGGCGGCGTTAGTAAATTAATTAATTTTAAAATTAACATTTTTTTTTACTTAATTAAATTATATTTTTTTAATTAATTAAATTAATTAATTAAAAAAATTGTAATTTGTATAATGAATCTTATAAATAAAGCATATTTAACTAGTCGTATATGTATCTATATTCTTTTGTCATGCTATAATATATTATTCATCGAATTAAGTATACAAACCTTCTTTGCCAAATGAAAACTCAATATTTGAACCTATTAAAAAATTATTCAATCGTATTTAAAATATGTATCTAATTTACATTTGTTGTATTTAAATACATTGTAAATACATAAGTTTTCAATACAATCGCGCGCACGTGTAAATACGCTCGCTCAATGTGTTTCCTAGAGATCATTTCCTAAAACCAAGTCGGCAAAACGTGACTGGAGAAAATACATTCTTTTGGTGTGGCGCTTAACATAACTCCATAAAAAGTTGTATCCGGTGGCACTTTCGTCAAGTCATTAAAATCAAATCGTATATCTGCTATTTAAAAGAGAGGGTACAACGAAATCATTACCGCTTTGAATATTTCAATTACAATATACCCACAAGGGTCCACGAAGGGGTAAGCAGAGGTGTGTAGCTAGTACCCATCATCATCAAAAATTTAAGAGCTGGGCTCTTATAGGCGTCTCTGATGCAGTCCCTTCCATTCGCTTCTGTCCAGCACAATCTCCTTGACCTCCCTATACGTCATGAGATACACTTTTTCTTTGATCTGACCCATGTATGTTAATCTTGGTCTTCCTCTTCCTCTCTTCCCCTCTACCTTTCCTTCTAAGATGTTTCTAAAGAAGCTATCATGTCGTATAAGGTGGCCTATCATCTTTTCTCTTCTATTCTCGAATGCTAGTACCCACACGCCCAAATTCCACCGGAGATATATATTAGGTGCAAACGTGACAGATGGCGAGTCTATCGTTACTCACGCTCGACTATATACATGTAAATTTTGAATTTCATCTCAAACACTTGCAGGCTCTCGATGATTTCTATCACCCTATCAGATGTTTAATATCTGTACTTAAGTTAAGAAAAAGTCATTGGTACAGTCGGGACTCGAACTTACAATATTTACGTTACCGGCGACTACTCGATCCACCCGGCCATCACAGCTTAAAGTTTTTAGTAAGAACATAGTGTATGTGTTGTCACTATTTCAATGACACTTCTAACTAAAATAGAACCCTCGTTATTGGTACTATCTTCACGCCTTTCCATAAAGGTCTCCAAGGGTAAAGGCAGAGATATAACAACACCCTGTTTTCCCTAGAAATATAGTGCCAACGTGACGGAGACGCAGGTTTCATTTCTGTGATTCATTCATCGTAAAGCAGATGGTGTTAAAACTCTTGCACTTAAGTTTAGAAAAAGCTAATTGGTAGCTCAGTCTGAAGCACAGTCGGGACTTCGAATAAGAATCTATGCGGTGCAGACTACACGAATCACTGGGCCTATTTTTCAAATGATCGCTTTAGCATGAAATACATTTCAATTCCTCAACTACCCATACACCCACTTTCGACCAGAGATATATTTAAGATGCCAACGTGACGGATGGCGAATCCATCGCCGATACTCAAGCACGGCTATACATGCCTTTGAATTGCGTATGCAGGGTTCCTCTCGATGTTTTCCTTCACCGTATAGCTCGTGCTGTGACAAATCATTTTTTTCAATTCCTCCTAAGAGTATTAATATATTCTACTTGTGTTTATAAATTAGCGTCTTGATAGACTATGTATTTTTATTTGTACATGAGAACTACATTATATGTCGAGTTTTCTGTAATCTTCAAGCAATTTTAAGTTATAACAGCGTGAGAATACATTTTAAAATAAGTTACGTAAGAATTTATGTTCGTCCAATCGATTCAAGCGACGAGCGGTGCCTTGAACATTAAGTCATATGCCTCTTTAGGCACTTATGTAATTTTTATTTTTCTCGCACGTCCATTTAAAGTTGAGTTTTGCTTGCAGTAGTCAGACATTAAGATTATTTTCTTCTCAACGGGTGGTATTGCGCGTAGAATATTGCGCGGAGGCCGAGGGTCGATGGCTCTTCGGAGACACGTGAGCGGTACCGTTAGCGTGCACGCCAGGGCTTCCAATACATGTAAAATCTGTGTGATCTGTACAGACCGCAAATATACATTATATTTTGTAGTTTTATTCTTTAATTATAAAGAAATAAGTACTTCATTGGCTCCTTACGTCCTACCAAATGGCCTAAAAATTATATGCTCATAAAATATCAGTTGCTGTTTGGTTTTAAGTCTGTTCAGAAATATATCTTGCCACATGTTGAGAGACATTTTTAGGTATTCAGTTTAAATTAATTCGAATCTTTTTAGTCAATTGGTTATTCTAGTAAATTGTTAGTAAGTTTAAAAATGCCCACAGTAAATAAATATTACTGCAGTCACTTAATATATAATAATATAGGAAATATTGCCAAATAGTTGCGTATTTTCAGTGAAGTCAAATCATGTACCGATTTTTGTATCGGAACATATAAAAAGGTGCCTATGCAAACCCTACGTATTCTGCCTAATTTCAATTCATTTTGTATCTTACTCAGATGTTTATAAGATTCAAAATACATTTGTCTCTTCAGTTGCACGAGTGCGTGCAAAATCCATTTTTTTTTTTGCCCATAATGTAACATGTTTGAAATTATATTATATATATATATTAAAATGTATTCTCGATGTTTTCCTTCACTAATCTTAAGTTCAGAAAAACTGATTGGTACAGTCGGGATTCGACCTTGCATATATGTATATAGATAGCGTCAACTTAAAACGGAATCAACACAATTTTATTACTGTGCAACAGATTGATATCTACAATACATTTACTTTTACTGCGATATGTGGTAATTCTATTAACATTCGACCTATGCGGCCATGATAAAAGTAAGACGGATCAACAATGGCGGCTTGACAAAATTAGTTACTAATGTTTGTAAGGTTAACATTTTGAGGAGTATTCATTGTATTTATATAGGCCAATAGACACGCTCCGCCAAGCAACGAGGAAGTTCGTACTGATAACACTAATATGCAAATTCTTTATCGGGACATTGACGGGCGGAACACATTCTGCGGGATGTATATATACAAATACACACCTGTTTATAACAAGCATGTATTGATATTTTAAATTACTTAAGTAATATTTTTTTTATATTTTGTTCTTTTTTATATTTAATTTTTTTAATATTTTCTTACAATTTCCTTAATTTTTTTTATACCGCTAAGTGGACGAAGAACTCCTTAGTGCGCCTGATGGTAAGCGCTTACCGCCGCCTATAGACGCTTGTAATACCACAACACCAAAACCCTGTGTATTGCTCGCGCCTTTCCGACTCTAAATTAATTAAACCATTAAAGTACATGTGGTAGAAGGTGATAAAGTTTCATTTTCAATAACACTGTAAAATATCTTGACGCTTTCCCACAGGGGTCCCTGGAGTAGTAACTAGAGGTACAACAGCACCCTCTTCTCGCCAAAGATATAGGAGGATAAAGAAGGATACAGGTGCCAAATAAACACATGGCGCGACCATTACTCTTTTTCAAGCACAACTATACATCAGCCTTTGAATTTCTTCTTCGAGTCAGCAGGTCCGCTCTTCCGTTACCGTAAGGCTAAAGATAGGATTAATAATTGTCATCAGCTTAGTTGGAACCTCTGGGACAACAAAACTGGGACCTGCAACCTTTGTGTTGCAGGTGACTTTTCCAACCACGGGGCCACCATGAAACCATTTTTCTCTCAGTGTATTTGAATATGTAATCATGGGCATTGACCTCCCGTTTATGTCTTTTACATGGCGAGTTGGTGCTCTCGACTATAAGACTCCTTGTCAAGCGAAAACATTGCTAATATTATATTATACCCATAGGGTAAATTTAAAAATCCATTGAATATACTTACACATCTCGTAAGTCTGTACTCACATTGTACAATAGCATAGCTAAGGTAACAGCCTAACTAACCTATAGTTATGTAACAGTACAGAGCTGGCCTTGTATGGGGTTGATTTTGGCTCAGACGTAAATCATTATACACAACCCTCCCACAATAAAAGTGCGAATTATGCAAATATTTCGACCGTCTTGACGACCGTCTGGTCTAGTGGTTAGAGCTCCTGACTGCGAAACTTGGGGTCGCGGGTTCGAATCCCGCTGAGGGCAGATATTTGTGTGATGAACACGAATATTTGTATCTTAGTCTTGGATGTCCTATGTATTTAAGTATATATCTATCTATCTATTTAAGTAAATATATCGTTGTCTAGTTACCATAACACAAGCTTTGCTTAATTTGGGACTAGGTCAATTTGTGTGGAATTGTCCCAGGTATTTATTATTATTATTATTTCGAAATCTTAAAATATCAATACAGTAGATATTATTGACAATCTATGACATAATAAAAGCTTACATTATGATCCCGCCTGAGCGTATCAAGGTTTATAGCCCGATCTTGTTTACCAAAAACGTCGGCCCCTCTTGCGCTCTGAATACGATTTTAAGGTCGTTGCCGTAATCACGGAGTGAGGACAATTAAATAGGTCGATTCGGGAATACGAAATTCAAGAAAGATTTTATTAAACGCTTTCGTACCGTCTAGCAATCTGTCAAACATTGTCGAAGTGAGAGGCAGAGCTGTAAGGCCTTCGTTTTGTTCATCTCGAACATAATGTCACAGATGGCGAGTATGCCTCCATCTATAAGACGTGACTTCACACTCTTAACTTAAACTCTATCATCCCGATATAATGTAATGGAAGCGTAATACAAAAAGTTGGAAACTTACGGTTGCTCGTCTAACTGACGCTAATACATAAAACAAACAATGCTCCTATATGTAAACAGTTGAGTGTGAATGTACTCGCGAATGCTTTATTGATTATGAGATCTATACGTCAACTGTTTATTGTACTTAATAAGTTTTAAACATGAATCTGAATCACCAGCTTAGCGACTATGTATATAATGGAATGTTAGAGGTGTGTAAATCTAGAGAGAACTGGCGCTCTTCTCTCTATGCTTAACCCGCGAGGGCCTGGCGTGATTGGGTTTATTAGCCAGTTAGTATAGCGGAACAAAAATTACATTACTATGCATTGATATGAAATACTAATAGGCAAAATGAACATACATATCATCACGCCGAGTCCCTCTCGGGGTGGGCTTCTTAGGCTTTTCAAGGCTCTATTAGTTCTTCGGCCATGCTCGCCAGTTTCGAGTACAATTAACGTTATTCTTCCTTGTTCTCTCGATTTGATCTGAATAGTTTGGACTTTGTACATTACTAAACTAATACATATTATTATTACCTAACTTATTATTAGAACGAGTAAATTTATAATTCAGATACATACAAAATCATGTATGATATATGAGTAGTTTATGCTTAAGCTATGCAATATATTTCACCGCAGAGTTTTTCCATTCAGTTCTCGTGCTGGAATCGTCGAAAACATTTAAATATAAAAAATATCGCAGACTGATTAGGTATAACCCATTTGTGAATAAGTTCTAGATATGTTGTAAAGTCAAATGTTCCATTCAGCGGATGTAAGCATCCGTATCCGCATAGAAATTTGTAGGATGTGAATAAAATGCACATGTTAACCTTAGTCTAGGCGGGAGTGCTATCAAACAAAAGGACAGAGAACATTTTATAAATAATTACTTCACTTTCATACAGCATATAAATCTTTACTAACAATAACAACAATTAACAATATTTACAAAAAACAGTTGAAACTAACATCTTACAGATAAAATATTTGTCCCAAATCGGTATCCCGAGGCAACGTGCCAAGAAGATTAGCAGCATTGCCACGCTAGATAGCAATGCTGATTCTCTGAGCGAGAAATACAGCATATTAATTCTAGAAGACACGTCCTTTACATTATAAATTATTAGAATACATAAATGAAGCCATGCACAGAAATGAATTGCTCCACCTGCGAAGATTATGATTCGGCCCCTACGTAAAAAGGAACCAATGTTAAAAAGGGGAAAACATTCGTATCGCAGTTTCTTCACTGACAGGTTGTTGTTTTAGAAACGGTGGTAATGTTAGTTTTATATCAAATGCGTGCGTTAAATAAGAGTTCCCTGTGCCCCTAACGTTAAA
The DNA here is from genome assembly GCA_945859725.1 of Drepana falcataria. Classification (NCBI taxonomy): domain Eukaryota; kingdom Metazoa; phylum Arthropoda; class Insecta; order Lepidoptera; family Drepanidae; genus Drepana; species Drepana falcataria. The sequence goes on from OX243926.1 coordinate 8,103,055, forward strand.
TAGAAGTTTTTGTTTTGATTTGAATACCCAATCTTTCTCGTTCTGCGAAACCTGTCGCAAAACTTCGTGTATTTTACTTACTACTTTACTTAAATTAATAATATAGAATTATAAAGTCATGACTAATAAATATACGCATAATTAATTTTATGTCATTAAAAGACTTTAAAAGAGGAGTAGGTTTTCAGTTCGGATGTTTCTATTTCAGAGTTATGCTCTCATCGACCAAATTTTAGACTACTACTGAGGAGGAAATCTATTAGTTCACCGATATTTACCTTTTGTTTACCAATTAATCTGCTATTACAAGAACAAAAAGCCTAACCAAGGAATACACACCTAAGCACATCTTCTATATTCTTAGACATAATCCTAATGAGTATAAAAAGTTGGGTAGGTCTGGAAGGTCACTGAACTAATTCTGAATTGTATTTATATGTATATAAAAAGATGTGATGATAGTAGTCACTAATATATCCTACTAATATTATAAATGAGAAAATTTGTGAGGTATTTTATTCCTTATTCTCGCGAAAACCTCCTTGAACCAGTTTAAAATTTATTAAACCTGAATTTAATGAATTTGAAACTGAAATAGATATCATTGGCTGGATTAACACATGGAATTCCTTAAAATATTCAGAATTAAACCAAATTTAACGCAAGTGATACCGCAGGGCAAAACTAGTGCATGAATGATATGTATGCACCATGCAGATTGCTGCCACCTTTGCTTGGAAATATGAATACGTTATATTATACGTAGACGACTCAGAAATGGGTCAAGTTTTAAAATTCCAATTGTGAAACATTGGCGTCGGTATAAGCAGCAGTACAAGTCATGGACTGTAAGCAAAAGGTGTATGTCCTTTAAATATGGCATGATAACAAGAATAACATTGGTAGTTCAAAAACATTAATTCATTATAAGGGATAGTGAAAGCGCTCTATTGAGCGTCCATTTAATAATAAAATAGATTTAAGTCTCTTATTTTTCTTTTATGTATCAGCTTTTGATAATAGACTTAAGAGACACTAAGAAGCTTTATTTACGTCTGATGTTACATGAAAAATAGCTCTTCGAAAGTAGGCACAGGCACAGTTTAGATTTTTAAAGAATTAAAATGTCGCTTGCAAAATAAAGATTCTAAGTTTAAAATGAGTTTTTTACCCTGCGTCACCCTTCGGGAAACCTTAAGAGAGCGAAACATAACAGAACAGTTAACATGAAATAAAAAAAAAATCATTGCCTTTTGTTTACTGTTGAATAAGGTCACAATCATGACAATTAGAATACAACGTTAATAATCGCATTGTTTTTCTCACGCTGATTCATAAGCTAACCAAAATAAGTAATCTGGTCTTTGCGTCCCCATTTTTTGCCACAAACAACTTCCGAGGGCATTACCCTCTCTCGTTCTCCCTCCCTCCAATGGAAACATCTAGCGTTAAAGCGAATGGCCACATTATATGTATACCTGCGAGTATAAAATTCGCCATGAAAAATGTTTCCTGAAAGTTTTGGATATAAAATAAAGTCTTATTTTTTCTTTGTTATTAACAATACTCAATTAAGACTGTTCTAATAATTAAATTTAATTTTATATTCAAATCCTAATCGTTCATAATATATTTATTATGCACTAAATGTAGCATTCGAATACGAACACGAACCTACGTATTACATATTCAAAAAAAACATTTATTTGGTTGTTATTCCTATTAAAAACGATTAAACAATTGTTTTAAATACCTGACATGATTAGCATGAGTCGAAACAATAGATTGTTACAAATCCATGCCACAATTTAAAATAAACAACACCATTCTGTAATATATCTAACACGCTTATATTCTGAAATTATGCAACCTCTTTTTGCGATATCAGAAAAACCGAACCGTGTCGAGCCCGCCCACGGAAACGAACGAACGAATGCCGAAAGTGCCATTCTACTTTGGGTCCGAGGACCTTACCCTAGACATTGGCTGATGGCTCAACGCAATAAGGTTGTCGCCGGTCATCGGCCGCCCCTCCCGCGCCCTCGCGACCTCTTTTCGCGGCTATCCAACAACTTTATAACGTCACCTCCGCCAACAATGACCATGCTAACAAACCGACATTTCACAATGGTAGGTTTATCTAACACAAGCCGAGAGAATGTATGCTTGATGCTTGGTCTATTCCAAATTTGACGCAGTAAGAAGGGGCCTTTTTTTACGTTTAATTATCAACCCTTGGCAAGCAGCTTAAATAATTTTAATTCAGCGCTATTAAAATGTTATAAATACAAACATTTACATAGATGTATCGTTCTAGATATTCCGTATTCGTCTTAGCAGCTTGCACAAGTTTTGGGTCACTATCCTGGATCCGAACCAAGGCATGCCATAATTACTTAGCAATATAAAACGGACAGAGAAGAGACAGAGAACCGTCATATGCACCCGTCTTTTAGATATTATTAAATACTAATTTCAATATCATGTCATGGTACGTAGCTGAGAAATCAATTTCATTCGATAAACACTTACGAAATTTATTAAAATACTCCGAAGACATCGAAATTGGGCGTGAGAAATGTAATAATTTCGCGCTTCATTTTAGAGAAGCATGCAGTGCTATTTAACATATATCTTTACAAATAAATAAAATTTGAGTGTCTGTTTGTGATTTAATATCACAAACAACAAAATAACCGCTTTTTGATATAAATAATAATAATAATATATCCTCACGCCTTCCCACAAGGGTCCCCGAAGGGGTAGGCAGAGGTGTATAGGTAGTACCCACACACCCACTTTCCACCAGAGGTATATTAGGTGCCAACGTGACAGATGGCGAGTCCATCGCCGTTACTCAAGCACGACTATAAATATATATATATTTTTGATATTAAATATATATTTTTTTATTTTTGTCTGTCTGTCTGTTTGTTCCGGCTAATCTCGGCAACGACTGGACTGACTTTAACGGAAATTTCACTGACAGATAGCTGATGTAAAAAGGAGTAACTAAGGCTACTTTTAGTTTAGAAACTAAACAAATTTTTTTTTAATTCCACGCGGACGAAGTCGTGGGCACAGCTAGTGGATATAATTGGTTTGAATGGTTCGCATCTATGTGGTTGATAAAGGTCTGTAAGTTTCGTGTCTGTATCGCGTCGAATATTGCACAATATAGTATTTAATTGATGCTCCACAATCATTGCGCTCGCCCGATTCGCTCCAGTTGTTACCGATTAAGTTTTTACAATCCTCTTCTGGCTAAGTCAAGTTTACAGTTAGCTTCGCGGGTAGTTGCAGAGTTATGGTTGGTTATAAATAATGAAATTGATTAAATTGCCGGAAACTGCGAGGTAACTAACCGCTGCGACGCCGACGTCTAATAAGGGAATCATTATATTTGTCATAAATAAGTAACAGCTAGGGTTGTTACTGGCTACGTATCATATCGTTGCGCTATTTAAATGGAAAGCCACAATGGAAAATTTTGTTTAAACTTTGAGCTGCCGACCAGGACAGTACAACAGGTATTTTGCATACAGAAAAACGTCGCATAATGACCTGCTCCTGGTTTGTGTTATTGTTTCTGCATTTATCAGTGTCCATAACTCCATAAGGAAAAGCTATTAATCCAGAATAGGAAATCATTTGTTATTTATTCACACCCAGCTATTCTTAAATGAGACAGGCATGGGATTGCAGGCACCTATGGTCTACGGTAACCGCTTACCATTCGCAACACGCTTTCATTGACTAACACTAAAGATTTGCAGCGTCAATTAAGATACCTCAAATTTGATTTGATGAACACCGACTTCATTTAACTTTGCATTCCTGTAACATACGGCTTACTTTATGTGATGATTAGCAGCTCGATAGTTCGAATTTCAGTTTCAATTAATGCCATATATTTGTAAATATGTCTTCTATACTAAATATCTTTATTTATAGAATAAGGTGGCAAATCTTGTATAAAAATAATCATTACTCGCTTTAGAAATTAACATTTACAATGATTTATACAAAACAGACCTGAAAAGTTGATGCACTTAAATTAATTATAGGAATTCATTTCGTAAATAGAACGAAAACAGGAAACGTTGTTTTCAGTGTACGCAGTGTCTATTGTTTTACCGTTAAGATCTTTGAACTCTCTAAAAATTGCGCAATAAATAAAGATTTGAGTAAAAGTTTAAGTAAAATTTGTGGTTACGTTATAGCGAGATTAACTGTAAAAAAGGAATTAAACACACCCTACTTAAGTTCAAATAATTCTGCAGATTTTTGTCGAAAACGCTTAAATATTTGGGAATTAAGTTCGGGTATTGAGGCCGCGTATTACATGCAACATTGAATAACAGTAATTGTTAAAAAAAAAATTCATTGCCGTCTCATTTGTTCTCGTGGCTTAGCCAAGCTCGGAATCAGCCCTAAGCCGCGCTGCATACCCCACAGGATGCCCTGCTATAGCTATGCTTGCTCAGCACCTAAAAAGTGCCTGGCTGCCTTTTTTATCTCGACATCGTTCGATTGTAGCAAAAATTCCCGGAACTCATGCTACTAGAGACAATTAAAATATATATATTTCCAACAAAGGGTCTATTAACACTCACGCCACGTATTCAGTTCGCAGTAGGTAAGTCCTTATGATATCTGCATATACATTACTTCCGTCGCGCCTGTGGGTGCCCGCATCGCCGAAACATTTTCACTAAAGATAGCAAGTTTTACGACTGCCGTGTGCTTAACAAATATAATTGGTTTTTATGGACTATTTTGCACATGTTTCAATGTTGTATATGATAAACGTGCTGTTATTTATTGAATTCAGGTGTTCAAACTACTAGGCATAGGCCTCTTCTTCAACACGCTACTGTTTCCGGTTTCGTGTCAATCGCTACCATTGCCTTCCAGCCACTGCTACGATATCGTCTAAGTTCAGAAAAACTTATTCGTACAGTCGGAATTCGATCTTGCAGTCTTTGTGCTGCAGCCACTCGAACAAGTCATTGACTAATTTGATGTAATTCAGGTTGCGTTCGCAAATGGCCGGCCGCATGCGCCGCTATTGACAACGTATGGAATACTAGCCACACACTTGCTTACCACATTTATGATGATAATAGTGCATGACATATTTGATAACAAAGTATAGTTAATATTGTTATAAATCCTGAAATACAGAAAAAGTTCCCCTTTTGTTTCGAAAGAAATTGATATTTGAATAGTTTCAATAAATTAAAACCCAGAAAAGATTTTAACCCCTTCAAAATACATGTGTACGTACATTATGTCTCCCTAACACATATCATCTTAATAACTTCCTTTTACGGAAGGGAATCGATAAGGCCATAAACACTGAAAAGGGGGCTATATATTCAGTGCTGTGGTGGCTGATTGGTTCAAGTAGTTGCCTGTAACACAATGAGTTTTTCTGAACTTAAGTACAGTGATTTGTCACACCACGAGCTTTACGTGGAAAGAAAACATCCACAAGAAATTTAAAGAAAAATGTATAGTCGTAAATGAGTATAGGCGATGTACTCGCCTTCTGTCACGTGGGCACCTATAATATATCTCTGGCGGAAAGAAGGTGTGTTCACACCTCTGCCTATCCCTGCGGTTACCCTTGCGTATTGTGGCGTGTATACAGATTTAGGTGCCTACAGGACAGTCTGTCTTGGATTTTTTCATTGAGTTTTCGTCTCGTATTCTTTCACCGTACAGCTTGATGTGATATTAAGAACTGTTCATACTCATGGCTGCAGTCAGGGTTCGAACCTTCCAGCCCGTAGGTGTTGTATCCATTTCCATTTCTGTTGTAAAACACGAGATCTTGGTAAAAACAAATATTCACTCTAAACATAGTATACTATTCAGGTATCTATACGGAACATTAAGCTGTAAATTGGTTTTGCATCATCAATTATCGCATCGCTAATTTTAGGATGAAACGGTGACTTTCCGGTAACAAAGAGTATGTACGCTACATATTCTTTGTTTCTTAGACTCAACAATGAACAATGTGGTCCACCCGATGTTAAGCGTTTACAACCGCCAATGGATGCTTGCAACACTTAGCCTAGGGCATTACTGGCGCGATACCGGTCCTGCAGGAATCTTCTCATACCCTTCATGAAGAACGCTATGATGCATCCATCTCTAGGAAAATCATCTACAGTGTGTACATTCCACATGCAGAAAAATATTTAAATGCTTGCATTATACATGCAGAATTATATTTTTAATAAAAAAAAGTTGTTCGTTTATGGACATCATTATTTTTGTCTATTTATATCATTACTGCCTACTTCTTTTCGGTTCTGCTTTTGAAATTGGTTAGATAGAAATAGTATATGTCAATACATATGTTTAAGTATAGACTAGGGCATCCGGCTCGAAGGACCATGGTCTTTATTTGTTTGTCATTGTCTTTAATTCTCATTGCCGTATCACCAGCTATTTGACAATAACAATTTGATTTTAATTTGAACATACTTTACCTTCCATATTAACTACTAATACTATTTGCCCATTTACATTTATAATTAGGACTAATTATTTAAAATAAGCACATTTTTTTTCGTCAAAGATTAAAGGTGCGAAGCTAAAGGGCGTCGCAAGAATACTAATAGATAAATAGGAAGAAACTTTTTTTTTACTTTTAGGTTTCAAGTTCATTATCTGATTTGTATCCAAGATCAAAACAAATATAAATATTTCACGTGTGCACACAAGAGGGGGACTCAGGGGGACTAAGAGGTAGAAATATGTGTATTAACACACCTTCTTTTCGAGATATATAAACAGTGCAATTATGTTTTTACTTATCTTTACAGAAGAAGCGTAAATAGTGTGATCAAGCCCTGCCTTTTGCATACGTTTCCCATAAATCATTTTCCAAAGTAATTCATGGACGATCGTGGTTCAAAAACAATCATAGACTCGTCATCTCATCTGTCATGCGGGTACTTAAACATACCTCTGGCGAAAAGCGCGCGAGTGATAACCGCCTACCATCAGGCGGACCGCTTGCTTGTTTGCCACCTGTGTGGTATAAAAAAAATAGGTTGTTAGTACTTTATTACCTCTGTCTAAGGGGGCCGCAGTGAAACGGCGTGAAGATATGGGTTACCTTTTAAATTATTATTGATTTTAGAAAAATGTGTACCTATTTAACGTTGATTTGGATTTATAGAAAGCATGAGTAAAGAGAAAGTTGACGAAACAAATATACAATATGAAATTATCTAGAAGAAGACGCAGAGGAAGACCACGTTACAATGGATAGGAGCGTTAGCTCATTGTAAGAGTACTGGAATCCAGCGACCGTTAAAGGGACTCGAAAGAGCCATCTCTGCCTACCCCATACCAAGCATGCCTAACATAGAAATGCTAAATAAATAAATAATAATAAATAAATACCTGGGACAATTCCACACAAATTGTCATAGTCCCAAAGTAAGCAAAGCTTGTGTTATGGTAACTAGACAACGATATAATTACTTATATAAATAGATATATACATAAATACATAGGACATCCAAGACTAAGGTACAAATACTCGTGTTCATCACACAAATATCTGCCCTCAGCGGGGTTCGGACCCGCGATCTCAAGTTTCGCAGTCAGGGGCTCTAACCACTAGACCAGACGGTCGTCGCTAAGGAGTCCTATTACACAATTTGAAAATACGATGTCAATGAACACTCGAGTCAATGTACACATAATTATTTCAAAATGGTTGCATAAAAATACAATTAAAATAAACAATGCGTTTAACATCAACCTTTGTACAGATTGCACAAAATCTTCAATGTTCATTAACTCTATAGACCCACTAACAATATATCGAAGCTATTTTGAATTTATAATACGAGATTTTATAAAGTTGATTGACTTATTTAAACGAAGTTAAGTGGTATGTGCTGGAACAATAAACCTAAAGTACATTTATGAGGTTCATTGGGTTTGTATCCGTGAAGGATAGACTGAGGGTCACAGCTACTACGCAATGTAATAATACATAGATTCGAGGAATTTTTTTTCGACATTCCCAAATTGCACTGCGTTACTTAAGAGCTGTGGTGGCTAAGTGATTTAGATAGTTGCCCGAGAGATCGAATTCCGACTATTATTCATCACACGTATGTACATATGTAGAAGGAAAATATCAAGAGGAAGCCTACATACCTTCAGACACAAATCAAAGACGTTTATTGCTACCTACCTCTTTGGAGATCTTTATGGGCATGCGTGAAGATATATACATCACTTTATTTGGTTAAATTTTGAAGGAGCCGTGGTAGTTTTGGCAGGCATCTGCGCAGTCGAAACTGCAAGTTCGAACACTCTTTATCGATGAAAACACTGAGGAATATTGCGTACGTCTGAAAACAAATTAGCTACATATTATTATATTATACATAGTTGTATATTAAGTTATTATAACACTATTAGCTAGCCTTTCGGGAACATGCGTAAAGCATGTAGATTCTATACAAATTTCCTCAAATGTCCCAAACGAAACTATGCGTGTTCTATCGGAATGACTGACGTCTGGATGTCTGACCACTAGACCAGACAGCCGACAAACATCCCACAAGGGTCCCCGAAGGAGAATGCAAAGGCGTAGTGCCCCATTTTTCGCCAGAGATATATTTTAGTTACGAACTATACGTTCTTCTTTGAATTTCTTCTCAAACGTATGCAATGTGGTCTCAATGTCTTCCTTCACTGTAAAATACGTGCAATGTTTGGTTTGCAGGAGACTCCCCAGACCACCCGGCTACGAGTTGAGTCGTAATCAATCGTCTTTCCTAATAATTAGTATATTTTGAATGGATTAGGCATTACTTGTCATTAGAGGCCATCGCCCCCGCTGTCAACTGCTGCAATTATTCAAAACCTATCTGTGTGTGGCGATGAAATTAGTTTCACTATTACCATAATGCCTGTGGGAACTGTTATTTAAGATAGGAGTATTCGTGTAATACGATGGAAGCTCGTGCCATGCAGGATGTTCTACTCGAAATGCCTGCCGGCTAGGTTTTATCCGTTAGCTACCTACTTAAAAGAGACATGCGTAAGGAAGTGTATAAATATATGAATACGTAGAGTTGTCACAAATCTAACATACTCATAAGAATTTCGTAGAATGTATTATTTTTACCTTCTTGGGGTGTTCCTGCAACTATCTATATCTATTTACTGAATATTATTAATAAATAAATACGAAAGTTTGTCAGAACGTCTAGTTTTTTGTTACCCAATCACCTGAATGGAATTTGATGATATTTGGCTCATGGAAAAGGTTCCGGGTTTTGGGAGGAAAGTGGGTGTACGGTTACTACCTATACACCTCTGCCTACCTCTTTGGGGACCCTTGTGGGAAGGCGTTAAAATATATATATATATATATATATATATATATATAAAAAGCAATGCTCTACGCTGAACCCTATAGGGTGGGCATAGGGATTCCCTTGTCTGTTTACTTAGCATCTAAGAAGCTCATAGCTGGAGGCGTATAAAGCTATTGTTCAGCTAAGTACCGGAACTCAAGCTACTCGTACCACCAGAGCGTTGAAAAAGACTATATCCGTCTACAAGCCTGAATATTGTGCGTTTTACTTATCAATGTTAAAGACACAAAAAAGCAAGTGAAAAACGATCTGCTACAATAAAGCTAAAACCTACATATATGTATAACTAAACTAGCCGTTTCCTCCAACTTCGTCTGCGCAATTATTTTTTTTCTCCACACTTGATAAATATTTAATTTCCTCACTAATAATTGCTTTTCCATACATAGTTGTATACCTTATCTAACCATCTTCTAGTTTCCCAGTTCCCGCGGTAAAAAAAACCTTCCTGAATGTCCGTCACAAAGGACTTGTCTATCGCTATATTCAAAACTTCAAAATTCGTTCTGCGACTTGAGCACGGAGTGAAAACGTTCAAGGAAAATATACATACAAAATTACTTTTTCGTTTACAACATTAGTATGGATATTCGCTAACACAAACATAAGCAAACTTCGCTTATTCATTCCAAGTAGATAAGTTAAACATATGTGAAGTGAGCGTCAAGTGTTAAGTGTTGGTACGGAACAGTTTGTAGGTAACAAAGAAGATCATGAATATGCATACGTTCTGCGGCCCCATTACAAATGTCGCAGTGAACGCTGCGCCAGCGCTGACACGGTTTCTGTTTCGACTCATTCGAGACGCTTTGACGCTATAATATTGAGCCCGTTCATATATGCATATGTAGTTCTGACGTCTGAGTTCATAAGGAAAGTATAACCAGCCAGTATGAAACTTGGCATCTGTGAAATGACTCAGTGATTGAATTTCTTTACTTACTGCCTCGATGGGATTTCCCATTCGGAAAAAATGTGATTGCCGTAAAAAAATTGTCCCGTGTTCGGCTCCTTTCTTCACAAATTTTAGAGTTGGGCTCTTGTCGGCGTCTCTGATGCAGTCCCTTCCATTTTCTTGTGTCCAGCGCAACCTCTTTGATCTCCCTATACGTCATGTGAGACACCTTTTCTTTGATATGACCCTTAATCTTGGTCTTCCTCTTCCTCTCTTCCCCTCTACCTTTTCGGCTCCATTAGGGGGCGAATTTCTTCGCAACTCCTCTGCCCTGATTTACAATTTTAGGCGTGTTTATCCTTTATTATTAAGTAGATTTATTAATAATCTCTTTGCGGTTGATATTTATGTATGTACCAACAGGACAAAAGTTGAAACGGAGGTAGGGCATAGCGGGTTTCCCGTTTGAATTCGGAGCTGCCCGACTGGGGCAGGACCTCCACCTTACAGAAGTCCGTAGCCAAATAACACAATTTTTTGTGTTATGTTCCTACGCGGTGAATAAGGTTTCTAGTAATGAGCTCCTTGGGAAGGGGGGAGGATTGTTACATTGTGTTGGAAGCAGAGGGATTAAACCCATTATTCTGCCAACACACTATAACTCTCCGAACACCGAGTGGCAACGCGCAAGTGATATTTCGGTATCGTGAGCGTAAATAGGCTACAGTAACCGTTTCCCATCAGGTGGGCCGTATGCCTGTTTGCCACTCTTGTTGCATAAAAAAAGAATTAAAAAAAAACTGTTGCTGACAACTCAAATTCTGAAAAACGAATAGCTTCACTCCACAAGGGGCTGCAATCTGAATTTTATAAGTGATATACTTTAACCACTCTTCAACGACGGCTCTCAAACTCGTTTCCTTATCTTCAAACTATGTCCATGAAAATAATATTCAGAATTTCTGTTACAAATGTTATTGACTAAGATAAACAAATATTAATCGAAATTCGTATCGCTTTATTTTTACGTAAAAGGTAAATGCTCTCGAATTTCTCAGCAAAGTAATGAACTCGTAATTTACGATCAAATGAGTCTCGTTTATCCTTAACAGAGCGGGGTACTAAGAACTTGATACTAACTTATTTGATTGGATATGAGAGATAACGCATTTCTTAGTGGTCGAAATTTCATTGACTGTAAATGTCAGTTATAACCATAAAAACAGATCACAGATTTTCTTAGGTCAGCTTAGGGTATGCAACGCACGAGTGTTGCAAGCGATGATAGTTGGTGGTATGACTACCCCACTTGCCACGTTAGTAAGTAAAAACAATTGAAAATATTGTTATTTTATTGCCTTTGTTGGCATTTTATTAGTAAACTCGTTCTACGCACCGCGATATAGTCTCATATGTTTGCTTCTTTCGAAAAATCGTGTCGACAAAAATATGTCGCAGTGCACTTTTTTTTGTTGCTATCCTGGTAGTCTAGCATGTGCTAGCAGTCGCGTGATGGGATGGGAACCGTGTTTGCTGTGGGCAGGACTATTACAAGAAATATACAAGGACCTTCTTGTCCTTCCAGTTGCTGAAGCGTTACCGCAAACAGAATAACTTCAGCAATCATTCGATTTATTACGGAATATATTTGGAATATACAAGTATGAAATACCAGTTGAACGGGATTGGATGCAACTTGGCACAGATATATGACATAGATTATTAGCTGATAATCCAGCTTGGGATAAGATTTTTCCAGAAAAAAAACTATCAATTAATTAAAATTTTACGCAGTCGAAAACGCAAGGTGTAGCTATTAATGCAAAAAACCTCTGTTCTCACGAGTCGAATTGTATGTAACCTGGAAACATGTAAATAACATTTCATTTTACGTTTCGAAAATCGCTTGCCCATTTGGCGCAGGTGCAAATAAGTTTATATTATAATTAGTCCACCGTGTGGACACTTCTTCAAAATAAGCGACAGAGTCATTACTAATATCATCCCCATACACACCTGCCAAAAGAAATTTTAGCAATGTTTAATTTAGAATACCACCACTATATCTACTATATCATAAAGGACACAGAATAATAAACTGACGTAATAATAAATACTTACACTGCACGTACGCTGTTTACACACGAAGACGTTATTCCTTCTAGGTTTGTAGCAAACTTATTGATTTGAAATGCGAATACTTGTGAGGTGTATGTTTAAAATTTCAATAAATATCAAATTAATATAGAGTTCTGATCAACTGTCCAAACGTCATTTCGATTCTGCTGTAAATCACCCCAACCCCCTCGTCGTATCGGCCGCCCGATACACTCCTTCCCTTATCTCGAAGATAAGGCGTCCAAGACACGCCGTCATCGAACCGGATGACGACATAACGGTCCTCCAGGACGCCCGACAAAATCATACCAAGACTACACAAAACCGACCACTGTTCCGTTCTCGCCGACGAGGCTCGACGCGAATAAGCCGTAATGTTCCCCCCCGACCCCCGCCGCAAACGCCGGCCCGCGCCGAGCCTGACGCGCAAATCCCGCCCCCAAATAATATTTTAGAGTTCTGATCAAATGGGACGAATATGATGCTGCTCTCACCGCTTAAAATCTTACAGAAACAGAATACATTACTACAAACGAAAAAGAATAACGTCCAAAATAATGTATGCGTTATTGAAGTAGTAATGTCGTACCCTCCCCTGGTTTGTGCTCTATTGATGATGAAGTGCTCTGATGTCAGTAAGAAATGGTATTGAATTCGGTACATGATATCAGTTAATCAGTTTAAGAGAGTATGATAGGCAAGTCGCGCTTGCCTCATACCTCTTTTATCCTACTAATATTAAGAATGCGAAAGTTTGTGAGTATGTATAGATGTTTGTTACTCAATCACGCCAGAACAGCTAAACGGAATTGAATGAAATTTGGCACCGAGATAGATTATAAGCTTGATTAGCATATATGATGTTTGTTCTGAAAATAAAGCTAGATAAATTTATACTAATGAAATCGATTTTTACACGGAAACCGCGGAGCACGGAGGATATGGAATAAAATTTCACATAAAATTTTACACGAGTGAAGTCACGGGCAATAAGGCGTTATGAAATACGGTTGGCAGATGTTTTGTGACATACAAACAATATAATAACGAAAGACTTATTCCGAAGTAAAAAAGCTATCGCCGGCTTCGACAAATTAGCTTCATGTGATGGAATTTCTAATTGCTTTTAAAGTTACTACGTGTTAGTGTTTTTATACAACTAATGAATCAGTTTGTTTTACAGAATTCAAATGATGAATTAAACAGACCTAATAAAAATTCTGATGGGCAATTTAAAAACTTTTTGGTAATTTGACCTGGGAATTCATTGCATACCTTAGGTACTGTAAAACTTCGAGTGAAATTGTTGTGGTTTATCATTGAAAGATATTTTTTTCTTTTATCGCAATAAGGTGACAAATAAGCCTGGTGGAAAATGCTACGATGCTCTACCGAGTATGTTTCTACGTGCGTAATACAGTCCCCAATATGTATACATATTAAATAACAACCTGCTTTCGTCGGAGATATATTTAAGTGCCGACGTGAAAAGGCAAGTCATCACCTTCTCTCAGTGATGACTTTGTCAGTGACATATTTGACTGTCTTCTCTTTTTCTTCAAGATCAAGAAGGTTTTATTACAAAGTCTTTATTGATAGTAAAAAGCGCGGTATAAAAATGAATCACTGTACCAACTTAAGTAAAAAAATCAATGATACAGATCACCGGTGATTGACTTTGCTATTCTGACTTTCCAGGTAACTGTATTTTTCTTATTGTACATATATACTATGATAGTTCCAAAATATTGTTTTTATGTTCGAACAATAACATGTTGAACAATAGCTCTTACAGCGAGAATGTCAAAATGAACTTCTGTACCCAATATGAAGAGAACACCTTAGAAGCGCAACGTGCTCGATAGAAAACAAGTTTTGTCGATAGTTTCGTAACATTTCGCCTCCGTGAGGTCTGTGTCTCGGTCAGGGCCAGTCGAGGGAGGAGAAGGGGGCTATGCGAGGGGGGTGTACCGGCGCAAAGCGGAACGCCAGATCGTGATGCACCGCCGAGCGCGACCGCAGACCGGCTCTTGAATTGCAACACTGCCTTTGTAATCTGCTGGTTCCATGATGTTATAGAATGTATAAGTTCCTACTAGACTGAGCTATGCTATGACAGGTGTATTTTTAAATTACTGCACGCAAGCTAGTTACATATTCGTATTCTTTACTTGCCGTCCGGTCAAATGGCGAGTTTGATCCTCGCCAGGAACAAAAAAAATGTGATAAGCATATTTGTTTGTTTAATTGAGTATATACTATTTTTAATGTATGTATGCGAATACTGATACTAATCAGAATTGATATTGAGCGTGCATCTATAAATATCTGATAAGACGGCGGGCTTGTATGAAGAGACTGATGGATGTGGATCAAGGGAAAGAGGACTAGAAGACTAGAGATACGTGGAGCTTTATCCTCTCTGCCTAGTCTTTGATTGAATACGCATGTCGATAAATTTTTATGTACCTACTAAAAATATCTTAAACGTTTTCATTGTTATCTATGGAGATTCTGCATATACTAAAAATTATATTACAAGTAATATAAATAATTCTCACGCTCGCTAAAGCTACGTAGACAGACAACCGAAAAACCTTCAAGTTTCGGAACATTTAAAGTCTTTAAACATGACACACATTATGACGACAAGAAAAAAATATATTTCACAAGCCAACAACTGCCATAGTATTAAATCAACCAAGTCTTTTTCAATAATGTTATTATCTAATTAATAAGGCCGGTAGCTTCTAGTACTTTGTCTATTTCCAAATGGGTCCTACGAAATCGAACGGACGGCCTCTGTGAATGAGATAATTATCGTATATCTCACTAATGTAATAAAAGTGAGAGATTCTCAAGGTGTTTGTTCCCCTTTTTCCCGTTCTCCCAAAACTGCTGAACGGAATTGGTAAAAATTTGGCACAGAGATAGATTACGAATAGATATTTTATTGAAGGTAACGTACAAATTAATTTAAATTTTAACTATATAATCATACAAATACCGTAACCATAAATTAAACAAATGTCACAAATAGTCACGCGCAAGGGTGCCAGGCAATGCCACGTGGTATGGCATGACCTATTAAAAAAATTTGACCACGATTTTATTAAGTATCATCAATGCTCGCCAAAATTTAAAGCGTTGTGACTTTGTTCTTGTAACGATTTCAATCAGGATGTAATAAAATCGGCCTAAGCGTAATGAACTGACAGATGTGTCTTTTGTTTCAAAACAATTGAGTGTCCAAGTAACCGGTAAAATATGATAATCGATAAGTCGATAAATATTTTAATAAAAAGTATTATAAACTATAAAGTCGTAACATTATTAAAATATAAATTAATTAGTGGCATCCCAGACTATCAGTCAGGCTGGTTGAGGTGAGGCAAGAAAAGTAATTTCCATAAGTCAAACGGCGAGCAGAGGTCGTCGATCTTACGGACCTGTGTGACCGGATCTCGGAGGTACTTTTTATATGTCCAGCGGCTCACCGGTTATATGTTTACCCAAGAAACACGACCGACATTGGACGCATATTATTATGCCGTATTTATATAACAAGCAATAAGCAATTGACGTTATTTAAATCACGGAAAATAAAGGCCGTACTTATCCACAGTATGATCGCTGTCCCTTCTTGATGATTACATTGGATTTATTTCAGAATCATTAACATCATCAAGGCTCATGTTGATTTCTCATTACGAGGCTCAAAATGTTTTGTTTGCGGGGTTTGCCGGTTCCGGGGTTTGAGGCGAAATTCAAAAAGTATTATATTAAATTAAGTAAAAATGCCTGTTCTGGAACTGGTATTGGAATTGGTATTGGTATTGGAAATTTTGCATAGATATGTACATATCATCAAACCTCCCACGTGCTAGGGAGGTTTGATGATATGTACATATGCTGTTAGTCAGCTAGAGGAGAACTCTAGTGCTCCCTAAAATATTTTAATAATTAAATTGGACTCTCAAAGACAGGAACGTCAAAAGTACTCGAAACCGATGAAGAGGCTGATGAAAGTGGACGAAGCGAAAGTAGAATACTGGCGCTCTATTCTCTCTGCCTACCCCATTAGGATCTCGGCGTGATGATGCGTATGTATGTAAATCGGCCGTCCTGTGTATATGTATATATTATATTTTTTTTATATATTTTATATACATATAAGTAAACATATCGTTAATTAAGGACTTTGTCCATTTGTGTGGAATTGTTCCAAAGTTTATAATTTTTTCTTTTCCTTTATTGGGACAAATAACAGTTATACATTAAATTTTTACATAAAATACGGGTAAATATTTATTTAGCAATGCGATAATCCGGACGACCGTTGTATCCCCAGTTCCCAGTTTCCTGTCACAGGTTCTATAATACGAAATGCTAAATAATGACATAAGCAATCTCCTCTAAATATCCTTTTTATTTTCGGTCACCTTGCCAACTACATTATATGTATTTGTATAGCAAAGTTGACATCTAAACGTCTCTTGCCACTTCGGTCACGTTGTAAATTGATTCAACAGGATTCTCTTCAATTATCGCCTTGAACGAAGTTTTTAATAATGTTTGCCCACTTGTCGGGTACCGGTTGTGTGTATTATTATCCGTTAGTATTGCTACCTATGTTATTATGTATATACCAATTAAAATAATATATGACTCTGATAATACTATAACTGCCATATTGTGTTCCGTATATCATATTTTAAAGCAACGTTTGAATATTTCTTGAAATCTACATAGACCTCAAATCTATATTGACTTAGTTTTGGTACGCCTGTTATTAAATCGTATTTGATTCATCGTATTATGAAGAACCTGGAAAACTTAAACAGAAAATTAAAAATCTTTAATAGTAAAAAAACATGCATAATTAGACTACTACATGAATAGATCGGTAAAATGCCAAAAACAATCAAAATCCCTTTCAATTTCAATATAATTTCACTGACTAAACTCTGCGATCCCGCTACATGACCCGTACACATTAGGGCAGTGTGTGTTGGTTATGCTGACTATACATAACTACCCACACCGAGCGAAGAGCCGTACAAACAGTCTGCATTATGCGCAAGCACAAATCGTACGGCATTCCTCCGCCCCGCCAAGCGAGACAACAACATGATGATGTCATGTCCTCTCGCTCTACACTCGCAATCCTTTCCTTTCTACCTGTTGCGCTGTTACAAAAACCCGGTCCTTAGGGCCGCTACCTTACGTGAAATGAATGAGGATTGCGGGAGGCTACGGCTCGGCCCATATTAAGATAGGGTAAGGGCTATTATACACGTTGACAGCGGAGCTCGGTGTCTTGAGACACTATTCACAAGACAGGATGGGCTAAAAGCGGGGTTTATGTGAGCTGGTTGCGTAATAGCCACTCGATTCGAGAACGGGAGAGGTGCGTGATTGGTAGACAACATTATAACACGCCAATCGCAAACGTAATAAATACATTGCATATTATTACACGTTATGTAGAGATAATATTGACAGTTCAAGTACTTTTGGTTTTATTTTACAATTAAAAAAAATCACTACGAGATAACGTAACTTCAGTTATTCTTGTGGTCGTTTATATGTATAATACCAATGGAGTTCTCAAGTCATCTATATAAATAGCTTTATGTTCTTTTCTTCTTTATGTCTATTTTAATACAATATGTTGAATTATTACGAATATATACTTGATATCAAACGCCAAATTGTATCGATCGATAGAAATTGATCGCTAGCACGAAGTTCGTTCGTGACGTGGCTGACATTCGCCGCGCATGCGCGGTCCGTGATCTTGGCAATGGTGGCTGCGGTGCGGCAACCAACGCTATTGCGGTCGCTGTACCCGGTGCCCCCGTCCCGCGCCCCGCGCCCGCCTTCCCCGCGAACAGCCTTTTGACAACCGGTATAGGTAGGTAGGTTATAGTTACCTATACGTGAACATTGCTTGAGAATTTTCTGACGTTTAATTCACGTAACGAAGCGTTCTCGCAACCTCGCAATTGAACTTTTAATGGAGCTTTTGGGACGTGAGGCAATTTCCACTTGGTTTAGTTGAAATTCTTAGAGCAATTAAGTTGTAAACGCCACGAAATGCCTGTGTTTCTCCCCATGAATAATTTTATGAGTATTACAGTAAAGTAATGCACATGTTATTTAAGACTACTTTGTTACATTGGATACCGATATATATGGAAACCAGTGAGTGTTGACATGACTAGCAGCCAAGCCAACAATTGTAAGAGAACATCGAGACCGACTATTTATTACTTTACCAGCTATAAGTTACATCCGCAAGCAATTAGTTAGATGCTAACTATTTTCCTGTCATATATCATCTTCTTGTCATAAATAATCTTTCAAATTAGTTCAATGACCTCGGAGTAAACTGCTATGAAATACTTAACCACAATCTGATGGCTAACAGAAAATTTCAAAATGCAGTGACCAACACAAAAAACAGAAATTTTCTCGACGCTTTGGTACAATCGCGATGGCGATATCTACACATGAGCTCATATTACCTAAGCGGTATTACTTCACCACGTAATGTTATGTAGACATGCATTCCAGCATACACATAGAGAAACATAGAACTGTTGAGATCTACTCGGTATTTTAGGTCTTCTACTTCCATTCTTAAAGCCATAGTGGCCGAGAGGTCCGAGTGATTGCCTGCGACACAAATATTGCAAGTTCGAGTCCCGTCTGTATCAATGAGTTTTTCTGAACTTAAGTACGATGGTTAGTCACACCACGAGCTTTACGGTGAAGGAAAATATCGACAGGAAAGTTGCAAACGTCTGAGATTCAATTTAAACTCGTGTGTATTGTCGTGCTTGAGTAACGGCGATGGACTCGCCATCTGTCACGTTGGCACCTACAATATATCTCTGGTAGAAAGTGAATGTGTAGGTACTACCTACTGCCTCTGCCTATCCCTTCGGGGACCTTTGTGGGAAGGCGTGAAGATATATTATTTATACTTCCATTCTTGCGTAAAGAATTTTTTACAAGGCTTCCAATCAAATCATAATAATAAATAAATAAATACATTGGGATAAGTCAACACAAATTGATATAGTCCCGAATTAAGCGCAGCTTGTGCCATGGAAACTAGACAACGATGTATATAGTTACATAGATATATACATAAATACATAGCACGTCCAAGACTAAGATAAAAAAATATTCTCGAGTTCACACAAACATTAGCCTTCAGCGGGAATCGAACCCGCGATCTCAATTTTCGCAGTAAGGAGGTCTGGCCACAAGGCTATATTTGATTCCAAATGGACTACCACTAAAATCTGCTACGGATGAGTAATAAATAATCATAGTCTTGATCGTGAGAGATGTCATTCATTAGTCAAAGAGGGAACAACTTGATCGTAGATAACTTACTGGGATGTATATATTAGATATATATATACTAATAAATAATGCGCAATTTGTTTGTTTGAACGCGCTAATCCTAGGAACTACTAATCCGAAATTGAATAGATGTGCCTATATTTTGAAGCAGGTTATGTATCATCATACTGTTACCCAAAGCGGAGCAGAAATCATAAGTATAGGAATTTAGCGTTGGTGAAACCATGGGACAGGACTAGTGGTATTTAAAGAAATGACACATAAAGTTATTACTTATAATTTATCAATCAATGCTATGTCAGCTGGCTAAGAAATTGAATGCTAAAACAAGTGGACCAGAAATAGACATACATTGATAAACATAGATTAGTGCATCGGCTACATAGTCAGCTTATTCTGAGTTTACGCAATAACCAATAATCGAAAATGGATGCAATTTGACAGAGAGATCACATGAGCTTGATGGAGGGTAAAAATCTAGTAATAAAATCAATTTCGGTGGTATCGCAGGTTACAACTAGGATATAAAAACGGTGGTGACAGCATTTAGTAAATTGTTCATATTCCTGGGAACACGCTACACTGTAACTACAGCTTATTTTATAAAGCACACTGAAAGGCTTGAATTTTCCTCTCTGTAGGAATCTGACAGTGCATACATTGATGAGACACAACGGCGATGACAAACATCTTATCAAAGCACTACAAGTACAAATACTTCTAATACAAGCTGAAGAAACACAGTAAAGCGTTTTTAATATATATATATAAAAATACAAGACTTGTTCTGTAGTAGTGGCTAATTGAGTTTGTGAAAATAAACGACTTCAACATACACTGACGATCCAGTTCCGAGATTTAAGGTATCCTTAATACTAAAGCCTACTAAATAGATAAATGGATTTAAAATTATTCGTAACGTCCTTATGTCGGCTTCGGCTTGCTATTTCTCAATACATGAAATGTCAATACTTGCTTTTTGTTCACATCACGTACACACATAAACAAAATGCACATGCATAAAGATCGCGTGCTCCTCCCATTAGTCCTTAAAACTTGACTGAGAAGAGGCATGTGGGCGTTGCGAGCAAGAAATACAAAATGGACATCGTAGAAAAATAATGACACAATAAAAGTGCGATTGCCGGTGACCTATAGCGTCATAAACTGTGATGGCGAATAAATTTGACTCACTATTAACCGTGGGTTGTCATGTATGAAGTTGGTCGTATGTATACTGTGGTCCAAGGCAGTCGGTTTGAACAAATTACGGTCTCAGATTGTCATTCTGCCTCAATATTAATGTGTTATTTCGTTTTTGCAGGATGCAAACTTTTTTCTTTAAAGAGCTTTGCGTAGTATGAGTATAGAAGTTTATGTCAGTTATATTTAGTAAGAACTTCACAAGAAGTATTTCGTTGAAAATGTTCTGAAATGAAGATTTCAGAAATTTTCATTACATGACTGATATACCAATAGCAAACATTGAATTAAACATTAATGCAACCTCAACAAAACATTAAAATACTCATAAACTTATAACTTAAATGTACCTTTTAAAATTGGAAACAAATTCGTAATTTTAAACTATATTTTATCTCTTAATTGGCAATAGTGTATCTCGCTATAAAGTAAAGGGTCTGGATACACTTAAAAACTCAAATGCTCACATATGATAAATACAAAGAAATACTTTAGCGTCTTCAGAGTGCCTACTTCAGCTAATATGAAGGATATTTCTAAATCACTTTTCACGTCTGTATGAAAACATATCCAGACTATTGCACTGACATAGTGAAGTGTTATAAATCGCAACCTCGTTGTGTTTACTCTTAAAATAAGAATACATCCTGCTTTATGTTTTCTAACAAGTATGCGACTAACAAATTTGAGTACTATTGGAGAATCCAGTCTTGAGCTTAATTAACTGAGATATGTCGATGCATCTGTAGAAATTACGGATTTTATTTACACACATAGATATTATCAGCCTAGTGATAATATTGTTTTGTATGCTTCGATGCAGGTAGTCCAAGAACAAAGTGGAAAAAATAATTGGTTGTTAGCTCTTAGTTTCTCACTTTGTAGTCGTTCCGTTTCCACTCTTCCACTGTGGTATCAAAATCAAGAGAAAAGTCGGTATCAAAATCCAAGGTACGTGGTAACTTGGTAAGGCTCGTGCTAGCAATTGAATAAAATTTATTTCCAGTGGGCCGTAATCAACGGACCGGTTCTAAACATTAATACTATTGCAATTTATTCCCCGTGATGTTCGTCGCGCGTGCTCGGGCGCAATCATCGAGAATATATATGGTGCAGTTACCGTTGCGCCGCGATCTATATCACGGAACGTTGATGGAACAACTTTGCTATGATGTGCCTTGTTACGAGTTTTTCCTATCTTGGCACATACCCAGAGCGCCTTCAAAGCTTCATCGTCGAAGTATATATAAGGAGTACCTCCTAAATTCAGATCTTCTTGCAAGTAGTTCCGATTAAATCTAAAACGTAGGATTGCGCCTAAAAGTTCTCTCTCAAAGCACTCATAGTTTTTTTTTTGTATTGTCTCTCTTAGCGGTCAATGGCGAGACCTAGGCCTCCAGCCAGGCACTCATTGAATTACGGATTTTTTTAATAAATACTTTTGGTATTTACATTTGTGGCCAGTATGGGCAGCAACGAACTTCTTTCAAACATCTCGAAGGAGGTTAATATAGCCGAGAACTTGAGTGGACGCAACGGCGTGGAACCGAGCTGCGCAAGAACGTTGCGCAATCCACGCACACGCAGCGCCCGCTCCAATGCACACCGATGTATAAAAAAATCACTCTGAAATAGACAGTTTTTCTATATTTTTTTTTTCATCCTAACAGAATGAACCTTTTAAATATGCAAGTGTTTCCGTATTGCGTAGACTTGTACAAGTTCCGTTAAATTAAGACAAAATACAGAGAAGTATTCTATATATTTTTATTCATATGAAAATATAATAAGTGATCAACTTAACGTGTCCTTTTTATATTTTTTTATTATTTCAATTTAATAGCCGTTCAATTAATAAGCCGAAGTTCGAGTAGTTGTCATCTAAAAGTATTATTCCGTGTCTAAAAGCAATGCATTTCTACGTATGATTTTCGACATTCGTTTTTTTATAGGCTCCTGGTTTATTCGTAGTTCCATGGCTATCATGATCTTCATAAAGTGGTGCTAAAGAACTTGCACGACGATGGCGCACGACTCCCAAACACGTGCAACTGGAGAAAGAAACATGATTATTGAGATCTCACCGTGTCCTACATTAACTTCCAATTCGAACTACCAACTTATAATGATGCATAACTATAACTTTTTCTTTAGCTTGCTATTTAAGCATAGCATTAATCAATCAAAATGGGACTAGGTTAGTTTCCCTTAGATTCATTAATAAAGGACGCATAGTATATAACATTGATTAGTTGATTGATTGAGTAACGGCGACGGATATATATTTTTTTCTATACAACAAGAGTGGCTAACAAGCATACGGCCCACCTGATGGGAAACGGTTACCGTAGCCTATTTACGCTCACGATACCTTGCTAAGTATCACTTGCGCGTTGCCATTTGTCACGTTGACACCTAAAATATATCTCTTTGAATTTCTTCTCAAGCGTATGCAGGTTTTCTTCTCGATGTTTTCCTTCACCGTTATATAAATAATACTTGTAATAGTTACCAAATAAGGGATGTAAGAAACGGTCCCCATATATATCGTAAACAGTTCAAAGAACCAGTTCCCGTTTTTATTTATGTTAAAAAAGAAACAGGGCCCATTCGGTAGCTTACTATAGCTTCGTTTTTTAGCAAAAAATATCCTGGCACTTTATGAACTCGTTAGGTTTATTTTAGAATAAAAATTGATTTATGATGAATCAAATGGAGGCTCTAATAACCATGTAAACTTTGGAATAAAAATTGTTCATGTCTCAATATAACACCTTAAGCTAACTACTTAACACTAACTACCTCAATTATCGCAACAAGTTAATTTTATAAAAAATATTTTTTTTTGTGTTGTGCGTAACTATTTATGCAACCACGGGATCTGTATTAAAAACTACGTAATAAAATACACTTACATATATATCTTAGACATCTACTCGATGAGACTTGCTACAAGGTTCTTAGACTTAGGCTAATGTATAGCAACACCCTTATTCGGCTGGTGATATATTTGGGCTACCGTTACAATTAGCGACTGACGTTATTTCTCAAAACATAAGCCCTTGAATTTATCTTCAAACAAGTGTATGCAAGTTTATTCACGATTATCTTCACCATAGAACTCATGGTGAGATAAATCGCCGTACTTAAATAAAAACTTCGCTCATTGGCTCAGACCACCGGGCTCGAACCTGCAACATTTGGTGACTACCTGAACCAAAAGACCATAGCGGCTCAAATTATAGATACCTTGTGGAGTTGCTTGCCCGTGGCTATTGATAGAATCGACGTTAGATTAGGGACACGACTGACTTCCCAATCAAATCTCTGGCTATACATTTTTTTATTACCACTTGGGTGGCAAACAAGCATGCGGCCTGCCTGATGGTAAGCGGTCACCGCTGCCTTTGGACGCTTGCAACACCAGGGATATCACTCGCGCGTTGTCGACCCTGCAGGAATCTTTTCATGTATATTTTATTCACATTTCTAACATAATAATGTATCCTTGGTAACCATTATAGCATTCCCCAAAAGCTTTCCTAAATCCTTGTAACCGCAGGAATTGTTTTGAGCTTAACTTATTTAGGATTACAAACGCACGTAACAAACCTCCTTTTTAGATCGTCTCAAATACCAGACAACATAATCTCTTTGCAGTAACGAATAACAGCAGGGTTCCTTATTGTAGCAGCCAAACAAATTTCACACTTGCCTAGTTGCGATACTCATTGTAATTTATGGTTTTTCATTGGAAATATGTCTTCATAACCGTATACGTATGTACGTAAACCGGGTATTAACAACGCAAAATTCCAGTGGTTTGCCGGAAACGAAAGTGTTGAAGAAAGGGAAGGAAGTTTATTATTTGGAGGATTTAGTTCGACAGAACATACAAATTGTAACATGTAAAACTTTGTAAAGAGGCTAGACTAATAGATCAATAACTGTAAAGTGAAGTGCAGTAAACCGGCCGTCTACAGTCCTGCGTCACGAGCACATGATAGGAATTAACTACAAAGATGCCGACACAACTATGGTTTAAACTAAATTGTACATTGTTTCCTTACTTCGCACACAATTGAGATTGTAAAGTTTATGACTGTTATTTCATAACCTTCGCTTGTGAATCCTTGTTCCTATGTTGGAAACTGATTGCTTTTCGTATCCTTTTAGGGCTCTTTTGTTTTGTAAAGCAGTCCGTTGATTGAAAAGCTGCCGACAACAGACGTTGTGAGGTCCTTACCTGAAACATTTGACTAAATAATGAGTTATGAATATGTAAAAGTTAATCCTGCTCATTTACAATTCAAAATTTAAATAATGTAGTACCTACCGATTGAAAATTATTCTTTAGTAATATTATGAACTCAATAAACTTAAATCACACAATCTGTGAAATATAAAAGGCTCTCTATATATGTATATTCTCCTCTAAGATACGAACTTTTCTAAGCATAGTAGCAAACCTTATTCCTGTTGGTATATAAAAGTATTGATTTATATCATATAAAGTAGAAACGTTATTCAACTTGATATTGAAGATTGTTAAACCGAAATAGTTATAAAAGAGGGGTGGCCAAGTGGTTCGAGTAGTTGCTTGCAACACAAACATTGAAAGTTCAAATCCCGACGGTTCCAAATGAACTTAGGTACAGTGATTAGTACAACCACGTGCTTTGCGGCGAAGGAAAACATCGAGAGGAAACCTGCATACGTTTGAAAATAAATTCAGGCATTTAGTCGTAGTTGAGTAGCAATGATTTGTCATCAGTCACGTTGGCACCTAAAATATATCTCCTTCGGAAAGTGGGTGTGTGGGTACTATCTATACACTTCTGCCTACCCATTCGAGGAACCTTATGCGAAGGCGTTAGGATATATTATATTATACATATGTATATGATATTTAAATAAGGTCTAAATATAGTTTTCACAATTATATATTACATGCATTTAAGAAATAGGAAAATAGGCTATATCCCTACTAATCCCTACGAATATTATAAATGCGAAAGTAACTCTGTCTGTCTGTCTGTCTGTTACCTTTTCACGCCTAAACTACTAAACCGATTTAAATGAAATTTACAGATATAGCCTAGAGCTTGAGGTAGGACATAGGCTACTTTTTAATGCGAAAAAGGGTTGTAACGGGTTGAAATAGGGGATTAAAGTTTGTATGGAAGTTTCGTATTACATATAAACATATTACAAATAAATTAATATTACATTCAAAGTTTGTAAAAATGTTACCCTTAAAGGGGTAAAAAAACATGCTGCTTAATATCACTTTTCCCCGCGGACGAAGTCGCGGGCACAGCTAGTAATATATAAGAAGAAGTGTGTCAGGTAGGGTAATGTCCATACACAAAATAGCACTTTTACTGGAATTCATGCATGTGTTGGTGCTAAAGTGGCGGTGTGAGTGCGCGGGCGCACAGGGCCGGGCGGGCGGCGCCGGCGCGGGCGGGGGCGGACCTGTTCGGGCAACGGTGTCGCGGGCACCGCACACTAACTCTCAGTCCTTTCGCAGCGGCCAACGGTACCGCATGTGCCGCTACATTGTACGCACCAAACAAACATCAACAACGCGAGGAAACTAAACGTGCAGTGTGATATGATGCTGATTTGTGAAATTTAGATAGACCTAGTGACAGAGACGAACAGAAGGATCGAGTGTAGTGTACATTAGCGCCTGAAGATGCCGAAAATCTTCCTCATCAAGAAGCGGTTGCACGAGCAGCAACTGGGGTTGCAGGAAGGACAAGAGCTCCTCGCCAGCAAGGCTGACACGCTCTGTCCGGGCTCCCCACTCGACGATGGCCCCATACCGCTTCTTTCGAAAAGGGACAAGGAATGCGCCGGTGAGTCCAGACATCCTTCAACATAATGCACCCTTTCATCTTTTTCAACTTCATTTTTATCTTGTCATGCCCTTTTAGAAATAACGATCTCATTCATGGCATCTTCACTTGAATGCTAAACATAGAAACATACAAATACCGGCTTCACGTTCAATGTCAAGTTCTTGCAATAGTTACTTTGATCTGAATGGTTTCAATTACTGCTTACTTCACTTTCGTTATGTATATATACAATTGTAATATAACTTCATCTAGTATGATTTTACACCGCAGAGCTATAATTTTATTTATTAGCTTTTTTATATCCTTTCCTCCGTAACGGCCACTTGTTTGACCAAAAAAAGAATACTCGCACTTGAATAGTCCAGTTTTCGGCTGCGCTCTTCTAACCAATGTCTACCTGAGATCATTTGTGTGACTTGCGCGATCCTAATCTGGGATATGGGATATCTTTTGTCAAATGATTTGGAGGTTTCGTATTTGGTATTATGGATACATTTGTGTCAATTCAGAACTCTGAATCCATTAGCAAAAGTCGCAATTAGTTTTAGGGTATAACAAATGTAATACCAATTCACTAGAACACATTCTCTTGAAAGATAAATTGGTTGCTCTGAAACAGAGTTTAGAGTTAATCAAGGCACTATGAGTTCACATTTTAACGGTTTGTTAGGCAGGTAGCTATATAACTGTCATGTTTTTGCGATTTTCCACGAATTGTTTACTCTCATAGATGTGCTAAAATTTGTCCGTACAAACTCGCTCTAGCTCATATCTGTTCTTGAGAATAATGATGGTTTTGTAAATCTTCCTACATACAATAGATGCTATGTGCCATTTGATATCATGACTTGAA
The DNA here is from genome assembly GCA_945859725.1 of Drepana falcataria. NCBI lineage: Eukaryota > Metazoa > Arthropoda > Insecta > Lepidoptera > Drepanidae > Drepana > Drepana falcataria. The sequence goes on from OX243926.1 coordinate 8,130,799, forward strand.
TTTAAATTACCAAGATATCTTGAAAACGTTATATATTTCTATGATTTCGGACTAGTTGTAGATCTAGACTTGTCCAATATAATATAATGAACGGTCAAATACATCGTTGGATTTGCGCAAATTTAGTCTTGAAGATTCAAAAGTATTCGAGTTAGATATGGACTGTTTACTGGCCTCACACTGTAATTGAACTTAACTACTATGACTGAACAAGCAGTGGGCACTGACTGTTTGATTATATCTTCTAATGAAGTAAAGTGCTTTAACATTAGATTTGAAATGAATAACAGGAAACTTGTACATCTTAACCCTTACCTTACCCGCGGGCCGTGGTGGCCGAGTGGTTCGAGCAGTTGCCTGCGACGCAAAGGTCGCAAGTTCGAATCCCGACTGTACCAATGAGTTTTTCTGAACTTAAGTACAGTGATTAGTCACACCACGAGCTTTACGGTGAAGGAAAACATCGAGAGGAAACCTGCATACGTCTGAGAAGAAATTCAAAGGCGTATGTATAGTCGTGCTTGAGTAACGGCGATGGACTCGCCATCTGTCACGTTGGCACCTAATATACCTCTGGCGGAAAGTGGGTGTGTGGGTATTACCTATACACCTCTGCCTACCCCTGCGGGGACCCTTGTGGGAAGGCGTGAGGATATATATATATTGTACATCTTGTATAAACTTCTGGAGTACGATGTGAGCCTACGCAGTTATAAGAACATACAGCTCTATAGAGCAGTTATTGGTTTTAGATTCTAGTAACGATGATACGTGAATGGTTAGAGTCAGGAACTGACCGGATGATGTAGGCAGCGAGGTGTCAATGATTGCGGCACAATGGCGCGGCTTCCGGTCGCAGCCATCGCTACTCGCTTTGTATTTAGGTTAGTCACCGCAATCTCGACTGTAATTTCAATATAATTAACTTGTGTGACGTGTCCAGGTCCCGCATTTACATACATTTTGCTCTGTATGTTAATACTTAATCGGGAAACTCCGTTGTTATTAACTTCTGGCGTAATCTGGTTACCTGCTTTATAATTGAAAATTACAGAACAACACGGTAGTAATGTTCTTCAAAAGAGCATATCAGAAGCACCCATCTCAGTCGTTTTATTGTTGACCAATTTGACCAGTTTAATGTTAACCAATGAATAAGCAACTATTTATTTAAGCAAGGAAAAGCCGAAACCACCGATAATATATTTAACGATCATTTTATTGGCCGATAAATCGGTTTCATCCCCAATCATAACAAGTGTTATCTTTCAAATTATCGGTATGATTAGAATTATTGGAAATCAAAAGTCGAGTATTTACAAAAATAATAATCCATGGCTTATCCTCCTAATTACTTTTCTCAGAAATTTACTGTGGTGGATGAAGCCGATTTCTCTTTCCGAGAATATAATGATTATTACAAAGAAACTATCAGGAATACGCGTGTATTAATTCAGAAATATACAACGAAAGGAAGCTTTATATGCTTTAAAGACATTAGATACACATATCTTCATGGTTAAGAGAGTTGATAAATTTATTGTGTTAATTTAAAGTCTACTCGACGGCAAAGTTCCGTGAACTTAAATATCACATCACAATATCATCACAATTCCTGGCACTTCTGATCTTGGGTTCTTGTGTTAAAGAGCATTGTTGAACTTCACATATAACAATAATCGCTAAACTATCATTTTAGGCAATTGAAGGCATTCTAGGAAGGTTGATGTTATTTTTACTTATGATAATTATGTCTGGTGGAAAGTTGGTGTGTTAATTATCTGGCATATCTTTATAATTTTACCAATATGACGGCATGCATCGCAAAGTATAGTATGGAATTAATTAAAAAGTAATATAAATTAATTTAATATATTCTGGATATAAAAAAATTTAAGTTAGTTGTTAAAAGTGTGGCATAAATATGTGGCATATTATACTTTAACTTAATAAAATACTTAAATAAATTATATTTTCAATAGAATTCAATATACTATAAGTAATATACACTTAAGATACGTGAATATGATAACAATTTCTTAATGCAGTAATGTGAAAATTAAATTCAAACAGAAAATGAACACATCTGTTTCAATAATATTGCCAATTTTAATGCATAACATTACTTGATTAACACTTAGCTCTTATAAATTCCGTCCAATAACAATGCAAATTTATTAATGTGTAAAATGTTTTAAAAATTATTCACTTACACTATATTTTAATAGCGCAGTAACAGGTGTGGGGGCACCTGTGTAATAAAGGGCGTCTCTGGAAGGTCATCCGTAGGGGTAACACTTAATAGGGTGTGTCTTTATGGTAGTAGCAATAGAGATGTTTCGCTTAGTATTGGGATGCATAGTTTGTCTCTAAATCTATACAAATAAATAAAATTGAAGTGTCTGTTTGTAATATTAAAATAACCGCTTTATAAAATTAATATGGATGTATACAATGTATATTTAGCAAAATCACATTTCTAAAATATTTTTTGTGTCTGTCTGTCTGTTTGTTCCGACTTATCTCTGAAACGGCTGGACCGATTTTGACTGGACTTTCACTGGTATATAGCTGATGTAATAAGGAGTAACTAAGGCTACTTTCATTGTAAGAAATTGGACAACAACTTTTTAGTTAAATTCCACGTGGATGAAGTCGCGGGCACAGCTAGTCGTAACTAATCTTATAGGTGTGAAAGTGTTTGTTACGCTTTTTCATTAAAACCTCAACTGACAACCATGAACTTTTGCATATAATTAATCCAGAGTATACAAAAGAAAATAATAACTGAGAAAGTGGTACCAGTCCGATTAGTCCCGTAGAATGATGGATCATGTCTTTAAGTCATACTTACAGCCGGTTTCTGGTACAATTTTAGCACGATGAATTAGTCAACAGATTGTCGCAATAACAATCTGTTAACAATCTGTCATCGAGCTTTGAGTTTCTAGAACGCAAATCATCGAAAAATTAACTAATCTACTGTTGACAGCCGAATTATATTTTAAAGTATGTCTATTTCCCTCTAGCTTATAGCTTCGTCTTTGTCTTGCAATGTCAAAGTATTCCCGCCGGGAGCTTAAGTTTCGTTAGTTGGACAAAAGTTTGATTTGTTGTTGTTTATCTTATTTGTTTAGGTACTTCAGTTTTCGTGTGATAAACAAGTGTAAAGAATATAAATAAATAAAGTGTAAATGTTAAAATGCCGCCGCTGTCGCGTAAAAATTACACAGAACGCGATCTATCTACTTATATTTTATTCTAATACTTATATTATATAATTTATAGTAATTCAACATATAGGTAGGTTCCCGACAGGGCTGATGATGATGATTTGAAACTTGCCAATTTCTAATATTTTTGCTATTATTAAAAGATTATTTCGATTTCTGTAACTTTACACACTTATGTCTTAGGGTTTGTCTTAAGAGATTCATATTAAAAACATATCAGATTAAAAATCAAATTTATTATTACATATACATAATATATTAGTCACACCACGAGCTTTACGGTGAAGGAAAACATCGAGAGGAAACCTGCATATGTCTAAGAAGAAATTCAAAGGCGTATGTATAGTCGTGCTTGAGTAACGGCGATGGACTCGCCATCTGTCACGTTGGCACCTAATATACCTCTGGCGGAAAGTGGGTGTGTGGGTATTACCTATACACCTCTGCCTACCCCTTCGGGGACCCTTGTGGGGAGGCGTGAGGATATATTATATTATTATTATATAAAAATCAAATAAAATTATATGAATAAAAAAATAACCAATTCAAAACTAAAAATCAAAGGCAATGTTCTATTAAAATTTCAACGTAAGGAATTAGGAAACCAAATAGCATTATTGATACAAATTAAGTTTTATATTAATATTACTATAAAAAACGATAAATAAAAATCGATTATTTTGTCCCTATATCCTTATATCCTATTAAATCCGCCGATACATCCCTATATCCTATTAAATCCGCTTAGAAATTGGAGTTAAAATCGGAATACTTGCGTTAACACGTCGATAATTCCTCGATAATCTACAACTAAAAATTGTATGTCAACAATCTGTTAACAAAGAGAAAATGCGTTCGGAAACTCAAAATGGCTCTAATCGGCAATTGATTTGGGATTTGACATACCGTTGACAAACTGCCAACAGTTTGTCAGTTGAAGCTTCTAGCAACCCAAACTACGTCTAATTAGAGATTAACAATCTGTCACGTAATTTGATGGATAGAAATGCGTACGAGAAACCGGCTGTTAGAGCAACATCGCGCGCGACTAGTATAAAGTAAAACTTCACTAATTACGGTCTGCAGTTTTCGATTCAAATGCTTTTTATGAATACACGATAAAAGGCAAGGCACGGCAAAAAGGCAAATGCACGTCATTCATACCAGCACTATCATTTTCCATTCGATCATAATTTGACGCTATTGAACAGCTTTCGTAAGATATGTGTATTTAATCTTACATCCTTATATTAACCAATCAATATTTGTAAGTTAAGCATAAAGATGTAAGTAATAATATATTCGTGTTATTAGAATAAATTTCTGTGTTATATCCCCGTTTATCTGTAGAACAAAAGACATCAACGGGTTGTCGCATTCTAATAAACAAACGGATGATCATGATGCAGTTGTTTTATAAATAAATTGTCTCCCTCTTACCCCCACCTCACACTCCTACGTGGCTTACCTCTATGAGCACTTTACGGTTATAGTTGACGGCCTTCAACGGTCATCAGTGACCGTTACCTACTTAATGTTATTTTTTTTAATTATGCAATATTGTCACACGTATTATGTAAGTATTTTTTTCTTTAACTCGTAAGAAAATCTTTTTTATATCCTTACACATATATAAAGTAGGTATCTATACATTTAATAAAAATGTAACGGATCGCTGTCTGTACATGGAAGATATATGAGAAAAAATGTGATTGGGACCTTTTTCAACGCAAATAGCATCCAAAACACTGATTGTTAGAATTTTTGTCTGTTTATCTGTGTGTCTGTGCGTCTATGCACACTTATCTCAGAAACGGCTTATCCGATTTAGATGTGGTTTTTCAATAATATAATGTGGTAATTTTTTCGTAACATGTACGAAGTAAATCAAAATCAAAATGTATATCTACAAAATGCTGCCCAAAGTCACTATTTTAATAATAAATCTGTTTACTTACGGTTGATACTGAAGATGTGATCGCATACTACATATTACCGACCACAAAGTAATCTATAAGTGTCAATACTATTTCAATATACTAATAGCGATATTTTCGTACAAGTTTCAAGTTTAAAATTAAATTGATAAAAATTGGTAAAAAAATTATGAATTTATTCAGTGTCCCATTTGGGATAGCCTGAAGATAATAAAGAAATAAATACCTTGGGACAATTCCACACCAATTGACTTAGCCCCAAATTAAGAAAAGCTTGTGTTATGGTAATAAGGTAACGATATAATTACTTAAATTGATAGATATATACATAAATTCATCACACAAATATCTGCCCTCAGTGCTAATCGAACCCGCGACCTCAAGTTTCGCAATCAGGAGCTCTAACCACTAGAACAGACGGCCGTCCCTGTCCCCTTCACACACCTCACACCTGTATCTGAGGTGTGTATTTAAAACAGGGTGTACTCTTTTGCTCGTGAAATATTTAGGTATAATTATATGGCGAGTCCATCGCCTATTATCCAGCATAACTATCCATTCGTCTACGAATATATTTTCAATCAGAAGCAGGTTGCCGCTGGATGTTTTCCTTCACCATAAAGCCCGTGGTGTAATTAATTGCCATTCATACGTTCATAAAACTCATTGGTACAATCGGGATCAGAACTAACAATATCTGCGTTGTAGGCGACTATTCAAACATCTCGGTCACCAATGCTCTTAATTAGAAAATATTTAAAATACCATGAGATAAATAAAATTTAAAGTCCGCTGGCATTTTCTTCAGACTAAACGAGCTCAGTTATGAATCGTGCGCAACAATTAACGTATGCGTGTGCACGTCTGTTGACGTCCGCATTAAGGCCAAGGGACTGAGCTCGGCAATCCTTTTCACAAAGCACACCAGAGCGTAGAACTCATTCAGTTACAATGATGTGTTTAAACAAATCAAACACAATTACTACTTAGCAGTCGACAGCTTGTATGAAGCAACTTATGACATGGTGTGGTTGAAGCGAAAGAGATTTGTAAGCCTAATAATTTCTAATTAGCGTTCACGCTAATTGTTACATTAGCGCTAACGCTCTCTGCCTATCCGGTGCGGTGCAAATTTCAGTTCAATGTAGTTTATGACGACTAATACTCGAAAAAGTTTGACAGACATCATTCTTACAACTGTCAATATTAGCATCGATAATACATGTTCCATACAAGAGTAGGCTCCCGAAAAGTAAGTAATGTTTTTATAACTGGTAACATTAGCATGGTTAAGTTTGCGGATAGGTTCCTGAGAAATTAGGTAGAAATACATGAATATACACACTTCCCTGGAGATTTTATTGGGTTAGTTTCCTTCTCCAAGGCGCTTACGCTGTGATAAATAATGTTTAAAATCCGGGGCTCGAATCTGCTTACTCTTCTTGGAAGGTAACTACATAGGCCTCAACCATCATAGTATTTACAGATTCATTCATTTGTCAATTGTTTAAGCTATCATTACAATACTGATAACGCAACGAGCAAAACTGCTTATCGCGTGTTTCCATTTGTGAACAGTAAAATCTGCCTATTTATGAATGCCAAAAAAGAAGAAATGTATATGGCCATGTGGCCTTTGCTATTGTATCGTCGTGCTATTGAAATGTAGCTACCATTTAAAAATCTCCTTTTTTCAAGATTGGCGATCATAAAAAAGCGATTACGCTCTCAATGGGTAGCAAATCTTTTCTCGGAACGAGTTCGTTTTTCACAATTTTATACCCATTTAAAGAACAAATACGCGATTAAAAGCTTATTGTAATACGAATTCGAAAGGTCGATAAACTTCGGTGTAGACTATATTAAAAATACCTACTCTTACCGTCCTGCTATAGATATATACATATATGTTTCATGTTAATAGTATGGTTTTGTTTTACAACTTTTTGTTAAATGCTCATTAACTTAAGGATACAACATTGGCCAGACAGTCAAGTGAAGTCAGTTATTCAAGGGGTCGCAATTTTTTGCGCTCTCGAGGCGAAGATGCGTTCCACGTGACGGCTGGTAAGATGGCATTTGTTCTAGGAACATTTATTGATTGCTCTGTGGCCGCACATGGCGATAAACCGAGTCCATGCCCTACCTACTATGCGGGTGAAGCCTGTTTGAATTGCGCTCTGCCTGTTTACATGCATCTGCTTGTTTCTTGCAAATGCCATTGTGACAATTAGCATTTTCCTTCCTCACAATGTAAATAAATGCACGTCTAACTAACTGCCAAATAATCGGATTCGCATGGAACTGATTATGAATATTCAAAAGGTACATGTACGTTAAGTAACGTAAAATCTGCGATTTAAAATATTTGAAAATAATACATTGTGTTGATTAAAATATTATCGTTTCAAACTAGCCCGTATCATCACCTAGCAAATTCCTAGATGCTCTCAAAGCGCTACTCATTAGCACGTAAATAAAAGAAGATATATTGAGAGAGAAAAGAGAGAAAAGAGAAAGAGAGAAGAAAAGAATAAAAATTGGTTAGTAGTCACAGAGAGAACCATATATAGTCAGATGCGACTGTTCGAATAAAATTATAATATGTTACTTACATTGATGTTGATTATCTTTGCGGGTTGCATATTACCTCAGAATATGCCCATTCTGCGAGTATTACGGTAAAGAGTGAGACTGCGGCTGTAACCAATTGCCTATATTGCGGAAATAATAAAATAGAGCCGATTCTCTGGTGATTGATATTATAAAATGATATGAAAACACCGCAAAACTGTACAGTTTTAAGCGCAATTCTAACGGGCTGGTAATTACTTTATTAACGTAAGTACTTTGATGTGTAACCGAAAATAACGTTAATTACCTTACTCATTAAATAACTCGTTTTGATACATTTTTGCTTGCGCTATTTAATTAGTCTTGAATAACTCGATATTTTAAGAAGTTGATAGCTTGGGCATGAAAATTTTTATGTCAAACATATTCCAATAAATCAATATTATGATAACACATTTATACGAGCAGTCTAAGGAAACGATAATAAAAACATAAATTTTAGTCGTCGAATACTTACTAAAAATATTTCGTTGGCCACGGCTTCCCACAAGGATCCGTGGAGGTGTGGGCAAATATATAGCTCCTCTATTTACAGCTATACATACATACGGCTATATCTGAAACGTATGCTGGTTTCCTCAAGATATTAATTTTAATTTGGTTTTGAGTTCAGAAAAACTCAAAAGTACTGTAATGTTGGGGTAGGAATTAGAGGGTAGTATTTGCGATTCAGGTAACTTGGACCACTCGGCCACTGTGGCTAAATAATATGCATCAAAATGAAATGGTATTTTTGTACTTATTGTGTGACGTTTCGCAAAAGCCGGTGCCTGCGCACGCACACAAAACGTGCGCCGATTGTGTTCTAGCCGTTCAGAAACGGCACTTGGATAAATTTCATACACGTGAGAAAATAATATTTGTTCCGTCGTTTCCCTCTGTAGTATTTGTTTTATAAACTGCAAGCAATCGTACATAAAAAATGCCTGCATTTAACATAACGGAAAAGTATTTGCTATTTATTATGCTATGTATTTACATCGAAGCTACTGAAAAGATAACGATATCATTTGGCTGCAAGTTAGTTTAAATAACTTAAACGGAAATAGACCAACGAATTTGAGTCACAATTGAAGTCGAATGTCACCTTACAGAAATCAAAGCAAAACGGCACTGCTTTCGGGTAGTTTTTTCCTACTGCAGCAATTTTCTAGAACTCTTTTAGGAATGGTTGCGCAGGCAGAAGAAGAACGGTGCGCTCCTTAATACTGATAGCTCAGCCACTTTGCTCAGCACAAATGAGCTTACGCAAGCTAAGTAATTGCTAAAAATTAATATGTTTGAAAAACGTATTAACTTGAATATATATTATTCAAATACAACATGTTTAAATTAATGGTCTAACATTTGTCATTGATCAGTTTTTACTGTTATCTCACGCTACGAGAAATGACCACCACTACGTTCATTATCTTCTTTCCAATATAAGCCTTTAAGCTTTTAGCTTAAAACATTTTAAACATATTTTTAAAAAATAAGTATTATCATTGACAAGCTAAGAGGATAAATAGTCAAAGAATCCATTCCAACAAAAATAAAGTAATACTTAGAGAAAGAAACAGATTGTCAAGACTTAATCGTTTTTTTAGTCCTTGCTTAATATCATGCGATCTTTAGGTCATAACGTTCGTTTTTGTGCCTTGACTCAAAATGAGATAAATTCGTGTATTTGGAGTAATATATTGCGGCCCTCCCACGAGCAACGTTCAAGAACGACACGCGAATGCTACTAAGACATACATGTAGGCACGGCCATAATTTTAAACTCTGTTATCATCCCACGAATTACTTGTGGTATTCAATCTTATTGCAAGCAATATCGAGGCTGTTTTAATATGTTGCTATAGTGTGGAGTATTATGATTCGTTAAAAATAAAACGTGTCCTTAGTTAAAGCATGTGCTTAGTATCAACCTCATGAGCTTAGTAGCTTTAGTACTTGTGTGCGTTACGTATTTCTTCAGAGTTATAAAAAGAGACATACATATGTTTATCCAAAAAATATCTGTAATTCTTATTAATTATTGCTCTCATATATTGACATTCTTTATAAATATTTACACTATTTATAAATTATAAAAATAAATAATAATTTACAAAAAAAAATCTTAAAACTAACTACGTACGTACTTACGGATAAAATATTTGACCCAAGTAAATATAATATGTATTTATTTTATTTAATTGAGTCATGCGCATATACATCCTAGAAACGATTAATTGGTATTCAAGGTTTGTTCGACCTATTTAATTCCCCAAACTAAAATTTATCAACTTTTCCTAATATACATTTGTGTGAGCAAGGTGAATTCGAACGAGTCATATCATCCAAAGAGGTTTTCCATCAATATCTTTTATGAATTCAAATAACTGTAACCGTTGTCTCTGATTGGATAAACCTGTTTATTTAATGTAAGTTGCTTCCAACGAAACCGAGGGCCAACGAAAACAAGCCAACAGATCGATTGCTTAGATACCGGATTATTTCTTATAACTAGCCGAATTAGTTGGCTCTAGCCTTGAAAAGTGCGCTTAGCATATTTGGGTCATTAACCCTAGCCAAATCTGGTTGTGATTCACGCCGTGATCAAAATAATAATAAAGTGTTGAACAGTTTTTGTGACCGTTCGTTTAAAAGACGTCGTATTGGAATCGTTTTTTTGTTCAGCACAATTGGCGTTGAAAATATCCGGAAGGTTCTACACCAAATTACATATCGTGTTTATATGTAATGCGCGTTACTAGTTATACGTAGGGGGACGCAAGGACATACTTGTAGTACATCAAGGGAATAAGCTATATCACATTAAGGGACGAAGGTTATCTCCCATTGGGATAGGCATAGGTATAATGACACCCACATTTTATTTAATTATGTATAGACGTGGATAAATGTTCGTCGCCATATCTGAAATACGAATATGCATACGTATTTCCATTTCTTCTCAAAGTGTACAAGAAGCTTAAGCTGCCAAAATTATAAAACACTGTTAATAAACGAGCAGTTGCCTGCGACGCAAAGGTCGCAAGTCCGAATACCGACTGTACCAATGAGTTTTTCTGAACTTAAGTACAGTGATTAGTCACACCACGAGCTTTACGGTGAAGGAAAACATCCAAGAGAGGAAACCTGCATACGTCTGAGAAGAAATTCAAAGGCGTATGTACAGTCGTGCTTGAGTAACGGCGATGGACTCGCCATCTGTCACGTTGGCGCCTAATATACCTCTGGCGGAAAGTGGATGTGTGGGCATTACCTATACACCTCTGCCTACCCCTTTGGGGACCCTTGTGGGATGGCGTGAGGAAAATTGGCACGCCGGAGGTCGAACCAGCAACCTCAATTTTGACGGTGACTTAAGCCACTCTGGCACCACGGCTTCCCGTAAATCAAACCAACACTCATGGCTAGATCTAAATAACGACCACACGTTCGAGCGGGTTAACAATAACATTGCTAATTCAACCTTTCCTTCCTCGATTCAATGTCAGATATAATTTGAAACGTTTGCGGACGGCATGTACTTACATGGTTAAATTAAACTAACTGTAAAGTTATAAAACAGCGTAAAACTGTATTATTCAACATGACAACACGCGAGCATTTGGCAATACATGTGAAGCGTTTACATATGGCCGTTTCGGTCGCCATATGTGGACGAATACACGAATAATTCCAAACAAAAAATGTCCTTCACTGCGACCTTTTAACCGATCCTAGTGGTGCGGGCACCGGCGTACCGCGATATCGGTACTAGAGCTTGTGAAAAAAGGCTTCAACGGAATTTTATGTGTTGATCGGAGCGGCTCTTCATAGCTGTCTTACGTTTTATAATGCGTTAAATGCTAACTGCGTGCGATAACCCCGCCCGCAAGGACAGCCTAGCCCGCCCCGCTGCTTGCTAGTTTTTATATTGCCCGAGGCGATTTTTACTGCCGCCTTTATCTATGTGTGTGTAAAGCCAAATTACTTTTATAATGAACTGTAGTGAATTTATTTGAATTGCATATGAAATTGAGGCATGTGAAGTTATAAGACATAATGACTTAGCGCTTGGTAATCATTTGCTTACTTAATTTTATTCTTTGACTTAATTTTACTTAATATTATCATTTTAAATTTTTATAGTTTTCCTTGGTAACTGAATAAATTATATATCTGTGCCCTGTCGTACCAGGTATCATTAGAATATATTTCTCCTGAAACATTCTATCTCGGAGCCAAATTTCATCCAAATCCGTTCAGTTTTTGAGTGAAAAAGGAATAAACATCCTCACCAACTTTCGCATTTATAATATTTGAATGACATTCCTTCTTCACTAATTACGAACGAAAACGAAAATCAGTGCACTATTACTAACTTAATCTAATAACTTAAGCAACTACGAAGTTGATCGAATTATTTATAAACATAAAATTTCGGTTTAGTTTAAACCAAAGGAAGCATACAAATTCCCACAATTTTATTTGACATTATTTACTAATTATGTATTGACATTTATACGAAGAATCAAATTTAAGAGAATGTTTGGAAACGGAAATTACTGTATTACTAAAATTGTACGTATTGTTGCCAGGCTAAACTATATGCGTGCAGCAATTTAAATGAGGGCTTTTAATATCATCTTAATAATATAAGAATCTAACATATATTGAACTTGGAAATTAAAATATCATTTATAAAATGCCGATAATTACTGGTAACACTCGGTGTATTTATATCTAACAACACTAAAAAGGTATTATTTCACTTTGTAATATAATCAGATGTTGTTATTCGAGCATAGACTACAATTCTTAGGATACATTTCGTAAGTGCCACAAAAAATTGCCACTATAGTATATATATATATATATATATATATATATATAATAAAATGCACCTACTTTATCTTCCTGCAAAGCGATTCAACTCAACAACTTCCAAGATCATAACCGCGGGTCATAACGTGATAATTGCTAACTAACATATACTACGGTAAGGCAGGCCGTAATCTAGTGAACTATCTTGAAAAAAAAAGGTATATCTAAGTATCAGCTGATTTGTGAATCACAATCAACGTTTAATTATTGTCGGTACGATAAAAACTGCCCAGATTATTACTAGGTATTATACTGACTAATTATTGCCAAAATGTGTTGCGGAGAAGGCTGCCGTTAATAGCCAAATAATGAGTGTTCCCATTCAAGGTTGCCGGCCACGTTCCTCCGCAGGAAACGGCAACTAACTTGACTAGATATGGACATGGTAATTACGGGGCCTTGACTTACCGTTTCAGAATAAAAACCACCATTTGAACACAGCAAAACTAAAGGAGATTATTTGTGTGTGTGTGTATGCTTGTTAGAATATGTTTAGAAGCGTTTTAATTCCAAAGTTGATGTCGTGACGTAATTTTTTTTAACGATAAAGATTCGTTCTCATTCGCCGTGGCCTAGTGTGCTAGTAGTCTCTTGCAAGGCTGCAGATTTGAGCTTTAGTGATCTGAGGAGAGGATAAATGCCAACAGTTTTTCTGGAGTTAAGTACAGAATTTCTGTAAGCGTTAGTAGGTAAGTAGGTAGTAAGTGCGGGTACCAGATGCTGACAACAAAGAAAGCGCGCACGTCTATTGCAGATCTTGGAATCACATATACTACAAAGACATATTTTGCACACAAACTTGCGGTCTGTGTGCCAAATGGTGATGGTAAACGGGTATCACTCGCCGCCGACCCTATATTATTCTTTGAATAGTTCGTGGCATTGTTTTATTGAAAACGTAATATTACGTAACGTTAAGAGTACGCGAAACCCTCCAGCTTAAGATACTGATGAATGTGGATGAAGTGAAAGAGATCTGTAAGGTCTCTAAGAGAACTGAGGCTCAATTACAAGTAACAATAGTTCCAACAAACTATTGTTACTTGTTCAATTATCTAGGAAACTCGCTTTACATCTGACAGGCCAAGCTACGAGAGTATTAATAATTAAAAAGTTGTTTCGTCTCCAAAAACATACGCGTATACCCGGTTTTGTTTTCAAATGTCAAGTGTGTATGATGTACATACCTACCTATACTGTTCACATTATCATTCCTTTGAAGTTTACACTTGATTGAATTCCGTAACTTAATGACAAATACAATTTATTAAAAAGGTAAAATGCTGTAATTCAACACTTCAATAATAAACTACGACTAAACTAAGTACACACATATTTTCGAATACAATATGACATGTCGATCCCTCCTTCAAATAAAATAAAGGACAAAATAAATGTTACTACAGGGTTACTTATAAATTAAATTACCACTGTAGTGGGACGATAAATATGTTTTAAAATGTGTTTCAAAACAATGACGATTCACAGTTATAAAAGTAACTCGTGGTTTAATGAGCAAAATGTTAATTAAACAGCAATGATTTCATTTATGGAATATAATTTGTTCGTGGATGTGAATAACGTTTCAAGGTAAACCATATCTCGAGGGGAACTCAATCATAAGAAGTTATTACAATATCTATTTCATTACTATATGCATATATTAAATTTGCCATGGAGATCACGAATAGCCACTCGGATAGCAAATCATGAAATGGTCTACTGAATTACAGCGTACTTCTTCTCAGTGTTCAAAAACTTGTAGGACTTCACATAATTGAATAACACATGTACATTCATATATAATATTATTTTTACATATTGTAATACAAAAAATACTTAATTATTTATTTACACACACATTATATTAACATTAACATCCTTACAGTATGATACAGGTATACCAATATGATGTTAAAAGAAAATAATAATAATAACATTAATAAACTAATTTACAATATAACAAAATACACTTTATAAACTTATATATTATCAAATAGTTTCTAAGAATTTTCTAACCGTTTCTGCGAGTTTCGGCAGGGTCTGGTGATATATATCTATATCGTTAGACATGGTGTTGATCAAACTAATGGCTCTCGAAAGGGGAGCGTATTTGAGCAGGTTTGTCCTGGGTGTGGGCTCGCTGAGCGTGGGCCGATATGTTCTACTATGACTATATGATAATATAATAATGCTCCTATTAGTCCTTTTATATGTTATATAACCTGTCGCTGCATCTAATCCTATATCCTATATAACTAATGTGTAACACAGTATGTTACGTTTTCACGTATAGATCGCTCAAATAATTAAATCTTAACGTTTGAATGCCTTTTGCTGATAGTATTATATATATATATATATAATACTATCAGCAAAAAGCGATGGACTAACGATCTATCAGATCACTTTTTGCGTACCCCTTTGGGAACCCTAGTAGGAAGGCGTGAAGATGTGTATATGTTTAGGTATTCATATATATATATATATATATATATATATATATATATGTATATATATATATATATATATATATATATATATATATATATATATATATATATATATATATATATATATGTATATATATATATATATATATATATATATATATATATATATATATATATATATATATATATATATATATATATGTATATATATATATATATATATATATATATATATATATATATATATATGAATACCTAAACATATACACATCTTCACGCCTTCCTACTAGGGTTCCCAAAGGGGTACGCAAAAAGTGATCTGATAGATCGTTAGTCCATCGCTTTTTCTCAGGTACAATACGTCTTTTAATTCTTTCTCCAACGTATGCAGGCTTCCTCTTATAGTTTTTTTAAACCGTGAAGCTTGGGTGTGGCTTATCAATGTTTTTAAGTTTAACAAGAAACGCATTTGAACAGTGGGGATTCGAACTTGCAAACTTTATGTTGCCAATCTAATTATGTATTCAATATGGATTCCTAAGAAACTTTACAACGCACAGAAGTTTTGCCTTTGAAATGAATTATAAAGTAAACTACATTGTGTACCTCCACACGTCTATATTAAATTACCTTAAATAAACGTTACCATTGACAAAATTGAATAAAACAATATGAAAAGTTGCAGGTGAATGATACTTAGTAGGTTTAATTCAACCTGTCTTTAATTCAAATTCATTCGACCTTTACGTTAACAATAAGCCTTACCACACTTTATCTCTTAAGGAAATGTATAAGATACATGACTTCTTACATGCCGCTTTAAGAAATACCTACTTTAAAAAGAATTCTGGTTTTCAATATAACTGTGGTATTTATTCAAATGAAATTAAACCTTATTGCATTATATCTTATTAGCTTTCACCGTATTTTTTTAACTAATGATGAACATAGTAAGTACCAATATATGGGATATTACTCCAAATCCTCTTATCTATTATAAATGATAAAGATTGAGATCCAACTTGAAATATTCAATAAATTAAAAGTTATCTAGATAAAAAATTTAAAAGACAATGAAAAAAATACATGAGAAAAAATTGGTGCACATGAGCTGATTATCAATCAGACGAGGCATATTACAAGCGCAAAACACCAGAAACAAGACGAAGTTAAACCCGATACTCCTAATTCCCGATGTGAGTGCTGACTGCACGTAATGATTTCAAAATTTAAATACTTCTGAACAATAAGGACTTCTAACAATATTTTACAAAATACTCTCTTGGTCGGCACAAAATTAGAACCTTAGGACATTTCCAAGAATTCGATGACCAAATGAACGTAGAGAATATAAAAAAGAACATTAACTATTTACGCGCACATTTTATGTTTTAGTGCCGCTATAAACCTTGTCAACTTGTATGGTTAGAGTTATAGTGTCAGTTTGAAGACGCAAAACAAATTTGTACTCTATGGACCTATTTAAACTATGCACATTATAACTTTGACAAACACTATTTCCAACGCGAGCGAGATGGAAGAGTGAATAACAGCTATTACACCACTAAGATAAATAAGATTGTTTTTTCCTAAGAGCGGAGAGTAGTGTACACAGTTCAATTCTTTTCGCAACAGAATTCTGAATACTTTTATGATTAGTTCTGTCTCTGGGAATAGATCGAGGATTATTATGGTATTTGTCAAAATTAGACAGTGTAATCTTGCCTTATGCGCGGAGAGATTCAAAACGTGAGTCCGCGCGCCGTCACGCCTCGCTGTGCAGACGCATACAATTACGGGGATCGTACAAAAAAGAACCCCAACAATGCCAGGTTTCGTCCTTGGGTCCCTAACAAAAGCCGAGAAAGGGCAAAGGAACTCGTTTTGACCAACCTTGGGACTTTCACTGACTACCTACGCATTTTTGCTACAATAGGTTGCATTCTTTTCATCGGGAACATCAACATCTATGTAACTTTATGTCGATTTAGTATTACTACAAAATATTGGAGAAAATGTAAATATGTACATATTTATTTCAAAGTTCATGTTGTTACGTTTAACACTAAGAAATAATCATATGTTATATTTATTACGGTCAACACAGTGCCAACTTGCCTAATATAATCATCCTTGCGAATAATACAGTTTTCAGAAATGTGTTCATCATCATCAAAAATCATAAAAAAAAATTCATCTACTGACCGGAAGCGTTTAACTTAAACAGCAGCTAAAACTGGTTTTACTGAGCAAATAAAGTCAATAGTTGGCAAATTTGGGTCGAGATTGAATTTGTCACTTGGTCCGCTGGCGCACCAATTACAATAATGCGACATACAGACTCACACACACACACACATATATATGTATCGACGTAGTGGGTGTACGTGTGGAGGCGAGTAGTACCGTTATGGAGGCACATACCAGTGACGTCAACGAGGCCTCATACCTCCGACGCCACATGAATATGTTAGTAATAAGCCGAGGACGAATAGACTACTCAATAAGATGTTTCGAGTTACTTTTACAATATAATACATTTAAACAAAAATGCAGTAACATTTATTTAAAATATTTATTTTCCATCTTTACAGATCGTGACGTATTCGGTGTGAGCAATGGAGCAAAGAACGCTCAAGATCGACGAAAAGAACCAAGGAGATTCATATCTTCAATACTTGGGGGTGATATACCATATGGTAGCCATAGAGGTCACATCCTTACACCGGCAGAGCGTAAGCAGTACTCACCTGTCGCAGCTGAAGGCAAAAAAACAGAAGACAAACCATTAATAAAGGAAGAAAAAGATTCATTGGACAGCGATCCAGTAGTCCTTCCTACCAGAAATACTCCTTCTCCCGAGTCGACACCTTCACCTGATAATAATGTCACATGCCAAAAAGTTTCAGTCATACAAAGAACTCCATCGCAATCTCAGTTCCGAGACAACAAAAAAGAATTAACAGACGTTAGCATTCCAGCTACATTACCCACCCCTGAACCAGAACAAGATCAACCCATAGATTATGTTATAGCCAAAAAAAGGGGTGAATCAGAGGATGAAGAGACTGAAAAAAAGATCAGAGAACAAAGACGAACAAGCAGCTCTAAAATTGCTAACGGTATTTTAGCAAGACCTGTACTTGTCCTTAGAAACTGCCCTGCAAGTAAGATCCCTGGAATTATTAGCGCAGCTGCTGGCCACGGAAGATCAACTGGTAGCAGTGGCTCAAATAATGGCTCTCAAAGTAGCGGAGGCACTGGTAGCTTTAGCTCAGGTGGAGGCGGTACGGCCCCTTCTTCAGGTGGTGGTGGAGCGATCGGTGGGGGATCGGGAAGCGGTGGTAATGGTCGCGATGGAAGATCAAATTATGGTCCCAACAGCCCCCCAACAGGCAGCCTACCTCCCTTTTACGAAACCCTAGGGCCTTCAACCAAAGGCGGTCAAAATTCGTTCAATGCTAACAGTAACTTTTCTAATGAATTCAATATCATTAACGGATTTAACATGGAATGCGAAAATAATGACAATGCTACGAACTTCCCAGAACAAAGCAAACAGTATTCCTTGATGCAAAATGCACCTTATGGGTTAGCGCTGAAGGACGAAGAAATAGACTATGAGAACAAATTAGAAAATTTAGGCGCTATTGGAAACTATGGAAGTAATTTTGATGATTCAATGGTCGTGGATATGGAAGCGGACGTTATAGACCAATTTTCAAACACACTAACATTTCCAGGCACAAATGAAGGTATTTTGGGACACTTATCAGATTCAGCAGAGGACTTTGCAAGTTTACTGAACAACCATGTAGAATCGATAACTGAATCCGATCTAAGAGAGTCGTCATCTATTACACCAGACTCAGTCCATAATCCAGTAGATATTGAATCATTAGCAGACCACGTAAATTTCAAACAGTATTATGAAAAAGCAAATTATTTAGGTTTCGAACCTGGTTCATCATACAACTTTGCAAAGGAACGGCCAGAACTATTGATGCAACTGAATCCCGCACTTTTACAACACAATGAAGGTCACATGCAACAGTTACAAATCCATGTTCAACTTCAGCAAAGACAACAGATACTGTCTCCTGGGTTCCCCTTCACTAGTCACTCTTTGGACTTGGACTCCCCCACAGGAGTGTCCCTGCCGTCACCTGGCGGAAACAACTCACTTGATGGAAGCAGTCACATCGAGAGCACCTCCCTCAGCCCTGCTGCCGCTGTAAGTCTCAAGAAAGGCACCGATGGCAAAATTCAAATCTTGCATCAAAGGGTAAGCATTACTTGATTTTAAGGCGAAGCTTTAACTCATTTCCTTCTTCTGTGTTATCTATATAATCATTATTATACGTTTTGTTAATATTGATCGATAACACCGAAGTTGATGATAATGACGCCGAGCCTAAATCAACATATGCTTTTACCTACTGCACTTGAATTATGTAAATTGTGTTTCTTTTCACATTAAGATTAAGCTCAGCTTTATAAAGTAAAACTTATAATGTTGATATTAATTCTTCTTTACATACCATCGTATATGTAATTGAATACAAATAACCTTTATTTTATTTACAGTTGGGTCTTCCTGCGGAGCTCCCATTGGAATTTATTAACGGTGGTCACGGTGTAAAGAACCCATTGGCCACAGAAGCCAATGCCAGGCAAAGAGAGGAAGAGAAAAACAAACAAGTATTAGTTAGTGAAGACGATCCCACGAAGTTTGTTTGCAGAGTGTGCTCAAAGAATTTCACCTTACAAAGGCTTTTGAACCGACATATGAAGTGCCACTCGGACGTGAAGAGATACTTGTGCACATTCTGTGGCAAAGGTTTTAATGACACGTTCGATTTGAAACGGCATACCAGAACCCACACGGGTGTCCGACCCTACAAATGTAATCTCTGTGAAAAATCATTCACCCAAAGATGTTCCCTCGAATCGCACTGTCTCAAAGTTCATGGAGTCCAACACACATACGCGTACAAAGAAAGAAGAACCAAGGTAAGTTTTTGTTGAATTTATAACACGTTTACCGTGGAACTGTATTCATGTGAATAATATGTATAAAAAATACTTTTAATTATTGTTTGATACTCTTTAGAATAGCTATCTTTAGGAATTTATGAATATGTAACCTAACTTATAATTTCCTCTTCCGTCTTTTCAGATGTACGTTTGCGAAGAATGCGGACACACTACATCAGAGCCTGAGGAACACTACATGCACCTCAAAAAGCAACACCCATATTCACCGGCTCTTTTAAAATTTTACGACAAGCGACACTTCAAGTTTACAAACGCGACGTTCGCCAATCAACTCCTAGGACAGCTTCCGATGCCGGTCCATAATTAAAAAGAACCTTGTCAATTGGCATAGCCGATAAGACTGTTTTTATCGCGGGAACAAATAGTAAAGCCGAGGCTAACATCATGAAACAAACTCAAAATTTTACATGCATATTTGTTCCCAGGTGTAAAAGCGTTAACAAAAACCAAAATCATCACAAATCGCAAATTCGGAATGTCAATTGTATTATCATAATCAGAGGAGATTGAGAATGAAAGGTACTTCAAATTACGAATTTATTCCGTCCGTGTGCTATTTAAATTAAAATACTGATAAAATACTATCCCAGTGCTTCGTTTTGCATTTAAGTCTGCGAATGCGAAACTGCTTTTAGTAACTAAATCGATGTCGTCTTCCAAAATAAATGTAGACATTATGTTGTAAAGCTACAAAAAGTTAATACGGTTTATATTAAACTATGGAACAGTGAACATCTAGGTTCCAAATGAAAATACCTTTATTTTTTAACAGTCAATGTGAACGACACGTGCTTGGTTGAAGGAGCGTGACTGCAATTAAAAAATCAAAGTATCGGGTATTATGTGCAATCTTTGGTGATGGTACGGGGCTATTCTAAGTTTACCACATAAGTTAGGTTTAAGCAGTTAGAATTAGTCTAATTGTTTTGGGAGTTAAACGTTTCATTTCAAACCAGCCAACAATGGGAGTGAGTAATGAGATTATTATATCAAATGGTATTGAACTACAATCGGATGGTGCTATGACTAAGCGAGCAATGCTGACTTGAAATGAAGCCCTTATGAATCGGATGACACTTTCTTGTCCGATTCATGAATAGTATGTATCGAAGCGGAACAGCTTTTGATATTATCTTGAATCCACGATAAGGAATCTCTTTCCTCGATTTAGTGATATTAGCTTCTAATTGTTTCTCAATTTAACACAAATTATGTCACAATTTTTATGTGTATGTACTTACCCTGTAGAAAAATGTTATGTTTGTTTTTTTTTGTTTGTACGTATAATTGATGTCAAAATTGTTTAATTTGATAGTGAACACCCTCGATGGTTTCACGAGTTGTCGTACCCAGTTAAAATGCATTTCTAGAAATATTTATATTATTTAAATTAAAACTATTAATTTGGTTACAGTTACGTGCTGTGAGTGTGTGTGAGTGTACTGTGCTGTGTAAATGTGTTATTTAATGCGGTTGTTACTATTAACTTAACATCAAGATGGACTTAACAAAGAGCTTCCGAGTATTTAAAGAAAGGGTTTAAGTAGACTATGATGCTCAATTGATTTGCGCTTTCACAGCGAAGCTTGTGGATAATATAGGTACTTAAAAATTGTAAATATGTCTAAATTTAGAGAATAGTAGTACTTTTTTGAGAGAATAATATTACATAATGAAGTTAGCGGTACCTACTTAGCATTTATGAGATTTTTAAAAAGATAATAATAATTGTTATAATATTTTGTACAATTTGGTAAGATTTGATAGATCTGAAGTGTATTTATATTGGCTTATCGATCGGCGTCGATCCCTATATACAAATTGTGATAGCGCAATGCCTTGGTCATAAGTGTCTGTTGCATTTACTAGCATTTCGATTACATTGTCAAATTGTAGTTTCATATTTTAAGAAACAAACACTTTGTTACTTTGTATGGATAAGCAATATATCATGATTAAAACGTATTTCTGTCGTTTCACTGCTACATACCTTCAATTACTAAAATTCAGCGAGGGGGGACCCGCCATCTATAGATATATTTACAAGACATATTCTAGACATATATTTCGGTGGCAACAGTACCTAGACGTTAGGGTTTTGATACACTCCCGCCCATTCCTTTGAGGATCATTATACATGACATTGTAACAAAAGCGCGAAGGAACAATGCGATGATAGGTAGGTATTGCATGGCTACACGAGTCATTGGTTGATTACTTATAACAGAGATAGCGTATTATTTATTAGTATTCCTAATTATTAGAAGGAATAGATGTTTAGCAGCTTAGCAGACGCAATAAAAGTAACATAGAGGCCAGTCGTTTTTCTTCTGCTAGTACAGCTGTGCATAACGCTCTAGAATGTTGCTGTTTGAATCAGCATTTAGCTGTGATGTAGAGTAGTGTTGAGAGCTCAGTAGAGTTGAGAGTCATCACGGGATTTATTTGGAAAAAAATCTGGAGTGTTTCACGAATGAACGGAAAATTTCTTAGGCCCATTTTTCTTGCGAATCTTGTTTAGTTTTGATATGTAGGTATATTTAAAAAGGAACACGCAGCCTTTTTGTGACTAATATAGGATACATCTAATTCTTCTCAAGTCTTCCATCGTTATATGTTCTGGGTCTTTTTTTATTTTTTATACAACAAGAGTGCCAGCAAGCATACGGCCCACCCGATGGACAACGGTCACCGCAGCCTATTTACGCTTACAATACAATAATGCAAGTTAAATAATTAAAATAATAGCGCGTAATACGAAGATAATGACTGTCAATCAAAAACATATTTATAGTCCAAAAGCGAATTCTCTAGGGTATAAGTAATTATGGGCAATACATTAAATCAATAACGAGTTTTTATCATTTCAATTTAACTCCGTGTTTGGCTTTTGTCGAATAGCGACTTGTACGATTACACGTCAATATCGAAAATGAGACACGCTAAAGACAATTTATCGCGAGAACATATAAAAAGATGCCGCTACGGCTATTGGCCTTTAAAACTGGTCGGCTTCGTGCGATTTGACATCGTCAATAACAAGATAGTGAAATTATCGCCAAATTCAGTTATTTACAATTCTCTTATTATCATTGCGACGAATATAGCCGTCGTCTTCATTATGTACACAGCCGCTATCAAGGAGCAGTTTCTGATATTCCACGAGATATTAACGTTATTGTATTTCAATGCACTAGCCACCTTAATAATTATCAACATCACGTTCTATAATAGAAGCTCCGGATCAGATATTCTTCAGTATTGCATCGAGATTGACGCGTTTTTGGGTGAAACGAACACCAAGTTCATGAGAGACATAGCGATGAGAATCTACTTGACCCTATGCAGCATCATCGCGCCGATTCAGTCAGCAGTCGTCGTATATATGTACTTCGTGTTTACTGTACCGATGTCGATCCACGTTGTAGGCAGCACTTTCTTTATCTGGGTGTTTTTTATTTACTACGACTATTGCTTCATGCTGTATAATCACATATTTATAACCATAAGAGCTCGTTACCTAAATGTTGCTATAATGAAAATTGCACGCTTCGATCCGAAAAAATTGCCCCGGAAAGTATTCTTCAACGAACTGATATGGAGGGATAAGTTCGATTATTTGGTAGATTTCCATAGGAAAGCGGGAATTGAGGAATTCAATAAAGCTTTTAGGATGGTATTCTCACAACTACGTCGGTTGGAAAGCAGCTATAGATTCCTAGTAAGTATGTTTTGTATGTTCAATTGAAGTATCTTTAAGTTATACAGATTTTAGATAATTTCACGAAAAAAATATTGTAGCAAAGTGATTAGAAATACCTATTACCTAATTCTTTTCTATCTTGTTTATACGTTATTTCTACTAAATATTAGCTATTTATAATTTTCAGATAATATTGGGTGTCGCAACAAACGTAATGGGTGCGTTTGCAACGGTTCAAACATTTATAATTTACATGAAAACTCCTGTGAGTAATTTAGCATAATAATTTCGTCGTAACATTTGCTAATATTTTGTATCAGGCGCTTTAACAAAACATTGCTCAAATACACGATTTCTTCTTTGAGATATGTTCATGTCAGGCGCATTCCTATTCGTCATAATTATTTAAAGTACGAAAGAGACCATACATCATATTTGTCCCATACGCATTCTTGAATCAGAATTCCAATAATATAAGATAGAATTAAATTAGGCCCAGGCTGACTTAAGTTTTTTTCTACCTAGGTGGTAGACGTGGTTCGAGCTGGTGCTATAACTGGGTGGTTGATATCGAGTTGGGGGTTTATACTCATTTTAAGCCAGCAGATGGATATGTTTTACCAACAGATCGATCAAACCAAACTGATTTGTACCTATACACAATTGAAACCCTCAAACTCCGGTATGTATTTTAACTTTATATACACCAATATAAAATATAAATATAATGGTAAGCAACGACCTATTGTCGGGCATACGTTGTTCCCCCATACTTGGGTACTATTGCTGTAACGTAAAAATATTGTTATTGTATATGCCTAATGATTTGAAAAGAGTTACCATGGAGTTTCTTGCCGGTTCTTCTCCATGGAAACCACCAACCCGAACCGAGCACCTTTTTCGACGTTTTATAGTAGGAGAACCCATGCGGGGATTTCGGGATTTACTAAAGCGCGGCAGATTAATATACAGGGGGATACCTTGTACCCGGTTAACTACCTCCACCAAACTTGAGCCCCATACATAAGGCCGCCCGTGAAGGATACAGGATCAGAACTTTGCTGCTCTCCCCTTTCTTTACGTCACTCTCAAATTGTCAGATTACTGCATGAAAGCTTTTTTTTGGTGTACTTATCACCCTTACATACAACCACCCGCATCATGCTAACGATCAGATTAACACACGGAAGTTATTAAAAATACGTACGGTATTGATGCTATCAATATCTGACGCGCTCGAGAATGTCCATGCAACAGTATTTTTTTTTACATACCTATTTAAAAATCTATAGCCGCTTTCCCCACCGATGAAAAGGTATATATCATATAAAATTTTTTTCTTCTTATTATCTAAGTTTTGCAACTCAATAGGTCTCTATGACGCTCGAGTAAATCCCCATTTAGCATCGTGGGCTCCCCTACTATTATAAGTGCCCACCTAGGCCTATGTGAAATAAAAATATTTTGATTTTGATATTATAGAATCTTGGTGTAGAGCGTTGCTGGTTTACGTACAAGAGCGCTGAGCTGTTGTGTGACCGGTTTATTTAATTTCAAGCTTTAGGAGCTGGGTTTTTGCTACTGGCTCGGCTCAGGCCAGCGCTTGCAAGGGTCAGGAGGCTAAACTACTGATAAAAATACCCGCTCGGGGTTGAAATAGTTAAACTTTAGACTATAATGCGTACACAGTATCCTGTTAAAAATATTAACGATATTTATCATTTGGAAACAAAAAGAATGGTGTAGAAATACAAGACTGAAAATGTAAGTCCCGATGGAAGACAAGCTAACCTAAATGTAAGTTAACGAAAAGAGGCTGTTTTTCCTTATTACCAAATGATTACAATGCTTGTGGGCAGGCGTGAAAACAATATGAATAATGATGATATTTTATGTGAAATGTATAGAGCATGTATGAAGGCTGATGAATGTGGACCAAGCGAAAGAGGTATGTAGCTCTAGAGAGAACTGGTGCTCTGTTTTCTCTGCCTACCCCGTTAGGGACTCGGTGTGATGATATGTAAATATGCATAAAATGTATTTATGAGAGTATTATACCAGAGTTCATAATATGGAATGCACTAATTATATATAATAGGTACATATGCATATATATCTCTGGCGGAATGTGGGTGCATGGGTATTACCTATACACCTCTGCCTACCCCTTCGGGGATCATAGTGTAAAGGCGTGAGGATATATATATGCATATATAATGATAAGGAGTTCTGGTCTCCTTGTTAGATTATATAATAACCTGTATTAATGAGACAGCTTCAAACAAAAAACTATTTCAATGTTCTATTAAATTTCAGAGCACGTAATAAAACTAACCAAGAGCATTTTACGCACATTGGAATTCCGTGAATCCCGTATTGCAGTCTACGATCTGTTTGTCTTCGACACAGGGTTGGTCTTGAGGCTCGTCGCTTCAATATTTGTCTACATCACAGTTCAGCTACAGTTAGCGTTCCCTCACATTGAAGAGAATCACAGAGCTCTTAATAATACTGTGTTGTAAAAATAAATTGAATGACAATATCAATTTACATACAATTCACATACATATCATCACGCCGAGTCTCTAACGGGGTAGGCAGAGAGTAGAGCACCAGTTCTCTTCATCCACCATTCATGGGTCTCGTTTCAAGTTTGTTAATATAGCATAGCAAAGATACCTATTTCGCAATGGAAACACTCTTTAAGTATTGATATTATAGAAGTCCTATCCAAAATGTGTTTTGTATCTACTATCATAGTCAACAACCAACCACACCCACTGCATGCAGGCCACAGTGAAAAATTTGAGGAGCATTTCATGAAGTGAGCAAAACTACGATATGACCACGAAATATACATATACATTATGATAAGGAAAGGCCGCTAAGAATGGGTGGAGGATAATAATAAATACCTTGAGACAATTCCACAAAAATTGACACAGTCCGAAGTTCGAATCCCGACTGTACCAATGAGTTTTTCTGATCTTAAGTGCAGTGATTAGTCACACCACGAGCTTTACGGTGAAGGAAAACATTGAGAGGAAACCTACATACTTACGTCTGAGAAGAAATTCAAAGGCGTATGTATAGTTGTTCTTGAGTAACGGCGATGGACTCGCCATCTATCACGTTGACACCTAATATACCTCTGGCGGAAATTGGGTTTGTGGGTATTACCTATACACCTCTGCCTACCCCTTCGGGGACCCTTGTGGCAAGCGTGACGATGAGGATATTATACTTATATAGATAGATATCTACGTAAATACATAGGAAACCTAAAACGATGGTGCAAATACTCGTGTTCATCACACAAATATCTGCCCTCAACGGGAATCGAAAACGAATAATAATACGTGTCCGCGAAAAGTGGGTGTTACTACCTACCTACCTGATACCTCTGTGACTTCAGATGACCAACAGGGATTCACAACTTTGTATAGAATTATATAGACATTAAAATATACCTTTTTACTATTATCACGATTACGAAATTGGTACAGACGACATATTAAATGCTATTCCATGCTGGCAAAACTGAGTTCGCGAAAAGGTTTGAAAAACCATGACAAATGAAGACAAGGTTGTAAATAAGACACCATGCGTGATATGCTTACAAAGGCTACCGACATTTTAACTAAAAGGCCAGCTACGAAGGCTTCCAACATGTACTTACAATTGTTCCACATTTAGGTACGCAATTAGGTGTATGTAAACGTTGTCACATATCCCTGACATACAGTTTGAGTAAGTATGTATATTGAAGTTTATACATACATACATACATATCATCACGCCAAGTCCCTACAGAGGGTAGGCAGAGAGTATAGAGCGCCAGTTCTCTCTAGACTTATAAACCTATTTCGCTTCGTCCGCATTCATCAGTGTACATACATGCATGCATGCTCGTCGGTTTCGAGTACTCTTAACGTTCCCGTCCTTGAGAGTCCGATCTATTTGATCCAGGTAGTTGGAACGTGGCCTTCCTCTGCCTCTTCTTGCACACACTTTTGCTTTGTATATCTGTTTAGTCAATCTTTCTTCACTCATCCTTTCTCTGTTGAAGTTTATGGTAAACCTAAAACACATCTATTACACATTACAAACATATATATAACCTAGATGATATTATTATACACTTATAATAAGCCGTGTCAAACAATTAAGCCTTTATTGATTTGAATAGAAGCAGTACCAAACATGCAGAGTTCATAGAAATTTGATCCGTTTGTAGCAAGCTGGAATATAGTGAAAGAAACAAGGGAGTCAATTCGAGATGGCTTTGAAACTGGCCTGGGAGTCGGTTTGAATACCATAAAGACAGTGAGAGTAAATTAATACCTATGCTACCAAGCTGTGCATATAAGTCGATTCATTGCGCTGACTTTAGATTACACAATAGAATATGACAGTAATGTTTTTTGCCAAAATGTGTTGCCACTGAAAACGTTCATGCGATAGCCAACAATGGTTAAGAATTAAAAGCAGCTAATGTATATGACGTCTATACGTCCATTCCCTTGATAGATATTTTTTTTTTTTTTATTTATTCATCTTTCACAAAGGTATGTACATAGGATCAGCTATACAGTTAACTTAGTGAATAGCGCCTTTGTGAGAGACTGGTGCCTGTACTAGGTTGTGTGTACTAGGTTGATCCTGTATTACAGGTTACCAGGCTCTCGCCCCACTGGAACATTACTGTATTTCTTACAATAGTAACTATTTCGTATTCAATTAATACCATTTTACAAATATAAGCTAAAGCTAGGGGTTAGTGTGTATGTGTGTGAGTGTATGTGTGTGTGTGCAAGTGTGTGTGTGCGTGTGTGCAAGTGTGTGTGTGTTTTGTGCAGGTTGGGGTGTATGTGAAGAGGAGTGCTAAGGAGTTACGTATTAAATGGTTAGGAAATTGGTAGAATTAAGTTTTCTGTTTCGGCGTAGGATAAGTTAAGAAGCCATGTTCTTACCAACTTTACATAACGAACTTTGGGAAGTGAGTAGATACCAAGTACTGCATTGATTTTATTGTAAATGTATGGACCAAGAAAGCATAGAAATCTTTGCGCGAACCGAGTTTTATAAATTACAGAAGGACAGACTAAAGATTTAAGCCGTTTTGACTCATTAATCATGGGATCGTACTTAAGTAAAGAATGGCTTTTTACTATAATTTTTGAAATAAAAAGTTGACGAACTGTTAATAATTTACATTTTTGGTACAGGTCAATGGTTGGATAAAGAAAAGGTAAAAAGTAGCAAACTTTGAGGACTGCACGCTGTGCACGTTCAAGATGTATGAGGCTAGTTTTGGGGGCACCCCCCCATGATGTAATGCAATAGGTCAGCAAGGATTCGCAAAGAGCATAATAAGTGAGTTTTAGGATTCTATCATCGGAGATATGTCGCAATTTTTTGAAAATGTAAATTAATTTACGGATCCTGGATGTAAGTTGATTGATATGGGGTTGAAAGTTAAGGTTTTTATCTATTATAACCCCCAAATATTTTATACTATCCTCACACTTCAGTTCTGGACAGGGACGTTCGCACTCCGAAGGGTTAAAGCATGAATGGGCTATGATATTAAGAAATAATTCACGGGGGCGGTTTCTATTTTTTAGAGAGAATGCAACATATTTTGTTTTCCCAACGTTAAGGGTTAAAAGATTTTCGTTCAACCATCTTATAACTACATTAAAACCAGCCTGTGCAAGCCGATATACCTCATCCCAAGAGTTGCCAGAAAAAACAAGTGCTGTATCATCGGCAAATGTGATGATATAATTATCATCTTCCTGG
The DNA here is from genome assembly GCA_945859725.1 of Drepana falcataria. NCBI lineage: Eukaryota > Metazoa > Arthropoda > Insecta > Lepidoptera > Drepanidae > Drepana > Drepana falcataria. The sequence continues at coordinate 8,160,485 of OX243926.1, forward strand.
TGTGAATAGTAGTGAATAGTAACGTTCAATCTCCGAAACATTTCATTTAAGTCCGATTGACTTGAATTCAGAAATAATCTATTGGAGGCCTGGCAGTACCGAATTCACGTCACCATCCTGGATCCCATCGTCGAAATAACAAATTTAGATTTTTTTATCTAGTCTAGAATTAATTATTATAATTAAAGAATGCTATATTATATTGAAAATAGATAAAATATATCCGCAGCGAAAAGTGGGTACTACTTACACACCACCTACTCCTTCGGTGACCTTTTTGTGAAGGCATTAATATATAATAAAGTAAAATAAAGAATTTCCTTTTTATATAAGTAGGTACAGCCGATGTTGCCGAGCGGTTCCGGCTCTGTTTGTCTAAGAGTCAGGCTTTCAGACAATACAGTATTTGGTATTTGTACATCTACTGAAAAACAAAATGGTAGCAGTAGGTAGACGTGCAAACGTCCACTATACAAAACACTGAGTACCTAAATATTGTTAATTATTTTAATGGGTGAAAATAACTATTATTTTATTATTCTTATGTACCGTATCCTTCTCTTTAGCCACGCTTTCTGATCCTGTGACAATGACGTCCATGTCACAATTACGAAAGCTGCCTGGCCATCGGGCTTATGGCTTACCCTACCTTGGTTTCAATCAGTGATAGCCTGTCTCCAAGCAGGATCTTACCAATCCCATCTTGCCGATAACATTATAAAAAATAACAATAATTTTTAATATTTAAAATATAAATACTTATTTCGAGTTTGGATACTTTCGAACTACTGTTATTGCACTAGTAGTTCGAAACTGATAAATTCTATAAATTTATTTAGTTTAAGAACTAAAAAAAATCCAGTTACATCCTTATTGTATTAAAGCCAAATTATAAGCGTAGGTGCTGAACACCCGAACACCTGTTAAAGCATGTACTTGACTTGTTATTTGTACGCTAAAACAAAAGGATTACGGTAAGACCTACCGAAATAAATTGCTTCGGATTCCGTAGCCTAAAAGCGTAAAACGTAAAACACAATAAATAAGGCGTCATATCGAAACTTGCAATATATTAACGTATATTTTTCGTCCAGCGTGGTAAACAAGCCATAAATATTGCGGTATCAGCTGAAAATTCCTTCAAATTAACCGACTTTGACGTCAAACAACCCTTATATAATAATCACTTGGCTTCGGAACTTGGCACTTGGGCCGAATAATATAAATAAAATAATGCCGAATAATATAATAAAATAATGCCGAGAACATTAAATAATAATAATAATTTAGTTGAAGTGGAATAGTCTTGTACTTAATCTTAAATCGGATACTCTACCTGACCTAGTTTCGTATATTTCAACAATTTATATTTATTTATTTATTTTTAAATAAGAATAAATGCCTGAATTATTTTAGACCTTGAAGCGCCTCTACCGAATTAACGATTAAAACAATAGCGGTGGACACGTCGAATTCACGAAATATGACGGTTGTTTTCAACAAGATTCCAGTTGTACAAATTTGAACAATTTGTCACGCTTTTGTATCCAGGTATATAATAGGATGAAATTAGTGAACGAAGTCAGTCTTTATATTTCGATAGACAACTTTTACCAAAATGAAGGGTTATTTCTTTGTCTTGGTGTTGGTAGCGCTGTTCTCCAGCTTGGTGAGTATTTTTCATATTTTATATGTTTCTAGCTCTCATAAATACTTTATTTATTTTTAGATATAATTAGTAAATGTGTAAAACAAAAACGTTATATAACGTTATATAATTACGCCGAGTCCCTAGCAGAAAAGAGCGCAAGTTTTTTTAGATTTGCAGACCTCTTTATCTTCGTCCGGCAAAACCAATTTTTTTCAAGTATGAAACATTCACTTATTCTGTAGGTTATTCCCTCCTTAGAAGGCGGGGACTTCATAGTTCAACCCCGGGCTATGAATCAACTATTTTTAGCTCCTGCGTTCGTTTAAATATCACTTAAAAATGGCGTATTACTAAAGCTCTACCCATCCGTTCAGGAAACTAGTCGGATGATTTCAATTGTTTGAATACTTAGAAATATAGCGAAAAGGAGGAGTTTTAGATTATAGAAATAGGCAAAGCCAAAACAATTCAGTATCTATTTCTCCTTTCTTCGCTTGGTAGTTACTGAGCTTGAATTTTATCAATAAAAAAATAAATGAATATAATATACTGGTACGTGGGAGTTGGTGGTGTAGGTGTTTTACATCCTGATTTCTAACAACTATTTTTTATTTCAGTATGCGGGTATTGTGCCAGGTAATATTTTTATATTTATACACCTATAAGTAAGTTCAATGAGTTGCTCGTTAACCACCATACAGTAGCAGGAAGCCCTAAACATTTTAAGTCGGCCAGGAATTTGAAAATAAGCAAGAATTACTCTCTAGTACTAACATAACATTGAGAAACACGAGTCCATGTTATCTTAATATTGATTGTGCATTTCTGCCTGAGAATTCTCAGATGCGTTTTTTTTTTTTTTATAAAACAAGAGTGGCAAACAAGCATACGGCCCCCCTGATGGGAAACGGTTACCGTAGCCTATTTACGCTCACGATACCTAAGTATCACTTGCGTGTTGCCACTCTGTGTTCGGAGGTTTATAGTGTGTTGGCAGCATAAGGTTTAATCCCTCTGCTTCCAACACAATGTAACAATCCTCCCCCCTTCTCTAGGAGCTCATTACTGGAAACCTTATTCACCACGTAGGAACACAACACAATAAATTGTGTTATTTGGCTACGGACTTCTATAAGGTTGAGGTCCTGCCCCTGTCGGGCAGCTCCAAATTCGAACGGGAAACCCGTTATGCCCTGCCTCTCTGTCCATTTATTAACATTTACATATTAGAAATAAAAACTTAATTAGGATGTTTTCTATACAAAAGCGCAAGGACCTTCCTTGAAAATATGCCTAACTGACGGTAAAAACTGCATCAATATTTGAACGACTTCAATATGTATAGTGCAATACTATAACTTTAGCTAAAATAACTATAACTAAAATTCCCAGATACAAGTACACCAGCAGGCTATATTGAAAAAGGGACTGGTGCAGCAACAAAGATGCAGGAGACGGGACAAAGCATGTTCGAAAGCTTTTCGAAATTTTAGTACGTATGGCACGATAAGATAAGATCAAATTTATTTCACAGAATAGGGTACATTTCTTTCTTATAGTATTTATTACTTTCTTCAACGTATTCTACCTTAGCAGGTGTAGAAATATTTGATTTAAAGTCAGCATTATAGCTATTTGCACACAAGTTTAATAATATCCACAGATCAATAGTTACATACGTTCAGCTAAGCCTCGAAGAGTTCTTGAGAATAGAAACATTTATCTAATAACCAATTGAATAATATTGATTGAAAGGTACACTATAATACAATGCAATTTTCCTTAATTCTAGGGGTACTTTATTATAGATCATTATAGCCATGCAATATACATTCCTACTATTTAATTGTAATCCCTGCTTGATTTTGTTTGTTTAAGACTTTATCATGGAGTGAAAATAGCTTAGAGTACCTTTTAACAAATAAACATATTTCCATAATGTATAGACATGTGATTGGAAGAATTTTTAGGTTTTTAAACAACGGCCGGCAATGGTCTACGTCCAATCATAACTCTAACACATTTATTTTGCGTAATAAATGCTCGATGTTTGTCAACCGAATTCCTCCATATAATTATATCCTCACGCCTTCCCACAAGGGTCCCCGAAGGGGTAGGCAGAGGTGTATAGGTAATAAATACCCACACACCCACTTTCCGCCAGAGGTATATTTGGTGCCAACGTGACAGATGGCGAGTCCATCGCCGTTACTCAAGCACGACTATACATACGCCTTTGAATTTCTTCTCAAACGTATGCAGGTTTCCTCTTGATGTTTCGTGGTGTGACTAATCACTGTACTTAAGTTCAGAAAAACTCATTGGTACAGTCGGGATTCGAACTTGCGATCTTTGTGTCGCAGGCAACTGCTCGAACCACTCGGCCACCACGGCTCCATATAATTAATCCCCCATAAATTAAATTTTACATATAAATATGTAATAAATCATACATATCATCACGCCAAGTCCCTAACGGGGTAGGCAGAGAGTATAGAGCGCCAGTTCTCTCTAGACTTACATACCTCTTTCGCTTCGTCCACATTCATCAGTCTCTTCATACATGCTCGTCGGTTTCGAGTACTCTTAACGTTCCCGTCCTTGAGAGCCGATCGATTTGATCCAGGTAGTTGGAACGTGGCCTTCCTCTGCCTCTTCTTGCACACACTTTTGCTTTGTATATCTGTTTCGTCAATCTTTCTTCACTCATCCTTTGTATGTGTCCAAACCAACGTAACATGCCTTTCTTCATCTTTACAATCACGCCCTCATTCACGCCAGTTGATTTGCGAATCTCTTCATTGCGGATTCGATCTAAAATCGTTACTCCGCACATTTTTCGAAGCAATCGCATCTCAACTGCATTCAAGCTATTTTCATACTTCCTCTGACATACCCAGGATTCGCTGCCATACAATAAGGTAGGTACCAATATCGCGTTGTGGACAGCAACTCGAGCATTCTTGCTCAGACTTTTAATGCCCATCTACGCCGAAATGGCTCCATTCACCTTATTTCCGGCAGTTATCCTTCTTTCAATATCTTTTTCATACTTTCCATCTCGTGTGAACATGCTTCCAAGATATACAAATTCATTCCCTTGCTCTAGAATTTGCCCATTTACCGATATAGCACACTCGGTCACTTGTTCATCTCTTTCGAATACCAGAACCTTAGTCTTGCCAGCGTTTAGGCGCAGCCCCTTCTTTTCACATTCCTCTTTCATTATGGTAACTAGTGACTGCAGTTCACCCTCTGATGACGCCAGTAACACCGCGTCATCGGCGTATAGTAGGCAGTTGACCACTAAGTTTCCCATTTTCACTCCCTAAATTTTAGGTACTAGTTTTATTAAAAAATTTAAAGATGGAATAAAAAGAACTTAAAAGCTTCAGAAACCTGCCGTGAATAAGAGCCGTGGTGGCCGAGTGGTTCGAGTAGTTGCCTGCGACACAAAGATCGCAAGTTCGAATCCCGAATGTACCAATGAGTTTTTCAGAACTCATTGGTACAGTCGGCTTTACGGTGAAGGAAAGCATCGAGGGGAAATCTGCATACGTCTGAGAAGCATTTCAAAGGCGTAAGTATAGTCGTGCTTGAGCAACGACGACGGACTCGCCATTTGTCTCGTTGGCACCTAAAATATATCTCTGGCGGAAAGTGGGTGTTTGGGTACTAACTATACACCTTCTTTGGTAGTTGTTATATTTTTTTCTTAATGTTACTTCTAACATAACAATCAGGTACTCGAGGGAAATGAAAAAAGCACTTACAAATGTCTTTTTTCAGGTAACTAACGCCTAAATAACAACTATCAATGCTGATTTCTACACATCGAGATCCTGAACATACGACACTTTTCATCAATAATTATTTCTAATCATGCAAACCAACGTGGTATGCATACCTCATAAAATTAAATACATTCTGTGAAAAATAAATCTGCTGTTATTCTCCATCCTCCTGTTTCTCCATACATTTCGTACTTTTAAAAAGTTATACATATAAACAAGACAAACGTGACGACCGTCTGGTCTAGTGGTTACAGCTCCTGACTGCGAAACTTGAGGTCGCGGGTTCGAATCCCGCTGAGGGCAGATATTTGTGTGATGAACACGAATATTTGTATCTTAGTCTTGGATGTCCTATGTATTTAAGTATATATCTATCTATTTAAGTAAATATATCGTTGTCTAGTTACCATAACACAAGCTTTGCTTAATTTGGGACTAGGTCAATTTGTGTGGAATTGTCCCAGGTATTTATTTATTTATTCAATTTATGAATGAAACTCCTTTGAAACAGCGCAGTTCGAGACCGTTTTGTTTCCAAGGTATGATGAGGATGATACCCCGTGTCGATGCCGAGAGTTGAATTGGTAAGGGGCAGCCTTATACTTTAAATTTATCATTCAGACTTCTGGATGTATTTATCCACAATATTACTCTGCGTAGCCACATTAGTCATGGCACACAAGCAAGCAGTCCGCTTGATGGTATACGATTGCATCCCCTGCCCATGAATGATTGCATCACATTGGGTATCATTCGGACGCTGGTAACTGGATTCTTTTTAAACCCATCCCATAAAATTAAATACCTTGCTATGTTTTGTCTTGAGAGTACTCAGTAAATAAAACCTCAACGGGTAGTTTATTCCACAGCTTGGCGATCGCATGACTCCTATTACTTCTAAAAGTATACACGTTTACCTTACTAGCTACCCCGCTTAGCTTCGCCTAGGTGATGTAAATATTTCCGTCAGCAGTTCGTAGGCATAGCTGCATATGTAAAAGGCCTGCAAGCGATATGAGCATTTACTTTATTAGCATTAAAAAATATTTTTCGTCTTCGTTATATGGTATGGGTAGATCAGTACCATGCCAAATGGAGTAAATAAGCTTGATGAAATAAAGATGGATAGAAGATAGGATGAGTAGATAAATATTGACGTATCTAGAAGAAGTGGAGGGGGACCAGGTTCCAACTACCTAGAACATGTCGGTCGGAAACTCACGGACAGGAACGTCAAGAGTATACGAAACCGATGAGCATGTATGATGACTGAGGATTGTTGATAATGGTAAGAGGTCGGTAAGCTTAAAGCACCTCTCCTCTCTTAACATACCCCTTGACCTTTTCAGTATCATGTTACATGTACAAAATCAAAGCAGGTCATTAGTAATTTATAATATATATAGTAAATCAAACGTATTTATTTATTAAAATGCACTACGCTTTGGAAATCAGCCAAATTTGAAACATCAAGATTTTTACATCACGTTACACATAACCAATAAACATAAAGAGATGAGCAAAAGACACACAAAAATATTAACTAATATTAAACTTCCGCTTTAAACTATAGGGGAAATTAAAGAGAATTTATAAAAAAGAAAAGCAGTGAAATATTGCATTGTATAGTATTTTATTGCGTTCTAGGAAGAAGTGAGAGTTCAGAGAGAACTCCGAATAACAGGATACAAAAAATATTTACAGCATTTGCTTGCGGATTAATGGATCGACCATTCGTCCGCAAGTTGTTCGGGGTAAGTATCTAGGAAAGTGTTGAATGTGTAGACACGCCAAGCGCTATATAGTATACTAGCTGTGCCCGCGACTTCGTCCGCGCGGAAAAGTGATATTAAGCAGCATAATTTTTTTTGCATATATATAAAGCCGTGGTGGCCGAGTGGTTCGAGCAGTTGCCTGCGACACAAAGGTCGCAAGTTCGGATCCCGACTGTACCAATTAGTTTTTCTGAACTTAAGTACAGTGATTAGTCACACTATGAGCTTTGCGGTGAAGGAAAACATCGAGAGGAAACCTGCATACGTCTGAGAAGCAATTCAAAGGCGATGTATAGTCGTGCTTGAGTAACGGCGATGGACTCGCCATCTGTCACGTTGGCACCTAAATATATCTCTGGCGTAAAGTGGGTGTATGGGTACTACCTATACACCTCTGCCTACCCCTTCGGGGACCCTTGTGGGAAGGCGTGAAGATATAAAATATTATATATATGAAGTAGGTATATAATTTGCTAGCAATGCCCCGCGCATTGAAACAAATACAGCTAAAAAAACGATTTTATTGGTGGTTTTCTTTTCTGGAACATCTCCTATATTCTTTTCTGTTCTATCCTGTAAAAAAAAATAAAAAAATTGAGGAAGAACTTTGTTACGATTCCCCCTCCTAATTGAATAAATTGCACCATGACGCCTAAAGTAGGTGCATGAGAAAGAAAACGGACCGTGGTGTCTAGGACAGTCCGTTTAGTGGCCAAAAACTAGGGCATAATTAAAACACAATTTTTATATACCACCACTAGATCTATCATTTTACATTGTTGGGAAATTGTGCCTAATTTCATGTATTAATATTAATATACTAGCTGTCCCACCCAGCTTCGCTTGGGTGAAAAAGTTAAATTACCCGTAACGCGATCGCTGCGCAGGTGGCGCCAATTTTGAGATTTAAGCTATACTATTTACAATTTTTGTCTGTTTGTTCCGGCTAATCTCTGAAACGGCTGGACCGATTTTCACTGGCAAGATAGCTGATGTAAAAAGGAGCATTTTAGGCTAATTTTATTTTAGAAACTGAAAAAATTTTTTGTTACTTTCTACGCGGATGAAGTCGTGGGCACATCTAGTTTTTATATATATATAATAGATGCGCGCAACTCCGTCTGCGTACCTTAGAGAGAGAGAGTTGTTTCAGTAATGAAGTGAGTGAAGTGAGTAAGAGTAATTTAAAAATCGCAAAAACAAATAAAAAAATCAGTTCGCTCAGTTCAACCGAGCGAGCGGGCCGACCCGACCACGCATCTGAGCTGTGGAGTTATTTTAACACTAGCTGTCCCGCCCAGCTTCGCCCGGGTGAAAACGTAAATTTTCCTGAAACACGATCGTAGCGCCACCTATCGGGTCCAATTGTGAATCTAAACCATTCTCAAATCCACCTGAAGACACAGAAAAGTGTTCGGGCTTTTATTTTGTACGCTAGTGTATTTACAAATTAATAATATTTTATTGGAATTATTGGAGCCGTGGTGGCCGACGTGGCGACGCAAAGTTCGCAAGTTCGAATCCCGACTGTACTAATGAGTTTTTCTGAACTTAAGTACAGTGATTAGTCACACCACGAGCTGAACGGTGAAGGAAAACATCGAGAGGAAACCTGCATACGTCTGCGAAGAAATTCAAAGGCGTATGTATAGTCGTGCTTGAGTAACGGCGATGGACTCGTCAGCTGTCACGTTGGCACCTAAAATACATCTCTGGCGGAAAATGGGTGTGCGGAAACTACCTATACACCTCTGCCCTTGAATTCGGGGACTTTGTGGGAATGCGTGAGGATATTTTATTATTATTATGTATAAAAATATCTTGAAGAGGGTGAAATAGGGATGAATGTTTGTCTGGGCAAACTCCCAAGTTAGAGATCCGAAAATTCATATTTAAATCTTTTTTTAAGAAATACACAAATTCGTGTTCTATATTCGGCGTGATGATATGATGATTTTGATGAAGATGTTTTTTTAACAGACATATCGTAGGTACAATTTAGTACGGCATATTCTGATAGAACAACCGTCACAAACACGAAATACTTTTGTCTTCAAAACAAAAACATGAAACGTAAAAGGATGTTGACTTCAGAAATGTTGTATCAATTAACGTCGTAGTGGTGCCTGGTGTTTTATACTATACCGGTATGAATTGATGAGCTAAATACACCGTGTATGACGTCTTCACAAAAGCAAGACATATAAGCCATTCTCAAAAACAATTCGACGATATACGAACACGTATTCAATACCTTGGAAGCTTTCAGCATTTCCAATTGTACAAATTTGCGTAATGCTCTACTATTATATGTTCAATTAGTCACATATTTGAATAATTAGTAGTTACGTACTTCAAAAGTATATAATAGGTAGAAACATGTAAACTGAAACAGTCCGTCTATAAGTCTTGAAAGGAGTGACTGTAGATAACAAGCAAAAATGAAAGGTTTTTTAATGATATTGCTGTTGGCAACGATGATTGCGTATTTGGTGAGTACATTTCATAATTTCATGGCGGTAGCAACCACCACTTGGAGGCCTATGGAGAACAAACGCAAATAGTCGAAATTTTTACGCATTGTAACATTTCATTCCAAATCACGTGAAAACACTTCCATATACCTACCACGATTTTATTTCGCTTTCAATTCAAGTACATAAAGGAACACTGATGTCTGATAAAACCTTTTAATGGCTAGCCTTTGCCCGCGGTTTAGTCCATCTAGAAGTCTTAATACAGCTTAAATACCACTGTACCCTCTGTTACTGAAGCGCAGTTTGTGTAGCTCTCCATAGATAAAGAAATCTAATTTGTTACGGTCGATGGTTCGAGCAGTTGAACAAGCAAGTCATTTATTATAAATAGTATACGCTTTTACAACAAGCTGCCAAAGTCAGTTATAGAACTGACCGATGTAAAGTTCAAAAAAATTATCAAACGTGTTCTGATTAAAAAAGCATATTATAAAATCAAGGACTACGTTGAAGATAAAGAAGTTTGGCTCTAGTTCCTTCTGCGCATGCGGCTTCCCTGGTAGCTCATAAACGGCACAAATTTGTGGATGTCTCTAACTATTCTGAATCTTTTTCTTTTCTCAATTCGGGTTGTTTTTTATTTTTATACAATAATAATTTTACTTTTTTTTATTATTTTAATTTATTCCATATCTTGACCAGAATTAGTTACAGTACTGATGGCAATATTTGTGTCACTTGTTTAATTTGTCTAATTTGTGAATGTGAGAACATTGTAGGCTTAGTAGATTCTTAGATCTTGCTAACATTTTTATAATTATCTTGTTTTATGTATGCTTTGTATAGTAAGCGACGACCTATTGTCGGGCCTACGTTGTTCTCCCATACTTGGGTACTATTGCTGTAACGAAAAAAAATATTGTATATGCCTAATGATCTGAAAAGAGTAACCATGGAGTTTCTTGCCGGTTCTTCTCCATGGAAACGACCAACCCGAACCGTGCTTCTTTTTCGACGTTTTATAAGTGCCCACCTGGGCCTATGTGAAATAAAATGATTTTGATTTTGATTTTGAGTTGCCTGCGACGCAAAGGTCGCAAGTTCGAATCCCGACTGTACCAATGAGTTTTTTCTGAACTTAAGTACAGTGATTAGTCACACCACGAGCTTTACGGTGAAGGAAAACATCGAGAGGAAACCTGCATACGTCTGAGAAGAAATTCAAAGGCGTATGTATAGTTGTGCTGGAGTAACGGCGATGGACTCGCCATCTGTCACGTTGGCACCTAATATACCTCTGGCGGAAAGTGGGTGTGTGGGTATTACCTATACACCTCTGCCTACACCTTCGGGGACTCTTGTGGGAAGACGTGAGGACAAGTAAACGAAAAAATATTAACTATATCTTACTCAAACTCGAGGAACCTAACTCAGTGGTGGAACTAAGCTATGTATCTGAGAAAAATTATTGAGTGGTGCCCACGCTTGTGGTTTCATTATAAAAATAAATAAAATAAATAAATATCCTCACGCCTTCCCACAAGGGTCCCCGAAGGGGTAGGCAGAGGTGTATAGGTAATACCCAAACACCCACTTTCCGCCAGAGTTATATTAGGTGCCAAGTTTCATTAAACTGTTATAATTTCAAAATCAAAAATTATATAACCTCAGATCTCAGAGTAAATTCTCAGATCAGGGCTTCTCGACCAGAGGGTCTATTACTAGATGCTAGTACCTAAATTTACTATAAATAAATATATAATAATTATTTACAGTGCGCAGTTCCAGTGCCGGCTGACCCAGGTAAACAATTTGTTTTTAAACTATAAAATAAAATAGGTTACTAGATATATATTTACTTACTTTATACTATATAATTCAATACAGTAACTGAGATTATTTACAATATACCCTTAGGCAGGTCCTACTTTTTACAGGTTTGATTGATACGTACATTTATTTTACAGCGATCCCAGCCGCTGCCGCGACAACACTATCTACATCTGTCACTACACCCTCTACACCCTCTACACCCACCGCACCCACCGCACCCACCGCACCCAACACACCCGCCATCCCCAACCCAGGTAGAATTTAATTACATTTTTCAGCGACTTATTCCCCTCAAAAATAAGGTCTACCTAGGCAGACTTGTGCAATTGGGAAATAGAGAATGATTACTCACCTCAATTCCCTATTCAAATTGGATTTTAACGATAAGGGTAATTATAAGGGTAAAATAAAGGGATAATTTAATAATATCCTCCACCCAAAATAGCAGCCAAATCAAATTCAAAAAAGATCAAATTTCGAAAAGAATACAACTAATGGTTGTGCTGAAAGGAGCAGTTTATGTTACTCGTACAGTTAGACAACGATATAAGGTCGGCTACGCGAGAGTAGTAGGTATAGCTGGATAACGAAGCTCTTAGGTAACGGCCAGTACTTACCAGCACATCTCTCATTGAAATCCAAGGTGAGGATTTACACGACGTGCATTCGACCAATCATGACATATGCGGGTGTAGTGTTTGCACACACTAGCAAGTCAACCCTTAACCCCCTGCAAGTGCTCCAAAGCCGGTTTCTCCGGAGAGCCACAGGTGCCCCGTGGTACATGCGTAATAGTCAACTCCACGTTGAACTCAAAGTCCCCACTATAAAACAGTTTTTGAAAAAACTGTCCAAACGTCATTTCGATTCTGCTGTAAATCACCCCAACCCCGTCGTCGTATCGGCCGCCCGATACACTCCTTCCCTTATCTCGAAGATAAGGCGTCCAAGGCTTGCCGTCATCGAATCGGATGACGACATAACGGTCCTCCAGGACGCCCGACAAAAACATACCAACACTACACACAACCGACCACTGTTCCGTCCTCGCCGGCGAGGCTCGACGCGAATAAGCCGTAATGTTCCCCCCCGACCCCCGCCGCAAACGCCGGCTCGCGCCGAGCCAGACGCGCAAATCCCGCCCCCAAATAATATTTAAATAAAATTACCAGTCCAGCCCAGCTCTCTTGCTCGCGATCCAGCAACGCCCTAAGCCGAGGTTCGTACCCCACAGGGGGTGCCCTTAGCTGAGTTGCTTAGAAATAAAGTGCCTGGCTGGAGGCCTAGGTCTCGCCATTGACCGGTTAAGTAGCAAAAGTTCCCGGAACTCACGCTACGAGACACATAAAAAAAAAAAATTACCAGCGGACAGATCAGCTGTTCGTTTGCCGCTTATCCATACCAGATAAAATATTTATTCCAGGAACAAGAGGGTCGAGTTAGTCCGTTCTAATATGCTGATATTATATGAACCCATTAAACTGTAATAAGGTACTATTTTGGAGAGCAGGGTATGGGGTATTGGTCGCCTCTAGTCTCTTCAAAGTGTTTTCGTGCCTCACTGGCATAATTAGACGACCGTCGGGTCTAGTAGTTACAGCTCCTGACTGCGAAACTTGGGGTCGCGGGTTCAAATCCCGCTGAGGGCAGATATTTGTGTGATGAACACGAGTAGGTATTTGTACCTTAGTCGTGGATGTTCTATGTATTTATGTATATCCCTACTAACTATAATATTATAAATGCGAAAGTAACTCTGTCTGTCTGTTACCTTTATAATATTCAGATGGGAAGGTGTCCAATAGCGATACAGTCGCCATCACTCATTATAAATACGCTTTTTCACTTTTCTTAGGCATTCTTTCGTTACTTCAGATGCGAACAACTCCTTAGTCTGTAGGTAGCGAACAACTCCTTAGTCTGTAGGTAGCGATCAAAATCCATATTCGAAATTTCACCGTAGTATGATCATTCAAACAATGCTCCCACAAAACATGACATAATACATCTACTAATTTACCTGAAATCTGCAGCTCCAGCGGCCATCCCAACAACTCCATCAACACCATTAAATGGATTCATAAACGCCGGGAAAGGAATGGTAGAATCAGGATTTAAAATGGGTACTAGTCTCTTCGGTTTTATGGGTTAAGGTAAGTAACAAAGTCAAACTATAACTAAATAGCAAGATGTAGCCTTCTGACACCACCGCAGAGGCTACCCTGATATGTTCACCATGTCTATAGGTATGGGACAATTCAGGCAGTTAGGCCGTTGGCTGATAGTGCCATCCACGAAGACTCGCCCCATAATTCTTCCCGATAGTTTATACTGTAAGTGTGCAACCATTTGTGTTTCCACAAATGTTTGAGTACTGTCGGTACACGGTGATTACTTACGAGTGTACACGCACACTAAATTAATAGAGTCAGGTCATACACCCCGCATCCCGCGAAATTGGTGGGGCGCGTCTTCGTGTATGGCACTATCTGTAACTAATACTTAGACCTCGTAGACGCAGACGAACTAATCTATATATATATAGGAGATCCCATTTTTGAACTGACTCATCACGAAATCTCAGGAACTGTAAGGCCGATTGACTTAAAATTTGGTAGAAGTATTCCTTACGCGGTGTAGAGGTCAGCTAAGAACGGATTTTACGAAACTCCACCCGCAAGGTGGAGTGCGGGGAGATCCCATTTGTGAACTCACTCATTAGGATATCTCAGGAACTATAAGGCCGATTGACTTGAAATTTGATAGGAGTATTCCTTACGCGGTGTAGAGGTCAGCTAAGAACGGATTTTGTGAAACTCCACCCGCAAGGTGGAGTGCGGGGAGATCCCATTTGTGAGCTCACTCATTAGGATATCTCAGGATCTATAAGGCCGATTGACTTGAAATTTGGTAGGAGTATTCCTTACGAGGTGTAGAGGTCAGCTATGAACGGAGTTTTTGAAACTCCACCCGCTAGGTGGAGTGCGGGGAGATCCCATTTGTGAGCTCACTCATTAGGATATCTCAGGAACTATAAGGCCGATTGACTTGAAATTTGGTAGGAGTATTCCTTACGCAGTGCAGAGGTCAGCTAAAAACGCTCAAATATCAAACAATATTAATGAAAATCGGAAACCAAGACAATTCCAAATTCCTTTTCTCTTATTTAATAACGAAATATTCAAAGATTTGTAATGCACATATTTTTGTGCGTTTAAATCCCAAACGCTGGGTAAACCTTACGAGATAGATCAAACGAATGTACTACGGAGTAGTATATCTTCAAATGATCGATATAAAAGTCCGCGATTGTATTTAATTATCTCTAAAGGATATACCACCATAACCATTTTTATCTTTTACATTATTATTAGTATCAATATTGCACCCGTGCGAAGCCGGGGCGGGCAGCTAGTAAAAAATATACTGTGAGAACTAGATACCCATACGTATATTTATATACGTATGCTGTGCCATGCGATTTCAGCAGCGTAAAATCTGATTCTTTCTTTCATTACTGGATCTTCCCTTTCCCCCCATTGGCCGCCCGCCACGCACATCATCTCTAAGGGTGAGTTCACAACGATCACGCTCACGACCGCAGTTATTCCCGTTCCACTTGCTTGTGAGCGTTACTGTCGTAAAGTCAAGTGGAATGGATTAAAGAGCATTTTGAGCGTGGAGGTAAATAATACAAACGGCGTGTTAGTAGACTTTTGAGAGGGTTCTATAGTAGACTAGCTGCTGTGATACAAACTGCCACCAGAAGCTATACACATTTTTTTCTCTCTTTTCAGGAGGTATGGGCTAAGTGCAAAAAGGAGAAATGTCAACTCTAATGTCAACAATTGAGATTTCTCAATAAACGCATTCTATTCAATAAATAAAAAAAGATTCTACAATGTTTTTGTTTCTCCGTTTATCAGCTTGTGAAGAAACCTTTTTTTTTCTTCTCAATATCTTTAAGGTGTTATTGAGGTAGGTATCGAGCAGAACTTATCATAATTTGTTGTAAGTTTCAAGAAAACAGTCTTAAGCAGACAAAGCATGGTATTTATGTAAAGCTTTGTGTAAGTATGTGTACATTTTTAGTATATCTGTTATCTAGTTCGGTATTGGTAAATTGATTCACTAAGGAGTTTCAGTAAAGTAAAAAAGTAAATGTGGTTGAAATTGTAAAGATGCAGAATAGAACTACGTGGGCATGCATGCAGCGCAAATAACGAGTAACAAAAGTTTGACAAGACAGACGATATATACCGACTGTCTGGCATAAGCGGAGGAACAGGAAAGGACACTATTTAAAACAAAAATCGGATCTATTCAACACGTCGAACCAAAACAATATAAACAAAGTTTACATGTCACGTCCAATATATTACACAAGAAGCATATTTCAAACAAGGATCAAATATATTTGTCGTCATCTAGAGCGATGCTATCACTTTGAGGGTAATAAATCCTCAAAGTCCAACCTACTTATCATTAGATATTCCATACGGACAGAATAAATTCTGTATTTAAGTTTGCAATAATCATTACATTTTATCAATAACTATTTGTTGTAAAGCACATATATATATGTACTTATTCCACGTCTATCTGAGTTTTACATTTGTTCAAATACGGCCATACAAAAGTATCATTATCTTTATATACTCAAAGCCATATGCAAATACGCTCAGTTAAACATATCAAAAACCTATTCAAGTCACATAATTTATTGGGTGATGTGCAACAGTAAGTAATATATTATTCGATAAACACTTGTATCTACTTTTAACTCATTATTCTAAATGGTTTGCATTAAACGTCGCCTGCGAAACAAAAACCTTTACCTTTTTATCGAACAATGTCAATAGGATGTCTGAAGACTGAAATAATACGAAAATGCTTTTTAATGTAACGAAAAAGTTAGGTTTTAAGGTTAAGTAATATCCAGCATTGTTCAAAGTGAAGCCACATAAATACCTAAGTAGATAAAATAAGTAACAAGCGACCGAACTGTATCTACACAAATATTATTGTGTAGATAGAACAAACAGTTCGTTTGTTTGGTTGAACGCGAACTCAAGAAAAACTTACCGGATTGGAAAAATATTTTTGCATTAGGTAAGGTTTTATTTCAGCATGCTACCATCTAGGGGAGCCGATTATTCAAATAAAACGCAGGTATAGCGAGTCTATATGTACAAAATTGTCGAGTTGATTTATATAGGCTTTAAAAAATTCTGTGACGACCAGACTCAATTTGTGACACAATATACAATCCACTTTAAGGTCAGCACTGTAAGGTTTAATCTATTCTCGTCGGTAAGTGTACTTTAAAAGCTATTCTCATCTCATGCAACTACAGTGTGCCCAGCGCGGCATTGACCAACAGCTAGTCAGTTATTATATAAGATAACCCTTTCGGCCCATAAAAGACGCAGAGCAGCTGAGATTGGGAACGTCTTGTATCAGCGGCGCTCGCTCGTCGCGACTCGAACTGCGCTTGTCTTTTGAAATTTGTGCAACCTGCGGGAGCAAAACCTATAGGTATTACGTAGGTACTAGCTGCACCCTAAGACGTCTGTTTAATTACTAAGCCGTTATCCCATGTGATTTCAGATTCACGCCCTAACACGCCATCACTGTCAGAAATTTCATCCAAATCTGTTCAAGCATTATTTCCCGTGATTATGTGACAAGCTTACCCATTATGGCGATAAAAAAAAGGATCATATCACGGTATGATGTTCAGAATCCAAAGATTACGTATATGAAGGATTACGTAGAAGCTATGGTCTGATGTGTTCCGCCTCATGTGTTCCGAGTTCTTAAGCCTACGGAAGATAACATTTACACAACTAGACAACATTATCTATACTTATACAAGCTGTCCAGCTCAGCTTCGCTTGGGTGAAAAAGTTAAATTGCCTGTACCACATTCTCCAAACACTACTATATAATTGTATACTGCCAATCTCGACTCCATCTTTTAGAATCGTTTGGAGCTAACAGATGACTGCCCAATAATTGACAAATAATTTGCAATAAAATAATATTGCGACTTTAAATTGAGATGTAAGCTATCCTATCTTTCAAGTTAGATCAAACTGCACACGGTGTGCAAATTTGATTGAAATCGGTTAAGTAGTTTAGGAGTCCATCGCTGACAAACACCGTGACGCGTTATTTATAAATATGAAGATAATATATAGAAGATATAGACTCAAATATTTAAGTCATCCATAACTAGACTAGAAATACTCATATTCATCACACCCCACTCCCACACCCCAATCCGACCCCAGCAGGAATCGATTCCGCGATCTCAAACTTCGCAGTCAGGCGTTTTGACTACTAAGTCGGCTGTCTAAGAGGAAGGTACTTACAGCGTCGTCGATAGCCTTGAACTGCCAGTTCCAGTGTACCCTGTACAGGAAGGGACGGTGGTCGAATCGATTGTCGTCCGGACTGTACGTCTCTGCGTGGTATGACGGCGTCAAAACTGTCATCTTGTGCCTGTTGATGGCGTAGCATCTGAAGAAGTGCTTCACTTTCTCTGCTACCTACAATAAGAGCATACCTAGTTTGTTCATCTTATCTTACTAATATTATAATCGTACTTCTTACTAATATTATAAATGTGAAAGTTTGTAAGTTTGGTTCTTTCACGGCCAAACGGCTGAACCGATTTGGCTGAAAGTTGAAATGGTGATAGCTTTTTTCACACCACTATTGCAGGGGGTAATTCCCTTGTGGAAAAGCGTGAAAGTGTAGAAATATTCAGAGCTTCAATAGTTTTTTCTTATTAATGAGTAATGAGGAGGTAAATATCATTACCTCTTGCGGAGTACATTTGTCACTCCAAGTATGAACTAGTTTCTGGAACATGCTGAACGGTCCGCACTGATGGGTCTTCCTTAGCCGCCCAAACTCTGACAGCTCTGCGTATGTCATACCCATGTCTTGTTCGTCTGTCTGTGTAATCTGGCCGTCTGTCAGGGGTTCCAGTTCAGCCGTCGGCGGCGCTTGTAATATCTCGGATAGGGATGGCAAGAAGAATCTGCGAACAGTGATCAGTTAAAAATCGACCATAATGACAATGTCACAGGATTGATATCAGAGTACATTTCAAAGGCGTAATAAAATGCATAATATCAAATCAATTAAATTTATATCATTCCTTTAAAAAAACTCTTGAACAAGTGTTTTTCACTGAAGTAGTTGTGTATTGACATAGATGAAAAAATAAATTGCGTCTAGGCGTCATGTTCTGACGTATGTAACACAAACGTACAATACATATTGTAAGCAATCATAGCATGCAATTACCATTACAAAAACAACTCACCTGTTCTTAGCATATAGCAAAAACGACTTGAGATCAGTCTTCGATATACCTCCAATGGGATTGATATCTGCGCTAGAGCAATCGTACTTAGTCATATAGCCTCTTAAAGCCTCGTCCACATTGGACGATCCCAAGACTAGTAGCCCGCCGGGACGACCGCGTACCCACAACATTAGCTGTGCGAATAGATACGAAAGGACCATCCGAAGTCGAGCCTGTTGATTGAATTTGAAGTTTAATCGTTGGAAATAATAATTTCTAAATTCGTGATTATATTTCATAGATAAACCGGCAGATTGGTCGACGTAGTCACGTGCGAAGACAAGGTTACATTTTCGAATCTCGGTGATCTGTACCCATGAGTTTTTTTTTATGTGTTTCCGTGTCAGGTGGCGCGACTGTCGCTGTCTCATATCATATACATATTTTAATTTGTTCTGAGACATATTTTCCTTACAATATCTTCTAAAACTCTTAATATGAGAAAGTATCCATTAGTGCACAGAACTATTTGGTGGAAAACCACCGGAGTTCGAAACTGCAATTTACAGCAGTGACGACTACCAATTTACGACGTATTTGCCAATTTTTAAAGAACGAACTATGCAATCATGGATACAGACTCGCCATCAAAAAGAGGGTTGTTACACCTCCGTCTATCTCCTTAAGGACCTTGTAGAAAGACTTGAAAGAAGGGATTTCATACCTGTATATTCTGTAAAGCAAGGTTTTGTCTCGGACAACCGCCCTTGCTCCTGAACTTTGGCACGAGCCCCGAGGCAGCGGTGAAGATACCGAGCACGGCGCTCACTGCCGCGTCTATTAGTATTGGAAAATGGTAACTGCCTATCTCACTGGCAAGCTGAAATTAATATATATTTTATGTACCTTTATTTTGGTCTTTCTCTCCTTCCCTCTACCTTACCTTCCAAGATATTTTTAAAGGAAAAACAAATAGCGTCTCTCAAGGCGTATAAGGAGGTCAATGGGATGTTGGATTGAGGCAAGTGGAATGAGTTAAATGAGTTGTATCAGAAACGGCGATAATAAGCCAGCATATTTAATGGAAAGTTTATGATATTGTATATTTGTATTGTATATTGTATGTTTTTTGTATATTGTATATTGTATGTTTATATATTTAAGATATTGCATTACAACATTATAACATTACATCTAGGTGTAAAACTACCTTCAGTCCTACAAACCGTCGGACTGACGTTCTCGTAGAGCTTAGTCTAGGCCAATTAATGTGGAAATCCCTTGTCTATGTAACTTAGAAGCAGGGAAAGAGTAAGTAAAACATAAATGGGGAGTCTAGCGTGTCAGGGGAGACAGAAGTTCCTATAGCTTTTTGATTTCACTTGGGTTTGAAGCTGTAGTTATAATCGTTCTTCTACGAGTCAATACAAGGACTTGGCCCAAGTGACAACACAAGCAGGGGGGCCACATGCTCATTTGTTACTTCGTCAGTTTAGAACATTCGAGAATTCCACTAATAACATAAATGCGAAAGTCCGTGTTGATGTTTGTTCCTCTTTCTTTGGACGGATTTGGATGAGAGAGATATGTAGATCATTGTCGGAATTAGCACAGATTATATGTTACATTCCAGAAAAAAAATACCGATGAAATTCTTTACGCGAGTGAAGCCGCGTTGCAATAAATAAATAAATACCTTGGGGCAATTCCACACAAATTGACCTATTCCCAAATTAAGCAAAGCTGGCGTTATGGTAACTAGACAACGATATATTTACTTATATAGATAGATATATACATCAATACATAGGACATCCAAGAGTCAGATACAAATATTCGTGTTCATCGCACAAATAGCTGCTTTCAGCGGATTTCGAACCCGAGACCTCAAGTTTCGCAGTCAGGAGCGCTAACTCCTAGACCAGACGGCCGTATAGCTAGTGAAATAAAAATCACCTGAGACGCGCGTTGTTTTGTCTCTTGACTGGAGTTCTCAGAAGCCATATAACATGTGACCAGCAAACGGTTGCAAAGCTCCATGGGATCTGACGGCGAGTAGTCCGACTGGCATAGGATCTTGCGCACATCATAAAGTACTTGACTTTCTACAAGACAGAGGGACAATCTATTAGTATATCTACACTAATATTATATCTAAAGAGGTAAGCTTTGTTCGTTGTAAGAAAGTAATCTCTTGAACTTGAACAGAGAAGGAAAATATATTAAATATATGAATTTAACATGGGTGAACCCGCGAGGCACAGCTGGTACTTTATACAAAAATGGTAAAAAAAATACATATAAAAAGGTAGCATAAATGTTTATATTTCAATGTAGCCCAAATAAGTTATACAAGATAAAGGTTGAGAATCCCTGACCGACAAAAAATTATCATCGCAAAAAAGAATAATATGGGCTAGAGAAGAGCGCACAAGTTCAGTCACTAATAACTTTACAACAAAAAACATACTCACCTCCTTTTTTGATAGCATCGCATATCTGCGTACACATTGAGAATACTATACACGCCGTACTGGTCGAGTCTACGCCTCCACTCAGTGGAAGGAAAAATCCACCTTGGCCCGACCGCCGTAGGTAGTCCCAAAGCCAGCACGCTGGACCTACAATCAATGTTTATGAGCCAAATTTCAAACCTTCGCATAGGGGATCCAGATGTAGTATTACAGTAAAAGAGGATGCTAATAGGTTGCTAATATGCCTGTTGGGGTCGGCATCTTTAAGACAGTTTACAAAGATTTTTAAATTATTTTTATAAAAATATAAAACGTCATCCCACAAGGGTGCCCAAAAGGGCAGGTTTGTACGTAGTACAAATACACCGACTTTCCGCCCGAGATATACTTTAGGTGTCAACGCGACAAATGGCGAGTCCATCGCCATCAAGCACGACTAATACATGTTAGTCTTTAAATTTCTTCTTAAACGTATGGTTTCCTCTCGATGTTTTCCTTCTCCGTAAAACTCGTGGTGTCACACATCACCGTACTTAAGTTCGGAAAAACTCATTGGTACAGTCTGAATTCGCTCTTGCAACCTGTGAGTTACAAACAACTACTCGAACCACTCGGCCAGCACGGCTTTATATCTATATGTATGTAATACATATGCACTATATATATGTTTTAAATTATTTAAGAGTAAATGATCTACGGGAAAAAATGCACCTTGTTCAATTTCTTCTTCCGGCGTCAAATATACCCAGTCGACGGGAGGACTGGTGGTCAAGTGGACGTCATCATCATCTGATAGGGCGAAATCAACTGTAATCCTAGGGAAGGGAGGGTTCGACGCTGCCAAATGACACCTGGAGCGCCTCTTAGCACGATATGAACGTATATCTTCCAAGTCTATCGTTGCTGTAATCACTTCCTGAAACGAAAAAGGTTTTCTTATTAATTTCAGTTTACGTGGGGAACAGGTACTTTTTCTAACGAGGTCTCTGAGCAAACCTATAGAGGACTCCCGTGACAAGAATGCTGGCGGCGAATCAGCATTGTCATGGAACGTGGCAATGCCGCCAGCCTTCTTGGCACCCTACCGCGAGACACGCATTTGGGACATTTATTCTATTTATAATTATGTACAGTTTACATAGTTATTATAGTATTTTATTTTTCTTGTGTATAGTATTTTATTTTTATTTAATATTATAGTTTCATTGTATAAATATTTATTATTAAATATTTTTTAGAAATACTTTACTTGGTACAAATAAATTGACGTACAGTTTGGCAAACTTATTATTGTATATTTTTTCCCTAAATGAAAATAAATACTATTATTAAAGAAGTTTGTCATGATGTTAATTAAATCACGTGCCAGGTACGAGAAAGTTGCTTATAAAACCATCAGGTTTTCCAAAATGAAACACTAACCCTTAAACACTACTATCACACCGAACGTTTACCACATTGGAAGCTAAAAAAAAGCTTTTGCTCCTTTAAATGGGGTCATGTACAAACTTTTATTTCTATTTATACTTATTATATCTTAAAGCTCATGTATATTATGTACTTACCACATCATGCAACGCGAACTGCAACCCCCTACCGACAATGTCCCCATTGACAGCGACGCACGAGCATCCATTGAAGTATATTCTTTGTCCGTCGCAGCCTCTCAAGTTACTGAACAAATAAGCTCCTCCACTTTTCAACGTTGCGCTTTTAACCAAATCGACTATGACGTACGCCTTTCGCAGTTCCATGTAGCTGCCGGAGCCGTTAGATATAATTTCCACGCCGTCGAGACCTAGAGGAATGTGCCGGCTGAAAAATTATTATTGATTTACTGGTCCTTCGAGCCGAGATTGAGCTCGCTTTGACACTATACATAATAGAAGACACTACAACCGTTACTTGTCACAGAAAATAAAACGTATACTTAGTACATCGGGAGGAGTTATTTTTTGATAATTTTACGGTCAAAGAGTTGGATGGCGATCAATTTGTGTTTTATTTTATTAAGGTGCATACACACTTTGGCATCCAAAACTAATATCTGGATGAAAATAAATTAAGCCAACCTTTGTGGGTTCCACAACTCTTCACAAATTTCAAATCCTATACAAGTATCCCGTGTAGAAATTACAGCATCGCCTATCGGTACTCTGGTTTGACCGGTGATGGCTGTTATCATTCTCGGCAAAAAGTATTCTTCAATTTGGCGTTCCTGAAATACAATTCATTAATTACTTTCAAAAGTTTTTCCAACTGTTTGGGCTCGCGTACAGACCTTTCCTTAATGTACTGTACCACTGTACAAGGAAAGCATTAATGAACCATTCTTCCTCAAAAGGTGTACTCATGGTTTAAAGCCTTTTTTTGTCTTTTAATGTCTACTTACTACTCCTACACTTTTCTAATATAGAGCCGTAGAGTGCCAAGTTTTCCAAGAAGACGTTGTTAAGAAGACATAAATTTTATATTACTTTTTTGGAGCATAGCATCTCAATGTGAGATCGTTACCTGGCGTTGCAAACATTCTTACACTACCAGAAAATTGCAGATGCTGGCAATAAATAAATAAATACGTTATGCTGCCGGTATATACGTGCTTGAGATAAGTCGATATATTCGCCGCCTGTGCCGTTGGCTTAAATATATCTCCGGCGAAAAGCAGATTTGTGGGTACTACACGCCTATCCCTTCGGGGACCCTTATGGGAAGTGAGAAAATATAAAGGTTTTTCTAAAAAAGGATTTACTAAAGAAAAATAATTACTCACTTTTGTCCAACCAGAAAACCATCGAGTCTCCCTATAATTCCCATCTTCACATAACAACATCTTAGGCCTGATGAGTAGGATCTTTTTATTAAGGAACATTACTCGGCAGTTGTACGAAACGTTCCTGTGTTGTACTGGCATGCCAACATCTATCAGCATGTCCTTGCATGTTGCTGATTTCAACAACTCTGCCAAAACTTGCCAACTGTGAAGGAACGTATCTGGCTCGTGGAAGTGGTCTTCGCAACTGTACCCGCTGAGGATCAAATAACACAATATTTAATGTGGTAAGTAACATTTTCACTAACTTTAACATTATATATTATTCGCGCATTCCTACAAGGGCCTCGAAGTGGTAGCAGATGTGTGTACTAGCCTCTTATCGCCGGAGATATATCTATTGGTGCCAACGTGACAGATGGCGAGCCCATCGCCGTTTCTGTTGATATTTCCTTCAGCGTAAACCTCGTGTTGTGATTAATCACTGTACATACGTTCAGAAAAAACGCAATGGAACAGTTCTAGCTTGTAATATTTGCGCTTCAGACGACTACTAGAAACACTCAGCCATTACGGCTCTCGTTTTCGAGATAACAATTTTAACCAGAAATGGTTAAAATTCATGTATCTTTGCTCATTACCATATCTCCAATTCTGGTCCAGTTCTGTATAGAGCACCCATTTCCTTGGCCTCCTGAACAGATTGCAGGATCCTGCTCAGATTCCCTTCGAAGTCCAGAGCCCATTGGTTCAACGTGCATACTGCTACTGTCACTTTTCGACCCATTGTGCGTTTCTAGTGAAATACATATAAGAAACTATAAATCTACATAAATTTAAATATAGAAGTCAAAATCAAAATCAAAATCTTTTTATTTCACATAGGCCCAGGTGGGCACTTATAAAACGTCGAAAAAGAAGCACGGTTCGGGTTGGTCGCTTCCATGGAGAAGAACCGGCAAGAAACTCTATGGTTACTCTTTGAAGATGAGTATGAAATGAAAATTTACATATAATGACAAACATTCAAACTATTTCTGTAAATTAGAAAGTTATTTTTTGTTAAGCTTCACGCTAACAGCTGAACCAACTATCGTAAAATTTTACATAAACTATCCGATGTAGAGGAAAGGTGTGTCCTACCAAAATGTGTCATTCATAATCCGTGAAGTCGGTCGCCGATGGCGAAATTAATTGGAAATTGAAAATCAACTGTAACGCTGCCAAAGTTACTTTAATCAGTAATTTGACACGCCATATCACGGTTATCTTCGAAACTGCAAGCCGTAAATCTACACTCGAAAAAGCCTAATTTAAGTTCGACACGATAAAATACCCATGAATTTTATTGGGTAGTAAAAACTATCCTACTAATCCTGTAAATGCGAAGTTGTTGGTTCCTCCTTCACGTTAAAACTATTGATCGGATGAAATTTGGCTTAGAGATAGATTATTAGCGAGATTACCACACAGGACGTGTTTTAATCCAGAGACTAATGAAATCCATGTTTACGGATGAACCCACAGGGAACAGCTAGTATGTTGTAAAGGCTTACTAGTAGAAGCTATGGGAATAGACACATTGATAGACGAAAATGACAAAAGGTAACAAGAAACTTGATCGATCCGTACCAAGTAGTGACTAGCGCGGGCCAGTCACCCCGCAACCCTAACTTGACACGTTCGACTACTCAAATGGCAACTGTAAACCAGTCAATGCCATCAGGTCATTCGCGGTGATCTACTTCACTCGCAAACATTTAAAAAAAGACTTCAAATATTGAACCCAGGCAAAGATAAAAAATATTTTAAATAGCGAACCTTTTAACTTTTCAATTCTACTTTTTTTTATTATCGTATGAAATAATAGCGCCATCCACGAAGACGTGCCCCACTATTCTTCCTCATAGTTAATAGTGCAAGTGTGCCACCTTCCAATAATGTTTAAGTATTGTCGGTACACACTGATTACCTATGAGTGCACACGCACACTACAATTAATAGACTCGGGTCATTCTCCCACATCCCGCGACCTCGACTAGTAATTGGTGGGGCGCGTCTTCGTGGGTGGCACTATCTATCACACTTTATTAATTTAAGAATAACTATATGATCGAAAAAACTTGACTAAATATTAATAGTAGTAGTTGGTATTTATTATTAAATGTAAGTACAAAAACTGGTATTCCATTTCGGGGATCTATTATAAACCCTAAATAAAAGAATCTAAAGCACTGAGTAAAATAATAATTATAAATAATTATAAAATAACGTAAATAAACAATTTTATTCCGCTTTCGCTTGTATCTGGACAAGTATTGCCCTTTGTTAATGAAAAACCCATTATACATTTAAACCAGTATTGCATATATGAGTATACACACTTATAATTTCATTGTATTAAATCGACAGGTATACCAGTTTTTCAGCCTTGGCTAATAAACGATGACCTAAAGACGACACGATGTCAAGGACGAAGAACAGCTGTGCTCAATTGATACCGGAATAAGACTAGAAATCAACCTTCAAAGTCCTGTTAAGGGCCTGCAATTATAGAGAGTCTAGAGCGCCAGTTCTCTCTAGACTTACATACCTCTTTCCCTTCGTCCACATTCATCAGTCTAATTATGATTAATGTGGACGAATTCTTGCTATTATTATAATGAATTGACACTACTCTGCCTACCCCGCGTGGGCCTCGGCTTAATGATATGTATATATGTATTTGATTTGTGTGTATATATGTGCGACAATACGGTCCACAAGGACACAGTCGGCACAGAGAAGGACTATAGAGTAGGAAACATGACGAATTGATCGGGATTCTCAGCTATAACCTTTCCAGGGTTAGGGCCTGATGGGAGGATGAGAGCATCAAATGAGTAGCAGACAAGAGAATGACGGAGTAAAAGGCATGGAAATAATTTGAATGAACGTGAGTGTGTCAACGAATTTGTCAGGTGGCATGGTACGACATTGAATACGCGATCATATTTTCCTCCTACCCAAATGTTAAACTGACTACGGCACAAAATGGAAAGACGGCAAGAATTAATGTTTTCATACGTAACAAAAGCCAGCATTACTACCACAATATAATAGACTACAGTTTACGGGAAAAAACACTTGCTTATTCCATCCAAGAACTGTAAATAAACTACAAAGCTGAAAAGCAGAGATTTTTCTTTACAAAGCTTAGAGTTCCTACCTTAGCCTCGGTAGAAGTAGGATAAGTTCTTGCCAGGGAGTTCGATCGATTTCACACAGTTCAGTTACCATAGCAACTTAAACAACGCTGCACTCCGTAAGTAGAAGTTATCAACTTCTACTTACGGAGTTTTAAATATTTTATAATGTTATAATAGCATTAACTAGCTACTAGACTACTAGACACAGTGTATGTATGTGCCATTATGCACTTATAAAAGTATCTATTTCATTCAAATTATATGAATTACATGTATTCTGCATAATTACTTTGCAAGATTATTACATCATATAAACTATAATATATCATAACATACAAACACACTATTTGCATCAAAGGATTTCAAATAACAATGTGCCTAACATTTTGTACCCATTACCCATTTTATACCATTATTGGACACTTATGAAGAATGTATGAAATCTTATAATATCGTGAAATGACTACGAAAAGACCTACATAAATATTATTTGACATGATATCCCTACTAATATTATAATCCCTACTAATATTATAAATGCGAAAGTAACTGTCTGTCTGTTACCTTTTCACGCCTAAACTATGGAACCGATTTCAATGAAATTTGTTACAGAGATAGCCTAGAGCTTGAGGAAGGACATAGGCTACTTTTTGATGCGAATAAGGGTTGTAAGGGGTTGCAATAGGGGATGAAAGTTTGTATGGAAGTTACGTCATTTTTTAACCTAAAAGCTTGAAACAAATTTTTTAGGCTCTTGAATACATCTAAATTAATATTACATTCTAAGTTTGTAAAAAAATTTCATTATTTAGAAAAAAAATAATGCTGCTAATATCACTTCCGCGCGGACGAAGTCGCGGGCACAGCTAGTATGATATAAATATGAAGCCACTATTCTATACTATAGATTATTCAGAGATTTTTCCAGGTTAATCTATCTCAGTTTCATCTGATTCCTTTTCCTAGTTTTTGCTCGAAAGAGGAACAAACATCCTTTTTATAACGAGGAAAGATTTGTATTTTTGTGTGTGTGTCTGTTTGTAATTAATAAACTCAAAAACTGAAACGCCGATTTCAAAAATTCTTTCACCATTGGAAAGCTACATTCGCCTTGAGTGACATAGGTTATGTTAATTGCTAGAAAAAATATATAAATAAAATCTTATGTCCACCCGTGCGAAGCCGGGACGGGCCGTTTATTATATTTGTAGGATGTCTGTCAAGCCATTATTCCCTTACCGTCAGCAATTTAAATAATCACTTCGTCGTTCACGTATAGCTACGTGTAATTTCCTATTTCCTTTTCCCTTGCGGACCAATGTTTGTAGAATGCAAACCAAATAGAATAACTATATAATATTTACCTACCTGCCTTCCCAAAAACACTTAAGGGGTTGGCAAATGTGTGACAAGAAGACATTTATCTTCGGAGGTGAATGATTATTATCTTCGGAGGTGAATGATTATTATCTTTGGAGGTGAATGATTATTATCTTCGGAGGTGAATAATTATGATCAGTTAAGCACAACATGAAAAAACTTAAGCTTATGCCAATCTCTGCACTCTAAGGAAGAACTCTGAACTAATAACTGAACGTCATAAACATATTTTTTCTGTGCGGGACTTTAACGCATAAAATAACATTCAATACCACGATCGTGTTTATTTTTTTATTACATATATACATAACATACATATATTAAATATCATGACGTCAAGTCTCTTACGAGGTAAGCAGAAACAGTAGAGCGCAATTTTTTCATAACATTCATAGCATAATATTATAACAATACTTCATAAAGTTTAACCTTCTAACTTACTAATTAAAACTTACTGACACTTATTATAAAAAATATGCCTATCTTATAATACCCAATATCTATATTTTCCAAATCTATAGAAATGGAACGGAACATGAATATAGATAAGCATCGAATTCAATTTCACGAAATCCAATCCATTTAATAAGTTGGCCTTCTTTGTTGCTTTCTGAAGGAAAATCTATTAATTCCAAAGTCTATGGCACGTTAAAGTTTTACGGCCATGATTGCGGCCAGTTGCCAAGTTTCCACCTCACTTCGTGGAAGTGCAGTCACCTTTTAGGCTCGAACGGAAACATTGATACCAACACGTAGTTACACATAGTAACCTAAAGTACTAAAGCCCATGATTAGATATCCAGTGATGCAGATCTAAACTTTATATGCTGTAGTCTCGTGAAACTTTTCATATTATTACGCGCACAATCCTTATCTATAGCGATAGCATGAACAGTATCATGTCACCATAATATGTCTACTCAGCCACGTACAGTGTCGTCTAGACGGAGGCGGAGTCAAACACCCCGACCCGTTAAGACCACGCCATCGTGTAAGAATAATGTTTTGAAATTATGTTATACTATGGTATTATGTTCGTAAGCGTTATATCCATAACAGGAATGTAAAGCAAATGAATTATAATGGAGAGTCTTCATTTTGGGCTTGAAATTCTTGAAAACATCCACGACCCTAATGATGATGATGGAGGTAAGCAATGTGTATTATTTTATTACAATATATACTGTTAGGATTTAATAGGCAGTTCCTGCGAAATTATAGAATTATGAACATTATTATGTTTAGTATTATTAGTGTGGCTGTGACGGCGACTTCGTCCGCGTGGAATGTCTTTGGGCAGCATTTATGGATATATATTTTGGTTTATTTTGCATATATAAATATACTTCATACATAAATGCCATAAATGACATCACCAAACCTAGATAGTTCACTATATACCTTATTAATCGCAAATAGCTTATCTATTTTAATTGTACAGCTAGGAAGTAAAACTTGGTAAAACCTCGCACTATAAGCATGTGGTGTTTGCCTGTAAAAGGTTTAGCACATTAGCATAAGATCCTTAGACTAATATTATTTAACATAAGCTTTGTGTATAAACTGTTGGCAAACCTTAAATAAATAAAATAAAATAAAAAAAATAAAATAAAAGCGTACCACAACATATTAGGGTAAACCACATCTAAATCGGATAGGCCGTTTCTGAGATTAGCGTGCACAAACGCACAGATGAAGCACGGAAGTTTTCCGAAACTAATCATTTTAATTTCTATTATATAGAATTATTATAATTTCATACATTCATACATACATATCATCACGCCAAGTCCCTAACGGGGTAGGCAGAGAGTATAGAGCGCCAGTTCTCTCTAGACTTACATACCTCTTTCGCTTCATCCACATTCATCAGGCTCTTCATACATGTTCGTCGGTTTCGAGTACTCTTATATTAATAATTTCATATAGACCATTATTGTGAAGTTTAGTAAAGTTTCAGTCAATATGTTCAGTAGGAACAGAGAAAGAATATAGATAGTTTAACGAATGTTCAACGTAATTCTTTAAATTGACATAACTTTTTTATGTATTAACCGATTGATATGAAGTAAACGCTAAATGTAAGTGAAGTTTACCATAATATTAGTGAAAACCAAATCTAAATCGAATAAGCCGTTGCTGAGATTAGCGTGCACAAACGCACAAACAGACAAAAATTCTACCAATCAGTGTTTTAGGTGCTATTTGCGTTAATGAAGGTCCCAGTCATATTTTTTATCATTTATCTTCCATGTACAGAGAGCGATCCCTTACATTTTTATTATATGCATAGATTTGCCATCATATTACCTACAGGAAATTCATTTAACTTCGCTCAGTTTATGCATTTATATTCATTCATTCAGGTTATGCACAAATTAAAGGTCGTTTTAGGGTTAGAGTTCAAAGAACTCGGCTAACCGACTATCTAAATATGAATACCTTACGCTACCTTTAGCTGAAAGACAAAAATCCTAATAAAATCACGGCATCAACATTTCCATACATCCAAATATTCCCATGAATTTACGTCACCAATCACCTAATAAAGTTTTATACGATCGAAACGGTACATTACTGAAGCAATCGTCTTCAAACAACCGAAAGCATGAGCCCCTATTTTTGACGATGTCAGTTTGGCTCTGAGCGTCACGCTACCCAGACCGCTCAACGAATATACAACATATTCAGTAGTCATGGTGACAAATAGTTCAGGTGTACAATACAAGGAAAAACAAATGACAGACATTAGACGGTGCTTGTAAAAAGCTGCGAATGTGGCTCATAGTAATCTTGTCTAAGATGTTATGGTGGAAACAACTGGAGAGGACACAGGACTTCGTCATGATGCTTGAAAGAGAAGAACAAAGGACCAGAGATTATGTAGAAAATACCACAGTAACGCTGACCCTCCCCACAATACACCCTCACCCCATGTTACATGATCATATTTTGATAGCTAATTTTGAACATGTGAAATCGCTACAAGCATCTCTTTTTCCTATATGTAATAAAGGTAAATGTCAAGTTCATATACACACAAATTTAAAACATATGCCTACACAAGTTGTCCCGCCCAGCTTCGCTCGGATGAAAAAATACGATGGTGGCGCCACTTATCGGGTCCAATTGTGAATCTAAAACATTCTCGTATCCACCTGAAGACACACAGAAAATTTCATTCAAATCGATCCAGCCGTTTAGAAGGAGTTCAGTGACATACGCACGTACAGTAGAATTATATATATAAAGATAATGAACTCGACTCTTATAAACACATATTTGGAAATTTCTATAATATACACTGTGATGTAATGATAAATGAATCCAAAAATGATATGAATAATAACATCGAAATCAATTGAAACTTCAAAACAATAGTTTTTACACCTCTGGCCTGAAATTGAAACTTGCGTGCTAAAGGATGCAACTTGTTCATTAAAACGTGAAAATGAATGCGGAAACCATAGATAGATATACGGCATGAATAATGATTATGAAGCCACAGTTTTACCGAAACTTCAGAAAGTAGGCCACCTTGCTCTTGTTTATATAATACTGAAATTATTTCCGTACTACAAGTTTAAATCCAACCATAAACATTATTTGAATATATTATATTTGAAATTTAAGTGTAATAATAATTATTGAACTGTCCAGGTACGTTCATATCAAATTTTCTTCAAAACAACATCAAAACAAATCAATTAGAAATCAACACTGATGCGAAGACTTTTCGGACAATCGCTAAGCTTAAGGAACCAAGAGATTTGTTTGCACTTCCTAAAGAGCTTGATTGTCCCCAACAAGCACCGAGGTGGCCGTCAGAATGTCAAGTGAGTAATGTATATTGGTTTTCCCGAAAATTACTATTTAAGTCATGCCTTAATAAGCAATTTTCGGGAAGTAAACGATGACTAGGGTTGAATTTTTTATCATTACCCGTATAGAAACATCATCAAAATGATAATATAGGAACTTATTTTCTATTGAGACATCAAAGTGTATCGTGTATAAGTTTGAAAATAAGGGCATTTTCCGGATCAAATTACCGACACGTATTCCTCCGTCTCCATAAAATAAAAACATTCTATCTATATACATTCCTTGAACATTCTTCATAGGTTGTTGAGGAAAGAATACAACACTTAATTTGGAGTCCTGCTACTCCCGAGCCATATTACATTCCAACAGGAAAAGAATTGCGACCACAGCCTGTCGGCGAGGATGCAGGGACTGTCATATTTCAGTATTATCCCATGAGTGCAGTTAATTATGTAAGTCCAATTTTACAAACCACAAACATACAGTACATTCCGAATTGAGAATGCACTATTTAGTATACATATAATAAAATGCAAGAGGTCCGTCAAATTCAACTACATTTTCAGTTCAGTAGATCTACAGTAGGTGGGTCAAGGTTGTTCCTCTCAGCGTGTGCAAGCGTAAGCCCCGGAGGTGACGATGAACTACGATTTGAATCTCGATTCGAAAG
The DNA here is from genome assembly GCA_945859725.1 of Drepana falcataria. Taxonomy (NCBI): domain Eukaryota; kingdom Metazoa; phylum Arthropoda; class Insecta; order Lepidoptera; family Drepanidae; genus Drepana; species Drepana falcataria. The sequence continues at coordinate 8,193,646 of OX243926.1, forward strand.
CGGAAATTTAGCTAAAGCAGTACGCATTACGTCTGCTTACTACGAACTTCATCTACGCACTGATTTCTACACAAACAGACACATGCAATGGTTTTATTTCAGAGTAACGAATACAAAAAAGCAAATGATGTACAGGTAATCAATAAAAAATCGCATGATTAATACCCATTTCATATATTTTCCTGGCAAGTTTATAGCGACGTAAATTATTTCAGATTCTCTATAGTAAACTTATCAAAGGCCGAAAGCTTATACAATGAAGGCATGCGACCTCTATTATACTCAACGAAGGACGCACAGTTGCATTCGATTGGATGGCGACGCTGCGGCGATAACATTGCATATTACAAAAATGATTCTACGTGAGTAACATCCTCCAAAAATCCATAAATTTTAACTAAATTAACATGAGTTTGTGTGTGTGTGTTTTAACACGAAGGTTCAAACACACTTTTCCCCAATGCCAAGTTGAATGGGCGAATGCTTCTTTTGGCGTTAGATGGTATCTACTCACATGTTATTACAGGTGTGAAGAAGAAGAACAGTTTCCAAGTTACACTTTAACTTTCAACATAGAATTCCCACATACAGACGATGCAGTTTACATCGCGCACTGTTACCCGTACACTTATTCAGATTTGCAAGAATATTTGTCAAGGCTGCAGTCTCATCCAGTAAAATCTACATACTCAAAGCTAAGGCTTCTATGTAGAACCCTGGCTGGAAACAACGTATATTACCTTACCATCACTGCACCCCCGAATGCCAACGAGATGGAACCAAAGGTAGATATCCTCATTCTAGACCGAAATATGGTCGGAATCATTGCGAATTTTCAATGTTACTTTCCAAATCTTTCAGAAAAAGAGAGCAGTAATAATAACAGCTAGAGTACATCCTGGGGAAAGTCCATCATCATGGATGATGAAAGGCTTCATAGACTATTTAACCGGTGATTCAAATCAGGCACGTGAATTGAGAGAAAAATTCATATTTAAATTGGTGCCTATGTTGAACCCGGATGGTGTGAGTTGTTAAATAGATATTTTACTCACAAATTATACTGTTAACGTGCGTAAAATACTCAAATAAATGAAGTTTCGTTGCAGGTAATTGTGGGTAACAATCGTTGCTCGTTGACCGGAAAGGATCTGAATAGGCAGTATCGCACTGTAATAAGAGAAACATATCCTCCTGTTTGGCACACGAAAGTTATGATTAGAAGGTATGTAGGCAACTATAGATTGAAAGCGCATTTTACTAAGCATCCTAGCTGTTTACATGGACGAGTATCTAAGAGTAATTTTTCAGGTTACAGGAAGAATGTGGTGTTGCTATGTACATTGATCTACATGCACATTCTCGAAAACATAACATATTTATCTATGGATGTGAGAGTAGAAAGAATTCAGACAAGCGATTACAGGAACAGGTGTTCCCATTAATGTTGCACAAAAATGCTGCGGATAAGGTAATTTATGTAATGACGTATCAATTAACTAGTACATTAATTTAATAGGTATAGTATAAGTAGGAAATATACTCTGAAATTTTATTTCAGTTTTCCTTCGAAAATTGCAAATTCAGAATTCAGCGTAGCAAAGAGGGCACGGGTCGAGTAGTGGTATGGATGCTCGGCGTTGCAAACAGTTATACTATGGAAGCATCATTTGGAGGATCAGAATTAGGCAGTAGAATGTCCACGCATTTCTCGGTTCAAGATTATGAAAGTCTCGGGCGGACCTTTTGCGAGACCTTACTAGATTTTTACGACGAAGATCCAAGTAAAGAGAGATTGAGGACGAAGATCGTAACCCGACTTTTGAAAGAAGGTTCTAACGCTGATGAGCCAACAAACATTGACTTATCGGATTATTCTAGGTCAGAAAGTATGGCACATACTGGTTCTGGAAGACATTGGCCAAGCTTTCTATTTAATTGGCGTAGCTATATTTTTCAGTGACGAGGGTGATACATCCAGTAGCAGTTCTGATGCTGGGAGAATCATGAGGGACGCAGTTGATGCTAAACAACCCGCTCCGCCTCCTTCACCAACGTTCCCGGATATAAAAAATTCTAATGAGGTTAGTTTTCAAAAGACAACGCTATAAGTTATTACTTTATACTGTCTACTAGCTGTCCCGCCCAGCTTCGCTCGGGTGAAAAAGTTAAATTGCCCGTAACACGATCTCAGCGCCACCTATTGGGTCCAATTGTAAATCTAAACCATTCTCGAATCTAGCTTAAGACACACAGAAACACACAGAAAGCTTCGCCCGGGTAAAAAGGTAAAATTCTTGAAACTCGATCGCAGCGCCACCTATCGGGTCCAATTTAATATAGCCTATGTTACTCGGGGATAATGTAGCTTTCCAAAGGTGAAAGAATTTTTGAAACCGGTCCAGTAGTTTCGGAGCCTATTCATTACAAACAAACAAACAAACAAACAAACAAACAAATCTTTCCTCTTTATAATATTAGTATAGATAAGATACACAAGATCATGAATGGTTACAGAAAACTAAAAAACCACGCCCAAAATTGGAAAAGATGAAGAGAATCGATAAGAAGAAAACCAAACGTGAAACGTTACAGGTATTTTGATAGTGGTATATTGTACTATATTTCATCCAATTAAGGGATCCCCATAATTCAGTATTAATTGTTTTTTAAGGTATCGAGGGCTACAATTGATTTAACTTCCGATGGAATGACTGATGCTTCATCAGATGGAGAGTCTTTTGAAGGAAATGTTAGTCCTGTACGAAGAGTACAAAAAATGTTTCATTCCGCAAAATTAAAACCAAGGAGGAAAAAGAAAATGCCACCTGAATTGAAAATTATACCAGCGCCGGTGAATGAATTGTTTATTTTTACCTAGTTTTTTTTTATTGCGTTATTACGTTTTATTTGTAAGACAGAATAAAGACGACAATTATTGTATATTAAATATGTTTAAGCTTTGTATGCAGGAAGCAACAAGGCCCTAATGCTTGGAGGGTAATTCAGCAAGTGAATTATTTAAGCGCAAGTGTAGACAGCATATACTCATATAATAGTTTAAGTAAAGAAGTATTCTGCTTTCAGACAAGTGACTCGCCATATCATTCTGACAGAGAGAAAAAAACTGTAAAAAATAGTAGACCACGTAGTGTGTCAATGTTCAATGACCCAACTGAAAAACCAAGACTGAATCCTGCTTCATGGCACCAATTTAAGAGGTTGCCTCCGGCAAGGTAAGATAATCAATCATATGTGCCATATAGGTACAATACATAGTAAGTTCTTTTTTTAATGAGGAGCCTTTTTAGATTATTACTTTGTGATTGAACGAGAGTAATCTCTATCTAAATGCTGACAAGGCAGTAGCAATACCTAAGGCAGAAACAAGAGAAAGTTCTAAGAGGGACAAACACATACTTAATAGATAAGAATAATGTCAAATGTGTGCAGGAGTAGGAAAAGTATTTAATTATACAAATACAATGACAAACTTATTTTTATGTGCAATTATTTTGTATTATTATAAAAACAAATTGTGGCACCTCATAACTTTCATACTTCATCAATTTCAAAATGCTTTTATTGACAACAGATGCTTAGCAGATATAAAAAGCAGAAACACCCAACCATCAGAACTGCAGGTGAAACTTACCACCCTCAAGAAGAATGTGTGGACTGGAGTAGCTAGTGAAGAGAAGGGCCCATTATCATGGGGTATATCTAGCTTTGCCATGAACTCCTATTTTACAGATAGTGAAGCATTACTCAGGTAACAATAGCAATATAAGACCATTGCCTAATTTGAGCTGCTAAATTTCCGAATGTGAATTTAGTTGTTACTATAACCTAGCTTATAATCGCCCTAGGTAAGCTCAAAACTACATCCATATTAATAGTAATTGTTATTTTCTGCTTATTCTGTAACAATACATATACAGTGCAACCTCGATATAACAAATCGGAGGGGAACAAGAAAATATTCGTAATATCAAGTAATTCGTTGAACTGAGGTTTGTTATGTTGAGGTTAGATTGGTCTAAAATTCGTTATAAAGAGGTAAAAGAATAGTTCCTGAAGAATAGGGCCTCCGATTGGGATTTTTTTGTCTCGGCACTGTTTTAACCACTTTAACACACATTCCTCTACGTCTTTGAACTCGCATGATTTTAATCTTTTACTGTTTACATTCAAACCACTTTCTTCTGAAAACTTATCTTTAGATTTTAAAATTGTAGCCAATGTACTTGCGGGAATCCCGAACTTATTAGCTATGTCTAATTTTTTCGTCATGGGATTTTGGTCAACATAATTAATGATGTTTCGCTTTTCTGCGACCGATAAGGAAAACCTTTTACGTTTCTGAGCCATTTTAACTTAAATCTTTAACAATAGTGTTTATGTAGTTATTATAATAATAGTTATTTTCCATCAAAACAACAATGATTACTTTACAAACAAAAGCGTGTCGAAACATGTCGAGACATGAATCACATTATAAGATTAAGAGTTATATTATTGGTGGAAACTTTATATAAAGGTTTTGGGTTGGCAAAATTCGTTAATTAGAGGTATGAATACTTTTTCTTGATAGTTGAAAATTCGTTATAAAGAGGTTGTACGCAAAGAATGTTCGCAATGTAAAGGTATTTTTATATTGACTCTTATGGACAATTCAAGGGGATTACGAAGAATTTGTTAAATCGAGGAAGTCGTTATATTGAGGTACGTTATATTAAGGTTGCACTGTATAACTAAACTTAGGAAGAAGAAGGACTTAATTTTCAGGGCCGCAAATAACTCCACTGATGTATTTATCACATCCCCCCATTTTTTACAAATGCAAGGAAACCTATAACTGTCAATTATAGGCTTCAATATTCAAACTATCCAACTATCTAAAACATTAAGCCAACAACATAAAAAAATATATTTAATATCAGGTCCTGTTCTAAAAAACTTGAAGAACTTGAAGGCGAAAGAAAGAGAAGCAAAGAGGAGAAAAAGAAGAAAAAGTCCAAATCTAAAAAGATTTCTCTGAAGGTGCCAAATTCCATTACAGATATTTTAGAACCAGTGACAAAACTGCCCAAAACATTAAAGAAGAAAGGGAAGTAAGTATAATGTTTTGAAGTAACATATTTGTTATCATATTTGAGAAGCACCTTATAAGCAGCCCTATAATATAAAAAGGCAGTATGACTGCCTTCTGGATATTTTTTATTCTACAAGACTAAACTATTCTACTTATTATAATATTTTATCCCACAGATTAAAGCACACTAAATCTGAGAATTCTCCGTATATAACTAACACAAGCTTTACGGACATACCAAGAAACACACAGCTATCTATGCAAAAGCCCAGTCCAAAAGAGCTGCGTCAAGCAAAAACTAGATTCAAGAAAGGGGCTATAGTAACTACGGCTATACAGACCAAGAAAACAAATAAACAACCAGTACCCTTACTGTCAGACAACAGTGACTCTGATGACTCAAATCAATCCACGAAAAAAGTACAAAAAAAGACAAAACCAATTAAAAATAAATTATATAAGTTATCATCAGAAAATAAAAGTAAAAATTTTATATAGGTTTATACATTTTTATAGGATATTTGTGAGAAAAATAAATTAATAAGAATGTGATCCTAATATTAAAAACAAATTATAATATTGATCTATGTGAAAGGAGCAAGAATCTTTATGTTGCAATAAAATGTTTAAATAGCAATATTAAGTGTTTAATTTGTTAAGGACTCGGCATAATGATATGTACGTATGTATGTATGTTTAATTCATATTTGCATCACACAATTGTATGTATGGTCAGGTTTAGTTAATTTTTAAACCAATAAAAGAATATTCCTATCAGAAAATGATATCACAAACCCTAATGCATACAGCATTAGGGTTTGTGATAGGTAAGTATTCATTTTCTGATAGGAAACTTTATATTTTGCAGCATATAAGAGGATAGTTGTCATTACACAGTGTGGGCCACATGAATATTTGCTTTTTTTTATATATTAGAGTAAAAAATAATTGTCCAGTCATATAGATTCTGCAAAAAGGAGAAGGGTGTGAATTATTTAGTTATTGATGTTTTATGTGGATTTTACATGTTGCCTTTGATGTCAGAGACTTATTTTTAGGTTACATAGCCATAATTAAATAAATACATAAAAAATCGACATCATATTTAAGAAGATCTCGACAAATGTATGTTTATGTTGAGCTTTATGTTTACACCTAGACTTTATTCACTATACTTTTCATAACCCTAAAATTCTACAAATCTTGATCAGCTTAATAGAGCTTTGCGATAACAGCGAAATGTCGTTCCATCAGGGTATAAGAAGCAGCTATAAGTTAATACAGTGTTTTTTAGTCCATGGTTAAAAAATAAACCCGGCTTGCAGAAATGACGAAAAATATTATTAAGTCGATGAAACTTACATAAAAAAAAGCGGTGGTCACTAAAACATGTATCCGTTTTACATACAAAAATTATTTCATAAAACAATTTACATTAATTTACACGTTATATAAAAAAAATTGTTAAGTTATATAAACTTAATTGAAGTTTGAGCAACAAGTGCCTAACCAAAAAATGCGAATAAAATCTTATCTCTTGACATCTGACACATGACGGATAATACACACAAATTCATTCGTAGACCATAACAATTTAATACGTCGAAACATATTCACATGATATAACTTTGTATATATATCAGTTTTTGAAAGATAGTACAATTAACTGAGTCGTATCAATTTTGAATATAACTTAAACTTAGTATCACGTAATCCAATGCTTCTTGGAGCCAAAGCAAAAGAAAAGCAAATAAAGAGTTTTTTTCTGGAAATCACTACTCGCCATGATATAATGATGAGGATGATGATGAAATCACTACCTGCAAGGCATCAATGTGTTGCATCCGTTAGATTCGACGATTTTAATATACAGTATTCAGTATAGTTATACTGAATACTGTATATTAAAACCGACGAATATAATTTAGGACTCTAAAAACCTAAAATAATTTGAGACGTACATATATCCAATAAAGTTCCTCAGTCTATATAAATATTATTGCGTACATCTCATTAGACTTTTATTGGAAATTGAATAGATGGTTGAATTATTTGCTCTATCTAAATGGTCTATGGGGTTATAAGGTCATATTCTTATTGAATGAAATCTGAAATTAAACTACATAACGCTTCTTAATCACAGCTGAAAACATGACAAGCTGTTCACATCTACCCAGAGTCGTATTTCCCGATTAAAAAATCGCTTAAAAAAGTCCATTGATTAAAATATATTTAAGTACCTATATATTCTTTCATAAAATTAGCACACATTTGTAAGCCAACTAGTCTGTGTTAAATTAGTTGAAGTGGAACAAAAAGAATTAGAAACAGGCGTATTCGCGGCAAATGCAAGTATTCTCAATTCCCCAGATCCAGAAACTTGTAGCGCATTGCTGACTCTTGTTCCGGATGTAGTGTATCCAGGAACCTGTGGGTCACCAGTAATTGGATTGAACGAGCCACATCGAGACTTTGCTAACAAACACGAAGTGACATTTGTATAGAACCGTATATTGTCAGCATCTAAAGTAATATTGACGCCGGTTCTTGCTTCTCTTGTACACTGAGTAATCTGAAAAAACATTTACCTACATTAAAGAGTATTTATCACGAATGTCCCCACATATCTAATTATACGGTAAAGTTATGGACTCCTTACTAAATTAATGGAATTAGTCCTTCTTAAGCAGCGCACGAAATCACAATATCCCATATAGCATCCAGAGGGTTGAACATTCAAGGCTGAAGTAGATAACGCCTGTAAGGAAAGAAAGTATCGTAATCGTTAGAAAACGCGGTGTTAAATTTAATTCATCATCAATAACCATAAGTGTTTATTATATACCACAAGAGCTGTTGCGCATCCGACGTAGGTGGTATTGGCAAAGTACTGTAGACCACAAACACTCAATGCATTCAATTCTTGGGGACCCTGAAAAAAAATCAATTAGAGCGTCTAAAATAAATGGTTTCCCCAGGTACATTTTCTTCGCAATATTTTTATTTAATATGCAGCGTACTTAAACCTAAGCCGAATATCAAGAGTAATTATTTATACCTCGGGCATAGATGTAACTCTCGAAAAACAAGTAATACAAGCATCTCTCAAGGTAACATTGGTTGGTTGTGCAGTACTACACACTAGATTAAGCAAATTCTGCAACTGTCGTCTGGAAAAATGTAAAAAACAATGGTAAGTACAAAATATTAAAGCATAAATCAATTACTCATAGAGCTAATATTACCCAGGGTGACTAAATTAGATTTATTATTATTAAAAATAACAGGATGATTCTGGCTGAATTGACCTGTTATATATTTTTTAGTTATGTTGATATTATTAAACGGCTTCCACGCGATAGAATTTGATTTGAATGCCAATCTTTCGTTAAACCTTGGTTAGGTATTTAGTGGATTTCGAAAAAATATATCTTTATCTCAAGTATTTTTGTCGCTATTTTAAATATTGTTTGTACGTTATATGTTACGTTAAGTGTTTTAACATATGTTTACAATATAGAGAAACATAAAACGTTAAATTTCAAAACAAAATGCTTTTTCTTACCCACTGGAAGGACACAAAGCAGCAAGTTTTTGTGTTTTCCATTGCAATATTTTATTTTTAACATCGCTAAAGTCTAGTCCACCGTTTGATGAGACGCCGATCTATAAACATATTTTCTTGTCATAATTTATGTACATAATACGATATTATACCATTTATTCAAAAATCTTGTTGCTAACCTCACTTAAATTAAAAAAGTTAAGATTCTTCCATAGTAAAATATTTTTATGCACTTCATTGAAGTCAACAAAAGTAGCTTTTCTTCCGATCTGGGGGATATATAAATATCGCGGAGTGAATTTATTTTGTTGCACATTTAAAAATTAAATTAGTTAAATACAAAGTACAAATGGTAGTTACTTAAACAATTATAAAAACTTACAAAGAATATAATTAATAAAATACCGTGATGTGTTTTAATCATTTTCACATATAGATATGGATAAAAAAATTGTAAAAATCTTTCGTCTATTAATACTAGTCTAGCTATGTTACATTTACTTCCGAGTATGAAAATATGTGTACATTGATACGAAACAACGACAAAATGCAAATGTCTAAAACTTTTAAGCGTTTACATATTATATTACAGCGAAAAATATTAACTTCACACATGCCATCATGTGCAAATACCATGAAAAATGAAAGTGTAAATTAGTAAATAATTGCTTCACTATACAAAATAATATAGGTTGGTAACATGTTACACCCTATTAAACTTAATTTGCTATAATTTACTATCGTGTCAGTAATAGGGTGAACTCATTTTTACCCGTATACTTGTATTGGTTTGTTGCTGCGAGTGCCGGATCTACCATATGGCTTTTTGGGCTTCAGCCCAGGGCCCCGTGGATTCAAGGGCCCCAGCTAAGTCTCGTCAAAGTCAAAAATAGACGATATTGCGAAAAATCTTCAATTTTGGATCGTAAAGTTTGCAGCCCTGTGAATCCTGCGATTAATCAAACCTATTCAATTAATTTAATTAAAGTCTACGTTCAGGTATTGGAACTTCAAACTGACAGTGAAAATGTTTGGTTGCCATTACACATTCATTCGATCTCGATCGTGCTCCGCTGTATCCCTCTCAGACTCTGTCTTTTTCTATCTTGCTAGAATTATTTATAAGTACCTTTATTTATCATTTTTATTTAGTATTTTTAATTATATAATAAAATATAAATAATATATCCTCACGCCTTCCCACAAGGGTCCCCGAAGGGGTAGGCAGAGGTGTATAGGTAATACCCACACACCCAATTTCCGCCAGAGGTATATTAGGTGCCAACGTGACAGATGGCGAGTCCATCGCCGTTTCTCCAGCACGACTATACATACGCCTTTGAATTTCTTCTCAGACGTATGCAGGTTTCCTCTCGATGTTTTCCTTCACCGTTAAGCTCGTGGTGTGACTAATCACTGTACTTAAGTTCAGAAAAACTCATTGGTACAGTCGGGATTCGAGCTTGCGATCTTTGTGTCGTAGGCAACTACTCGAACCACACGACCACCACGGCTCTCTAGAATGTGAGGAGCAAATTAAAGAATTTGCCAAAGGAAAGTGCAGAAAGGTTGATTTATAATTTGACAATTTATTTACTGTTGTATTTAACAAACACTGAGGCATAATATAAATCAAATATTTTATTGTCTTATTTTTTTTTTATACTTTGAGTAATTAGGTGGGCCCCTAAGTAGTATTAGCCCAGGGCCCCCTAAACTCACGATCCGGCCCGCTGCGTACCTAAGTGATATTCTTTCACACATATCCATAAACATGATACATTTCAGGTGTTATAAGGATGCAAACAAAGTAGCTCTGGCGTAAGCGATAATATGGGTACAACACTAAAAAGTATAGTAAATTTGCACAACATATTTATTTATTTATGCAAACAGTTATCAAATCAAATCAAAATCTTTTTATTTCACATAGGCCCAGATGGGCACTTATAAAACGTCGAAAAAGAAGCACGGTTCGGGTTGGTCGCTTCCATGGAGAAGAACCGGTAAGAAACTCCATGGTTACTCTTTTCAGATCATTAGGCATATACAATATTTTTTTTCGTTACAGCAATAGTACCCAAGTATGGGGGAACAACGTAGGCCCGACAATAGGTCGTCGCTTACTATACAAAGCATACATAAAACAAGATAATTATAACAATGTTAGCAAGATCTAAGAATCTACAAAGCCTACAATGTTCTCACATTCACAAATTAGACAAATTAAACAAGTGACACAAATATTGCCATCAGTACTGTAACTAATTCTGGTCAAGATATGGAATAAATTAAAATAATAAAAAAAAGTAAAATTATTATTGTATAAAAAAAACCCGAATTGAGAAAAGAAAAAGATTCAGAATAGTTAGAGACATCCACAAATTTGTGCCGTTTATGAGCTACCAAGGAAGCCGCATGCGCAGAAGGAACTAGAGCCAAACTTCTTTATCTTCAACGTAGTCCTTGATTTTATAATATGCTTTTTTAATCAGAACACGTTTGATAATTTTTTTGAACTTTACATCGGTCAGTTCTATAACTGACTTTGGCAGCTTGTTGTAAAAGCGTATACTATTTATAATAAAAGACTTGCTCGTTTTTGTTAATCTGTATTTCGGGATTACAATTTCATGTTTACTGCGGGTATTTTTATTATGGCAGTCGCTTTTAATTTTGTAAATCCCTCTATTTTTGCGGACATATAAAATACATTCAAAGATATAGAGTGAAGGCAAAGTTAGTATGTCGATCTCTTTAAATTTCTCTCTGAGAGACTCGCGAGGACCCATGTCATAGATCGCGCGGACCGCCCTCTTTTAAAGAATGAAAATTGAGTCAACGTCCGCCGCTGATCCCCACAGCAGAATGCCATAGGACATAATACTGTGGAAATAAGCATAGTATACTAGCCTAGCTGTGGCTACATCAGTTAAATGCTTTATTTTCCGAACTGCATATGCAGCTGAGCTTAACCGACCGGAAAGTGTTCTAATGTGCGGGCCCCATTGCAATTTTGAGTCGATGGTAATTCCTAGGAATACAGTTTCCGCTATAGCATCAAGTTTGTTGCCGTCAAGATTTAAATTCAGATCCCGTTGTGTTACATTTGGTAAAGAGAACTTAAGACATTGTTTGGATTCAGTAAAAAGTCCGTCTAGGTCTACCCCTTCCAACACTTTCATTCACACTCGCCTTATACACTTTTTTCGTCAATCGTTCTTTATTCATTCTCTCGACATGGCCAAACCATCTCTACTATATTACTAATTTGTGGATGTCTCTAACTGAATCTTTTTCTTTTCTCAATTCGGGTTGTTTTTTTTTTTTTTTATACAATAATAATTTTACTTTTTTTTTATTATTTTAATTTATTTCATATCTTGACCAGAATTAGTTACAGTACTGATGGCAATATTTGTGTCACTTGTTTAATTTGTCTAATTTGTGAATGTGAGAACATTGTAGGCTTAGTAGATTCTTAGATCTTGCTAACATTTTTATAATTATCTTGTTTTATGTATGCTTTGTATAGTAAGCGACGACCTATTGTCGGGCCTACGTTGTTCTCCCATACTTGGGTACTATTGCTGTAACGAAAAAAAAAAAAAAAAAAATATTGTATATGCCTAATGATCTGAAAAGAGTAACCATGGAGTTTCTTGCCGGTTCTTCTCCATGGAAAAGACCAACCCGAACCGTGCTTCTTTTTCGACGTTTTATAAGTGCCCACCTGGGCCTATGTGAAATAAAATGATTTTGATTTTGATTTTGATTTTGGACGTTTCTAGACCAAATTAGGGACGTCTTGAAAAAAGGTCAGGTCAAGAGTACCCTAAACCGAAGAGCATGTATGAAGAGAATAATGAAAGTGGACGAAGCGAAAGAAGTATGTAAGAATCGTAGCAAGTGGAAAGAAGTGGTCTCTGCCTACCCCTACGGGAAAGAGGCGTGATTATATGTATGTATGTATGTATGTAGTCTTTAACTATGTCCTGTGTCGCACATCGCACGAGTATAGTGTATCATCTATGGTGTCGTAGACTAGACATAGCACTCATACCCTGTGTATGAATGAGTGTTGTAGCCACATGACAAAGGTAATAAATTAATTATGTTTTTATGAATTCAATGATCAAGTTTCCACAAATCACTTTCCAGCCAATGAATAGGCACACTAATATATTTTATCTGTGGTTTTTCCAGTATTATATGACGATATCGATCCACTCGTTTTCAAGTTATCGTTCAATTTAAGTTCATTTCATTCATTCTCAACAATGTAAGAAAAGAATAGATTAAGAAATCATTCATTTCATGTGATTGAATTTATGAGGTCGATAACTAGTGAATTTTATTCTTGATTTTATTGTTTTTTTATTTACTTTTTTTATTTTTCCTATAATGATTGAAGGTCGTGCAAATGTGAGTAATTCATTTTCAAAAAACTTACCTATATGAATGTAATACGTATTCTTAAACTGATAACCTCGTTTTCTTTTAGGAACTACCCGATTTTCTGGTTTTCCGGACGGTAATAAAATACTGTATGATAATTATTATCGTGCCCGTATTGTCATTCTTCGTGGCGAAAAGTCTACTGTTTGATGGAATCCTACGACTAGAGGCAGTGCCGAGTAGCGTGTATTCTGCAGTAGTTGCAGTGGTTGTTTTGCATGTCACGCTAGGCATGTACATATACAAGGCGTACGGCGAAGCAGAGAAAGATTCCAATAAACCAATTAAGAAAGATTAAACTCTTACAGTACTAAATAATCCAAAGAATCATTAAAAATGGACAATCTGTATATGAAAGGAGAACTGTTACAAGTTCACACGAAAAATTGCGAAATTGTTGAAGGCCGGTTCTATGACATGACTATCGATAAGTCGAAAATTTCGCTGTACAATGTAAAAGAGTTGCCAGAAGGTGGACAAAGTGATGGAGTGCTTCATTATTATGATAATGAAATTAGAAACATTGTAAAACTAAAAGAGCCCAATGAACAAAAACATTTGAAGATAGCACAAACGGAAGTGGAAAACATTATAAAAGTCTCAAAAAAATATGTATTCATCAATCAGATTGACAGCAGTTTCCACGATGCACTGACAGATTTAAACCAATATGGCTATATTGGTTTGAGTGCTGATGGTGCAAGTATGGGTAGGAAATGTAAAATGCCATTTTTGGTACTGTCCACCTCCCAGCAAATCTACATATTTGACATTCAAGTAATGCAATACCATGCATTTGATGCCGGCCTAAAAAAACTTCTTGAAAACGAAAGTCCTAAAAAGATTGTCCATGACTGCAGAAAAATATCTGACTGTTTGTATCATAAGCATAATGTGAAGCTGACCTCAATATTTGACACACAGGTAACAAAAATTCTAAACACTTTGTAATTTTGCATAATTCTTGTAATACATTTGATATGATATTTCAAGTTGTTTTAGTTCAAGCATATATAATAAGCTCAGAGCAATAGAAAAGCTAAATTTTGATCAAATATACATAGTTTATGGCACTTCACATTAGCATCAATAGTGATAGTTAATATTTATGAAGCTGATTTTAGTAGAACAACTGATTTAATTCTATGAACAAGTATGTTTTAGACCTTAGCCTTGTATGCTTATTTATTTGAATATGTGTACTGTTTGTCTAGTTCACATAGTCCCAAACTTAGGGACTAGGTCAATGTGTGGAATTGTACATTATATACTTTTTCAAATTTTTGTTTCCTTTTGATTTTACCTTTGTTTTCTTTCTATCTTCATGAATAATAACACACTACAATGCAAATCTGCAAACTTACAGGTTGGTGACCTCATCATAAGGAAGAACAAAAATAATTGTTTGCCCAACAAAGTTAAAACCTTGTCTGAGTGTCTGAACACTTACCTTGGTTTACAACCAAATATAGTCGATGAGAAAGTAAGTTCAGCATGTTTATTTTTTATATATATTATATATATATATATATAGATACAAACTTGTTTTGATGCATTTGACCTACAAGGTGTGCCTTTTGTATGTTTTTAAAATCTGATCTCAACAATTCAACATCTTACAATCATGCTTTAATGGAAGAGATATCTATAAAGTGTGTTGCATTCTGTTGCATATTTGGTAGAGAGTTACACTAAATTGGACATCTAGCTATATATGTATCCAATAGGCTCCTTTCTGTTTCAGCTTGACATTGTTCAATGTACTGAACGTCCATTATCAACCAAAATTAAAGATAGCCTTGCTAAAAACTCAGCATTTCTCCATCGCCTTTCGGAGATAATTAATGATGAGATGCTGCTGCCATTTGTACGGGGTGTAGAATGTTTTGTGGAAAACCTTCGATCAAGTGATGATTTTAAAGCTTGGGAGCTGTGTGGAAAACTCAATAACTTACCAAAGGATTTCAAGAGTGCAATTGAGTATTAATCATTGGAGTACATTCCTTAACTGTAGAAATAGCTTTTATTTTCTTGCACCATTTGATTTAAGCATTTTTGCTGGCTTCTGGCCTAATATATAAAACTAATATAAAAAAAAAAAAAGTATTACAAGTTGTATGTTTATGGAATTAGAATACATAAGCATTGGTAAAACAATGCTTCAAAACTATACCTTGGTAAATGTACTTATAATTTACCATTTTTGTGAACATAATTATAAACAAATTCTTTGCTACAATACTATTTCATAACTGTGATCACTCAATATTCAGAGATCAGACGCAAAACTTTTGATAACACATAAGATGTTGATTTATTTTTGTATTTATAGGAAGATGTAGACTAATATGGCTTTTAAGTATAAAGTTTGTCATTAATTAATAATTGTTTCTTCATATCTCTTAGATAAACTTTTTGATATATAAATAAGTGTAAGATTGGGAATATTTTGTGAAAGGTTTACTGAAATGGAATTTAAAGGAGTGCTATGTAATGTAGTTGTAAGTATTCAAATTTCTTAAAAGCCAGCTTTTGTCAAGTTAGAAGCCACGCTTCAAATTGAAAATAAATCACTTTGTGCTTGATGTGGTGCTTTATTTCCATTGAAACAAATAGATTTTTAAATATATAATTTTTTAAACTCATAAAACAAAAGTAATAAACATTCTATGAGGCCTCTCTGAGGAATAAATTAGGATAGAATGATAAGCCTTCAATAGATTCATCACGACATGCAAGCCCAAGTTGCTCTGTGGTAAACAGCTGTTCGCGTGCCAGTAGGACGGATACATTGGCTATTTGAGACAGCTTCACTGGTGTGAGGAACCCATTTTCTTCGAGCTGAGGAAGTAAAATTACAGATATGATGCTTGCAAAACCTAAGGTATCATTCACGCATTGCGGAATGCAAAATGACTACAATCTTCAGTTTCAATATATTCAGGCTCTAAATCTAAAAAACATATTTACCAAATCACTAGTAGTTTTAGCTATTTCTTCATCTCTTTGACTATTTAATTGCAGTACACATGCACCACTAGGAAACTTTCTCAGTGACAGTGGAGCTCCAATAGTTTGCAACAATCTGAAAGAATTTGGTTAACCCTGACATTTCTTAGCAGAAATACAAAGTTAGGTATAAAAAATGAGATGTTAATATATAAGTATAATATTGTGCAGCTCTCACTGCATGTGCATTTAGCACAACATAGAGGATACCAACTACTTTAGGGATTCCCTCATTTTGTACTTACTTGCAAGCATTTAGCAAATCTTCTGGAGATATAAGCTCTAAGCCTCTTGCTCTGTTTACTCTACACCACACATCAGCAAGTGACATTATACCCCCACAGTCCTAGATGAGAAGCAAAATCACATTTAAAGCATCTTGTATTAGGACTAGTTTGAAATCTGTTTGATCTGCCTTAATCTAATGTGGCTTCTTTATGTGTTTTACTAACACAAATAAACCATATCTTCAGTTCAACTTTGCTGGCCCACATTTTTATTCATAACTAGCAGTCCATCCCAGCTTTGCAAAGGTGGACATAAGATTTTTTTTTTATATAAGAAAATATTGTCTATGTTACTCAGGGTGAATGTAGCTTTCCAATGGTGAAAGAATTTTTCAAATCGGTTTAGTAGTCTCGGAGCCTATTCAATACAAACAAACAAACAATCAAATCTTTCCTCTTTATAATATACTAGCTGTCCCGCCCAGCTTCGCTCGAGTGAAAAAGTTAAATTGCCCGTAACACGATCGCAGCGCCACCTTTTGGGTCCAATTGTAAATCTAAACCATTCTCGAATCTAGCTTAAGACACACAGAAAGCTTCGCCCAGGTAAAAAGGTAAAATTCTTGAAACTCGATCGCAGTGCCACCTATCGGGTCCAATTTAATATAGCCTATGTTACTCGGGGATAATGTAGCTTTCCAAAGGTGAAACAATTTTTGAAATCGGTCCAGTAGTTTCGGAGCCTATTCATTACAAACAAACAAACAAACAAATCTTTCCTCTTTATAATATTAGTATAGATAAAAAAATATTGTATAGATATTTACCATTAAAATGTTTATTTTTACTAACCATCAAAACAGCAACCATCATATCCGAAATCTGTTGTGACAATCCCATATAGTAATCAGAGTCTGATCTAAAAGTATCTCTTGTAACAGGATCATCTATACCTAGGCTCATGAGATAGGATTTGAATCTTACTGTGTCATCTTCTGATATATCACCTTGTTTATCCTAAAATCAAGATGGACAGTGAGTAAAGTTCAATAAATCACATCAATTCATTAGTGTGTATTTGTAGTTAGAAAAAGATAATAGGTAAGTAAGTAATGGTGAAGGAAACTTTTAAACACTGAAGGAAAGTTTGCATAAGGTTAAGCAGAAATTCAGTCTTTGTCTTTGAATTGCTACTATGGGTATGGGTATAAATTATGGGTCATAAGTATAAGAAAAAATATTCATACCCGTATCTTGGAAGAAATTGTCTTAGAAATTGTAACCATCTCTTTAGCCTTCTCTATGAGCTTTGTCAAGTCTTGGAAAGCCACACTGATACTTTGGTCTGTAGCCCTATGCTGTTCTTCAATACTCCGCTCTATTCCAACAATTCCTGACCTAATCTTAGAGTTCACGGGAGTGATTGAAGGCCTAGGAGTTGGGCTTGATGTGCTGATCGGGGAGGTTGTGGGAGTTGCTCTCTCCCAAGCCTTAGAGTTAACTGCATCAGTAAGGGCCTTGTAGAAAGCCTGGTCAATTCCATCTTTGAATGAGAATTTTACAAAATGGAATGGACTGACTACTGCCGGACCAGGTCGCTTGCCTTAATTATAAAGAAAAAACATTAATATTTCCATCAGAAGCATTTTTTTCCTTGTTAAAATGTTATATATTAAACTGCTACATACCGGGTAGAGCAGGGCCTAGATGTAAAATAATTCTCTTAGGCCCACCAAGACCAAACACGCCGCTACTCTCCTCTTCAATGCAAAATACATAGTACAAATGCAAGGACAAGCAAACTAGTCCTTTCGGTATATCACCAGGCTTACCCCATAGAATTCTATGGGTTGTTAGCACCACTTCTCCATCGACGTATTGTGTCTACAAAAAAAAACTAATAAGCTGATACATTTCATAGTTTTCGTCATAGTTTTTGAAATATATACTAACTTTATCATCTCCATCGTAAATTTTCACATTCCGATCCCGTTTTATGTAATTTTCACCCTCAAATAATCTCGCTTCGATGTATTCAAATCTATCCATTATAAGTACAAATTTCTGATTATTTATTTGCTATTTAAATCACATCACAGGACCGTTGTTCACATTCAATAGAAAAAATGTTTTTTATGTTGACATTTTTGTTTGACAGAAGGAGTTACATAGTAGGCAGAACAGTTTAGAAATTTCATTTTAGTTAAACATCGTGACAAAGCCTGTGGTGAATACGTTACATGTTCAATCGACGAAACCTGCGACGTGAATTTAATTTGTAAATTTTTTCAGGTTCTTAAAAAAATATTTTGGCTAAATTACATTTTCGGCTCAGAAATTTGATTTTGCCCCATTATTATAATATATCCTCACGCTTTGCCACAAGGCACCCGCAGGGGTAGGCAGAGGGGTATAACACACCCACTTTTTGCCAGAGATATTACATTTTAAATTCCAACGTGATAGATGGCGAGTCCATCGCCGTAACTTAGTATACATTGTAATCTCTGGCCGTAACGCAACCATGACTACACGTACGCCTTTGTATTTCGTCGCAAATCTATGCAGGTTTTCTCTCAATGTTTTCCTACACCATGAAGCTCGTGGTGCAACTAATGTACTGTATTTAAGTACAGAAAAACTAATTAGTACAGTCGGGATTCGAACTTGCTATCTTTGTGTTGCAGGTGACTACTCCACTAGGCCGCCACGGCTTTTATTCTCATAAATTGTTAGCTGACTGACAGCGATATCAATAAAATTGTCGGACAGCATGAGAGATTGAGAGTCACAATACTTTTTTTAAAAGACAACAAAAAAAAAATTGCCAATGTCCCATCGACTGATCTTCAATTGTAATTCGTAATATTGGCAAGATCAAGCCCGTCGACATGACCCTTTAATGAAGAAGGAAATTTCAAATAAAACTTATAGTTTATTTATGTACGGATAGAACGAGACAGCAAGCCAAAGTATGCTTCAATTGACGATTTCTGGACCGTCCTTCGAACCAACAGTATAAGGCTGTTTGTCCACCGCCGCCGTCACCGTCACGTCACCGAGAACGAGATGACGGCGCCGAAGTAGCGGTACATACATTTACTTAAGCCGCGTGTCCACCGCACATCCGTCACCCGAGCGCCGTCATCCCGGCCGCCGAAATTGCGAGTAGATCGGCGTGACCGCTAGAACGTGGCCCGAGATTTTGACGGTCCGATGTGCCGGCAATACAAAACACGTATGAACTTGTCCTCACACTGCCGCCGCCGTCGCACCGTACACGAGCTCAGTTATTATTTTGTCTGGCATCAATTATCATAATATATCATTGTAATAAAAATGGCCAAAAAATTTAAATACGATATTTATTCATTAATAGAAGTTATAGAAAGTAAAGAATGTTTGTGGGATAAAAGATAATAATGCGTGGTGTACATAAAACGCCCCAGTGATGTATCGCTCACGTATTAACGGATGAACCCAAAATTCTTTGCATCGCCTGCGCCTTCGAAGGTAAGGTAGGAAGGCAGGAGAAGAAGTTGTCGCCGGTTTAAACTAGCCATCACTTTATTTCTTCGAAAACGCGACTACCACGCATGACACTTGGAACAAACTAAACCATCGGTCGCGGTGGACAAACGATCGCCGTCACGTCATATTAAACTCGGCCCGAAATAATCTCGTTCTCGGCGACGGCCCGGTGACGGCGGCGGTGGACAAACAGCCTTACAGTATTGTAACCTCAAAAAGTTTGTTGCATTGCAATTTACCTACGTGATCATGAACTAAAAATGAAAGGAACATAGTGAGAGCTTGAAAGGCTGGCCTGTAATTATTTCGAACCCACTTGTATCCATTGTGTTAGTTACTATACGTTGTATGTAGACAATTTCGCTCTAGTTTTGAAATGGCAGACTCTCAAGATACATTATTATTAAAAATTAAGGAACAAGGAGATCATGTGAGAAAATTGAAGACTGCAAAAGAGTCTAATGAAAAGGTTAGTTCTTAATTATAATTGAGTTTAGCTAAGGTTTCGATTTACCTCCATAATCTGTAACAATAGTCTGTTTGATTGCATCATTTCTGTACTTGGATTTTGTAGGGCAAGTGCAACAGTGTGCAATTCAATATCGAAGAACTAGATAAACATTTATTGCAATACAGTTATATTGGTGGTTATATGCCAAGTACATGTGATGTAGATGTGATAAAAAATATAATTGTGAGAGATTTTGAGGAATACCAACACATTAGGAGGTGGTGGTACCATATGAGGAGTTTCAGTGACTCTGAAGTATTATTATTTCCTGCTGCTCGTATTCCAAAGACTTTATTTAAAGGCAATACAGAACCTAATGACAAACAGGTTTGTGGTTAGTTCTTAGACCATTTTTAAATTTGATGTTATTGTATCTTAGCACTTGGTGGTCTGTTGGTCCTTTGGACCCATATTTAATCATTATTAGTCTTGAGTCTCCACACATGGTATCTTGTCACCACAATTCTTTCTTAATATTGCTATGTTTTTCAGGACAGTATTTAGATTGGGTAGATAAATACACAAATTTCCTCCTGCTTTTGGTTAAATCTGACAACTTATCCTAGATTTAATCACAATCTAAGAAACAAGTCTATTTCTAATTCTCATCATTGTTTAAAATTGAGGAGTTCAGAAATGTGTTGTATATGTTCCAATTATGCTCAAATTTAATCATTCTAAATGTTATCTTTTTCCGGTATAAAGTATTGAGCTGTGGTGACAACATACTATATTGGCTTATATTTGAGTAGACACATTAGTGAAGCATGTCTTACAAAGTGTTGAGCTTGATAAAAAACCGTGCAACTCTGCAGTTACGTAAAGTTACTCTCAGTGGAGGTTTCACAAAGAGTATTACAACAACATCTTGCTTAAAGGTATTGGAAGGAACTATTTTGTTATATATGTTTTTATGAGTAATATTTAATAAACTGCGGAAGGAGTCCTATGGGGAGTGTAATCTCTTGTATTGCTTGAGCATATAGGCTATGGTCACCACATACCATCAAGCAGGATGTAAGCCTGTTTGCCACTATTTGTGTAACTGTTGAATTACTTCTGATATATATCAAAGATAAGTTACACCTTAGTTAAATTTTTGAAAGTAAGTCCTTCATAGACTATATTTCCAATAATTGATTGATAATTGAGCAGCAGTGTTGCTTGTTTTGAACAAACCATGTCTTTGCAATAATGCTGTATTATATTGTGTATAATACAGCATTATTGCAACTTGCATCTACCTCTCTTTATGAAATAATACATCCACAGTAATGTTACCTTTTTAGATTCAAGAAGAAGTAGCAAAATTGCTTGCATTAAAATCACAATTGAATAAGGAAGATGCTGCCCCCCAAAAGTTTATCCTTAAAACACCAAAGGGCACCAGGGATTACAACCCTCAGCAGATGACAATAAGGAATGATGTCCTACAGAAAATTATTACAGTGTTCAAGAGACATGGAGCTGAGTGTCTTGAAACACCTGTGTTTGAGTTGAAGGTAAAACAACTCTTTAATATATTTTATTTAATAATAAAATAGTTACACCCACTTTCCGCCAGAGGTATATTAGGTGCCAACGTGACAGATGGCGAGTCCATCGCCGTTACTCAAGCACGACTATACATACGCCTTTGAATTTCTTCTCAGACGTATGCAGGTTTCCTCTCGATGTTTTCCTTCACCGTAAATCTCGTGGTGTGACTAATCACTGTACTTAAGTTCAGAAAAAACTCATTGGTACAGTCGGGATTCGAACTTGCGACCTTTGCGTCGCAGGCAACTGCTCGAACCACTCGGCCACCATGGCTCTTTTTTTTTCTTTTTTTTTTTTTCTTTCTTCATATTATATAAAATAATTGGGATAAAACCCATATAATTTATTGATTCTACTATGGAAACTAGACAAATAAGTAAATATACATAAAGGTAAGTTCTACAAATCACTAAAAATATTCTTGGTCAATTCAGTCAGTTGTCAGTTGGAAGAAATGTATCTTTTTATATATAGGGTAAAAAAAATATAGTATCTTACGTATACATATACAATATTTGGTAGGCAATCATAGAATGGACAAATATAATTATTATTATAATATATATTATAATATCAATTAGCAAAAATATATCTCGGCCTGAAATTGGGTGTGTGGGTTACCACCTATACACCTCTGCCTGCCAGTTCGGGGACCCTTGTGGGATGGCGTGAGGATATATTATTTATTATATTTGTCCATTGTACAACTACCTAACAAATATTGTATAAACCGAATGACCTACTTGTTTAATAAAGTTACACTTTCTCTCTGTTAATGCGCTTCAGTGATCAGTTGTCAATGTCATTTTAGAAATTGTGTCTTTGTATTACTGGTTTGTATATTGTGGATTGAACCTGTATGATATTTGACAATTATAGGAAGTTCTGACTGGCAAATATGGAGAAGATTCCAAACTAATCTATGATTTGAAAGACCAAGGTGGTGAAATCTTGTCTCTGAGATATGATTTGACTGTTCCTTTGGCAAGATACTTGGCAATGAACAAGATAACCACATTGAAACGTTACCACATTGCCAAGGTTTACAGGAGAGACAACCCTGCCATGACCAGAGGAAGATATAGAGAGTTTTATCAATGTGTAAGTATTTTTATATGGGTAAACATAATAAATAATAATAATATATCCTCATGCCTTCCCACAAGGGTTACCGACGGGGTAGGCAGAGGTGTATAGGTAATACCCACACGTACTTTCTGCCAGACATATATTTCAGTTGCCAATGGAACAGATGGTGAGTCCATCACCATTACTCAAGCACAACTATACATATGCCTTAGCATTTCTTCTCAAAGTTATGAAGGCTTCCCTTCAATGTTTTCTTTCACTGTAAAGTTTGTGGTGTGACCAATCAATCTATTAATGAACTGAATATGTACTTAAGTTCAGAAAAACAGATTTGTTTAGCCTGGATTTGAACTTGCAATCTTTGTGTTGCAGGCAACTTCTCAAATCACTGCCACCATGGCTCTATAAGCTCTACAAGTTATTAACTCATTATAAAATTGAAAAAAAGTTTGCTTTATATTTCAATTTCAGGACTTTGACATTGCTGGTTTGTACGACCCAATGGTACCTGATGCAGAATGCCTGAAGGCTGTAACGGAAATATTGGACTCTCTGGATATTGGACAGTATGTGCTGAAGGTGAACCACAGAAGACTGCTTGATGGCATGTTTGAGGCCTGTGGTGTGCCTGAAGACAAGTTCCGCTCTACTTGTTCTACTGTGGACAAGTTGGACAAGGTAATAATTAGAATCTGTATTCTGAGGTTGATTTGACAGCTTCATGATTGCATAATATAACATTAAATATACATGTGAGTAACTGATGGTTTTTAAGAAAAATATTGTATAGCTTTTATCGCAGGCTTCGAGCGCGGCGACCGAATCAAGAAATTCCGTAACGAAAATAAAACCTAACACCTTCAAAATATAAACACATTCGAATATAGAACAGTTCCAAATTCAAAATTGCCGGGAAATATGGAAACGACAGAACTTAAAAGGCATGCCTGCTTGCATACATGCATGTATTGCATAAGTTGATAAGATAAAGCTTTACCGCGGCAGTCCCCGAGTGCCACACGTTTTTTTTTTATCTTTGCATGGAGTTCTTCAAGATGAGTTTTTAAAAGATTGGAAAGGTTCCTGCATAGTGAGCAACGCAGAAGCTATACCCCTGGTGTTCTAAATGTCCATAGTAAGCAGTTACAGCTTGCCATCAGACTAGTGTTAGTACATTAATGGTAAAATTTTAACAGTTTCCTTGTAATGATTTCCTTCACCATACAGCTACTGGCGTGACAAGTAACAACTGAGCTAAGAATAAAAATGCTTAGAGAAGACTACATACAATTTTTAAATGTGTATTTTTTACCTTTAACCTATGTTAATCTTAACATGGCTTTTACAGTCACCATGGGATGAAGTGAGAACTGAAATGATCAACGAGAAAGGTGTTTCACCTGAAGCAGCCGATAGGATAGGTGAATATGTACGTCTGAATGGTGGAACGGAGCTAGTTGACAACCTTTTAAAGGATGAAAAGCTATCCAAAAGCAAGGCTGCGGTGGAAGGTCTGGAAGGGATTAAACTTTTGCTGCAGTATTGTGAACTCTTTGGTGTTAAGGACAAGATACTATTTGATTTGAGTTTAGCAAGAGGGTTGGATTATTACACGGGTGTCATCTTTGAAGCTGTCCTCACACGTAAGTTGTACTCTTGATGTAATTAATAAATCGTTGCTGTGTATTTAACATCTTTACCATTATTGTTACTTATAGGACAAAACTTTGTTTACCACTTCGAGATTTAATAATAGTGAACGGAATCTTGATTTGATGTAACTTATTAAGATTAGATAAACTACATACATACAATTTAGTCTCCTGCCACGCAAAGATTGCAAGTCTGAATCCCAATTGTATCAAGAGTTTTGCTGAACTGTACAGTGATTAGTCACACAAACAGCTTTACGTTAAACGAAAACATCAACAGAGGTAGATCCTGTGTATGTTTGAGAAGAAATTCAAAGACGTACGTATAGTCGTGCTTGAGTAAGGGCGATGGACTCATCATCTGTAATTTTATCCCCTAAAATATACCTCCGTCGAATGTGAGTGTGTGACTACACACATCTACCTACCCCTCCGAGAACCCTTGTGGGGAAGGCGCGAGGATATACATTTATTACCTGGTGTGTAAACTATTCTTACAGAGCCAATCAAGATTGGTAACGAGGAACAGACAGTGGGCTCTATTGCCGGTGGCGGAAGATATGATAACCTTGTGGGGATGTTCGACTCGAAGAATAAGCAGGTATGGATTGAGAGAACGAGACGGATAAGCTGGGGTCTAATGGGAGCAAGGGAGAGACGGAATACACGCGACATTACCTGTACTTAATATCTATTCGATTCATCTGTCTAGTTTTCCTTTGCCTCCAAAAAGGGAGAGTTGTTGTTGAGTTGGAACCTCAGTTATTTCTGTGATGAACACACATATTTAAGTAACAGTCTTGAATGTTGATATACTTATGTATGTAGCTATATATGTGTATATACTTATTGCTCCCATAGTAGAATGTTAATAATAATGTGAGAAGACTAAAAAGAACAAAACCTTTTGAGCTAGTATAGCGAAGTGATAGTGAACCTTTTTGGTACAGTGAGTGATATTAACTAAAGAACACAAGAAAAAAGTGTCTTATAGACATTTAGAGACAGTAAGAAAAGTGTTAATGGACACATTATTAGTTAACTCTATTTTAGCAATTTAAGATAAGCCTAAAATAACTCATTAGCCTCTAGGGCTAGATCGTTATTCTAATGCCGTGCTTATCACTTTGGGCTTTACGAGGCCAAGTACTTTCACCGCGACCTGTAATTTCCTTTCGCTTCATCCACATTAATAAATTTCTTTGTACATGCTGACCGAATCCTAGTTTGTTTTAACGGTCCCTTTCTTGAGTATTCTTGAGTATTCGATCAATTTAGTCGTGAACGGTCGTCGTCGGAACGTGGTCTTGAAAAACACCCTTGACTTATGTTTTTTTTTGTAAAAAAAATACTATTTACATTTTAAGGTCCCTTGTGTTGGTGTGAGTATTGGCGTGGAGCGTGTTTTCTCTGTGCTGGAAGCAAAACTGGCGGCCGGTGAGCTGCGCGTGCGCACAAGTGAAATTGATGTGTATGTCGCCTCGGCTCAGAAGAACTTTCTCGAAGAGAGGATGAGGATCTGCTCCGAGCTGTGGAATGCTGGCATTAAGGTACAGAATAGAACATTTATTTTTCTAAACAGAACCTGAAGCATAAATTTTGGTGGTCACATAGTGGTCAGACCCTAAATCCTACAAATTTAAAAAAAAATTGATGCATTGATATTGAAATTCGGCATGGAGATAGAGAATTAGCTGGAACAATACATAGAGTATGTTGTATTCCACAAAAAAAACTTTAAAATAAACATTAGCAGCTACGCATGGAGTTTTATTCCAGAAAAAATATTGCAAATTTAACCAAATTTACGCGGATGAATTTACGCGGGCTATTTATTTGTTGTTTTATTAAATTTGAATGTTTTGCAGACCGAACAGTCTTACAAAAAGAATCCTAAAATGCTGAACCAGCTACAACATTGCGAAGACAACAGCATTCCCTTAGCAGTTGTACTCGGCGAGTCTGAAATGAAGAGAGGCGTCATTAAGATTCGAGATATTACATCGCGCCAAGAAGACGAAGTACCCAGAGACAAGCTTGTTGAAGAACTCAAAAAAAGAATAGCTGCCTTAAGCGTTAAAGAAGCTAATGGCTCTACGTAATAAAAAACATTTAGCGATTATTTCAATTTTTTTATATTGAACTTGTCAGTTTTTTTTAATTTACGGAAAGAGAACATTCCGATTTCAAATGCTATTACTTTTGGTTCATCATTGGAATGTCTATCAAACCATTTTTTATATACCAAGGTACTTAAAATGTGATAAGTAGCATTAATTCCCAAAATCTAAGCAAATTCAACTCGCTTAAGCCAATCAGCATTTAATTTAAGAGTACGGAATAAAAGTTTATTTATACGCCCTTGTGATTATTAGTAAAATTTATTTATCATGTGTGTAATAAATCCATTATATATTTCAGATGTTGGGTTTTTATTATTTATGATGAACTGGCGCTCTACACTGCCTACCTACCCCCATGATACTGCGTGAGGATATGTTTGCATGTTATGAGCACTACACTACTATTTTCCCATATAGTAAGATCCTTGAAATGACAACACGTCTTACTGAACAGTTTTTATTTTATTTTTTTGATAAGAACGCATGATGTCATTAAATTGCAGAAAAAGCGTCCACCGTCTTGAAAATGTGTATGAAAATATTTAACGATTTAAAGATCCTCAAAATTTGCTTATATATTGTTAAAAAAGTTGAGCAAATAAGTTTCGGGTCTAATCTACCTTGCTGCGATTTTCAGGACAAGAGCTGTCTCCTCCCGGTGTGCAGATAGTGCCATCCACGAAGACTCGCCCCCACCAATTCCGAGTCGCGGGGGTGCGGGATGCTGGGAGTATGACCCGGGTCTATTAGTGGTGTATTAGTAGTACGCGACAACCTCATATTGCGTGAGACTCATAATCAGTGTGTACCGATAATACTCACGTTACTGGAACTACACTACCCATTACTACACTCACTACACATTACCTATTAGAAGGTTGCACACTTACACTATAAGCTATGGGGAAGACTAGCGGAGTGCGACTTCGTGGATGGCACTATCTATAACAAGCTTCTAAAGTCGGTGATAACCGATTACCAACACGTGGACTGAATGTATTAATCTAATCACGTTTTATGTGGTGGACCACAACATAGCGTGATTTTCTTCGTCGTAACCATTACATCCTCTTTACGGGTTTGTTTGAAAAAAATATAAGATTTAGAGACAATAAGATAGGAAATTCGCATTTCCGCATGTTGTCTTATTGGTTATGCCAAATACACGTCTATGAACTAAAAAGTACCTACCTTTTCCAGAGAGGACCGAGTTGAAGTCCGCTTTAACAAAAATAAAGGTACTAAGAAAAAACGCCCGGTGAAAATAAGGCATCATTCAGTGATGATTCAATGACCTTCTTGTCAATGTCCCCGAATCGTTTTATTGACCTCGATCAGTTTGTCCTACACCGCGTCCGCATGCCTCTAGTTCAATAATGTCATGTCACGGACACGCCGCCCGCAGTCGGTTCGATTGTTCCCACTACAGCCTCAGTTCCTGTCATTGTGCCCTAATTCACCGTGAACACCAACACGATTTTCAACGATATAAAACTATTTTCACAATCTCACTCCCGCCTATTATTCGCCTTAACGTTTGATCGACAACATCTCAGTGCTGTCCCGTTACCTTTTGTGTGATGAAATGATTCCTCGCTACAAATTCTACTTCAGTCTCTATATTTGTTTTGTTCTTCTAACAACAAGCGTAAGTGCGTCGGCGATCAAAGAAGCATTGGAAGAACATTTGAAAGACGTAGCCCACAATGAGGGAGCCGAATCTCTTAAACACGATAAGCAAAAGGGTGAGAAAGTACATGAAGTGGACACTCAAGTGAACGATAGACATAAAAACCAATTCTCGAAAGCCAACGACGAGGCGAAATACTTGAAGAAAGAACATGACATCAAGTCAGCATCGGACAGTGACGCTTACAAAGGATACAACAGCAAACAAGATAAAGCAGAAGACACACATGCGACAGGATTCAAGCGCGGGCATAAAAAAGGACATCATAACCAGGGATTTCAAAACTCATATCATAAAGATGAATCCTCAAACAAAAGCACGTTTTTTGATGATTCGAACGACGAGGGAGATCAAGCCGCCTACAACAGTAGGTTAAACAGCTACGACAATCAAGGTGGGAGGAGCTACAAGGGTGGACACAACAACGGTCAGGAATACGTGCGAGACAACTATCACGGCGGCGGCTACAATCGCTACGGCGACACCGGTAACAAGTACCAAGGTCACCAAGACCACGGTAGGAAATACTACTTAGATGATGATCTGCGCCACAACAAGTACCGTAGTGGACAAAATGCATACAACAGAGATCATATTCAAGATCGACACGAGTACCGGCCACCGCAAGTGTACCACGATCCGGGGTGGGATTGGAAGAAATGGGAGGACAAAAGAAGAGGATGGGAACGTCCTGGTTGGGATAGAGGTCAAGGATGGGAAAGGGACCAAGGGTGGGAAAGAGACCCTGGATGGGAGCGAGATTATGGTGGCCCTGGTTATTACGACGATCAAGGCTTTCGCCATGAAGGAGGCTACGGCCATGGCCCTCAACACGGATACGGATATGGGTACGACGAATCTCGCGCCGCTCCCGTGCAAATAACTCAAGATGTTCCTGTTGATATGCCTAAAAACGCTCCAGTTGTAGCTCAAAGGAAGCAAACTATTACCATTTACGAAGATCCAAGATACGATGGAAAAGACAAGGGAAAACTGAGGCGAGAAGAAGGTGACTACCTTCAGTTAGAGTTTAAGCCGAGTAATCATAGGTATGCAAGATATGACGACAGTTACTACGATGGACCGATGAGAGAGGGGGCTGTTAAGGCGAGCAAGATCAATAGATTAGTTTACAATTACCGACGGCAGTAACGATTCAAAACTCAAAAGAGTTTTTAATAGAGATGCTTTCTAGAGATACTCATTACATAGCTGAATATTTTATACCTATTTGTCGAATCGATAATTTGAAAACTGGAGTCGTCAACGAAGTTGGCTTTTGGGAACGGTGTGGGGTAGCTCTTAAGAATAATTTGTTTATTTATTTATTAAAATGTTTCATAACGATCATAGCATTGGCAAAGCGGTAATGTGTATATACACGAAAAAATTCCGAATATAATAAGTAATTAATGTAAATAAAATAAACCGTACATAAATAATGCATTTCTTTCCTCTTTCTATCCTTTTTCATGGTGAAAGAAGATATTAATATTACGTGAATATCCGTATCCGTATGAATATTTGTCGATTTGCATCGAGGCATGCAAGTCAAACAGGTAGGGCCTTTGAAGGGATGTTTCCTGGGGCAGTTGCTACGTGATAAGTAGACGGACGGACGGATGGTCAGTCGGGCGTATGTTTCAATATGGTTCATATGCTACAGTTGAACGGTTCAAGCATTTGAGCGTGACGGAGACGCTAGGTGCGTGCTAAATCGGTGTCATTGGCTTAGGGTTAAAAATATATTGTTGGTATTTATACATGTAGTTGTGTATTGCATTCTTATTTTTAATCTGTATAATGACTTAAATATATTTAATAGTTCGGTATGTTCAATTAACATTTTTATTTTCAGTAAGAAAATTAAACAATCCTTGTTATACCTAAGACATCTAAGATTTTGAATAAAATCAACATAATGCGCCGGTAAGGTCAGCTAAAAGAGCGACCTCAATGTTTTTAACTTTATCACCTACGTAAAGTATTTTTTTTGTGAAAAATAGGCCGTTATTGCATAGTTGTTTAAGGGTTCCAAAGATGTACAAGGGCTCCAAATTGGTGGAGGTCTGCCTCTGAGAAAGCGAGAATATTACCAAGAAACAGGCTATAAATTATTGTTAGTGCATATTGTTTCTTATCCTACCTGTTTAACGAAATAACTAAGGATACTAGGATACATTCATACTAACTGTATGTTTAATTATACACATAGCTAAAATGGCGTTTCCGCCTCGTTGACGTCATTTGCTCACCACTGCGTGAACTGCTGTAAAATTCACAAAACTCTTGGGTGTCTTCGGCAATAATTCGAGCCAAGTTTCCGAATTACGTCGCTTTATTACCCTTTCTGGTTTAATTAAAAGACACCGCTATTGAGCCACTACCCACTCGTAGTTATTTTTCAGTGCTTTTATTTGTAATTTAAATTTTGCAACCCTTCGCTGCGGTACGCTTTTGGGGGATAAACTAATTTAAACGTTAAGCTCCCGACAAACTCTCGTTTATAATATGTATGGCATGGGTAACATTTAAATTTTGGATTAGAGAACAGTTCATTGCAGACATAAGAAAAAGCTTTCAATAACTTTATTTTACTCATTTGTACCCTACCTATAAAGTAGGTATATAAATGAGACAAACGGTTTGGTATACCAGTAGCATTTAATCGCAGTAGCATTTAAAGGGGATCACAGTGGAAGCGTGCACGTCGCGATTCCTGCCAGCCCAGAGGGCTGCAATTCCACTCGATGCGCATTGGCCGGACGGCTGTTAGGGCGTGCCCCCGAGGCGACGCGCACCAGTCCGTCCCCGCTGGTGCGAAAAATTCAGCACAGTGCGGCGATGGGGACCGCCACCCATCACGCGGAGTGCCTCACGGCGGGAAGTGGAGTGTGGAGTGTAGGATGGGTGTATGGAATGTAAGAGGAGGTATGGCTGATAAGATGAACGAATTGATCGATGTTATGACAGAGAGCGACTTAGATGTTGTGTGCTTGTCTGAAACCAAGCGGAAGGGTAGTGGAGTAGACGAGCTCCCGGGCGGGAGTTTAGTGCTGTGGTCAGGAGTGGCAAACACCGAGCACGCCTGCCAGGGAGTGGGAATTCTACTATCCAGCCGCTTGGCAGAATGTATGATAAGTTATGATGCGGTGAGCCCCAGACTTATTTGGGCTCGCTTTAAAATAGGCCTTACCCGACTATTTTTAGTCGCGGTGTATGCTCCGGTGGCCTCAGCGGACACTTGCGACCTGAATAAGTTCTGGGAATGTGTGAGTAATGTTCTAGAGACGAAAGAAGGGAATGAAAAGCTGATTATTTGTGGTGATCTGAATGGATGGGTCGGGACAGCCCGTAAGGATTACGAGGCAGTACTCGGCAAGTATGGTGATAAGAGAGTGAACGAGGCAGGCAAGCTGATATTAGATGTATGCATGGAGAGAGACCTGTTTGTGGCGAACACCATGTTCGACCACAAGAGGATTCATCAGTCTACATGGGAACGGAAAAATGAGCGAAGCATGATAGATCTGTTTCTAATAGATCAGCGACTCAGAACACAGGTGATGGACACCAGGGTGTATAGGGGAGCCAACCTGGGAACGGACCACTTTCTGGTTATAACTAGAATAAGAGGTCTGTTCGCGGGCTGGCGATCCCGTGCTGGGGGTCCCTGTTCTGCAGTCGCAGACCGCATCAAAAGCTGGAGGCTTCAAGATGCGGCTATTAGAGACAGATATCAAGAAAGGGTATCTGAACAGCTAGCCTGTCCCCCGAAAGATGTGTTTGAGAGTGTCGATGTTTGTTGGCAGTTCCTTAAGTCCAGCATTTTATGCGCCGCGAAAGAGGTTTGTGGCATTTCGAAAGGGCGGACAACCAAAAATGGCGATGGTTGGTGGGATGATGAAGTGAAAGAAGAAGTTAAAAAGAAGAAGGATGCAAGGCAAGACATTTTGGCTATGTCCAGCTCAAGTGAAAGTATGAAAGAAAAGATGAAAGAAAAATATCGCCTGCAAAAAAATCGTACGAAAGAGATAATAGCTCAGAAGCGTGAGAGGTTCCAAATGACTGTAGACGAAAAACTGTCGCATAATTTCAAGGACAATGCAAAACTTTTTTGGAGAGAAGTTAAGAAGTCCAGAAATTGTGTTACAGCCAGTAGTAGGATGAATGTGATTATTTCGAAGGACAATGACATACTTACTGACAAAACTGACGTCCTCAGGCGATGGAGTGAATTCTACAAAGATATGTATGATGATGATGCCGCTGATCTACTCATAGAGCTGCCTCCAACAGAATCTGTCGAGGATCCTATAGCGGATAAAATAAGTATGGGAGAGATTGTGAGTGCGATAAGAAGTCTGAAATGTGGAAAAGCTGCGGGAATAGATGGGATTACGGCTGAGATGATCAAGTACGGTGGACCAGCGGTCTGGGACGTCATCTATTTGCTATGCAATCTTTGCTGGGAAAAGGGTGATGTTCCGGACGACTGGAGGCGAGCAGTCATCGTGCCTTTCTATAAAGGAAAGGGATCACGATTGGACTGCTCCAACTACAGAGCCATCAGCTTGGTCAGCTTAGCTAGTAAAGTGTACACGAAGATCCTGACGATAAGAATGCAAGAGCGATCCGAAAGGTTTCTCTGGGAATCCCAAGGTGGATTTAGACCAGGAAGAGGATGTATGGATCAAACCTTCTCGCTTCGCGGAATCGCGGAAAAGTTTTTGGATATTAACCAAAGGGTTTTCTGCGCTTTCGTCGACTTAGAGAAGGCATTTGATAGAGTCGTACGAAAGGAACTCTGGGACGTGTTGCCTGGATATGGAGTGAGCAGTTCCCTACTGCATGCCGTGAAATCACTCTATAGTGATAGCGAGGCGTGCGTTAGGGTTAACGGTGAGATGTCACCCTGGTTTGATGTGAAGTCGGGGGTCAAACAATGGTGTATCATGTCTGCCTGGCTGTTCATTATATATCTAGATAACTGTCTGAGAGCACTAAGAACGAACGGATGTGGAGTGAAAATGGGAAACTTAGTGGTCAACTGCCTACCATACGCCGATGACGCGGTCTTACTGGCGTCATCAGAGGGCGAACTGCAGTCACTAGTTACCATAATGAAAGAAGAATGTGAAAAGAAGGGGCTGCGCCTAAACGCTGGCAAGACTAAGGTTCTGGTATTCGAAAGAGATGAACAAGTGACCGAGTGTGCAATATCGGTAAATGGGCAAATTCTAGAGCAAGTGAATGAATTTGTATATCTTGGAAGCATGTTCACACGAGATGGAAAGTATGAAAAGATATTGAAAGAAGGATAACTGCCGGAAATAAGGTGAATGGAGCCATGTCGGCGTTGATGGGCAGTAAAAGTCTGAGCAAGAATGCTCGAGTTGCTGTCCACAACGCGATATTGGTACCTACCTTATTGTATGGCAGCGAATCCTGGGTATGTCAGAGGAAGTATGAAAATAGCTTGAATGCAGTCGAGATGCGATCTCTTCGAAAAATGTGCGGCGTAACGATATTAGATCGAATCCGCAATGAAGAGATTCGCAAATCAACTGGCGTGAATGAGGGCGTGATTGTAAAGATGAAGAAAGGCATGTTACGTTGGTTTGGACACATAGAAAGGATGAGTGAAGAAAGATTGACGAAACAGATATACAAAGCAAAAGTGTGTGCAAGAAGAGGCAGAGGAAGGCCACGTTCCAACTACCTGGATCAAATAGATCGGACTCTCAAGGACGGGAGCGGTCTTGTGGTTACGCCATGTTTCGGTTTAGTAGCTAAAAAAAACTGCCAGTGCCTTCGACGGCCATTGCTTGATGTGGTGAAAACATGGTTGTAGGCATATTATAAAAAATTGGTACTGCTTGACGTGGTTAAATTGAATTCATTTGCTGTCACATACAGTGTCCACATAAATTGTCCAAGTAATAATATATCCTCACGCCTTCCCACTAGGGTCCCAAAAGGGATTCCGCCAGATATATATTTTAGATGCCAACGTGACAGATGGCGAGTGCATCACCGTTACTCTAGCAAGAGAATCTACGACTCTACGACTCGATTAAAGAATGAATTTGATTTGAGAACTGATGCAGGATATCCTACACTTTTTATTGGTGCCTACAAATTTCGTAAATAATTCCTGCTATTTGATATTTTGTCTCAATGGCAGGTCTGTGTATAATAATATTATGAATAAATATGAATGATTTTCACCAAAGATACTGTTGGTATGAATATTACCAGCCAATCTGCAATTGTTAAAATTATTCAAGTACTCGTTTCGCCTTGTGGAGCACGAGTAGTCTCTGTTTTTAGTTTTCGAGTGAGTCATGAATTATTCCGGTAAGAAATTAATGAAATGGAGAAATTCATTATTTTGTTTTCAAAATCGAGCCTACTGTTCCGAGTAGAAGAGCGATGCAAGAAGTTTTTAACATACATACATACATAATTATCATCATACCGAGAGCTTAACGGGGTAGGCAGTGAGAATTAGCGCCATTTCTTTCTAGACTTACATACTCTCTTTTTCTTCGTCCATATTCATCAGTCTCTTCATACATGCTCTCCGGTTTTGAGTACTCTTGTCGTTCCCGTCCTTGAGTGTCCAAACGATTGATCAAGGTTGGAACGTGGTCTTCTGCCTCTTCTTGCACGCTTAAGAAGATTATTAACGATTAAATTAGGTAATATTTCAATTACCTTGAGCGTAGGCCTGTAAATTATTGCACAAAGCACTTATTGTTATGAAAGCAACATCTGTCTAATAACTGCTTTTTAACCGAATTAAAAAAGGAGGATGTTCTATGTTCGGGTGTATGTGTTTTTTTATGTATGTACTGAATACTCAAGTTATCTACTCAAAAACAAAGCAGGAAAGATTTATACAAGTCACAGATATCTACATCGGATACTCATAATCACAATCGAATCGCCTAATCACCGTGCCCTCTTTTTATTGGAGTTGCTAACGACTTATCTTACTGCACTAAACCAATTTCAAAATGGCACCCGAATAACACGCCAATAATCGTTAACAGCGATTGGAAAACAAAACTGTGATTATACGGTATTATCCAGCCGCTTCCCTCTTTGTCTTCCTCACGTAAACATATGATGTTGTCTTGCTCATCCCCAAAGGGGATGGATGAGATAGACTGACATTACTTTAACGAATTTTAGATGGCCTATAGATGGGGTTCGGGTAAGAGTTGTTGAGTTATAATTTGAAAGGCTATGTGATAACGTTGTCTTTCTTTTAACAATAAAAGTTTAAGATTATCTATCCACATTCCACTGTTTGACAAGGCTGAGTGGACTGTATAGTACTTAAGTATTATGTTTTTAGGGTTCATTACCCTAACGATAAAACGGATACATATTACTAAGACTCCACTGTCCACCCGTCTTTCACCAGACTGTATCCCATGAACCGTGATAGTTGATAGTTAAAATTTTCACAGATGATGTATTTCTTTTGCTGCTATAAAACACTAAAGCAGAATAAAATAAATATTTAAGTGGGGCTTCCATACTACAGAAATGAGTTTTTGCCGTTTTTATAGATACGGAACCCTTCGCGCGGACCCGACTCGTCGTCTCATCGTCGTCGTCATCGTGCGTCTCGCGAGAAATGTATGTATATTATTACATATATATGTCAGCATATATGTCTGCCTATCTCTGTGAGGACCATTGTAGCTACCCACAATGGTCCTCGAAGAGATTTGAACTTGTAAGATTGAAGATATATTAAACACTAGAAAAACGGGGGCGGTTTTTCTCGCAAACTATTTAAATTCATTTGTAGTTTTTTCTGGAATAAAACATATCCTTTATATTAAGCCAGCTAATAATTTATCTCTGTGCCAAATTTTAGGCAGGTTTTACTGTACCAGTAATGGCCAGAAGATACATTCTCATACTTCTTCAATGCAGAGACTCAGAGCGAAATATTTAGACGCATTTATTCCAGCGAAGTTGTCTCAAACAATGGAGACGGCGCAACTCAGTGGTGGTTATCTCCCGCTGTTTATTGTCCGAAGTTGGTCGGATGGCCGTTTTGTTGCCAATTCCGCGACAACTCGCTTTAGATGAGCAAGTTATCCGTTTCTTATACGATCTCACTTACATATACGACACGACATTTTTTTTATAAATGATGATACATTTCATATGGAATGTCGATTGTAGTCGTGGAACAGCCACAAAGGCACCAACGAAATGTATTTCTTCAAAAATAGACGTAAGCCAAAACTTGTTATAGTTCCTAAAATGTGTTCATAGATATTCTAGTATTATGATTCTTAAGGTGATGATAGTAATATTCATATTATTATCTAATTAATATTCCGCCACATTTAGGTCATCTTATTTTTACCGTAGGTGGGTAATTTTAGTTAAAAAATTGTTGCACCTACATATAATAATCTAATCAGTAATCGCCAGTCATAGCCCGTAGATGTCGTAGGCTGTAAAGTGCCTTTAATTTACAGATCGTGTCGATCGATGATCGTGGCACAAAATGTCCTTAGATGTAAACCGTACGGGGAAAGGGGTACTCATTCACTCGTGACGAATCCATCGCCTGTAGCTAACTAATTGCTATGAAATGAAGCGCCCTCGTGGGATTTAGCCCGATTTTGTTTTAATCGGAATTTCCCGCATGCGGAATAAATTGTCACAATTCAAAACATCCAATTAAACATTACGCATTGTTGAAAGTAAATTGGCAGGTATT
Organism: Drepana falcataria; assembly: GCA_945859725.1. Classification (NCBI taxonomy): domain Eukaryota; kingdom Metazoa; phylum Arthropoda; class Insecta; order Lepidoptera; family Drepanidae; genus Drepana; species Drepana falcataria. The sequence goes on from OX243926.1 coordinate 8,230,893, forward strand.
GCGTTAAACGGCTTCCAGTTCCTTTGGAAATATGGCATCAAAAGAATATTACGTTTTGAAAGAGTTTGCGAGGCTGTGTCGTTTCATGATACTAGTATGGTTTCCTATTGTATTTTATACAATTTAATTGCTTAAATGCCCTTTCTTTCAAGATTTATCACTATATTTTATTTAAGGTTAAGTTTGATGAGCATAAAGTACCCCTTTTGCAACATATCATATACTAGCTTATGCCCGCGGCTTCGCCCGCGTGGAGTTCGAAAAAGTACCTTTGGAAATTTTCCTGCTAGAATCGGTTCAGCCGCTATGCCGTGAAAGAGCATCATACATTATAATATAAGAACTGTGAATTTTTCAGGATAAAAAAAAATATTGCCTATGTCCTATTCCTAGATATAAGCTATCACCATTTCAACTTTCAGCCAAATCGGTTAAGCCGTGAAAGAACCGCAAACATCCAAACATCCAAACTTACAAACTTTCACATTTATAATATTAGTAAGATTATTATATCTTAACGACTTTCCACAAGGGACCGCGAAGAATATATCTTCACCGAAAGGAGGGTATTACAGGTGTAACTCACGAACCATCTTTCTTTATAATAATTCCTGATATGGTCTACTAATAGGTGGAAATGCCGTGGTGGCCGAGTGGTTCGAGTAGTTGCCTGCGACACAAAAATCGCAAGTCGAATCCCGACTATACAAATGAGTTTTTCTAAACTTAAGTACAGTGATTAGTCACACCACGAGCTTTACGATGAAGGAAAACATCGAGAGGGAACCTGCATATCTGAGAAGCAATTCAAATGCGTATGTATAGTCGTGCTTGAGTAACGGCGATGAATTCGACATCTGTCGCGTTGGCACTTAAAATATATCTCTGGCGTGGCGTGGTGTGAGTAAACCTCTGCCTACTCCTTCGGGGACCCTTGTAGGAAGGCGTGAGGATATATATAATTTTATTTCGGAAAGAAATTATCCTTAAATTATTTTTTTTTTAATTATTCGATACGCGCAGCACATTAGTATTACAATAAAGCATGTATTAGGTCTAGATATGCACATCATAACACGAAGTAGCAAACGTCACCCGCTCATAAGTAATTGGGGGCTTGTTAAACATCGTGTTTGCTCACAGGCGGGGCAATATGTTCCACAAACAGCCTTCAGGTGGGCTTGTGTTTTGCTTATTAACGAGACCAACATGGCGAGCGTTTGATAAGATTTCGGTTTGTCTTGGCATTCGTGCCTGGAGGCGGTCTCCGGGCATTTGGAGTTGAGGCCACTGTGGCTATATGTTGAATATTACGACGCGAAGTGTGCTCTACTTCAAATCTTTGCTGCTTTTTACAAGGCACAGGCAACAACTACGTCGGTTCAAGTCTAGGTGCCAACTAAACATATGGTGAGTTCGTCGCCGTCGACAACTCTTTGAATATCTTCTTAAACGTATGCAGGTTTCCTGACGATGTGAAAAGTATTGTATGTAGCTAAATATTAAAATAAATCATTGGTATAAGCCGCATCCTTCGAAGACCCTGGTGCAAAGGCGTGAATATTATATTTAAGATATTAATTGAGTCATGTAGAGCCCCCTAGCCATTTCGCTAAGATATTTGGTGCATAGTGTTAAGGCGCGCGCGGCGCATAACTACTAGCTCGGCACAAATCGCCCGACTGCCTTGGATAGCTTATGGGATATTTGTATTAAATATATATGAATATATACATATATATCATCACGCTGAGTCCCTCGCAACTAGAAACAGACGGCCAGTCTTTCGCTTAGTTTTCATCATCAATATTTCCATACAACTTGTTAGAATACTACAAAACAGATTTAATAGTATTAGCATTTCTTAGTTTAGGACTAGGTTTAGGCTTGCACGGAATGGCCTATATATCGGTATGTGTTCGTGGTGTGTGTGGCTCGAGTAGTCGCCTGCCACCAAAAAATAACTAGTTTGAATCACGAATGTACCTATGATTTTTCAAACTGATGTAAAGTGATTAATCACACATGGGCTTTACGGTGAAGGAACACATTGACAAAAAATCTTCAGACGTATGAGAAAAAATTCAAAGACGTATCTATAGTCGTACTTGAGTAACTGCTATGAACTTGTTCTTTCACTTTGGAACCTTGGAACGTTGGAAAATATATCTCTGGCGAAAAGTGGGTGTGTGGGTACTAGTTACACATTTCTGTATACCCTTTCGGGGACCCCTTTGCATAGCGTGAAGATATTCATTTTAAAATAAATGGCTGACTGGCTTTCATAGCTTTGCATAGTTTGAGACTAGAATTTGAGTAGGTATTTGAATCTTTCAGAATGTTACAACATTAAAAAAACAAGGATCAAGAGACCTTAATATGTCTTTGCTTAGTAACAAAATAACTTGAGAGAAAACTTACCCGTATAAATATGGCTAAGAAGCCTCGGTAGGCTTAGCCGTCTCGTGTTATCTTTACAAAGTTTAGAATTTGCAAACGCCTCGAGCTCTGCTATATATGAGCCCCACTTGAGCCCACTTTAAGACTTTGCATCGTCGTCGCCTGACAACGAGATACCAACATCCATAGATGTCGGCAATATCTGTCGAGTCACGTGGCAGCCCTCGTATATGGAATTACTAGCTGTGCCCCGCACTTTCACCCGCGTAAAAATCGAATTAATTAGTGTCACGATAGTACCTAAAATATATATCTGGCGAAAAGTGGGTGTGTAGGTACTACCTACACACCTCTGCCTATCCCTTCGGGGACCTTTGTGAGAAGGCGTGAAGATATATAGTAAAATTTTATATAGATTTATTTTTGAAACAAAACATAGTCTTTATGTTAATCCAGCTTATAATCTATCTCTGCGAAAAATTTCATTTAATTTTGTTCAGCCGTTCCGGCGCGATTGAGTAAAAAACATCCATACATACTCCCAAACTTTCGCATTTATAATATTAGTAGGATTCCTATCAGTCTCTTCATACATGCTCGCCGCTACGACATTCCCGTTCTTTTTCTATTAATGAGTTGTATTTAATTACAATCAGTGAAAAAAATATCGAAGTAGTACAGTGAATATTCATACCACTAGCTTTATAGAGTAGGAAAACATTGAGAGGGAACCTGAATATGCTTACGAAGACAAATATTACAGCCAAAGCTAGCGTTTCAAGCCGATTCGTTGAATAACATCTTTAGTGACGTTCATTAGTTGAATGGCGGATAGATGGATATCTATCTCAAAGATAAGGGGAGGACAATTAGAGACGATTTGTCGATGTAATCTGCATTCGACTGCTATTTGTTTCAACGTAAACTAATCGGCGTACTTATCTTTATGCTTTTGTAGCTAAATATAAAACCAGAGGAAATATAATATAAGTACTAGTATATTTTTTTAATAAATATCATATTAATATTAGAAGCCCGTGGTGGCCGAGTGGTTCGAGTAATTGCCTGCAACACAAAGATTGTAAGTTTGAACCGCGACTGTACCAAGGAGCTTTTCTCAAATTAAGTAATTAGTAGGCTTTATAGCTCTAGCTAGCATAGCTCAAAAATTTATCTGTGAAAATATTTATTCGTATATCAATTGCATGTCTGAGAAATGTTTATATATCTATGAATTTCCTAAAAGTTTTAGCAGGTAAAGTAGGTAGTACAGTTTACAGCTAAGTAGGAAAATGGATTTGATTTAAAATATATCGCATGACTGCGTGACTTTAACAAATAACATACCAGAAGTACTACGAAAATTTTACTACCGCCGCACCGCGGCACAATTAAATTAATTACATCATAATATCACCATCTAAAATTAAATTTTCAGCCCTACGCAGCTCAAAGATATCAAGTTGTACATAGAATAAATGCGGCCATTTCTCATTTTAACCGGAGTAAAACTTAATAACCCTACTGGAAACGCAATAATTACTAACGCTCAGTGCGAGATTCGGGCGAGAAATAAATGAGAGCCATTAAGAGAGTCTCGTTTAGATATTTCATCCCCCTGAAGAAGACGTTAGCGGGAGCTGTACGCGCCGATGTGAATTGTTCCCACGCGATCCGACAAAGAAAAACAATACCTTGCCTATTTTGTTTTATCTTTACGCGTAATAAAGTATAAGCAGGGGCATTGATTACTTCACCATTTAAATATTGCAATTGGTTTAGCTAATTCCAAGAAAAAAAAACTATAAATCATAATAAAATTGCTGCTCAAAAGATGAATCTGATGTTATAAATAACATGCTTATTTTGAATGTGTATGAAGCGAGAAACGTCTGAAAATCTAGTTCGAACTAGCGCTCTACTCTGCCTAACCCGAGTGCGGCTCGTTGTGATGATGTATGTAGTTTCAAAGGCATCGGTTCTCTGCTACCTAGCCTAGGCTATAGGTCTGTTTTCACGGGATTTTAATTGTATATATGTATCTCATAGATAGTATGGTTGATGTCATAAGATATCAAGTTATTTAGGTATCTAGCGAAGCAATACGAATATTTCCTTCAACGAAAATGTATGCAAGTTACTACAGTAATAAATATATTCCATTTAGATCCTGATAATCCCGGTGAATGACAAAAATGATCTCGTAAGAAAAATGCTTTTTTGTAGAAAACTGCAGCTACATCGTTCGTCTTTTGCGGTAAGGTATTTTGCGGACCTTTGAACCTATCTGTTTAGTGGACTTATTCTTTGCGAAAGTAACACCTGACAAATTATCAGTGCTCGCTAGCAATCCTCATGTTTGTTTTTGTTGAATTGTGGATGTGTTTTCGTGGCGTGAGACTAATGTGCAATGTAATTGCCCGTAACTTGCAGCGTGTCTACAAAGAAATCCTCGTAAATGATGCTATTTTCGACGTGTGTTATTCTTTTACTAAGCCGACTTAAGAAGCAAAGCGTAAATTGTAATTCCTTAATCCTAACGCCTCCCCATTATGGTCCCCGAAGGGCTAGGTTGTATAGGTAGTACCCACACACCCACTTTCCACCAGAGATATATTTTAGGTGCTAACGTGACAGATACGCCTTTGAATTTCTTCTCAAGCGTATAGAGGTTTCCTCTCGATGTTTTCCTTCACCGTAAAGCTCGTGGTGTGACAAATCACTGTACTTAAGTTCAGAAAAACTCATTAGTGCTGTCGGGATTCGAAGAATACTCGAAACTGGCGAGTAGCTCTATTCTCCCCCGTTAGGAACTCGGCGTGATGATATGTATGTATATTACTATAGTTATTATTTTATACTAGGTTTTGCTAGTTATTTACAGTCGACATTCTGTTATAAAATAAAATGACAAGCGACACTACCCGCGAGTGCGGAAGGCACGCGTCAAATCAGATCACACTGTGTTCAGCATATAGAGCGAGAGTTTTTCACAATGCCTATCACACCTACAAACCGGAATTTCTGCCCATTTTCCCCGCTATTCACGATGAATAAAATATATTCAAAGTTTGACTGTTATTCCAGTTTACGAAAGAATATATTACGTATTAAAATCATAATGATTTGGGGGTTAATTTCACGCAGATTTACGTACTTAAACGCAGCTTGTACTGTTATTAATAATAACGACATAACAATTAATAAATATCAAATGTCAAACTTCAAACGTCAAATGCTCGACATTATCTATCCGTAAGTATCGACTTAAATTGTAAGTTACTTTGCTTTTAAATTCCGGAAGGTACATAGCCCGTAAATATAATTAGTGGGATCAAATTGTGCATACTTTACAAGGCACCTATTTCCCAAACATTTGTTAAGGGAAAGGAGTCGTTGAAAATCCGGGTTTATCTTTTCCCTTTAATTGTTGGCTGGAGTACAATCTCGAGGTTTACTGGCTCCGATTGCGCGCCATAAAATGTTACAGCCCTTTTGTTGTGAGCTGTTCATATCGCACTTTGTCGCCCGTGCCACTGCAACCATATTCCGGAAAGTAGATTTTCATTCGACAAATTGTAGTTTGCATGATTAATCTAACTTATATTATAAACACAAACATTCGCTTGTTAATATTTTTTTATCTTTCTGGCAAAGTGAACTATCTAAAATTGGATCATTACTGGCACAGAGATAAATTATTCGCTACATGGGATATATTTTTGTTACAAAAAAATTACCAATAAAAATTTAATGCGGTTTAAGCCGCGGACCCCAGCTAGTATGAAATAATTCATACAATAATAATTATAGATTGATGAAGCAGATATATAAGGCGAAAGTGTGTGCAAGACGAGGCAGAGGAATATCACGCTCCAACTACCTAGATAAAATCGATCGGACATTCAAAGACGGGAACGCAAGAGTACTCAAAGCCGGCGAGCATGTATGAAGAGACTAATTAATTTGGACGAAGCGAAATAGGTATGCAAGTCTAGAGAGATCTGGCGATCTATGCTCTCTGCCTACCCCGCTAGGGACTCGGCGTGATATGTATGTATATGTTAATTTATTCTCAGACGTAGTGCCTGTGACGTGCGTACAGGACGTAGGACAGGCAGACATTCAGAGTGCTCTAACATTAACAAAGGATAGCTAATGCCACTGGTAGTGTACATTTCACATACCGTTATGCCTTAGACGAAAAAAACAGTTTATGCTATTTCACTCTATCTGCATTCATCAATGTATTTTAGGTATACCCGGAACAATATTAATAAAATCTGTGTATTCCTTTCCAACTCTCAAGCACGTATTGGGCCTATTTTGAATAATTTAGTTTGTTGCGAATTTCCCGGGTCTTGTACAGCGAGGCCTCGTACACATGGTAATATGACTTTGATATGTGATTGAGACGTGATCAGACGATCTGTTTTGTGTGTTAGAAAGATCACAAATACTGCATCATTATGCTCTTCGCAATGCCTCCTGGGAACTGAGTCAAGAGTATCAAAAAAGTTAATGTAATAATATATATCCTCACGCCTTCCCACAAGGGTCCCCGAAGGGGTAGGCAGAAGTTAATGCTTTCGAAGAAATATTGGAGTTGACCTACCTATTGATGTTTTTCCTAGAAAGTGCAAATAAAATATTTGGAACCTGGACCTAGTAAGCCTTAAGGAGACTGCTATTGTGTTCGTAGCATGTAGATCCTACAAGTCCTACAAAAATCTACTACTATTTAAGGGGTTAATGCGGCGTCATCGGGTGTCTGCCCCGCAAATACTGCGGTAACAGTAATGCCATAATTACCCAGCGGAACGTTTAATAAAATTGAGCCAAATTGTGGCTTCATTGCATTTATGATATGCGGATTAAAGTTTGCAATACGGCTTACAATTAAACTATAACTAAGTAGCGTGCATGTGAAATGTTTGTCTGCTATTGAAACATTTATTTTTTAAGAATCTATTCATGTCACCAAAAAATGGAAATATAACGATAATAAGCATAAATCACTTCTATACATACATATCATCACGCCGAGTCCCTATCGGGGTAAGCAGAGGGTATAGAGCGCCAGTTCTCTCTAGACTTACATACCTCTTTCGCTTCGTCCACATTAATCAGTCTCTTTATATTTACTCGCCGATTTATATCTCTGGTTTATATCCCGTACTCTTCGCAGGAGACTACTAAAGCCATTCGGCCACCAAAGTTATATGTACGTAACTACTTCATACTTCAACTAATTAATACTTCCGATATCTCAGATCTTTTAAAAATCCAAATATTAAAGCGCAATTTAAACCTGATGAAATTAAAAGTCTCTTCGACAATTTTATTTATTTATTTTTTATTAAGGACCTATAAACATAGTAGGTAAAAAATTAATTTCCGATAAATGCGAATATCCTCAATTATGCCCGTGATAATTTTATCAATTCAAATAGAAATGCTTGATCGCGTCGCATTAGCCCGCACCCGCCGCATTTATCGCTCACAAAGAAGGCCCATTAAATCAATTACATATAATAAATTCGTATGGAAGAGGCAATTTGCGGGAGGGCTAATGACGCAAATTTTACAATCATTGTCCCTTGCAATAAAATTTTGTTAAACAGTACTTATATTGACTACCTTTTTCCTGAATTTTAATATTCTATAGGACAAGCTTCGATTTTACCTATACGGGCGTTATTTGGTTAATTACAGGATGCACATCGGAGGATCTAAAAAAAAACCGTTTAGATTTTTAAATTGTTTATTTCACTTCCACAAAATGTACTTAATTCTACGACACTTATTATACGAGTACTTAGTTACTAAGGGGTGTCCGATTGGTCCGATATTAGGAAGACAAAAGGCGCCGCGCTTCGTGGGTGATCTATTTATAATGTCCCATCCCTCATTGCACACTCACCGTCAGGTGTGCATATGTACGGTGGGTGTCCGGATATGTAACAGGTTTAACAATAACAACAGACGCAAAGAGTACAAATATATGGTTGTCAAACAAATGTTTGCTGAGGGTGGGAATCGAAGTGGCACTTAGTACTGAAGGCGACGGCAATGTTTTGAAAACGGATTTCAATCTCCCAATAAATTATTACAATATGGAGTATTGAACACTGTTTTATCATCAGAAATAAATGAGACTGCAAAATGTCAATCGGATACCAACAAATTGTTTGTAAATTTTGACAATAAAAGCTGGTAAAAATTTCGTCGGTCACCTAAGTCATCTATTTACATATATAAAATAATTATAATATATTTAATACATACATACATGTCACCACCCCGAGTCCCAACGGGGTAGGCAGAGAGCGCCAGTTCTCTCTAGACTTAAATATCTCCTTCACTTCGTCCACAATCATCAGTCTCTTCATACATGCGCGCCGGTTTCGAGTACTATTGACGTTCACATCCTTGAGTGTCAGATCGATTAATAATTCTATATATTCTATCTATGTACCTATATGGCGTTCATGGCTAACTACTTTAATATAAGGTCATATTTAATTATAATTCTGTGACAGCTGACACTATAATTGAAACGTCAGTCGCGTGAGTAGAGTATGCTATTTGACTTTGACAGGTTTGAAGTAAGGGTAAGGCCCCCTTAATTAGCAATTAAAATAAAAGTTGATAGTTTGGGCTTATAATATAACTAAGTGGTTATAAGTTACCATAAAAAAGTATATATTCATTTAAGGCTATAAGTTATTATACGTGATTAAGGTACCAACTATTATGTATTGTTGCAAATTCTTACCCGTCTCAAAAATTCTCAAGATGCCATGAATGACTAAAAATTTACATAGTTAAGATCGCAGTCATCATTCCTAACCCAGGGCCTGCTGTAAGAAGTAAAACTATTTTGATTCAGTTTATAATTTAAATTATTAGATTACAATGAAGTTGCACCCTTTAAAAAAAAAACCGCGGTGGCCGAATTGTTCCAGTAGTTGCCTGCGACACAAAGATCGCAAGTTCGAATCCCGACTGTACCAATAAGTTTTTCTGAACTTAAGTACAGTGATTAGTTACACCACGAGCTTTACGGTGAAGGAAAACATCGAGAAGAAACCTGCATACGTCTGAGAAATAATCCAAATGCGTGTGTATAGTCGTGCTTGAGTAACGGCGATGGACTCGCCATCTGTCACGTTGGCAACTAAAATATATCTCTGGCGGAAGATGGGTGTGTGGGTATTACCTATACACCTCTGCCTACCCCTTCGGGGACCCTTGTGGGAAGGCCTGAGGATTATTATTACCCTCTTTTCAATTTGTGTAAGTAAAATCTATACTTAAAAAAACTAGTATTTGCTGCCTGTAACTTTCACATAGGTGCGTATTGCGGGTATATCATATTATTATAGAAAACACATGTTAATTGAATCGAAAAATGTGTTTTAATTAAGGAGTAACGTCAACCAGGAAATCCTTTAATCCCACGTTTTCCCGCGGGATTTCCCAATGACTGAATCTCCTTGTGACAATACATTGAAGCCACCTTTACCCCAGTGAAGTGTCACTTTCCAATAGAATAATTTCATTGAAATATTCCATTTGACAGGCTATCGAGTGGAAACACTTCAATAATTAAAACGGTTTGCTAATGAGGGTAGAATAATTGGAATCTGAAATATTGTTAAATTATGGAGATAAGTGTTTGGTAATATTCTCTTTCATATGTATAAACTATATCTTGAGGAGACTTAGGATCTTCCAGCCACGTACCTTTATCTTTGCGTTGAGGTCGCTGTCGCTGGTCGGGTGAGGAAAGGATGTAATTGCAAAGCGATCATAAACTGTGGTAGACACAGAGGCTATGGAAAAAATCTACGATGAGGTTTTCCCTAGAGACTTCTTCAGAAAGGGGTTTTTTAGCAACGTCCACTTAGTATTCTTTTTATTTGTGATCATTTAATATAGCCGCTTTCGTTCTTGATATTATTTTCGTATGAGTTTTCGTTCTTTATTATTTGTATGATGATAAAATAATATATAATATAAATAATATAATAATATAATAATATAATAATATATCCTCACGCCTTCCCACAAGGGTCCCCGATGATAAAATAATACGCCTCTTAATTAGCTTCCTTCGAGTTATAGAGGTGTGAAAAGGTCTGCAAGGTCAAGAACTCGCCAGCGATCTCTCGATGTTGCAGGCAGCGGAACAGCTTACCATCAGGCGGACCGCTTGGTTGTTTAGTGGTATTATAAAAAAGTCAGCCGACTCGACAGTGAAATCAAAATATGTTTGTGCAATCAGCTTTTATTGAAGAATAGCCTATTATAGAATTCCATATACACTTACATATTTTAATCTACGTGTTCAAATATTTATCGCATAAAAAAGCTGAAACTTTGTGGAGCTTTTATGTTAAAAATCCCAATCAAAATAGCATTCGCCACTAGCAAGTAGCACGCCCGGTGACTTTGATATTTTCGACGGAATTAATTAAAAAATTATAAAGCTTCCCCTATTGTTGGGCCCCACAAAGCGTTTATATCGCGCAAGATAAATATGCGAGACGCAGGTAATTGCGTTCGCTTTTATTGAGCCGTTGTTTGATTTCAAAGGCTTTTCATTGTGTTTTGTTACATATAAATAACAAGCTGCTGTTGTATTGATAATTATACAAATTTTTATGTGTTATTTCTAACAATGTTACGAAATGGTTCAATATTGACACTTCAAAGAGCTAACATATTACCTAATTATTTTGCTATCTATGCTAAAAAAGAAATTGAAGTGTGTGTTTGTAATATCTACATAGGTTTTCTTTCAAAATGCATATGTAATATTTACCGAAGCATACATACAAACATACATATCATCACGCCAAGTCCCTAACGTGGTACGCAGAGAGTATAGAGCACCAGTTCCCTCTAGACTTGCATACCTCTTTCGCTTCGTCCACATTCATCAGTCTCTTCATACATGCATGTATGCACTATTTATAATGTTTTTCCGTCTGTTTGTTTGTTTGTCTGTTTATTTCGGCGGATCTCTGAAACTTCACGGGCAGATTATCTGTCTGCTATGTTATGTTAAAATAAGTATAATAACCTAGGATACTTTTATGTTTTGTATACTACATTTTCTTCTATCTGTATATTAATTTAGTAGCTAGTTGAAGAATTTAAAATCCTATATGACATTGAGCCATGGTTTCTTCACGATATTCTCCTTTACAAATAAAATAAACATGTATTTTAAAGTATTATAAAAAATATTGTTATAACAAACGCCAGAGCAGAGGTTTCGGTTTTCCGTATAAACGCCTCCCTCAGGAAGGATCGGGTAATTATGATTGAGCACAAAATGGGTAAAAATGAGGAGTATTGTTTCAGACATAATTAGGGTTTGTGGTCCCGCTGGGCGCGGAGTGAATGCGAGTCAGTGAGTCTGCAGAATTGTACAGGTATGTAGACAAACCATTAATGGAGGTATATGTTTGTGTATTTTGGTATAATTTTATCTAGATTTGTTATCCGAACAAACATATCCTGTGTTAATCCAGATAAAAATCGATCTCTGTGCCGATTTTCATTCAATTTCGTTCAGCCGTTCTGTCGAGATTGAGTAACAGACATCCATACATTACATACTCACAAACTTTAGCATTTATAATATCAGTAGGATATTCTATGCTATTAAAAAAAAATATGCAAAAGTTTGTGGGGGTAGGTACTGAGGGTTTTTTCTGAAGCTATTGAAAATATAAAAACTAGTTACAACCTACATGTATAACATTGTCGTTACAGCTGATTTTTATGCGAAGGTAAACAATTGACATGTTGGAATGTAACTTTTTTATTATTCTTTTGTATTTGTTTCCTCTCATTGTGCAACCTACAACCTAATACATATTCGAGCAACTGTCCTATTTTCTGACACATCCTGTATAATATGTATTAGTAAAGATTCCTTACCATAATTTCCATTCCTGTCTCTTGTACTTATCTCCACAGCCTCGACGCAGAGCAAGGAGTGGATTATGAATATTAATATGGCGGCGACACTGCAGGTTAGCGGTTTAACGCTAATTCAGATAGACAAACCTGCCACGGTTAAAGTTACCGCTTTGCTAGACACGTCCATATGGATTTCACTTACATTTCGTTACTTAGATCTTTTACTTACAAACACTATGTTAAGGAATACATTATAAGGTATGTATGTGCCTTTATCGACAGACATTTGACAGCGTCTCAATTATATGATAGCGCACGATGAAAGCAAGATGTATGTGACGTGCTTGAAATACGGAGACGGACTCGGCATTTGCCTCGTACCTATATATAATTAAATTATTATAATTCGTAGTAGTATTATAATTTACTACTAGTAATTATCAATTTAAAACATGTCAATGATGCAGTCTTGGATAGAAGCCTAGCGTTTTCACTGGTATAATTTGGTATGTTTTAAGGAAGGTACCGATTGTTTTATTTGATTTGATCGCTCGGCAGTTAATCATACATACATATACATATTGAACGATATGCTTATCTGTATATTGTGCTACATAGGTTTTATTTAATATGGAAATTAAAAGTGCAAATAACATTTTCTAACAACAGCTTCACATAAAAGTATTGAGTAAATTAAACTTTACACGCGCCTAATTTAAATCCAGCCGCTTCGATCCTCATCGTTTCTAAGATAAAGCCATAATTAAGGGCCTTCTCGATCGATTAACTTAAGCCGAGTTTAAATAGACGCTAACTCCGAGAGAAAGGTTTACTCCGGCGTGAAATGGCATTAGGTTTTGGCGCGTTTTATGCCTTGCTCAAGTCGAGAGACGAGTCGCTAAGAAAGGGGGATTTTATACGCGATTGACTTAGTTAGTTACCTACCATCGTAAATTAGCGGAAGTATTTTTGATTGATACGACTTTAGAGGATTTGTTCGACGTTGACCGTAGAGTTTGAAAGGGTAATTGGAGACAAAACGAACTCGCCCTTACCTAAGCGAAATTATATCTAGTATAAGTTATGCAGGCTTCGTCTACAAAAATATTTGTAACTCAAGTGGCCCCAGAATTTTATTAATTATTTATTTATTTTAATGCACATAACAAACTACAATGTTAAAAGATAAACATTACAAAATAATTTGGTACTATGGTGGTTAGTAATTCAAAAAGATGTGCATACAGGTATAGTTATACAGTTATAACATCATATATTTAAAATATATCTTAACTCAGATTTTGGTTTTCTGCGCTTAATAGTTATGTAACTAAATAACTGTTGCATTCACTACGTGTGTCGATACACTGGCTCCTTCCCATCTTCCTGACACATCGGTGGCGGCCGGCGCCGCTGCTGCTCAGCAGGAGTGCCTCAAGCGCCGCAAGTATGCCTGTCTCGGGTCAGGTTACATATTTGCTGCATTTGCGGTTGAAACTCTGGGGCCTTGGGGTCCTGAGGCTCACCATCTTTTTAAAGAGGTCTCGCGTCGTCTAGTCGAGACCTCTCGTGACAGGCGGGCTGGAACATATCTCGCTCAGAGAATCAGCATTGCTATCCAGCGTGGCAATGCTGCTAGTCTTCTTGGCACGTTGCCTCGGGATACCGATTTGGGACAAATATTTTATCTGTAAGTAGTTAGTTTCAACTGTTCTTTGTAAATATTATTAATTGTTGTTATTGTAAATAAACAATACTGTTGCATTTTATTTATATTGTGGACAAAAGTTGTATTAACATTACAAAAAATATTTATTAATTGAAAGTTTTATTCCATTCAGATTACACACAAGGTTAGAATGTGGAATGAAGAGACTAAGGTACGCGGAGCGAGAGAGGCACTCTTTTCTCTCTGACACGCTTTGAGGGACTCGACGTAATGATATGGATGTACTATGGTAGGATGAAGAGTTTTTCGTGTGATAATAAGACAATAAGACTGTTTGGAAGAAGCAGTGGAAGACCACGATCCAAATATTTCATGTAAACAAATTAAAAAACAAAGGAATGCCTATGATAACTTATCGGGATTCGATTATTGACATTCACTTGGCCTCCCAAACTCAAGTTAACACGTTATTTTGAAAACTGCTTTCGTGTTTAAAAGCAGTTAGAAATTATTAGCTAATCAAATCAGGGTTATTTCAAGTTTGGTATTATACGTTTGACAAGGCGTTCCGTTTCACGTAACGCTGCCCTTAAATTTTTATGTAGTTTAGCTAAGCAAGGACGTGCGGATATTATCGGTAATTTGTTGTTTTAAATCATAAATAAATAATAAAGTTTTCACTTATTTATTAATATTCTTGAGCTTCCCTTTTTATATTACAATCGAACCAATATTTAGGCTAATGCATAATTATAGCGTAACAAAAGAAAAATAATTTTGTCGTTGATCTAAACTTTTCTTGTATCTTTGGAATTAGTCTCTTCCTAACCTTATGAGAAGTTAAAAACTAAACGAAACATGTAAAAAATAAAGATCACCATAGCAATTAGATATATAATATATATCCTCACGCCTTCCCACAAGGGTCCCCGAAGGGGTAGGCAGAGGTGTGTAGGTAATACCCACACACCCACTTTCCACCAGAGGTATATTAGGTGCGAACGTGACAGATGGCGAGTCCATCGCCGTTACTCAAGCACGACTATGCATACGCCTTTGAATTTCTTCTCAGACGTATGCAGGTTTCCTCTCGATGTTTTCCTTCACCGTAAAGCTCGTGGTGTGACTTATCACTGTACTTAAGTTCAGAAAAACTCATTGGTACGGTCGGGATTCGAACTTGCGATCTTTGTGTCGCAGGCAACTGCTCGAACCACTCGGCCACCACGGCTTAGATTTAGATATATTATTATATTAGATACCTATATATAATATATAATTTGCCAACACGATGAAACATTATCGATATTTCAATATTTATCAGCACAGCACTAAAGCTACCATTGCGTGACAGTTTTTGTAATGACGCCGCAGCGACGTTATGAATTGGCGGCGACGTAAATGTTGTATGAAAATGTCAGGTTGACCTTATGCTAAATGCTGGCTTCCCTTAAAGCTTCGATAACACCTAAACGAAAAGAGCATTAGACATTATGACAAGCAATTTTGGCAGGCTGGCACCGCAAGTAAATAACCGTGGTGGCCGAGACGTTGGAGTAATCGCCTAAAACCAAAGACTGCAAGTTCGAATCCCGATTGTACCAATAAGTTATTCAAAACTTAATTACAGTGATTAGTCACTACGAACATGACGGTGAAGAAAAACATCGAGAGGATATGTTTGATAAGAAATTCAAAGACGCGGCGATTCAGGACTCGCCATCTGTCAAGTTTGCACCTATAATATAACTTGGGAAAGGGCGTAAAGATATATATTAAAAGTCTATGTTGGACGGTCAGATGTACGCAGAGCTTTACGTTAAGGGCTCTGAAGGTTTTGATCTTTGTACGATGCCCTTTATGTGATTGCTGACAATTTACCTGCTAAATGTGAACGAAAAGGTTACAAAGGTTATCGTCATTCAATATATTGTCAGGTAGTTCCAGGCCAAGTCAGTCAAACTGCAAACAGAAGTAAAGGAACTTGACATCATTATTGTCAATAATTATATTGTCAATATTGTCAATAATTATATTGTCAATATTGTCAATAATTATATTGTCAATATTGTCAATAATTACATTGTCAATATTGTCAATAATTATATTTTCAATGTTGTTAATAATTATATTGTCAATATTGTCAATAATTATATTTTCAATATTGTCAATAATTATATTTTCAATATTGTCAATAATTATATTGTCAATATTGTCAATGACAGTTGTCATTTATTGATATTGTTCCACAGACGAAAAGACTTGATTTTGACAATAGATGTGTTGGCCATGTTCACAGTTATTTTTTATTACGCCGTGTTCCTTGCGGGTACATCGCTTCTCTCTTCATTATATTGTTTCTTACCTTGTTATTCTTATGTCAGATAGGGAGGCACCTAAAATATACCTCTAGCGGAAAGTGCCCTATACACCTCTGGCTACCCCTTCGGGGACCCTTGTGGGAAAGCGAGATATATATATATATATATATATATCCTCACGCCAAATATACAGATAGGTTCAAGATCCGACGAACCATCACTGCTTACAAATTTACAATGTGTGCTTGAATGATTACCTAATAAGGAATAATTTAAAACTGGCCAAAGTTGTTTATTTTATTAAGTCTTGATGCAATTTTAGATAAACATATATTGAATTATAAGAAAGGGGCAGATTTATAGATTATAGATTTATAGATATTCTTGAAAACTTTGTATACGAATAATTCTTTGCGATAAGCACAGATGATTTTGATAATAAAATACAGGTTATTATCTTAAGAAATGCCAATGCTAAGAAAAATAAGCAAAGAGATAAGGTTTGTCATTGTAGGGGATAAACCGATAACGTTTGACGAAACATATTTAGCTGGGCAAAAAAACTCCTTCGAGCCGGATTTGAACCAGCGACCTATGGATTACAATTTCAAACATCTACAGTCCACCGCTCTACCAACTGAGCTATCGAAGGTATGTATGTGTGAGCAAATTTTTTATATAAATACTCCACGCTCTCAGTGAAAGGCGGCTCGCTCCGTCATTACGTATTGCGAAAGACGTTTTGATACGTGATTAAGTTAACATATTTAGTTTGCATACTTTGATAGTTATGTATGTATATACGATGTATATTAAATCTGTATTGCATTATGTACCTATCTGAATTAATATCTTCCTTTCATGTGTCAACGTGACAGATGACAAGTCAATTGCCAATTTCCAATGTACATAGGTCGCGAATATATGTACATAGGTCGTTGACTCGTTGAAGTTTATCTGAAACGGATCCAGGTTTCCTCTCAATATCTTTCTTCACCTTAAAACTCGTATTTTAATCACTGAACCTGAAGAAAATCACAGAAGACGTATTCGAACTTGTAATATTTGCGTTTCAGGTGACTCGAACTATTCAGCCACCACGGTTCTCATTAATACTTATTATATTTGTGAAACAATAATTATACATTGTATTCATATAATATTTCTATTTCGTAAACGTATTGTTATGAACAATATTAAGAACAGCTGTGTCATCAACAAATGAATGACGTAAAAGAAATCTAGATCATCTTGAATTCAAGAGTAAACAAATTACATAGTATTAATTAATATACATTTGATTTGTTAAAGCTATGGCTATGTACATGTATCAATTATAGCGATATACACGCTGAATCCCTAACGGGGTAGCCAGAGAGATTATAGGGCCAGTTCTCTTTAGACTTACATCGCTCACATCGCTTCGCCCGCAAACATCAAAATCAAAATCAAAATCTTTTTATTTCACATAAGTCCTGGTGGGCACTTATAAAACGTCGAAAAAGAAGCACGGTTCGGGTTGGTCGCTTCCATGGAGAAGAACCGGCAAGAAACTCCATGGTTACTCTTTTCAAATATTAGGCATATACAATATTTTTTTTCGTTACAGCAATAGTACCCAAGTATGGGGGAACAACGTAGGCCCGACAATATGTCGTTGCTTACTATAGAAAGCATACATGAAACAAGATAATTATAACAATGTTAGCAAGATCTAAGAATCTACAAAGCCTACAATGTTCTCACATTCACAAATTAGACAAATTAAACAAGTGACGCAAATATAAATCATCAGATCATACATCAGTCTCAATTATACACGCTCGCCGGTTTCGAATACTCTTGACGTTCCCATCGAGATTTGGTCTAGGTAGTATTTATGTCTAATTAATTCCAAATAGGTCTAATTATCTTAAACATTAATGTGAAACACTGTACGTAGAGACACTGACAGAACTTTTCATTGCACGCTTTTTAACAGCCGGATACACTGACGTGTTGTCTACTGCTTGGATATTCTTGAACCTTTATTATTTCATTGATGATAGTAAACCATTATTCCCTGCACTCCTTCCATCAACTACATACAAGGTAAAATAAAGGCTTTAGGTATAATAAAAGCAGCAATGGAAATAGAATGAAGAGAAAAGTCGTATCGAAGTTTAAACTTGAGCATGGAATGTGGTGGAATCGTTCCTAATTTGAATAGAAACTGTCGCGGCGCGGCGGCGAGCGATAGTCGCGTCGCTTCCGACCCGCCGTCCTATCGGACCAGTGGGGGGGTGTGACCGACCCCTTAACGAGCTCCCGAAGAATTTAAATGTTGAGTTACATCTGTTACTCACGTAACGACTTAATGTATCTGCATTAAATCATTACGACTTCTTTAGTGTATATCTAAATAGAATCTATTAATTCAAACTTTTTCTTTCTGATTTTTTTGATTCTAAACTTGAGTACATACTTCCCCACTATGTTTAAGTTTTAAGTTTAAGAGAAAACCGAGAAACCCGTTATGCCCTACCTGGGCATAACGGGTTTCTCGTTCGAATTTGGAGCTGCCCGAATGGGGCAGGACCTCCACCTTATAGAAGTCCGAAGCCAAATAACACAATTTATTGTGTTGTGTTCCTACGTGGTGAATAAGGTTTCCAGTAATGAGCTCCTAGAGAAGGGGGGAGGATTGTTACATTGTGTTGGAAGCAGAGGGATTAAACCTTATGCTGCCAACACACTATAACTCTCCGAACACAGAGTGGCAACGCGCAAGTGATACTTCGGTATCGTGAGCGTAAATAGGCTACGGTAACCGATTTCCATCAGGTGGGCCGTATGCTTGTTTGCCACACTTGTTGTATAAAAAAAAAATACTATGTGAAAGGTATAGGAGAGCATTAAGAACTAAAGTATTTTTGCGTGTAAGTATAACGATTAGGATTGACTTGGTCCTTCAAAAAGATTATCTTGAATATTAGCATACGGCAGATTTTAGTTTGGATCGCATATTATACGAGTATGTTTGACAACCGGAGTTGTTTTGGTTTACGGCTACAGAGGTGTGTGATTGTAATGTGTGGTTTCTATAATAGGATAATATAATACGGGTAGACACTGAAAATAAACCTTTTTCTCTTGAAACACATTGAATGTACTGGACCAACATGTTTATTTTTTCAATTTGCTTTCTACAAATATAGAACAAAGTTCAAGCTCAAGGTAAATGTAAACGGAATTTGTTAAATAAAACATCTGTGCTATTATCTAAATATAAAAATATAAAATTAAAAATAACTCCTTCGAGCCGGATTTGAACCAGCGACCTATGGATTACAATTAATTACATCTACAGTCCACCGCTCTACCAACTGAGCTATCGAAGGTACATGTGTAGATGGCGAATTTTTATGAAAAATCATTTTTTTATTACTACTCGAACACCTTCACTTTTGACTATTGCGTCGGTCTATAAAATGTGTTTCGTATGCCTTTAAAAACAGGAAATATTAAATATTTTAATAATTATTAGTGTATAAAATACCCATATTATGTTATAAATAATTTGTACGAAAGGAAAAAGTGTTTTGTATCGCTCTACATTTCCTATTACTATAGTGTGATAAGGAAGGTGAATGTGGATGAAGCGAAAGAGTTTGGTATGTGTAGAGAGAACTTTGATGATGGATGGATTTGTTTCATAAATTTGTTTTGTTCCCATTATAAACACGTTTAGCTTTAACCCTAGTAGTTAGGGACTAGATTAATTTGCATGGAATTATAATAAATTAATAGTATATCCTCACGCCTTCCCACAAGGGTCCCCGAAGGGGTAGGCAGAGTTGTATAGGTAATACCCATACACCCACTTTCCGCCAGAGGTATATTAGGTGCCAACGTGACAGATGGCGAGTCCATCGCTGTTACTCAAGCACAACTATACATACGCCTTTGAATTTCTTCTCAGACGTATGCAGGTTTCCTCTCGATGTTTTCCTTCACCGTAAAGCTCGTGGTGTGACTAATCACTGTACTTAAGTATGGAATGTATGGAATTATCCCAACGTATTATGACTATAGATAAGAAACAAATGCCTTCAACATTTGAAGTATCTGTAAAGCTAATTCATAATGACTGTAGGCAAGACATAACTACAATGTCTCGTCTGCGAGGGATTTTACCGCAAGTTGCCGCACCCCTGTCGGATTCTACATATTATTAACATATTAATTGAGTATTCGAGTAAGGATCCGACGGAGCCAAATCCGCTTTACACTCACGACACTTTGCCATAGTTCAGCTCTACTTACTAACATTCGCATTTTGATAAGCTGTGTGGATATTTATAGTGGTAAATTTTAAAAGGTTGTAAGCATATTATTAATAATATTTATCTACAGAGCATGAGACCTGAGCGGATATTCAAGTATTTCGGACACGTCGCTCGCAGAAATCCGGATAGATTGGAAAAGCTGATGGTAGTTGGTCAGGTAGACGGAATCATTGAAACTAGACGTATATAAACATCTTTTACCGTGCAAAAGTGTTTATACGTCTGAAATGTATATTATTATCTCAAGTACCTATAAGATACTTCAGATGTGTTATCTTTATCGTGCACATTTGTAACACAACACACCAATTAATACGCGTTGACGTATTCATTGGCGGGTTATTCGTATGTCTTTTGTTACAAAATCGAAATAAATTAAGTCTCGTTGAAAAACGGACAGGGTACCAAAAAGCTGTCACGGTTAACGTTCCGACGACCACTAACTAACGACCAATAGTTGCTCTGTAATTTTTTATATCCTACTATTTATATTACAAATGTTAAAGATTGTCAGTTTGTTCAACTTTCACGCAAAAACTACTTTACGAAAGGATAAAATTTGGTACCAATATGGTTTGTAAGCTTGATTAACAGATAGG
Organism: Drepana falcataria; assembly: GCA_945859725.1. Taxonomy (NCBI): domain Eukaryota; kingdom Metazoa; phylum Arthropoda; class Insecta; order Lepidoptera; family Drepanidae; genus Drepana; species Drepana falcataria. Next base: position 8,252,149 of record OX243926.1, read on the forward strand.
ATAGGTTTCATTCCAGAAAAAGAAGTATAACAATGAGATCTATATTTACGCGGATTTAAGCGCGGCGCTCAGCTAGTATATAAAATATTACAACTGCTACCAACTAAAATAAAATTCTACATAATAAAATCAAGAAAACTCGAAAATCAAAAGTAGAACATTACAATAAATGACTTGAATAATAATTTCTGGCCTCGTTACAACCGTACAACAGTATTCCAAAAGTTAGCTTTTTCTTCTGGAACAAAAATCTCCTTCGAGCCGGATTTGAACCAGCGACCTATGGATATCCATCGTTCTACAGCTACAGTCCACCGCTCTACCAACTGAGCTATCGAAGGTATATATGTATCAGCAAATTTTTTATAAAGATACCGTGCACTGAGCCAGTTCTTATGCAACGGTTGTGAAAGTAGTGGACTAGTTACTGGTAGGTATGTTGCTCAAAGTCATGACTATTGGTAAACAAGCAAACTGTAGGCACACGTAATAAGGTTATCTTTATAAATGTGCGTGTCAATCGAGGCTATGCATATAATATATCAAAATAAGATATTTAAAAATTAAGCAATAACAGCTTGACAACACGTGACTTGTAAGCAAGAGTATCAGAGTATTTCTCTACACGTGATTTAAAACCTTCAGGGTTTTTCCCCGCAAGATCCAACGTGGTTGGGTATGACAATGGCTCTGGTTATACAGCTAGGAACAGATTACAGAAATATCAAATTCTAAGTTATCTTTGATTTGTGTTGTGTATGTGGATTTAAAATATATGTTTTAAGTCGATTGAAGTTAAAAGTAACTGGAACAAAGTTATTTGAAATATTAATATTTTTCTCAAGTTGGTACCTCAATACATCTTAGGAAATCAAGGTTTAATAAGAGCTTTATCTATCTATTTGAGAGTCTTGAGGGAAGGCTTGAAGATATTTAATAATATATAATTAGTCACAATACTACGTATAGATATGGGAAAAATACTGATAAAATTAATACTACTTATGTCAAGCTGGACTTTTCCGATAATTGAATAGATATAAAGTACTGTACAATAGACGAAGACAGAGCAATTTGCATTTTGTCCGGGAAAAAGATGCAGGTTTTCATAGCAATTTTGGTATTTGGTGTTGGGTTAGTAATTGGTAAGTAGAAATCATCATTATTGAAAATATATTTAAATGCAACGAGGACTGGAAACACAAAAATCAATCTAAATTATTAATTTGCGAAGACTGTTTTTGAAACACATAAAAATAAGACAAACATGACTCAAGCATGCCGTATATAAAAAAATATGGCATGTTAGCACATCGAGACATGCAATACCAAACATTAATCGATTTTATTTAATTGGTTACAGAGCAAAATGAATTCACTCAGTTTAATTGTATTATCGGCAATATTAGCATGATTACCATACTTACCTGCGTCAGTGAGCTTCAATTTGCGGAACTGTCTTCACTTATAGTCTTTAATTACCTTCTTTTGGTGATCTAGGGAACCCAACTAAGACGGAGAGGATAGTTGGTGGGGAAGTAACTATAGTGAGGGACTATCCATCAACTGTGGCGTTGCTTTACGCTGCTACTGGAACCAACTTTAGACAAACCTGCGGAGGGTCTATCGTCTCTACAAATGTAATTCTTACTGCTGCTCGGTGCCCATAGTAAGTAAAAAAGGTTTATTTATTTATCACATTAAACTTACGCCAAAAGGTCTTCTATACAGCCTTTCTTACAGAACTTCAATACTATACAGCAGATCGCAAACCGACCTGTAGGAATTATGCCATATGATTAGTCGATTGTAGTTTATTAAGTATGTATATGCTCTTCATTTCTATAGGGATGTCTCGAGGAAACTCTTTAAGGCCTCCCATGACAAGAGGGCTGGCGAATCAGCATTGCGATACAACGTGGCAATGCCGCTAGTCTTCTTGGCACCCTTCCGCGTGACACAGATTTGGGTCATTTATTTTATTTATAGTTAGTTTATTTTTATTATTACCTTGTATTTCAAATTTCCAATCTTGCATAAATAAAACCTAGTGTGTATATCATATTTATTATTCTAACGCACATACAACCTCTTTACAGCGGTGATCCAATCAACAGATGGCGCACACGCGTTGGCTCTTCTTTTGCCAATAGCGGTGGCAGCATCTATGCCTTGGCAGCGATGACCATCCACCCAGCATTCAACTACACGACCTTTGACAGTGACATTGCTCTCATGTACACCACCACTCCTATAGAGTTGGGCTACTCTGTGAGAGCAGCGAAGTTAGCTAGTACTGAATACAGCCTCGCTGACAACCAAGTGGTTTGGGCTGTTGGCTGGGGTCGTACAGCAGTATGTATTAATTTTTTTTAAATAGTTCTAGCAATTACTCCGTTTAATTAAAAGAAACTGCTTGTTTCGATTTTTTAGTATATTATAGGGCAAAACTCTCTTGTAACTAATTTGAGTGGTAACATTGTCGAGCACCAGCATCGCCTTCATTTAGGGACGCATGTTGCAGAATAAAGTTGCGCGCGCGCGCATGTTATCCTGTACGACATGATACATAGACAGCTAGCTAGCATAGTGTTAACGATTTTTTACTTTTTTATTCATTGCCAGTGTTCTCAAGTTCTACTTTAGATCTTATCTTCTATAGAAGAGAAGTAGCGACGATTTATTTGAATTAACAAAGTGTTTATTTAACATAAGTGTTCTCAGTAAAATGCAGTCTAAGAAGGTTATCATTTATCAGAAAGTGTAACCAATTATAACTATTATGTGTGTGTTACAGAATATTTTTGATGGATGTCGAATTTCATACTCATAGTTTCATGGATTGAAATAAGCTTATCAGCTATTATTTTCAGGCAAACGAGGAACCTTCTGAACAACTCCGCCACATTCAAATCTGGACGGTCAACCAAGCTACTTGCAAGTCGCGTTATGCTGTAGTGGGTTCAGTAATTACGGACAACATGCTGTGTGCGGGTTGGCTGAACGTGGGTGGCCGTGACCAGTGCCAGGGTGACTCTGGCGGCCCTCTGTACCATAATGATGTGGTCGTCGGTATAAGCTCTTGGGGCATAGGCTGCGCCGACCCTAACTACCCTGGCGTCAACACTCGGGTCTCGGAATTTGCCTACTGGATTCATAGCAATTCCTAAACCCTGATTTTATTTTTGTTTATTACAGTTTGAAAATGTTTAATTGGTATATTAATTCAATAATAAATATGACAATACATTATTTTCGTATAAGTATTTCTTAACGAATATAAAAACAATGCCATTTTAGTAATAAAAAAGGCCGCAGAAGGAAAGAAATAAGTATTACGTATTAACTTTAGGTACATGGGCTATAAATAAATAACAATAAATTTACAGTAAATAAGTGTGTGTATAATTTACTAATTGACATATATATATATTACTTATGCATATATATATATATATATATATATATATATATATATATAAATATATTACTTAATCTATTTTTTCCCAGTGATATGTCGTGTTTATCATGATTTATTTAATATATAATATTATGATTTGACACAAATGTCTTGTTAGATACATTTAGGTCTGTAAATATCTGATTAGACAAATAAATTTGTAGTTAGTTAGGTCTTAGAGTAGAAACATATGTTTTGGTAAGTATAAAATTATAATTTTATGGAAACTAGAACCGAGATCCTACCTATCTTAAATTCTTAGACGTATGTATAGTCGTGCTTGAGTAACGGCTATGCACGTGCCACTGGTCAGGTTGCCTAAAAATATCACTAGGAAACGAATCAACCCATCCCTTTGTATTGATATTTTTGTCCCGAACACTTTTGTTGATATTTATGTGTTACCACATTAATTTAACCGAAATATCCCCAATCTCTCTTCAATGCATTGGGTCATCGAGATTACATCTTACACCTTTTGTTTCTGCGACAGGTGACAAATAATTTCACAGATCTTATTCAAACACACCATCAAATCGAATCCTTCAAGGGGTAGATAGATAATGTTAGAGTGCAAACCCCTTTAAACTTACAGATTCCTTTTGCTTCGAATATATATATATTTTTTTTTTTTTTTCTATTGTCTCTCGTAGCGTGAGTTCCGGGAACTTTTGCTACTTAACCGGTCAATGGCGAGACCTAGGCCTCCAGCCAGGCACTTTATTTCTAAGCAACACAGCTAAGGGCACCCCCTGTGGGGTACGAACCTCGGCTTAGGGCGTTGCTGGATCGCGAGCAAGGAAGCTGGGTTGGACTGGTAATTTTATTTAAATATTTTTTGGGGGCGGGATTGGCGCGTCTGGCTCGACGCGGGCCGGCGTTTGCGGCGGGGGTCGGGGGGGAACATTACGGCTTATTCGCGTCGAGCCTCGTCGGCGAGGACGGAACAGTGGTCGGTTTTGTGTAGTGTTGGTATGTTTTTGTCGGGCGTCCTGGAGGACCGTTATGTCGTCAGCTTCGAATATATTTCATTCAAGCTTTTTATACTGATACAGATATATTCATAAATACATTTCAGCTACAATATTCGTGTACATCGTATATTAATCCTGGACGACGCTCGAATCCACGACTTTACCTTCGCTGTTTAGCCCACTGACTACTCGGCTATTAGGTCATCTAATACTAGGTACGAGAAAATAGCTGTTATCATCTTCAAATAGAACAGGTTTCAGATAATTGTTTTGATATAAATACTGTAGTAGGCTACAATCATTCGATTATCGATCGAGTCATTTAGTTATGCATTTCAAGATGCAGGTCTTTGTTGCGTTTGTCGTTTGTAGTCTTGGAGTAGTCATAGGTAAGTTTTTATATTTTAATATAATAATAATATAATATATCCTCACGCCTTCCCATAAGGGTGGTGTGTAGGTGTATAGGTAATACCCACACACCCACTTTCCGCCAGAGATATATTAGGTGCCAACGTGACAGATGGCGAGTCCGTCGCCGTTACTCAAGCACGATTATACATACGTCTTTGAATTGCTTCTCAGACGTATGCAGGTTTCCTCTCGATGTTTTCCTTCACGGTAAAGCTCGTGGTGTGACTAATCACTGTACTTAAGTTCAGAAAAACTCATTGGTACAGTTGGGATCCGAACTTGCGATCTTTGTGTCGCAGGCAATTACTAGAACCACCCGGCTACCACGGCTATTATATTTTCAATTAAGTTATAACACTTTAATAGAAAAAAGACTAAACTACTTACATTGTACATGTTTATAAATATAATAAACGTCCAAATCTGTTTCATGCAGGTGCTTTGCCACGTTATATTTATTTAACATTCTTTAACTCAGGTAAATAACTTAAGTAAAGGTTAATAACATACAAAAGATAATATAGCATCTAGGCAAGGTTTATGGAAGGTATAGCAACAATAATTCAATTAGCGAAGTATTCGCTAGCGAATTATCAAATTTTTGTTTAAATCTAGATATTCATACTAGCTGCGTCCCACGCTAACTAATCCAAAAATTTCAACGTCTTCTTTCACATTCAATGTGCTATACATATGTAGCCTTCGAGAGTTTGTTAAGTGTGTACAGTCCAGTGAATAATACCCGAGTACCCAAGAGAGCCGTAACGAATAGTCAGTCATATATTATATAAATTTACCCCAGATGAAAACATAGATAGTATTAACATCATTTGACTTTCAGCTACTCCGACAAAGACGGAGAGAATTGTTGGTGGACTAACAGTACAAGTGAGCCAGTATCCTGATATAGTGGCGTTGCTTTACGCTGCTACTGGGACCAACTATAGACAATCTTGTGGCGGGACTATTCTCACCACTAAAGTTATTCTCACTGCCGCTCAGTGTCCTTAGTAAGTTTACTCAAACGTCTGTCTTTTTTTACGACGAATCTTTTGAATTTGCTGAGTTTCCTTACCTATGCATATTATCTATATATGCATATAACCTATATCTATATACAATTGAAATTTTATTAAAAATGGGTTAAAAGCACTTCGGTACAATTCCGTTGACATCTCCGCATTATTATGCTATGGCTGGCAGGCCACAAAAGATAGGCTGAGGTAACAATGCCTTCTTTTTGTCGACGATTATATTTAGGTGACATTTTGTCGCAGTTTCTTAACGACATGTCTTTGAAGTTCCTCTCAAACTTTACAAACTTACTGGTTCCCTTGCTATGTTTTCTATTAAGCTCATGGTGTGATAAACCACCGTGGCGAAAGATGGTACATACATACATACATATCATCACGCCGAGTCCCTAACGGTGTAGGCAGACAGTATAGAGCGCCAGAGAGATGGTGTTTATGTAAAAACGTTTGCTCGGGCACATGGCTTTTTCAGTAGGTAAGGCAAAACTATTTTATCGTATCACAAGAGGTTGAATTTCTTTAAAATGCATTCACTGGACTTGCGTAGACGCATAAACGACGCAATTTTCGGATATAAATTTCTGGATAACAAAATAGACTGTCCTCAATTACTCGGCCTCTTGAACTTCCGTGTCCATCAAGAGCCCCGCGCGTACCTATTACACCACTTTGTCCACCATTAAGACGAACGGTTTTGGGTGCCACCTCTCCATATGCAAGACTTTGCAAAGTAATCAATACATATAGTGATATAATAGATATATACCACGATTCCTTTTTTAAAAAGCGGTCCATACTTAAACGTCTGTCTAGTTTAGAAATATTAGTTGTAGCCTAAGTAAGTGAAGATAAGTACTTACTTGGTAGATGATTATTGTACATGTTTTTTTCTCTTTATCGGTCAGCTGCATGTTAGTATTTAAGTACATGTGGTGTTTACCTATAAGTAATTGTTACACTTTTTTTGTTTGTTTAAGTTTGTATCTTTAGATTTAAGTTTGGTGTAAACAATTGTTGGTGAACCAAATAAATAAATAGATAAATAAATGTAAAACATGTTTGCAGTGGTGAACCAGTGTATAAATGGCGTGTCCGCGTGGGTTCATCGTACGCCAATAGCGGCGGTACTGTTTACGGCCTGACCTCCATTTCCGTCCACCCTGACTACAATTACATGAACTACGACAGTGACATAGCTCTCATGCGCACCAGCACTCCCATCGTCTACGGCAACATTGTCAAAGCGGCTAGGATTGCAGGCCTCAATTACAACCTCGCTGATAATGAAGTGGTTTGGGCCGTTGGCTGGGGACGTACCTCTGTATGTATGAGTTCTTAGTTACTATAAACAGCCCATTTTAGTTGCAATGGAGGCAAAAAGCGATTCTAAGTGCAGACCAACCTTACGTCGCGTCGAGTGAAGCAACCGTACTGACAGCATAAGGAACAAACTGATTCTCCTGCTTTCTAGGGAGATATCTGCTGCACTGCATTAGTAGGAACCATTTCTAGAATCCGTACCGCAGGAACACAATACTTACATGTAGGAATAAATTGGTTTTATTTTCAAACGACCTGTCTACTGATCTGACTGATATATTAGGTGTAACATAGCTTTAAAATACAATTTTAGTTTCAATGTACAGTTGGAATTGTATGAAATCAACTAGTTGTAAGGGTGCGTTCATTGGTTAGTCGTTGAAGATAAGAAGCTTGACTTGAAGAACACTTGAAGTGTTATTCTATGAGTTCGATTTTCACTTGCAATTGGAGGGCATACGCACATACAATGAGTGGTGGAAATACGTTGTAATCAAAAGTAGGTATTTTCTTCTGTCAATAGAGAATAGAGGCGAGTCAGTCATTTGTGTTGAGTAAAGAAGGCGTTTGAATTTATTTTTAGATTATTCTTATGTGATTTCAAGCATTAAAAGATTATTTATTATTTTAAGAGATTTTTTTTTAAATATAGTTCAAAGATAACAATTTTTTTACCTTATTTTTCATAAAAGATGCTGTAACGATAAAGTTATACATATGGGATCTAACTACGTTTTTATTTAGCGGATTTAGAGCATAACGCTTAGTTCTCTATAGGATGATAAAATCTGCCGCCAGGCGCTTCGTACTCAAGGCATTGTTCTTTAAGTAAGCGTTATCATATAAAATATATTTACAGACTAATGGGCCACCTTCTGAACAACTCCGTCACACGCAAATATGGACGATCAATCAAGCCACTTGCCAGTCGCGTTACGCTACTGTTGGCTCAGTGGTCACAGACAACATGCTGTGTGCGGGCTGGCTGAACGTGGGTGGCCGTGACCAGTGCCAGGGTGACTCTGGCGGCCCTCTGTACCATAATGGTGTGGTCGTCGGTGTTAGCTCTTGGGGCAGGGGCTGCGCCGACCCTAACTACCCTGGCGTCAACACTCGGGTCTCGCGTTTCACTACATGGATTCAGACTAACGCGTTAAACTAACATTTTATTTTAATGTTAAGTAAAACTAACATATTATGCATTTTTTAAGATTAAAAGATGATTTTATTTCTGATATAATCAATGTTTTTTGTATTTTTTAACATAAACTGTTTAAATTTGTATCTCTTTATCGGCTTTTCACGAGTTACACAAGTGACTCACACACTCGTGCGCTAGTTCGTCGAACAGTCCCTAGTCCCTACCACGATGCTTTGTGTCAGCGCTGTCACAACATCTAACTTATGCGACAGTTTGTGAACAATAATGGCAGTGGGAACGAAACTATTTAGCGAAGTTTGCTCTGTCAATACGGGGTGCCAACGGAAGGAATAATTCATTTAGCAAGAATTAACTCGCAAGCTTTGCAGTCGCGTGTCGCCCTCCTCATCAGAATTGCACCTACCTTGTTGATTTATTCTTATACTTCTCAATCTTTTTACTGAAGTTATTATATTTGGTGACGCAATATAACAGAACATTAAATCGATGCTTTATAGCCACAATTGCATGTATATCTTTAATTGAACTGAAGTTTATACGACAAACGATGAAAACCGTAACTTTAAACAGTTTTTTTTCAGAGCCAATTGTATGCATTACTTTATGCAGACACCAGTGCGATTTCAATCTGCAATCTGTAAGAACTTTGGTTCTTTCAAAACATTATTTTATTACATGGCTATAGTAAATAGACTGAGAAGCATTTCAATGTTAATTTGAAGACTAAAAAAGCCACGACGTTTGAGTCTGGAATCTGTATACGTTTGAGAAGAAATTCAAAGACGCATGTAAAATAAATATAAGACTGATGAATATGGACGATGCGAAAGAGGTATGTAAGTCTAGAGAGAACTGACGCTCTATTCTCTGTGCCTACCCCATTAGGGACGGTGTGATGATATGTATGTATGGAAAATCAAGAGAAACGTCAACGGATTCGTTATCTGTCACTTTGGCACTTAAGTGTAGCTCCGGCAGAATTAGGGTGCTAATACATCTGATCTGACCTTTTTGGGACACTTATGGGCTTAAAGGTACATACATATATTGATGAAAAAATATAAATTTAATTAAAACACTGGTGCATATAATGAACCAAATTGTAATAGGTGCGTCATGTAAAGTAACGTTCACCATTAAGTCTCACGCCCTTAGCGGCTGTATAATATCATAATCGTGATCCATAAGGGGCGACGACTAAACCCATTGTGACATCCACTTAATTACAAAGATTACAAGCTGACATTTTCGTTTGCCACTGCGATTTAAACTTGACTGATACGGATTATCCAGGTCCATTTCTACCGCAGTCGTATAAGCAATGCCGCTTAACGCATATATCATTCGCTGACTCAAATTAGAGTATCAGATTTTTGGATATGTGCTACATTTGTTTGGCACTTATAAAATGATACTCATAGATCTTACAGCTACTTGCTTTGTATAGAAATTGGTCCCATAGCCACCCAGCTATTACTTTTAAATTTAAAAAGCTATATTTTATTATAATGAGTTATTGCAAAGATAATATTATAATTTCAATTTATTAAGACAATTTAAGTTATTACCAAGTTATTACAACTGTGGTGACGTCGTTCGATTAGCCGCCTCCACAATCGATATTGCGGGCTCGAACCCGACTGTACTAAAATATTTTTCTGAACTCAAGTACATTGATTTATTTCACTTCGAGTTTACGTTGAAAGAATATTGTGAAGAGCATGCCTTTGAGATAAAGTCAAAGAAAAGGAGACGGACCCACCATATATTTATCCAAATAAACAATAAATTACACGTACCTATATGTAAATGGAAGCACCGTTATACAATTTGAGCAATGGGACTGTCATATCCCACATTAATCAAAGTCGAAATAGACGTGCGGGCTTTTTAATTACACGCGAGTAATGATCATTTTTCATTCTTAATTGCTATTTTCATGCATTTTAGCTAATCACCATTACCAATGTAAATGTTTCAGTTTTCAACTTGGCGTTTGAATTAAATTAATTCCTATTATGACAGGACAAATAACATGTATATCTGTGGGGCTATTGTTAAATCGTTGTTTGCGAACAGTAATAAAAGCGAATGGGGCTTAGAATGTTGTCTCCAATTCTCCATACATGAATATTCCACTGAACATTCATACGCTTGTGATCCCCGCCGCGGCGGCGGGATCTTGACGGCTACGGTGCAATAAAACTAAGCACACGACAATCCGACGGCCATAAAATTCAGATCCCGTGTAGTTACTGTGATCTGGCTGAAGTGTGACGTCACTTCGCTTTCACATCACGAGCCTAAATCCTGTGTGCCACCGACACGGCGCCGCCAAAGGCGATGGTTACCGATTAGTGATGTGATTATTGTATATCGATATTAGATATACATATTTATTTACCACAAGTATAATTAAAAAATTTTTTTCGCCTATGTTCACATACTTTACGTTAAGGTTGATACTGTGGTTTAGACATATAAAAAGGAGGAGTGAAGGAAGAAGGATGAAACATATATACAATACGTGTGTGGAAAGAGAGGCAGGAGAAGACCACGTTCCAGCTACTTAAATAAAATCCATGCAACATTCAAGGATGAGAGCGTCAAGAGTACGGATGAATGTGGACGGAACAAAAGTGATTCGTAAGTCTAGAGACTACCAGCCGCTCTAATCTCTCTGCCTACCCAATGAGAGACTCGGTGTGATGACGTGCTTATATGTGTATTGTACTGGGGTTCTGATTGAGTCAGAGCTACTACATCATTACATCCTGGCCAAACTGGACTAAAACTGTTACAATTAAAATTGAATTTAGACATTTAGTTTATCAGACAATAAGTATCTAATTCTCTGTTGAAAGTGATTTCGAATCTATAAGGTATGATATGTATGTATTACGAATATATTCGGCTGTATTTTATCGATATCGATTTGTCAGTAACCGGAACCCTTCCCTCCTGTTTTCATAGGTTAGACAACCCTATAGAACTTCGCCACCTGCCACCATTATGCTATTATAATATTTTGCCTTCCACTGATGTCTTCTTGACGACGCACTGAATACAAAATTCATGTATTTGTATCCCAAGCTCCTGTCGAAATGGTGGCGTTTGATTCAGTCTATGAAATTTATTGGTGATTGTATACGTATTTGATTTTGTTGTCTCAAAATTACATCGTAAAGTTTATTTTATACGTTTTGTGGAACTCACGTTGCAGTTGTCGTGCGTACCTTTTCAGTAAATACCTATACGTTAAAGTTTTATGTACATTTTGAAATTTGATCTTAAGCATTCTTATTGTTTTGTTAAATAAAATAAAATAAGATGAAATACCTATGCATATACGTTGGTGTTAGGTAGGGGTATGTAAATATATAAATACGTACCTACGGAAAAAACTGCATGCCAACATTATGTGACCGAACGCGTGATACAATCACCATGTGAACAAAGCGTGTTCTGATGAATAAACTATTTCATTTCATTGTGCATTTACACTTAATTTATAATAATAATAATATAACCTCACGCCTTCCCAAAAGGGACCCCAAAGGCGTAGTCAAGGGGTGTATAGGTAGTACACACCCACTCTCCACCAGAGATATATTTTAGGTGCCAACGTGACAGATGGCGAGTGTATCGCCGTTCCTCAAGCGCGGCTATACATACGCCTTAGAATTGCTTCTCTGGCGTATGCAGGTATCCTCTCGATGTTTTCCATCATTGTAAAGCTAGTGGTGTGACTAATTACTGTACTTAAGTTCGGATAAACTTATTGGTACAGTCGGGATTCAAACTTGCGATAGGAGTGTCGTCACAGGGAACTAGAACCACCACGGCTTCAATATTTTTTACGCCCTCATAATTTATTTTATTTATAAATTAATAAACATCTCTACCCCGTGAGAGACCCGGCGTGATGATTAGTAGATATTTAAGTCCTGCGCATTACCTATGCATTTTTCTAATTATCGTTCGGGAATAAAATTTACAGTATAAAACTCAGTGTATGAATTAGTCTCTCAGCTAAGCTAACCAAGTAAGAGGGAGGGAGGATTCGTATTTGAATACACAGTTTCTCACAATAATAATAACCAAACACAAATGCAATTGTATCCTTAAAATTTTTACTCAATCACTAACCACAGATAAACGCACCTTCAACATATATATCGAAACCAAATAAAAAACGGGCTCATGTTTCTACGTTTGCCGAGCATTTATTTTTTATTGCGAGGGTTCGAATCCAGTGGCGGGATTTTTTGTTTAAAATTGCATTTTTATATTTGGAACGCGATCCGCGACCGACACCCGGCATTCGCGGGTGACAAATACCCGCTTCGTCGCCATGAATGACAATTGAAGAGATGTTTTTATAAAGACGCTCCTGATTTTATATTTTTCATGCGAAAGGAATTGCCCCCATAAAAATGGTGTTGAAATGATGAGTGCCATTTTTCACTGTCGTCGGAATGCGCTTTTATGAGCCAATTGTGTCTGAATGATGGAAGAACCTATTCTTTTACGTATTGTTGGCAGCTGTCATATTGACAGCTAAGTATATTTGTTTTATTTTCGATGATTCAACATTCAGTTATAAGTCCAGGCGTATCGTTACGTACATTGCAATGGGACATACATTACAATGGGACAAAATAAAAGTGTTTTAGCTAGCTTCTAGAAATATTGAATGTTATAAATTTGTGTAAATTGTTGTCGGGACCAAGTAGATTATAGTCTACTAGTTTTCGTCTTCTAGTATGTTATTTTATTTATTTTGCATGTAGAGTATTGGAATTTAAGTAATATCTTTGGGGGATAATGTTATTGAAAAATAAAACGATGTAATTAATAGATATGAGACTTTCAAACATAGGTTTAATGGCTCATATCTCAAAATTCACGTATTTATATATCATATAATCTGATCTTTTCCATTTGTTTTTTTTTTAACTTTCAGGTATTTCAAGTGAAATTTCAAATTTCAAATACCTTGTAATTCTCTCAATCACATTTTTGTCACTCCGACCCATCAGCCAGCAATTATAGTAACAAAGGCGTGTTAGTCTTGTTTCATTGAGCTTCAGCCCTCGTATAATTCTGTTGGCGTACATCTATGCCAGGAATGCGCTCACATGATGCAGGTAAACCTGGATAGTCGGACACATAATTGTTCAAATTGTATTTTTTTTAATAGATACTACTAACTAGATTTAAGTATAACATTTCAGACTAATATCTATTGTACAATTTATATTTAGTTTTAAGATCTTAAACTATTTACGGGTACAGTTTACTTATAGGTATTTGAAGCAGGTAGGTCTTTAAATAGTCACCGTAAAAACTGTTTCAGTGGATTCATAGGTAGTTAAAAAGTATCGTTGTACTTGAAAACTTGTTAACTAGCATCTGTCACGTAGGCACCTAAATATATCTCCAGCGAAATGTGGGTGTGTGGGTACTACTTGTATAAATTTCTGAGCTGTGTGTAACCATTTGACGGCGCGACTGTACCTCTTGCATATTCCTAAACCCTACCGGATACATTTGATTAACCTGACTAGACAGGCTTCATTGATTTACAGTTTGGCATCTACTTTAATCCTAAGCCGATATCCAGTTACCAACTACTGCACAGACAAAGGGCTCCGGATTGGGGATACCTGCTTCATATTTTGTTTTCAATTAGTTTAGGAGACTGTTTGAAACTTCATCACTATACGCTTTCCGAATTGAAATATCGTACATTTTAGTAGTTATCGAGGTATTCCTATATAATAGTTTAAAATTTTTTTTAAACACATATGAATTGATTTTAATACCTATTAATAACAATCGGCGATATTAGTGAGTTATATATTTAACAGTGGATATATAATATAACTTATAAATATAACTTCCAACGTCTCAATAGGTCGTGCGTTCGGAATCATTTGATGCTTTACTACAGACTAGGTAGTATAAACGTCCTCTTTACAGGAAATCGGAGCTAGATGGCATTGCTCACAGTTAGTTTTGAGTGTTTGCGGTAATGTAGTTTCCACAACTACTCAAGGAATAGCGGTACGATATTCCGATTAAAGTCAGACCAAAAGGTACTGGATCCGGGGACTTATTTGTATGAAATATATTTTATATATTTAGGTATGGACATGCATATTATCACGCCTAGTCCCTGACGAGGTAAGCAGAGAAATTAGGGCGCCACTTTCATGTCCGCTTTCGCTTCATCTACGTACATTCAGCTCTCATAATAGATTACGAGTATTGGGTAAAAAAATAAGGTGTAATACTTCTGAATACAACCCCGTGCTTTATAGTGTAGGGAAAGATATTGAAAACTCACAAGCGTTGATGCTAACCCTGTGAGCCTCATAGTAGGCAGCTTTATTGCCCGTGAGTGTAAAAACTGGCGATCGCCGATACTGGACATTAATCGCCCGTTAGCGACGCATTATTCACGGACACGCGTTGCACCGAACCACCACCCTGTACCACCCATTCCATAACTACAGTTTCATGCGCCACATATGCCTTTTACCACCATTCCATTAAAAGCTCTTACGCAACAAGTTAAAGTACAATATCCAACGACCAGCGATGAAAGTTACGTGTTAAAATTGCGTTCAAAATCGTTAAACTAATCCAAGCCAATATATTCTCTATTTCCCAATGAATAAAATTAATTCGTTTTTAAAATCCCCATATAGGACCATTTGGAACTACCGGTTAAACTTTGGTGGAACTCTGCTATCCGTTGGCGATACATATCAAAAATGAACTCTAATTCGAACGCAGTAAGGTTGATTTCGGGCTTGTATTTGGCGTTATAAATGTATTTATTGATGTTGTCAGAAATGGCATAGCATTTATTATGCCAATATCAACATCCACAGTTGCATTCGACAATTAATTATTTGTAAACAATATCGGAGAACGTGAGCAGTCATATATGACTCGCTGTTTTGATATATGCCTTATTTTGTGGTTCTTGTGATAATATAATTATTCTATCATTTATATTTAGGTACACTTCTTTTTCAATTTGACAATCTCAAAGCGTGAGCTCCGAAAACTTTCTATTTAACCGAAAAATGGAGTCTGAAAGGTCTCTGTCGTTGGAGGCCTTTCTCTTCTTTTAGGTCCTAAGCAAACACAGCTGTGGAGATGTGAGCTTGGCTTAGGGCGTTGCTGATTCTTGAGCTCTGTAGCTAGGCTAGTATGTACCCCACACCCAATATCGGCTCCGTCTTACAAGGGGAGCTTGCCGTAAGTTCAACTATTTCATAAATCTTGGAGTATCCTTACTTAAAATGGGAAATAATGTCAAGAAGAAAAATCGGGGAGTTTGTCTTGCTGTTTCGTCTCCTGACAGTTTTCCTTGGAAAATGTACGTATGTAGTGGTGCGGTACTTTTATAAATAATATATACGACGTTCAATAAGTGTTCCTTGTGTCCCTTACATTTGATAAAAATGCATATAAAATGTTAAGGTAGCTTGGTTTGTATGAATTTTCATGATTAAATCTGATACTTGGTTACGAAAGAACTTGTCGTCAAGAAAACCTTCCTTTAATGCAGATTTATTTTCGCTAGCAGATGAATGTCACAGGTGGCAGTTAGTTTATCGCAAATTCGCTAGGTGTATTACCTACGTCTGGTTTAGAGGCTCGGTCCATAGTGAGGTAGTGGAGCGCACTATCGCGGTATCTTCATGCTTCGCCGAGTGGAAGGCTTCTGCTCCATCAGACGCGTCGATCGCTTCACGCACTTCACGCCGATAAATAAAGCATACAGTTGAATATGTAAGTACCTTAACAAACAGTTTTATTCCAAAATTAAATTAGCGTGAGAGTCGTGAGATAAAAATTTTAGAGCCATGTTACTTGAGTGGTTCAAAGAGTCGAGCTTTGAACCCCGGTTGTACCGATGAATTTTGACACTTGACTGAACTTAAAGACAATTATGAATCACACGACAAGCTTTTCAGTGAAGAAAAACAGCGGGGGGAAATCTGCGTGCAATTGAGGAGCAATTCAAAGACGTTCGGGCTTCAGAAGCAGCGACGGACTCGTCATCTGTCACTTTGACACTTAAATATATGTATCTCCAGAAAACCAAATTTTCCAAGACTGCTTATTGGTTCGGAGATTGTTGTGGGAAGACGTGAAGTTTTACATATTCACCAATACTCCATGTGTTTGAGTTTTAGAGGTAACGTAGACGGGTAAAGACTGACTGAATGGATGAATGTAGACTGTATGTCTAGACTTACTCTTCAGAGAGAGCTCGCGCTCTCAATCTCTACGGCTATCCCTTGAGCTATGCGGCGAGTTGATAAAATAGCTCAAATATTATCGTTTATATCGTTGTTTTATCGTTATCGTAACTGGCTTTACTTACTTTTGTTGGTAAATGAACACATCTGTCGCACAAACAATACGCAACTCCTAAAGGGCCCTCGAATTTAATACTCTCAAAATGAATATTTATAAAGGCGTCAACTGTTAATCCGGTATTGTTACAATTTTCGTGAGTCGTGACTGATGACGACGAGACAATACGGGGTTCTCATAGTGTGCGTACATTGCAGTGCTATGATAATAAGCGGTATATAGTCGATGTGAAGGTGAAGAAAAGATATTATTTTCTAATAAATAAGTTGCGACAATTCCAAACAAACTGTGCTGCTCTCAACCTTAGTAAATCATTTACTATGGGAACTTGACCAAAGACGATATACTAAGATAGTTATTTACATAAATACGTGGGTCATCCATGGCTTAGGTACGAATACTTTGTTCATCACACAAATATCCGTTTTCAGCGGGAATCGAACTCGCAACCTCAGACTCCGAGTTCTGAACACTAAACCAGGTGGTCGTCAGTCTTGATCACTGTAAAAACTAAATTGCATACATTAATGACGTACATAAATACATATTATTACGCCGAGTCCCTAACAGTATAGAGCGCCAGTTCTCTCATTTTTTTTTTTTTATACCACTTGGTTGGCAAACAAGCATGCGGTCCGCCTGATGGTAAGCGGTTAACGCCGCCTATGGACGCTTGCAATACCAGGGGTATCACTCGCGCGTTGCCGACCCTGCAGGAATCTTTTCACACCCTTCTTGAAGAACTCCATGCTGTACTCTCCAAGGAAAACCTCAACGGGGAGTTCATTCCACAGCATGAGCGTTCGCGGAAGGAAACTCCTTTGGAACCGCGCAGTGCGAGACCTTTGTGACTCTAGACTCATACCTCTTTCGCTTCGTCATCAAAGAGGTACATATACAGTCCAATATGAGCTCTTCACTTTAGAGAGTTCAACTCCTAAACCCTCCACTTGATTGTTCCTTTCTTTATCTACTTTCCTCACGTTGGCCGTTTTTTGTTCTAAATCCGAATTTTTCATTTAATTCAATACGAAAAGTGGCCTGCTCTGTACGTTCACCAAGGAAGCAGTGTTCATCCAAGGAATTAGCGAACAAAAGGCTTAAGTTAGCTCCGACGCCTCTGTTATACGAACGATTCGTATAAAGATCTCAGCTTTGCAGCTGACGGGCTGTCTCTGAGAGATCAGTTTTCACAGAGAGTATATTTAATTTGTTTATTGTGTTCTTTACGTAAATATGCTTAAGTGGAAGCATGTTTTATACTTGTAGGATTATATGAAACATATATTTTTTAAGAGAGAACATGTGTATCTGTTTTAGCTTTGTTATTTTTTTTTTTTTTGGAAAATTTACATCTGCCACTTAAATGTTTGTTATACAGCTACACTAAATTGGATTTTTCAATTTGTTTTACTGCACTTAATATATATATATATATATATATATAGGTATATATATATATATATATAGGTATATACCTATTCCTATACTGAATTAAAATATATTTTTATAGAGGTATGCGTTTTATCTAGTAGATCAAAAGAAATACAGATAACATAAAAAATTTAAACAATGCAACATTATTATGCAGTCCTACAAAAGACCAGTAGAACAGAACTGTCTGCATGAATGGGCTACGTAAATCATGGCAACACTTGCAGTTAAGGTGATATTGCCCATTACTTAAGCCTTAATTAACTGGTGTAAACATGTGCTTAAGATTTATAATACTAACTTAGTATGATAAGTGATGCATGCATTATATAAAATTATTATTATGAACATCTCAAAGTCATAATTCGAAGAAAGAGTCATTGATACTCCTGTCCACTAAGCTTTTGTCGGGCAATATTTTATGGCTGGTTCGTCGGATTTATCATGAGTGACATTACTATAATATAAGTACTTACAAAAGAGTATCCACGTCTTTGGTTTTATTTCAAGATTTCCAGGCAGGTTGTACGTAGGATATAAATAAGTGTAAATTAGTTATTCAGAAGAAAATTATTACCAGAGTGAGTGGAGCTTGTCCGATTCAATTGCTCAGCAAAATCTATACTGGATCGGCTGCGTCTAGGTGGGAGATAAAATGCTTTTCTTTGCGCGTAAAAAATGGGCAGCGGTTTTATATATCTGAACATTCGACGATACTGGTTTGAATAGGTGTTTGATTTTTAAGACGACCTCACCTCATCGAGACCTTCTTAGGGTACTAAGAAGAAATTGGTGAGGTGATACGTGTACTCACCCACCTCCACACCTGTTCACTATCTGGCCCTACAATACTTTGTTCCTACTCTTTGAAACTTAAACATGAAATATTAATTTATTTGCTTACCTCACAATTAACTGCGTTTATAAAACAAACACTATAAAACTGTTTTACACATTTTCGATTGCGCCATTTTATTGCAAACCGGATCCGGAAGCAGACAGCCGTTAATTACGTTCATATTTTATTGAGTTTGTTTATAACCGTGTTATGCCTATATGCAAACGCAAGTCCGTTTGCTAATTTCTTTAGAAAAATAGGAATATGACATGTTTAGGAAGGGTGTTTGTTTCGTGAAAATGTTTTCATCAATAGTGAACTGAGAACAGTATGTTAGCCGGAGTCCCACGCAGTGGTTGGTCAAATTTTTGCTGCCTTCGACAAAACTTTATATAAGTTACTGTAATAACTTAAAACCAGATTGCCACTACTTAGACGAAAAATTTCTTTTAGAAATTTATATGAAGACGATTTTAGAAAGAGACAGTGTGGAGCTTGCAATTTACACGCAGTCCGAGTTACTGTCCCAAGTTTGTTTAAATTTATAGAACCAACCTTGGATAGACGGCGAATTACCCACAACCTTGATTGATTGTCGGATGACCAAAGTTTGCACGGTTCTAGTATTGGTTTATATATGGTGATAAAAGACACATATTATGGGGCAAAAAAAAAATATTTTACATTTAATAACGGCTTCATTTGGCATTACTCTGCTATCAGCAAAAATAGAGGCTGTCTTTGTTTTTCAAACGGGTATTAAATATACATTTAGCTCACAATTAAATAGCACCTTAATTTACTAAAACGCCGTCTCATATAGTCATTCTGCAAAGCTGGTTTGGCTCAAAAAAAGCCGAAAGTTTCGTAATGAGAACAATTCATCTTTCATTTTGATTTCATCCTGGATTTCATACGTCATATCATTAAGATTACATTTGATCACTAATATATTTAAAGGTATCCTTGGCATCATCTGGCATACAGATCCTTAAGACGGTCTCCTAACTGCGGTTGACGTGGATAGATGCCGGCGGCCCCGAGAGCAAAGGGCAGACGTGATGTATCGCGGGACAACAGATGTCAACCCTGTACTTAAACAGAGTAACTTTATAATATTAGCTCTAATTATTGATTTTTAAAGGAAACCCAAGATTAACATACATGTGTCAGAACAAACTTAGGTTGTCTGTCATAGCGTACAGAGAGGTCAACGAAATTTTGCCGTTAGGACATAAATAGAAGCAGTTGCAGTTGATATAGTGACAAAAGACACGTAAAAATGTTTGTTTATTCTACATTATTTTATTGTTGCTATACAGGCAGAGAGTATAGAGGGCCAGTTCCAGTCCCCGTTAGGGACTCCATACATATACAGATATGTATGTATATATACAGGTACTATTTCTTTCGTTATTCAAGAGACGAGACGAGAAGAGAAGAGAGAGAGACCTGACACTATCCCGCAATAATGTTTAGCCTTAAGAACTAGACAACAACTATATAGAATCATATGGGTAGATACATATTGTATTCAGAAATAGATAGAAGCTTAAGACTGTATAGTAAATATAGTTTATGGCCACTAGAAAATTCTAAATGGATAAAATTGAAAAAAGGATTTACTATACGCGGTGGTATGAACGTCAGGATAGGTAACGTGAATCAGTGGTATCATCGGACGCATCAATCGACAGATCGCTAGACCCGTCAGGTGACGCCGACAGCCGGGACCCAAGTGGCGTAAATAATTGATATATTGCGCCGCGCTCCCGGGAGTGACCCGACCCAAACTTGGAATTTACGACCATTTAATTGTAGCTTAATTCCCAAACTAGTCTTAGCTTTGGTGAAATATAGCGGCAAACAATCCGCCTGATTTAGTTGTACGTGATGTTACACTGGAATAAGTTACGCCGGGACAAGGGTTAGAGGTCATTTTGACCACAGTCCACACCAATTCGGTGTCTAACATTTATTTAATAAAATCATATTAAGCTAAAGGAATATTGACAAATGATACGAGTGTCATCAAACTCCTTCTCTAGAACCTATATCTATAAATATCAATCACTGTTCGTTAGTCTCATAAAACCTCGAGAATGATTCGACCGCTTTTGATGAAGTTTTCGTGTGTTTGGATGGGGGTTCAAAAACACGGCTGTTGTTTACGAATGGACCCGATAGATGGCTCTGTAACCGTGTTCGATTTTTAATTTTTTTCACCCAATCGACTTTGGACAGGACCACCACTAGTTTATTTATAAGAAACAACGCATATAAAATATTTGACCCAGTATTCCGCGGTAATGTGCCAAGAAGACGGGCACTATTACAACGCCTGATAGCAATGTTGAATCTGTGGTCAAGATATGTCTCATCGCGTTCTTGACCAGGTCTTGATTAGATGACGGTAAGCTTCTGCAAAATATGTATTCATAAGATATAATAAGTGGCCATCCTCAATGAGGTTTTATTAGATTTTTTCACACTTATAATATTGTTACGAGCTGGGGTTCGGGATAATTGATAATAGCCGGTGGTTACACTAAAAACGACAGTTTTACGACAGAACAATAGCCGGGTGACGAAAACAACTTGTTATTGTTTTATGGCTCTCATACGGCGAGACCTCTAGAACCTTCGATCTTGAGAATATATTAAGTAAAATTTGTTTCGAAATCCGTCACTCCAATGTGGATGCACCTTATTACAAAATACGAGCACTAATGCCAACAAAACGACAAACAACGCCAGTGCCAATACTGGCAACAAATATTGACTCGCGCACAACTTGTAAGAGAGCAACTAATCATATTAGCTGTATTAATTACCTCCCGGGGCGTTGTTATTGCCGAATGAAAATATATGGTGTGACTGAACTTTACTCACGGTGTTTTGGGATCTCTATTTCATGCCATTATGGTATAACTTTTGTTTATTTATAGGACGTAGTTTTGGAAGCGAGATACCTAATTATGTGCATTGTGTGCGGACTGCGGCATCATGAAAGGATACTTCGCGTGGAGTTGTGATTAGCATTTCAATACCATTTTCGTAATTAGTACACTTTCAAATTAATTGACACATGATATTGGACGCTAAATGCCTCAATAATAGGGGTGCAAGGTTATATAAATGATTATACTTCTTTACTGTCATTGAAATTTCAAAAAAATTCCATTGTCACACTAAGTACGTCATAAAAGCTCCTCTTGATGTTTTAATACAGAAAACTTACATACATTTAACATGCAAGTTTAAGAACAAGACTTAGTGACGACGACAAGCTCACATGTGACTTCTGCCTACCCCATTGGAGCTTTTCGTGGGAAAGGGTAATGATTTAACGATAAAAAATATGTACAATAATCTCTGCATATTACAAAAAGCGATAATTTAAAAAAATATTAAACAGATTTTCATGCGGTTTTTACCAATACACAGAGTGAGGCTTAAGTGCATAATTTTTAGACATATAAATATAATGCTCTACTACCCGTGCGAAGCCGGGACGGGTCGTTGGTAGAAAATAAAAAGGAAACTGACGAATTGAGAACATATTTTTTTGAAGCTGGATAAAAAATATGTATGAAATAAAGTCATACGTTCGAAGTTAAACATTTTGAATGTAATATGTCGTGACAACGTTCATTGGTCGGCATACCCATACCCAGCTGCGCGTAATCAAATTAAGTTGAGTTCCGAGTATCCGTTTGGCAAGTACGCGTCCAATGCACGATTTCCATGGGTTACGTTGTAAATTGAACATGACAGTCTGCGGTTTAATAACTGCAACTATCAGATGCACAGGCAGGACCAGTGTATTCACGTTGATTAAAATATAACCTTTGACTGTAACGTTGCCCAATATTGGTTTTAGGTACCATATTAGTCATGTTCAGAACGTTTAGTGAATAAGTGATTACGGGTTTAGTTTAGTTTAGAATACGTACCTTTTATATTTCATGTACATATCTTTATATATATCAATATTACTTCTTTACGTGTGAATGTCATTGGACTCTTTCTAAACGGCCGGACTTATTTTAATAAAATTTTCTATATATCTTGTTGTTCAGGTGGATTCGAGAATGATTTAAATTTACAATTGGACCCGATAGGTGGCTGTTTTTTTCACCCGAGCGAAGCTGGGCGGGACAACTAGTATTATTTATTCTATATATGTATGTATATTTAGAATTTTCTTCGTGGAAATAGTAGGTAAGTATATAAATGCTATTTTAAACAGTCTCAATACCCATATATACATATACAAATGTTTTAAATAAATATTTTTAATTGTTGTAATTTTTATAAATATCCTACATTATTGTAAATAAATCCCCGTTCTTTGAAAATACTACTCGGTGAAGTGAATCGGCTTTAGTCTACCCAGCCCAATAAATTGTCAAACTGGGAGAGTTATCTATCTTTTAGCGAGTTATCTATATTCTACCTTTTTGCTTGTGAGTTGGAAATCTCCACAGCCGGAGGAATGTGGCGGCCGGCGGTGATCGATCAATTACGGGGTTAATGTCACACGGGGCGCCCGGCCTCAATATCTCTGTGAAACAAAAACATAGGTATTTAAAACAATCCTTCGTCGGTTTTAATTTTTGTTGAATAAGCCCTGGAGCTTACAAATTATTTTAACATCGTTTTATTTTCTTTTAGGACAAACTCATATAGCTATATGAGTTTGTCAATTTCAAATTGACACTTACAAAATAATCAAGGTTGGACGGAATTATGTTTTGGGACCATATAGGACCATCCATTATTATATATACAGTCCGGATAGTACATATGTATATGCACATATACAGAAAAGGGAGGAAGAAGTTTCGAATACTATTCGGGACGGCGTGAAAATATAAGATATTTATGCAAACGTAAGAACCTGAGTTTCCTGCTGGTGGAATTTGTGTGACGAATCCAGATAAAAGTCTTGGATAAGTGAAAATATCTTAATCTTAATATATATAAATCACGTGTCAACGTGTTTGTCCGCGATGGACTCATTAACTACTTAACCGATTCCAATCAAATTTGCACACCATGTGCAGTTTGATCCAACTTAAAAGATAGGATAGCTTACCTCACAATTGGACCCGATAGGTGGCGCTGCGATTGTGTTTCAGGAAATTTTACTTTTTCACCGGGCGAAGCTGGGCGGTACCGGGTCAATTTGTGTGGACTTTACAGGATGAGATATTATTATTTGTATCTAAAAAATAAAAGCTTTTATAGAATAGAATAGTCGAGGACAGTAAAATATTTGACACAGTCGCGTAGATTAGCAAGTGAGCGGAGCGCTGTGCGACAGATGCGGGTGTACAGTCGACCGCGAAATCGGACGACGAAGCGCGACGCGACTCGACATAGAGTACTTGGCTGCAATTAAAATATTAGACACGGCACTTTGCTCGCGTAAAATTCTATTTTTGAAATAAACATGATGATAATAATTATAATATGAGTAAAAGTTTGCAGATTTTAATATAATAATAATAATATGTAGTATTCCAACGATGTTTTACTTTTTTTAATTACACTAAAAAAAATCGGCCTATTCATATCAGTAATGGGTTGGTATGGTGTTCTTTACTTGTGAAATTATAATTATAATAGATAGGCTATTATAATTATAATTTCACAAGTAAAGAACACCATACCAATATCACAACAATATTAAGTTTAATGTAACATTTACAGAGATGGCGATTCAGTGACCGTCTTTCAGGCACGACATTACCTACATCTTTGAAACCTCCTCAAATGTATGCACGTTTCCTTCGCCGTCAAACTCCTGGAGTAATAAATCTAAGTACTTAAATTGTCATGTCAACAGAGTGTGCAGTCTACTAATGCATTTTTAAACATTAAAAAGTAATTGTTCCACGATTCGTACATGAATGTTCGCAGCGAACAAACTACCTTATCATTAGTTTCCACCTCAATACTGAGATGAGTTGGACCCTTTAGTTGGGCCCTTCGTGTTTGTTTAGTTAAATTAAGTTGAAAATTTATTCCGTATCAGTTATGTCGGGCCCTCTACGTCAGTTCCGAATTTATAATTTGCGCCAAAACTAATATAGTCAAATGTTTAATTAGTTTTTGATAACAATCGTTCTGTACATAGGGTTTTGTTTTTAATTATAGTGAAATAAAGTAAGATACAAAATCCTAACCAAGATTAACATACATGGGTCAGATCAAGGAAAAAAATTCTCTCATGACGTATAAGGAGGTCAAGGAGGTTGCGCTGGACAGAAGCGAATGGAGGGGACTGCATCAGAGACGCCGACAAGAGCCCAGCTCTTAAATTTGTGATGACAAAATCCTAAGTGTGTCAAAAGAAACATAGAGTGAGAATAAATATGGTGTGTTTCTTTTGAAAAATTTTAAGCGTAAAACTAAGAGATTTGCAAAGTTACTAGGGCGCCAACGCTCTACTCTGTCTGCCTACCGCAGGAGAAGCTCGGAGTGTTAACATGTATGTGTGTTTTTATCTAGAACCCTACAATGCTGTGTTATTAATATCACAATTCAATAATATTTTATATTTTCATCATATTCGCTATACAATATCGCTCGATTTTAAATACTAATTAAAAATTCTAACCAACGTAGTTATTTTATAGCGATTACTTGAGTGGGAAACTGAACATTAAAAGTAGATTAATTTAACTGTAACTCGGAGTCAGTGAAGTGCGAATGAGGTCCGCTGGATGCGGCAGTGGCAGGGAATTAATATTCGTCGTTGGACGGCTGCCGGCTGCAGACCAGCGCACGCATGCCTGCTTTTGAACACTCATTAGGGTTTCACCGAATACTCCCTGTTTAGAATATCTTATTTAAGCAGATACTGATTTTGTTACAGAGAATTTCTAAATAATAATATTGCAAGTTTTATACGGTAAAACTTTAACCCTACATTGCATATCGTGCCAACCAACATTTTACGGTGATGAATTTAATAAAGGGAAGTTAATCAGTGGGGAAAATTGGCGATACCTATTGCCCTCGTATTAACTGTCAAGAAAAATACTTTTTCTTAAAAGTAATACATTTCGCATATTTACGAATGATGTTAAAATAAACGCCTAATAAAAATCCATGGATAAAATTATTACTCTTCTATCTACTTACATAGTCACTAAGACAATTCATGTTTGTAAACGTATAATTTTAATATTATCAAACTTTATGATCGTTAACAAATAAAAGTAGTTAATTTCGAATAATTTTCCAATAAAAAGACAACTCTAGTGATGAAGAAAGACGTTCTCATTGTCCAAAGTATTTCTATGAATATATTTGCATAGTTGACAGCGTTCAATTTTGTTTGAACCAGGTTGAGTTTTCTTGGCCATCAATTGTCAAAACGAGGGCATAAATTAAGGGCCCCAGCGGGGGCAGCCAAGATTAATGCCGAGAATAATCGGGTGACCGCCACAGGTTTGCCGCTGTGTTCCTATTATTATGTTGGGTTTGTCTCTACATATATTTTAACATGGGTGTGTAAAATGTATTTTTCAAGAGTAAGTATTGTGAAATGTGCATATTGCGAAAGAGGTTTGTAAATCTAAAAAGAACTAACGCTCTTTTTTCTTTGCCTTTCTCAACATACGTTTGGATATATATGCAAAATATATATTTTATTGATATAGGTATAGATTTATTTATATATATAAGCGAATAATTAAAATGTTTAAAAAATGTGGCTAGAAAGCAAGTAATTGTGGGGTTATTATACGCGGATCTATTACTATAATTTAACTCTCACTAGGGGCTGTATTTAAATGAATAATGGTTATCATTTACCTTTTATAATCCCTTAAATTTTAAGTTCGTCCATTTTGTATTTCGTAAAAAAAAATTACAAAAGACCTATGCATAAGTAATCCAGATTAAAGCCAAAGAAAAGCAGATTTATGTCACAAATTCTTGAATGACGTGAATATTGGTTTTTGTAATTTCAGTCCCTTTCGTTGTCAAGACAATTTTAAACACCCTTACGCCTTCACACACGCAGTTTTAAACAAGTTAACTAATTAACAATTGCATGTATTTTAATTTAAAATATATGTATGTACATACAATACATTTAAATATTAGACAAGAGTTTCTAATCAACAGCCACAAGCGGAAGGGAGCATGTAGGTGACCGCCAATTAAACTAGCGGGTGGTTTATCCTGCACGCCACCTGCAAGTAACGAGCCGCAGGAAGCCCATCATACCAAAATACACTCGAATCAAATAAAATACTCTTAGCTTATAAACAATTGAATTTGAGTCCCTAATCTGGAAAAAAAGGCTGCCCGATGTCAGGATTGTTACAGCAGTAGATGTTTTCCCGTGTATACATTGACTCTTTTCATTCACAGAGTTTTGAAACAAAAATTGTTGTCTATGCTCTAAATCATCATCATCATCATACCATCACGCCGAGTCCCTAACGGGGTAGGCAGAGAGTATAGAGCGCCAGTTCTCTCTAGACTTACATACCTCTTTCGCTTCTTCCACATTCATCTGTCTCTTCATACATGCACGTCGCTTTCGAGTACTCTTGACGTTCCAATCCTTGAACGTCCGATCGATTTGATCTAGGTAATTGGAACGTGGTCTATGCTCTAAAGTTCAGTTACATACCATTTCGCCATAATCCGTGAAGATATAACATACAGATCGAAACATATTCTTTAATAAATACAAGTATTTCTCGTAAGGTTTCTGTGTTTGAGCGTCAAAAACTTGACCTAATTATATTCACATAGAAAGACAAAAAGCAAACAGAGTCATGGACCAAAGTAAGTTCACACACACATCTGTGCAGTACACACAACGGATAAGCCCAATAGGCAACTCCATTCAACACCAGAACACACCGACAATGACATTTAATGTAATTTAATTTCCTCAACAAACCCTATTTTATCGCTGGATTATTTGATCAAAGGGCTAATCGAGTCCACATACCTACAGTTTAGCCAAAGATAAACTTGCGACATGCGGGCGGGTGTGCGTGTTTAACTAATGACCGAGTCATGGGGGCTATTGGGGGGCATGGGGGGCCATGCGGACGGGAGGTGGGGGGTCCAGCGATATCATTAGCCACAGATGCCGCTGGCCGGTGCCCGGTATAAATACATTAAGTGCGCCGTCAAACTGTTAAAGCTTGGTTTAAACCCAGTTTCCTGTCGAGGTTTTGCCAACTCTCCTTAGATATTTGGTTTGCTCTACATATATGTTAACATTCTTTGCCTTCATTTTGTTGGATAATATCAGTTAAAACGATTTCAGATCCATTCAATATTTAAGGCGCTGTCTGGGAACAGCATTTGAAGATGACCTTAAGAATTACTTTGAAATGTATACATGAAGTATGTTTTCATATAAGATTATTTTCACCCAAAATATATGTTATCAATTACAGCACGTTGTCACGTGTCTTCCCAATGTTCGTGCTTGAAATTAATTAAAATGCAACGATATATAATTATTATAAGGAATCCAAAATAAAATGCTATTCATAACTACATATCACCGACAGTTTAGCGGGAGGACCGAGCCGCCATAAGAATCAATAGACAATGAAAAACAGCGGTCACTGGATGGATTATGGCACCATAAAATTCTATAAACCCAATAAAATTCGTGCTTCGCGTTAGAACGTTCACATAAAATCCGAAAGTACATAAACATATCATAAGAGGGGCTGTAGCGCTATCCTCACAAAGAGTTTTTTCTCGGGATAAGCGCCGGTTTCCACAGATGGTTATTTTATACAGTGAAGTCAAGTTAACGGCCCGGCTTTTAAGCGTAGCGCTCAGTAGAGTCGTAGACTCTCTACGCGCGTAGCAGCCGAATAGCATTATCCTCGCATTATGCCCATCTCAGATGTAAAACGTTTTTTTACATATGTACCTACGTCGAGTTCCATTTTAGAATTTTTGAAAAATGTGTGTTGCCAAAACATAAAATATGAAATGCGATAAAAAGTAGATATAAATACTTCTTATTTACGAGCGCAGTTCCTTCTCGTTTATTGCGATATAAATCGGCGACTAGATATGATTTATCTGCTCATCACTCCTGGTTAGGTGTGAGTAATGTTCTCGCAGTTATTACAACATTATAAACGTGTGCGTGTACATTATTACCATTTGTTTGTTATAAGTAAAATGTTCTATGGTTGACTTAAAACCCATTACTCTCCACGGGGACTCACCCTTTGTAAAGACACATCGGAACATTCAAATTGAAATGGATCGGATTGGAGAGTCCATCCATCACGGCGCTTGCCCCACATCTAATGGTTTTTTAATAATTCCACTTTGGACCTCAATATGTCTCCCCTCATTAGACAGTGGAGTGTGATCGAGTGTCGATTGTTCACAATATGACAGCCAACTGACAGCTCGCGATTCAATTGAACTGTCAGATGTGAAAAGAATTGATATTCGATTGGTCTGCATAAACATATACGTAGAATTTTTTTGCATAAAATGTTAGATTTAAAAAAGGTACCTATAATGAAAGCCATAATTAGACAATACCTAAAGTATCTACTAAAGATAAAATGTATGAAGAGACTGATGAATGAGGACGAAGCGAAAGAGGTATGTAAGTCTAGAGAGAACTGGCGCTCTGTTACCTCCTGCCTCCTTGTCTAACCGTTAGGTACTAGGGATATCATTGTATGTATTTTTAACCCAATAAAAAGAAATGCAATATCCCCCTTGAAGGTACTATTCAAACCACTCCACTACTGACACCTCTCCCTGAATTAATCAATCTGTAGGGCCATTATGTTACCTTACTATGTTTAAAACAATAACGTTGAACATTACAAGACTATCTTAAAATTGCAGACACCATTCATAAAACAAACGGGTATTGTATCTGCCTTTGTTCGTACGTTAAGTGAATATATTTGGTTGTCATAAGCGGGAAGTAAGACAATAAAGGTAGGACTCGGAATGTGAGGGAACAAACCGGCGCTCACTGACCGCTATAAACAACGGGAAACTATGTGTGTGGTCACCTTTATATTTCATGCAAATCGACTTGCTTGTGGAAAATTGTTTGTCGTATAATCGTATCATAAGGCTATAATTCTGCTAGTATATAGCTATGAAATATATATATATATATACATATATTTTTTATACTACAAGAGTGGCAAACAAGGATACAGCCCACCTGATGGGAAACGATTACCGTAGCCTATTTACGCTCACGATACCTAAGTATCACTTGCGCGTTGCCACTCTGTGTTCAGAGAGTTATACTGTGTTAGCATTAGTTCTAATCCCTCTGCTTCCAACACAATGTAACAATCCTCCCCCCTCCCCAAGGAGCTAATTACTGGAAACCTTATTCACCACGTAGGAACACAACAAAATAAATTGTGTTATTTGGCTACGGACTTCTATAAGGTGGAGGTCCTGCCCCAGTCGGGCAGCTCCAAATCGAACGGGAAACCCGTTATGCCCTACCTCTCTCATTTATTTAATATAACTATGAAACGTGTAATTTATTATATGTTTATACATATCTTCATGCTTGTAAGTTGTTGTTACTAAGCCCTCTTTTCGGCGGAGATATATTTAAATGACAACGTCACAGGTGGCGAGGCCGTTGCCCTCTTTTAAGCAGATAATATACGGCTCTGAATTTCTTCTTTAACGTTTGCAAGTTCTTCACTATCATCACAGTTCTCCATCACCGTGAAGTTGGTGTGATAAATCACTATAGCTCAGGTAAAAAAAACTACACTAAAAATAAAATTACTGAAATTTAAGGTTTCCAGTAATGAGCTCCTTGGGGAGGGGGAGGATTGTTATATTGTGTTGGCAACCGAGGGATTAGACCTATTATGTTGCCAACACAGTCTAACTCTCTGAACACAGAGTGGCAACGCGCACGTGATACTTAGGTATCGTGAGCGTAAATAGGCTACGGTAAACGTTTCCCATCAGGTGGGACTCTTGTTGTATAAAAAAAAAATTGTTACTGTATATTTTCACAGTAGGCAACTATGATAACTACTCGGTCAAGATGGCTGAAGATATAATAAAAGTATGGTAAAAAGCACAAGTCAACCAAATTCACTTACACGCATAATAATGGCATCAGACATAAAGTCTTATCTCAAAACGCATCGCTAAACGCAATCTATCCCCGCCATAAATGTTACAAATAACCGCGGAACGGCGCATCATTAAATAATATCGCCGAGATAAGTATAGATTAATGGGCTTTTTTTATATCGATAGCGCGTTTTAAAAACGACCCCCTAGATACATTAAAAAAGAAACGAACGACGTATGCGATTCCGATGTGCGATACCACGCTTTCGATACCGATATGAGCAATAATGTTTGTTGAATACTAAATTCCGTTCGATTTACAAATTTCAATACGATGATACTAAGATGACACTTTAACTTTAGCAGTACACTATTTGGTATTAGAAAAATTATGTATTTGTTACACAGCCCGTCTAGTAAGCACATGTATAAATAAATACCTTGGGACAACTCTACACAAATTAACGATATATTTCCATATAAAGATAGATATCGAAACCGACGAGCATGTATGAAGAGACTGATGAATGTGGACGAAGCGAAAGAAGTATGTAAGTCTAGAGAGAAATGGCGCTCTATACTCTCTGCCTACCCCGCTAGGGACATGGCGTGATGATATGTATGTATGTAAGATAGATAATATACATAGGGCATCTAAGACTAAAATACAAATACTCCTGTTCATCTCACAAATAGCTATCTGCCCTCAGCGGGAATCGAAACCACGACCTCAAGTTTCGCAGACAGGAGCTCTAACCACTAGACCAAACGGCCGTCAAATTATAAACAGTTATCATATAAGAATTAAACCTTGACAGTACTTTAATGTTTTGAGTTAAAATACTAATTCCTAGTTACATTTCGGGACGAGTTACATTTTACAATGGGGAATCGAACCCGCGACCTCAAGTTTCGCAGTCAGGAGCTGGACCACTAGACCAGACGCGCGTCTGGCTGATATTGAAATGAAAGCATACAGGAAAATCTAATGCATTTAATAAAGCAAAGTAGGAGAAAGTAATGTAAAAACTATTTTATGTGGGGCTCATATATCAGAGCTATGAAAGTTTGCCCCACCTACGTACCTAATATCGGGAAGAAGGGCAAAGCATCTGTGCAGAAATCACCCGGTCACTAGAATATTGTTTTCACTATATTAGATACGTGATCGCCATTTTTAAGAGCGAAAAAATTCTATTTGAACAGTACTCTCTGACGTCGGGAGTATTTGATTATACGTCGAGTGTGTATTCCCTTTTACAGTGCTGTAAAGTGAACGATATTGGAGAGTTTTACGATTCGATTTACATGCAATATTGAAATATCCAATGTTGCATCATTTTTTAAGCGAACGCAATTTCCAAGTCGCTGTGATTAATGGAATTGAACATACATTAATTTTACTTATAAAAGTAGTTGATGCAAATTGTTATTGCACTTATTATCGAATGGTTTCACTTTCCACTTGCAACTTCGAACAGAGACGGTATATACAAATGTTTTTTTTTCTTATTCCTGAGATTTGAACCACAAAGCTTGTTCTGTGATAAGTCAGCCAGTCTTTACGGTGAAGAAAAACATTGTGAGGAAACCTAGCATACGTTTAAGAGAAGTAAAAGACGTGCAGTCTGAGAGACAGATTCGCCATTTGTCACATTACCATCGGCAGTATTATTTTTACTTGCGTGTTGCACGGTAACCGAATTGTTGCAATTAAACGTTGCAATTTACGCAAACGTTGTTGCAATTATCTCGCATAAATAAATGAATTTCTAATATTTTCGAAAGTGAATATTTAATAAAAAATTTGTTTCGAACCAGTTAGATACTTAGTTATGCACAGAGGCTACCTCATTTGCCTACGGTCCACATTAACTATGCTGCAGAATCTATTTTAGTATACTCTAAGGGCTTCCATACCTAGCGTTTCAGCCTGATGTAAACTTGTCACTGTCACTGTTAGCACAACTTGATTGATTTTGCTTAAATATGTCACACTTATATTTAGCATATGGAATACATTTTGGCCCTCATAACTCTAAGGTTTTTCCAAAATCAAAGTATAGTAAATTCAAGTATTCAGAGCCGTGGTGGCCGAGTGGTTCGAGCTTTGCAACACAAGGATTGTAAGTTCGAATCCCGACTGTAACAAGGAGTTTTTATGAACTTAAATGCTTAAATTTAATCCAAGCAGGTTGACCAGATTGTACAATTGCACAAGCTTATTATTAAAGTACCCACCCCTATGAAAAGTCAACTTTCATATTAAAGAACAATACATACCATTTAGTAAAGACATGACTACGATTGTCATTTATCAGTTCAGTTCAGAGAAACTTCATAAGCAAGGAAACTACTGATGTCAGTTCATTACACTGTGCCCAGGAAATTAACTTAAGATAACAAGTGACAGTGCGCCTTCTATTGTCTTATGATGCTGTCATTTGAATTATACTGAAATAACTGGGGCGACCGGGAATGCTCGGCTATTGTTTATATTTTTTATTATTATAAAAATGAGGTTACAGAACTCATTATGAAACGAGGCGTTTTACTCACTTCACTTTTTAAACATAGAACATTTTATTTATGATAACAAAATAATGGATTTGAACCTCGAAAGGTACAAATCAAGCGTTTTAAAAAATATTTGGCCAAATGATGCAGTACATGTCGGTGGGTATAATCGAAACTTTTGACAAATTATAGTTACCGTTACTCAAGTTGATCAATATTGTTTCGGGATTGTTAGTTTAGTGTCGTTTCCGTGTTCTGATCGCGCCTTTGGCCATGATTTAATTGCAAATATTTGCTATATTAATCTAGCATTTACAGTCTAAGTTGACGTGACTTCCTTTTACTACATAGTTGCGATGCAAGGTAAAGAAGGCGGATTCTAATTTTGTTTTGTAATACTAAGTTTAAATAAACGTTTGTGCAGATTGTAAGTCTAGAGATAACTAGCGCTTTACTATATCTATCTACTCTACTAGCCTACGCTGTGAGGGAGTCGGTGTGATGATGTGTATGTGTGAATATAAGTACAGTCACGCCATGGGGCCTTGTTGAAAGCACTGAGAAGTGCATAGGGTCGCGATGAACTACATCCAACTTTGTTACTAAATCTTGCAGTAACGGCTGAACGGAATTGAATGACATTCTGGTACAGAGATAGCTGGATTAATACATATGTTTTGTTTTGTATGGAAAATAATCTACGCATTAAATAATATTTTACACAAATAGTTAACAATAAATGTGTAGTGTCTGAGAGAGGTTACGTAAACGTCTTTTTTTTTCGATAAAAGTGGGTGTTGTTATATATATTAGTTATAATAATAATACCTTGGGATAGTTCCACATAGATTCATATAGGCCCAAATTAAGCAAAGCTTGTTTTATGGTATATAGATAACGATATATACTTATATATGTAGATAGATAGATATTTAAATACATGCATAGGCCATCCAAGACTTTATTTTAAAACAGATTAAATACTCGTGTTCACACAAATATCTGCCCTCAGCGGGAATCGAACCCACGACTTAAAGTTTCGCAGTCAGGAGCTCTAACCACTAGACCAAGCGACCGTGAAATTATAAGCATTTATCGTACTTATGTTCGAATTAATTCTTGACAGCACTTTAATATTTGAGTTTAAATACCAATTCCTAGTTACATTTCTTTACGAAGTGTGTTTCACAAGTCCGGGAATAGTATAGGAAGTCGTTGGCAGTTCCGTCCTCTTGTTTCGCAGGAAGTTCCTTGCAACTTGGTCTGCGATGAAAGAAATACTTTTATTAGAATTTATTATTACTTTTATTATAGAAAAGCTTTTATTTGGCTCCTTATTGCTAATAAGGAGCCAAATAAAAGCTGGGAAGCTTTTGATTTGTTTTGCGCTTTCACAAAAGGGTTTTTCTCTCTCTCCTTATTTTTGGTCAGATGAAAGCAGTCTTTCGTATGAGCGACATAGTGTATTATGTTAAGCTATGACAAAAAAGAGCTTTTAGTTTTGTAAATATACATTTTGTATGTTTATGTAATGCTTGTTCACAATATATAGCAAAGTGGTATAAAATTGTCTGAATATGGTGTTTCCTTTGAATTGTTTTTATTTATGAATAATATCTACAGTAACGGCATAATACGGTAGATTATAATAATATCATAATAGTACTTACGACTCACTTAAGATATAAGGCCAGCAGTGAGATATACCAGGATAACAGTGAAAGTAAGTAAGTGCCGAAATTCTGATCTGAAATCGTATCATTATACCGGTGCATAATTAAAATCTATATGCTGTGTTAATACAGGCCGGTTGATGTAAAAAAAAAATTTTCGTATTTTGAATATCACTCAAATTCACCAAACTACACAATAAATTACAATGTACAGTACAGTGTACGACCAAATATTCGTTTAAATTGAGAACAGTCTGTAACAGACAAAGCACGAATTTCGAGGGCTTAGTTGGAAACTAAAGCGTGATTTAATTTTAAAGCCAGGATTCCCCGCCGGCATTTAGGAAGAGCCTCTTAATAAATCTGCTACTTACCCGACGTCCGGAGTTCGATTCCCGACGGGACGCTACGTATTAACTAGTTAGACCTTTCACTGACCAGCGGAAGTTGCGCTAACTTTGTAATTGCCAAGAATTTATTACTGATATCTTGAGAGTTCTCATTTAATAAGAGGGGTGGCTGGTTCCTGTACTATGTTAATACTGGAATAGTTGTTTGGTTTACCGTTTTAAGTGATCAAGCTTAGCTATTTGAACGCATATATATTTCTTTAATTTAGTTTAAAATCTTGCACGTTTGATGCACCTTTTTTACAAGGGGGAACCTATTATTCGGTACCCAACTATCCTAGGGGGGTAGACGGATTATGTGAGAATTTTTCTCACTTAAACTGCCTTAATGGATCTCTGTGGGTACAGGGTTCTCATACGTAGTCGTACTGTCCTTAGGGCAGTTGATGCCTACCCAATGTCCATGCTTTTCGGTAAACTTTCTGTTCTTCTTCCTTGAGTGGAAAAATCTGCAGAAGAAACTCTTTAGGGATGCTTTTCTTACTATTGTAAAATTTTGTTTGTGCTATAAATCCTTTTTTTAGTACCAATGTTCTTTTACTAGCCGTATTTATTTTAAACTAGCTGTCCCGCCCAGCTTTGCTCGGGTGAAAAAGTTAAATTGCCCGTAACACGATCGCAGCGCCACCTATCGGGTCCAATTGTAAATCTAAACCATTCTCGAATCCACCTTAAGACACACAGAACGGGATAGCTTCGCACGGGTGAAAAAGTTAAAATTCCTAAAACTCGATCGCAGCGCCACCTTTAGGGTCCAATTTAATATAGCCTATGTTACTCGGGGATAATGTAGCTTTCCAAAGGTGAAAGAATTTTTGAAATCGGTCCAGTAGTTTCGGAGCCTATTCATTACAAACAAACAAACAAACAAACAAATCTTTCCTCTTTATAATATTAGTATAGATGACGCCACCTCATCTCGTATCGCAATGTAAAGTATAAGTTTCAATAAAGACGTCTCAGTTGGTGAAAAGGCCTGCTTCATCAAGGGTTTGCTGACTGTATTGTCACTTTTATTTAATTTAGCACAGGTGTTATTTCATAAATTGTCCATACACATTTTGAAACCAAAATCAATTTGCATCCGGAGCAAAATAATCGGAAATTACTGAAAAGCGATTAGTAAAGACAGTCACGTCTGGGCCACGGGTCGTCAAAGCGAACTAATCCAAACTATGATTAATTGAATTTGCGAGTGGCCCGTGCAATGCCAACCGTGGGGAACTAAATCTGTTACTTCAGACGTCTGCGATACACTTGCCTACGTATAGCGGAATCTTGAACTTCAGCTAAACTTCCACCTTGACTGGCGACTGGCCGACAGGTAACTGAATGTTGATGCTCTGGAAATAGCTGAGGTATATTGGGATATTTTACATAAGTATATATTCAAATGTATCTGTTGTTATATAGCCTATATGTCACTAGCTGTCTCAATCGCGTAATATATAAATCCATCGGTAGATATTATTCAGAATAAAAAATACCCTTTGTATTAACATACCTGCATTACCAGCTGTTAATAATCTATCTCCGTGCCACAAACTTTTGAATTCATATTATTAATCAGATTTGCTTCCATTGATCCGTAATAATCAGTGTCATTGTATGATGAAATGTATATTTTTGTAGACAGACCAATATAGATTTAAGCATATGCGTCAAGTTATTGAGAATCTTGACAGTAACGACTTTGAGAAACTATAAAGTCGCATCTAAACTGTTAACGCCGTTAACTGTGTAGAATCGGAATTACTAATTCCGATTCCGATTATCTTCGCCCTCCGCCACATGTTAGGAGTGACAAACATGACAGATGGCAAGTCCGTCGCCTTTACTTAAGTACAATACATCTATGAATTTCTTAACAACCATTATAAAGGATTCCTCATAATGTTTTCTTTCACAGAGTGGAGAGATAAAGCACTGTACAGGTTCAGAAGAAATTCATTGTTTCAGATCACCAAAGCTTGAACTTGCAATCTTGATTTTGCAGTCGACGAGTCAAACCACTCATCCACGTGTCATCGCTAGCGTATAAATAAATTCAGTGTAAGTAAATAATGTACTCAATAATTTAGTTTCATACTAAATTCATTAAGTGTTAATGGAAGCACAAATGCTATAAACAATACAAATATTCAAGGTATTTCAAGTTTACATGGAAAGCCCATTTAATCAAATTAATGAATGTGGCAATTCCAGGCACATTACATTGCCGGTCAGCACGTTTTAAACAGGGGTAGCAAGCACCGGTGCTTAAGTTTTTGATAGTTTGAGCGGCTTCTGTATTTACTGGTTAAGTTTAAGGGTCAGTTTGGGGAAGTTGGACGGACCTTGGGGAAAACAGTGAGTTAGTGTAGGAAAATGTGTTTCTTGTAGCTGTCGAGGTGATTGTAAGCCGTTGGCACTTGTTTTATGGATTGCTTCAAGGTATCACGACTTTTGCCGGTCTACAAAACTTGGGTCATGCAATGTAGGATCTAACTACGTGTGGTATTAATGCACATTAGAATCCAACATTATTTCCACCCAGTTAAAGTTCACTTTACTTCACTTTACTTATCAACCGGCCAATGCAAACTGCATTCTGAGAGCAGGCACGTTCCGACAATCCGTCATGCACCGTGCGGTGTCGCTCAGTTTGCGAACGAGCCGCGATAGGCGCTCGGTGCATTCTAAGCAAATGCACACAACGCTTTATTTCAGCACATACAAATTTTCAGCATTTGTATTTTACACTCGCTGAAGTAGCAGACGGTACTGCATTATTTTGCTTTACATGATCGCTCGACCGCCGACCAATACATTTATTTTTCATTAATTTGTTTATTTATAAACATATATATTAACGTAAAAAAAAATAGACAATTCTCGAATTACATATGGTATTTAAGTAAGAATATGTTTGTGGATTGTAAGTAAGCAACTGACCTTACAGGTGTACCTAATTCGGCAGTGCAGAACGAAGATGAACAATTATGAAGAAAGACGAAGAAAAATAATTTTATATATATATATGTACCTACATATCTATTCAAACGGCCGTCCGGTGTTGTCGTCTCCTGACTGCAAAGCTTGAGGTCGCTGGTTCAATTCTTGCTGAAGGCAGATATTTGTGTAATTATCAAGTCTTGGTTGCCTATGTACTGATGAATATATTTATTATAAGGAGATACAAATGTGGACTTTTACAACTAACCTTACTCCCTTCAAACACAATATGCATATACACGAGTAGCCTAATCAATGTATATATATATATATATACTAGCTTATGCCCGCGGCTTCGCCCGCGGGGAGTTGGAAAAAGTAGCTTTGGAAATTTTCCTGCTAGAATCGGTTTAGCCGCTATGCCGTGAAAGAGCATCATACATTATAATATAAGAACTTTGTATTTTTCAGGATTAAAAAAAAGTAGCCCATATTTCATATTCCTAGGTATAAGCTATCCCATTTTCAAATCGGTTCAGCCGTTTGGCCGTGAAAGAACCGCAAACATCCAAACTTACAAACTTTCACATTTATAATACATGTATTAGTAAGATGTAGTTGTGGACTACGAGCCTGTATAAATTCATATGAAATCTCCTTACACCATTTCTAACGTTGGCATGTGACTGGATATTATTTAAGGCCCCGATCACGCGCCAGTAACGCTGTAATGGCTGTTTGTTTAGGCCGTGTCCACGCCGGGCGTTCTAACAATATGTTTACACGGCCACGACATTAGCTGAAATCGGCATGCAGCATTGAATCCATAATTATGGCGTTTGTTAAGCAAATAGATATCATATTGAGGAACATTTTGTACCCGTTTTTCATTCACAATTGATGTCAATTTTATTTCAAAGTTCTCTCTAGACTTACATACCTCTTTCGCTTCGTTCACATTCATCAGTCTCTTTATACTAGTACATGTCCGTCGGTTTTGAGTACTCTTGACGTTCCCGTCCATGAGCCTCTGATCGATTTGCTCTACTTAGTTGGAACGTACTTTATCTATTGGCCAAAATCGGAGTGTGTGATTTGAGTATGAAGTTGTTGTTGTTGTAAGCCTGGTACATCCCACTGCTGGGCAAAGGATCTCCCCCCATGATTTCCAAGTGTTTCTGTCCAATGCTAGTGTTGGCCAGTCTACGGTTGTGATGTCCAGGTCTTATCGCCATATTCTTCGTAGTTAATGAAGAAGTTAAAAATATTTATTTTTATTTTATATTATTGTGACGTTAAATTTCTAGACTACTTGACCCTAAGAATTAGGTTTCCGTTGAAGTTTTCCCTGGAGAGTATAGCATGGTATTCTTCAAGAAGGGCGTGAAAAGATTCCTGCCTTTCATTGTCTTCACAAACGTATGCAGGTTTCCTCCCAATGTTTTCCTTTACCGTAGAGCTCGTGGTGTGACTGTCGGAATTCAAACTAGCAATCTTTGTGTCGCAGGCAACCAGTCAGCCATCACGGCTCTTTATTATATAATAAAATATAATATTTGAACGACAAACTCAAATATAAAGATTAGCATCTCCCCAAAATAATATCTTTATACGAATAAAATTATATCGTTGTATTTAATTGTCCAATAAAATATTATTTTAAATAAAGAATATTTTACCTTTGCAGTTCACTTAAGCGTAGTCACGTTTGTACAGTCGGCGACAAAAAGTCGAAATCTGGTTGAATAAAACGTGAAAGTGTAAGTCTGATTGTCTCATTCTTAGACTACAGACGTAATCCACATGAAAAACAGTTCTTTTGATGATTCTAAAAAAACTACGAATATGACATAACAAATCTATTTCAACCATAAATTTCGAGCGTAAATTTTTGTTATTATAAAATCATATATGTGTACTAGCATTGCGCCACGCATACACCCGCGGTAATTTAGATTTTATTGTTTTTTTTTATATAATGAGTTGTTGTGTTAATTTTTATCCAATTTCGTTCAACAGTTTTGGCGCGATTGAGTAACAAACATTGATCCTCACAAAATTATGAATATATAATAGTAGTAGGAAGTCTTCTTACCCTTATGGGAAGGCGTGAGGATTTATATATATTAGTAGGAAGTAGGAATGTAAAAAAGTAAAAGTGTAGTTTTGATTATTAAAAGCATTTTGGTCTCGACTGTACAATCAGTCACGACTGAGTCAGCGAATGACCCACGGTAACAAATTTAGTCGGTGGCCGCAAACGCTTGTTGTTTTAGGCCGTAAGCAAACAAGGTGCAGCGTGACCGGTGCTAATATTGTGTTTACTTTTGATATTTATTGTACAGTCGTCCACTCGACATATTCACGCCGGAATAATTAGCTCGTTATAAAACGCATGATGCTAACTTACGTCATGTAAAAAAATTTCATTGCGATTGTACTTTTGGCTGTGCTAGTAGAGATTACAGTAAAGTTTTAAGAACCAGTTTCGGACGAATATAGATTATTTCTATAATAGAGGTGACAAGGTGTGCAAATTACAATGTATACATACCTATAAGAAGATATATTAATACATCGCCTTCCATATCAAATCTAGTTCATAGATGAGCAGAACGGCTAAAAATAAATATTTATTATTATTTGTATACTTTCCGCCAGAGGTATATTAGGTGCCAACGTGACAGATGGCGAGTCCATCGCCGTTACTCAAGCACTACTATTACATACGCCTTTTGAATTTCTTCTCAGACGTAAACGATATATTTAATTTACTTATATAGATAGATATATGCTTAAATACATAATCCAAGAGGAAGGTACAAATACTCGTGTTCATCCCACAAATTCTTTCCCTCAGCGGGATTCGAACCCGCGACCCCAAGTTTCGCAGTCAGGAGCTTTAACCACTAGACCAGACGGCCGTCATATTACAGTTAATTTATTTTGTAAATCCGTCTACGTTAGATACTTGACTCAAGAGCAGAATGTGTGGTTGTTTGATATAGCTGAGGGAGGTATCGACTATGGGCGGCGAGTCGATTAAACAACCTAACGAGATTACGATGACCGCCGGCTAAGTGCCAGTTGGCTTACGGCTACCATAATATACTGGTCACACGTTAAGCATGTATAGTTCACGCCATAACACCTGACGACGATGAGATTTGGTGAGGTAGCATTTAGATACCATTGAAGATGTTCTAGAAGCCGATGAGTAGTTATTTTGTCGCGCTAAAACAGGGAGACGAATTGGAAAGATATAATTAATTATTAAAGCAAAATATTACAGCTTTTTCTCATTGGACAACACTGTAGTTCTTTGCAATTCAACGTAGCCATGTAATTTATGTTTCTGTTATGATTGTCGTCCTATATTAAATTTGTATTATTATTATCTATTATTTTATTATCCTATATTGAACAAAAGTCAAATATGCTACATAATTGCCCTCTGTATGTGAGCACCAGCTATGTAGCTAGAAGGGAGTTACAGTGCCGAGTGATAAAGGCCGCCACTCAATGTATATAAATAAAGGTCTACGCATGATTAGTGGTTGGTCGAGCTACCACTAATAACAATACTTGACTTCTCCTGTGCCTCAGAAAATTCAAAAAGCCGTTGGTCCCGATCGTAAAAATTGTTATGCGTTACAAACATAATCTGAGCCGTATAAAGTCTACGTCGTAGATAGGCTACGGCGTAGCCAATCTATTATAATTTGATTCTACGATATGAATTGTGTACACAGTACAAGATTTTCTTCCAACAACATTATGAAAATTAAATGGTAGAAAAATTTACTATATATTACATATATGTTTATCATCACGCCGAGTCCCTCACGGTGTAGGTGTCATATATTTTATAGCCATGTATTTCTTATTATATAGTAATTCATTGGTGAGTAAGCTGCTTGTTAGCTTTATTGCAATACAAAGATATATGTTAATGTTTCTGAATTATTCTAGAGTACCTCCATATATTTGCCATTCATCTCTCAAACAGGCAGATGTAATTAACTAAGGGTTTAATGACCCCTCCTAATTGGAGGCTAAGATTTGGAAGCCATTGTCTTACATATTCATAGAGGTACCTTGGAGGGCAGGTGCCTAATTTATTCACGGAACCAACGG
This sequence comes from Drepana falcataria, assembly GCA_945859725.1. NCBI lineage: Eukaryota > Metazoa > Arthropoda > Insecta > Lepidoptera > Drepanidae > Drepana > Drepana falcataria. The sequence continues at coordinate 8,294,961 of OX243926.1, forward strand.
ACATGCAAATTGCCTTTAGAATATCGGTCATGTTTGTGTCAGATTTGAGTGAAAATTATTGCGGATTGGCTTTACGGACAACCCTGGTTAGCATTCCGTGCTTTGAATTATTATTATAGAGGTGAGTTAGAATTGTACCTATAAATTATTGATACATAAATTAATGTTTGAGCAATGTTCTGGTTGGTATCTATCTCTGTTACAGCAATTTAAAATTTACAACGTAAGATTAACTCGAAATTCAAATTACTGTCCCATCTTATAATTTTAACTGTAAAAAATGTCTGCAATGCACGTGATATATACAAAACATACCGTATATTAAGAGCAATAGAGGTTTGAATAGACAGTTACATTGCATATTAGGAATCCTTTTCTTTTTTTGTCCGACAGTAGACTTCAATATCAATTAAGATTCTAATTGTAAAGTTAAAATCTCCGTAGCGATCATTGACAGGATATCATATGTCATAGCCTGCATTTGAATGTTTGAATTATTAATTTGGTACGTGCATCGGCTTTTAGACATGTCAAGACCCTATTTTGAGTTTCTTCCCTGTGTGTGGAAGTTTCGTTCGTAATTAGCGAGTAATAAAATATTCATTGCGTGAAGACATGTGAGAAAATCCACGTTACTCGAGACTTCTTAATTATATTGCTTTGTACTTCGCAGTAATCTAGAACGTGTATTATGTATATTATGAATAACAGTAATAAATAATAATATACTAATAAAATAGTAATACTAATTTATAAGTTATCGAGTGGGTACTCGACAACTTATAAATTAGTATCACCTCAGAGCGTGGTATCGCTATGATAGCAAAGTTGGCTATCTGATTTGCGCGTACATTTCTCTATACTAAATCTTTAAACGGAATCCTTCCCACACACCCACTCCGGCAAAGAGATATTTTAGGTTCTAACGTGACAGATGGCGAGTCCGTCGCGGTTACAAGCACGACTATACATACACCTTTGAATTTCTTCTCAAGCGTATACAGGTCTCCTCTCGATGTTTTCCTTTACCGTAAAGCTCGTGGTATGTATATGTATATATAATCACTGTACTTAAGTTCAGAAAAACCAATTGGTACAGTCGGGATTCAAACTTGCGATCTTTGTGTCGCAGGCTCGAACCACTCGGCCACCACGGCTATACTATCATATACTACGGCTATACATTTACATCGGTGAAAATCAAAATGTTGCGCAGATATTTAATCAATAAATACAATTGTGTCCCTTATATGACGCTAAGAAAATCCTAAGAGAATCTTCGAGGATCCCAATCTGCCCTGAAGGCGGTAAACATCTCTGATCAAACATGCTAATTGTACTGTTATCTTAGGTTAAGGAGATTTGGCTTCCAACAACAGGCTGCGCTTATCTACAAGGAGTTAGCTAAAGGGCCAACCCTAACAGCTGAGGGCTATGCGAGATTACTTATAAACCTTTTAAGGGTTAGCTTGAGAGATGTGGAGAAATTTGTCGTATACATTATTGGTTTGTAAAGAGTAATATTATTTTATTGACCTATCTGGTAAGATGTTAAATCTATCCATAGACAATATCAAGATGATTTAAGATTTAGAAAAAAAAATTGTTCAATTTCTGCTTACGTCTGAGAATTAATTCAAAATTATATTTTGGTATAGTCGTGTTTGATAAACGGCGTCAGACACCATCTTTACTTATACATAATGTTAAGCGAAACTTTGTGTTTTGAAATCCTACTAAGTCTGTGAGGATGTATGTAATCTCATATTTGCAATATCACCAGTACCAGATACTTAAGAGCCCCTGAACGGAATTGGATGAAATTTGTCACAGTGATAAATTATTACCTGGATTAACATATAGGATTGCCACTAGCCGCTGCCAAAACAGTCAAACTCTCCGAACACAGGTTGGCAACGTGCAAGTGAGCGTAAATAGGCTACGTTAACCACTTCTCATCAGGTAGGCCATATGCTTGTTTGCCACTCTTTTGGTAAGAAAAAATCAAATTTAACGTGGCCGAAATCGCGGGTCACATTTAGTATATTGCTGGTAAGTGTTATATGTATATCATCTCGCTATATATGGTGTGCATGAAGTTTTGACACATGTCTTGTCAGATTCAAGATAAAGCGTTACGCGGAAACAAACTTTGAGAAACACTATTGCATACCACTGTTCTTCGAGCGCTGATCATGTATCTTGAATTTAACCATCGCGTTCCATATAAGTATATTGAGAAGATGCCATCGCAATTTACATGTACATAGACATGTTATGAGTACGAATAGAAGCCGAATCAAATCAGCTCTAGTTCTCTGAAGTATCGGTTGCGAATTAACCTGCATGCCGGACCCGAGTGGCTCTTTGCTAAGCTCGCTTTGGATTGCTCTAACTCGACAAAGCGTGCCATTCTCTCGAAGCAATATAAAGTGTCTTGTGGGGAGAACTTTCGTAGTATCTCCTTGGAGAATGCAGACCTCAAAGAATGTACGTTTATATCAAACGGCCGCCTGGTCTAGTAGTTCTGACAACTGCTCTCTCTGATCCTGGCTGCGAAACTTTAGGTCGCGGGAGCTATTCCCGCTTTTGGCAAAAATATGTGTGATGAACTCGTACCCTACTTTAGTCTTGGATGTCTCATGTATCTGTCTATGTAAGTATGTCTATCGTTGTCTAGTTCCCATATAAGCTTTGCTTAATTTGGGACTAGGTCAATTTGTGTGGAATTGTCCCAGGTATTTATTATTATTATTATTATAATATAACCCTTCGTTAGAACTTACTGCTAGCGTAAATGGGACTGGAATTACAAACCATAGAAACAACGATTAATATTCGTTTTATTGGGAATCTGCCTTTTTGCGGAAAACTTCAGTGCAGCTTTATAGTATATGGTTACTATGTACGTGTTACTATATGCAAGATTAAAATTTAAAAAGATTTTAATGTTCAATTATATAATCATACATGATGATGATGATGATACAGAGAGCAGAGCGCCAGTTCTCTATACACTTAAATTTTTCATCGCTTTCGCTTCGTCCTCATTCATCAGTCTCTTCATACACGCTACCCGGTTTTGAGTGTACACATTTTTATAATATAAACATTAGCACAATATTATAATACATCCAAATAAAACGTTGATAATTATCAAAGCTATTTATGATGAAATTAATCAATTGTGCCCGGAACCGCTAAACATTCATTGGCACAAACGATTCTATTGCAAACCACTTGAAACTTTTCCTTTGACGTAGCTTTGCTTTCTGTATCAAAACAATCGTTCGGTAATAAAGTTTCAGCCTTTCAAACTTCGCTCGCTTGTTCAGCCAGTCGGGTGCGTTCACAATAAACTGCACTGAATTTAACTTTCGAACAAGTTAAGTGACTGTTTCCATTTGTCAGTTCTATACACATATAATTTTAAATTAACTAATGTTCGTTCTGAAACGTGATTAAAGAAAATTAAAAACAGTACTCTTAAAGTTGAATAGGAATGAAAATGATTATTAAATACAAAGGAATGCTGGCTGGTTATAAAGCTCGTTTTGGTTTAGATGCTGGCTGGTGACGTAAATAACAGTGGCAGTAGTTAAACTCTTTCATCCCGAAAATACTAGAGGCGTAGTTCTGTATGCTTTGGACTAATTTCTGAGAGTCTAGTCCTTAATCCTTAAATAGTTTCATGCAGAATAAAAACTATTTATATTGTTCTAGTTTTATAAATTAAAAAAAAAAGAATAAACCGATCTAAGTTCCAACACTGAAAGCGCATTCGTAATTCAAATCATCACGCCGAGTCCCTAACGGGGTAGGCAGAGAGTATAGAGCGCCAGTTCTCTCTAGACTAACATACCTCTTTCGTAATTCAATACTCTATTTTCTCAATATAGCGCACATCATAGATTCAACTCGATTCTAAGGGCCGCAATTAATTCCTGATTGATTCACAAAGCTAGTTGGAATTCCCCCTCACTCCCACCTCCACATAAGGTACAGACAAAGATACGAAGTTCTCGTCAGCCAACGCTTGTTGTACAAAATTTATATCAAACTTTGCTTGCAAAGATAGCGGGCTTGATACCGCGAATCTCTGCTCTGATTATTAAATACAATAAAAAGTATTGGAATAAAAAAAAATCAGATGGCAAGCGCTCTCGTAATGTCACATAAGACTCCTACATACTTACATATACATATCATCCCGCCGAGTCTCTGACGGATTAAGCAGAAAGAGTAAAGCCAGTTCTCTCTAGAATTCTACGACGCACCTCTTTCGCTTCGTCCACCTTCATTAGTAAGATTTGAGGTTATTCATATCAATTGTGACTTACAACACACTTAAGTGCAATATTATTTTCAGTAAATAGCAGACGTCAATTCACATAGAGGTAATATAGCTGATCTGTTTTATTAATTTAAAATTCGAAACAATTTTTTTGAACTTTGAAATTACTTTCTCAGTCGTGTGTCAAGTTTATATGATTTTTTAATTTTGTAATATTTTTAAAATTAGACAAGATCATTCAATCATATTAATAATTTTAACAGACCTGGAGAACTTAATAATACATTGATATAATTGGATACATTTAAAATAACACAGAAGTGAATTCGTTGTAGTGCGCCTGCACCTTAAATGTGACGTAACGCCGCCTCACCTGCTAAGATATTCCGAGACGTAGGAATATTCGCGGCCGACGCTCCATTATGTAGCAGCCTCCCTTTTTGTGCACTACCCCTGTATTGTTCAGGTAATTATTTTGGAATACTTACTTCATAATAGATGGAGTGGTGTGTGAAGGCAAATTTAGATAGTTCACAGTTTAGTTTAGGTAAGGTAAGGTTTTTAGATAATACGAAAAATATAAAGAGAACACGGATTTCCAAGCATTAATACTAGACTCTTAGAATAAATATTCATTGCTTGGTTAGTACTAGTTTTACCTCGAAGCTACATCCGCATTCGATTTGAATTATACACACACGCATCTCATTAGGCAGAGAGAGTAAGGCGTCAATTCTCTCTAGACTAGACCTTCGCTTCATCTACATTTATACGTCTCCTTTATAGGACATGTGATTCAATTGGTCATGTTTGATGTTTAATCGATTTGCTTTTGGTGGCTGTAACGTGGTCTTACTTTGTCGCTTATAAATATATATATATATATATCAGTATAAATTTACCAAAATCTAACTATAATATTCGGTACATTAATAATTAAGTAGTAAAATCAGGCGCAGTATTAATATGATCACGGCTTATTACATCAGCCTGGTTTAACCCCAGTAACTTTTCAGCCTTTTCGAGCAGTTTACGAATATTTTATTAACGTAAGCGCGTTAAAATTAACTTTGTTACCTCACGAGGGCGCGCAAGCCTTTTAGCAACGTTCAATTTTAATTTCCCAACGAGTGATGATGTTCTATCAAGCGTTGGGAAACGTATTGTTATATTTATCTTCTTTATTTAAAAAAATGGAATGGGGGTAGAAGGAGGTTACTTTACTACTACTACACGTAAATCACGCGGGTATGTATGAAGAGACTGATGAATGTGGATGAAGCGAAAGTCTGGAAAGGCTGTGGATGAAGGGAGTCTGAAAAGGACTGGCATATACACACTATTATCTTTGTCTACCCCGTAGAGCAATCAGTATGATAATATAGATAGATATAGAATTATAAAGGAAAATAACATAAATAACATCCGGGACTAAGACATACATTGTACCTATTCATCAACGACTATATGTAAGCAGCGGGATCGAACCTGCAACCCTTATCTTTTCACTGATGATACCTTTACGTCACCAAAAACAAGCATTTAATTAACCTCTTCATTTCAACAGAAATCCCGTGATTTTTAAACGCGTATTTAACTACAAACTGCAAATCTCATTTAAATTGTCCCGAGCAATTTATTAGGTTTCCCAGACACATTAACAAAACCCGGGATGAAAGAACGAAAAAACACCCAAATCCCGGTCGCAACTAAGCCCACGGGCTATCTAATAACATTTATTACGGCCCTCACTCCCTAGTGTCCACTTTGGGCTCCTGATAAACTGGTGCCATTTTTGCCGCCATATTTATTTATAGGTGTCGGTTTGGCGATAATGGCGATACGCGGATCGTTCATTAAGTGGAGAGCTACCAATCGGAACTAACGGGCCGTGACGTAGATAGCCAGTACATATGTTTATAGTAACTATTTGTGCCTGACAACTACACACGCACCAGGAATCACAGGCTCTTTTCCATATCGGCTTGTCGTACTAAGTCGCGATCATACTCTCCCGTCCCTCGCACTCTCTCTGCGTCCAATGATCTCTTGGAGTCCAACTTTGAGATTTGTTTGCGGATGGATGGCAGACTATTATGTCGGCATGTCTGGAGTATTGGGAGGCGATTGTATGAATGTTGTTTAATATATTTTCTTTTTTGTTGTGTATATGCTGAGTGTATAATTCTACATATTGTGTACTGTATATATCGTGTACTGCATTTAGAGTAGATTGACGAAACAGATATACAAAGCAAAAGTGTGTGTAAGAAGAGACAGAGGAAGGCCACGTTCCAACTACCTGGATCAAATAGATCGGACTCTCAAGGACGGGAACGTTCTCGAAACCGACGAGCATGTATGAAGAGACTGATGAATGTGGACGAAGCGAAAGAGGTATGTAAGTCTAGAGAGAACTGGCGCTCTATACTCTCTGCCTACCCCGCTAGGGCCTTGGCGTGATGTTATGTATGTATGTATGCATTTAGAGTAATTGGCTACTGGCTGTTCTAATGTGTATTTCAAATAATTAATAAAAATAAATAAAAATGTTTGACATACGCACTTGTGCAGGAATAAAAAATATGAAGCCTTTTCATACTAAGAGCCGCAATTCGCCGAATGCTAAGCTAAGGTAAATACGTTGACGAAGCCCTATAAATCATATCGATGGGAACGCACAAGTGTTACGATTTATGCCATTGTTTACACTTGCAACTTTGTGCGAACACCGGCCTACTAATGACTCAGATCACGAACATTAATCGCCTCTATTTATTTGTGCACATGTGAAAATATACTTACGTGATGTTTGTTTTGAATTGGATTTGTTATTGGATACTATCAACAGTTTTGATCGACAAGCGAGTGGTGCGTGTTGCCGTTTAAAGCACATTTACGGCAACAAAGATAATTTGGTAATCTAAGGTAAAGGAAAAATAATTAGCCACATCTGAAAGAACCTCGTTCATACATTATTTAATGCAATATTATTAAAGTTATCTAAATATGAACAATGCGATAGGTAGGTAACTAAGGAGGATGTTTGTTTGAAGTGGACAGCAAAATCCCGGGTATAAATCGCGACGAGCCCGGGGAAGGAGCCAGGAATGTGCCCGGGGGACCACACACAAATCATTTGCTCTTGAGACTTGCTACCGGCTGGATAAACTTTGCGCAAAACGAATGAAATGCACGGTTCCCAGCCTTTGCTATGAAAATTTCCCCTTGATATTCTCCGTGACGTAAACTGTAAAACTCGTCGTAGTGGTAAATGTCAGAGCCTTAGTTGCCGAGTCAAGTTCGAGTCCCGACTGTAACAATGCATTTTCTGAACTGAAGTACAGTGATTTAAGACAAGCTATAGGTTGAAAGAAAAAATTCAAAAACATATTTATAATCGCGCTTGACGAACGCGATGGACTCGTCATGTCACGTTGACGCACATTCTAACTACTATGCCTGGGACCCCTGTGAGAAGGCAAGAATACGTACTATTACTATAAATATTAATGTTTTTGAGGACGTTCGTTCCTTTTCACGCAAACACTACTGAATGTTATTAAGGACAGTGATAGATATTACCTGGAGTAACACATGTCTTATTAAAAAAAAATACCTACGAATGAAAGTAATCGCGGGACCCAGCGGTGATATCCATTGGTACAGATCACAGATTAAACAGAATTTTGAATATGTAGACGACTAATAAAGCTTCTCGGCTTGTAAAGCTTGTGCTATAACGACCCAATCCTCAGTGCCACTAACCAGGTGTACCTCCAGGGCCTCAAAGGGCCATCCATTGTGTTCCCGCGCCGCACATTATCCCTCCCCCGTCCTTGTCGCTTTGATTTGTGGAACTACACACAGATCAATCGCCCGAGGTCGTTTTCTATAGGCCCTTTCGGAAATAATCATTGTATTTAAGTCGTGAATAAAGAATTGGTTAGTTTGATATATATATAAAGATGTCTCATATATCAAACAGAGCGAGCGAAATAATGAAATAAATCTCCCAAACATTCGAAAGATTCTGCTGACGTAGTGTTCATATAATAGATTTGTATTTTTTGTACATGTATTGTTATATATGTTTGTATATAATATAATTAGTACATTATAAGAAATACTAGTAATATTACAAAAAATGTGAATCTTTGTCAGTATGTTTTCTTACTCAATCACACCAGAACGCTTAAACTGAATTGGGTGAAATCTGACAAGTATTTATATTATTACCTGAATTAACACATAAGATATGTTTAAGCGAAGGAAGTACATTTTTACGCGGGTCTGCAATAGATTAATAATAAGGAACAGATAATGTAAAATAAAATGTACCATATGTCATTTAAGTCATATGTCATTTAAACTTCGAATATAACTTTCACACTGATGTCTAAAACTCTTTCAATTAATAACCGTGACAGCGGCTGTTGTGAAGCCGGTTCATAATTAATGATAATATCCGGCAGATGCGGATTTTTCATCAAGCGTGGAAAAAACGTTGGTTGGCAGAAAAATAATCACAAAAGTCATTTATGATGCTGGCTAGTCCGGACTCGGCTCGTGAAATAGGATTAAGGCCTTTATTTTTAATTGCTGTTTTATGGAAATGATACCTGGGCTTTTGTCTCTAAATATGTTTATTTATAAGACACATAGATGTAAACAATGGTAAAGGGTATACAGATGAAATGGAACAATTTGAAGACCTATAAATTATTATATACTACGTAAATGAATAGATACCAAAATAATTTTAAAAGGGTGTGTATAATAATTTTAGAATGTTCACGGGATATCTGGCACACTACTATCTCTGCTGCGTAAAGGACGGCGTGATGTTATTATGTTTCTACATATATGATGTAAAAAACATCACAATTATACAATATTGACCTATATGAACATGCTTTTTAATCTTTGCCGCCGAACGTGATCAACTGTGATGATATTATAAGTTGTCTTATTGATACTATTCAAGCAATAGACAATTTTACTGCGGGTAACATTATTAACCAAACTTTGACAATACCAAAGCCAGACACTTTGAGGTGCTAAGAAAATAATAATAAACAATAAATTTGACTTTTTTTTTGTATTGTCTCTCGTAGCGTGAGTTCCGGAAACTTCTGCTACTTAACCGGTCAATGGCGAGACCTAGGCCTCCAGCCCAATAAATTAGACCTGTGGATTTTAGTTTTATATGAATGAAGCTACTGACGTTGATGTCTTTGGTTTATTCCATAATAAAAAGGCATTTGAAGTCGTGTCCGATGTCGCGTGACATCGGCTTCTGTGCCAGACCGGAAATACAACCTTTAAAAAAAAGAATGCTCCCAACCGGAAGCGTCGGCAGGAAGACTCCGACGACAGCGCGGCGTTGCCGCCCAACCGAATTAAAAATTAAACCAGTATCCGTTTCCGGATACCATAACGATTGCTCTGCTTGCTTTACATTTTTAACCTTTATAAAAACTAGGTAGGTTTCCGAAGCTATTGATAATTTCATACGAAAAAATACTGTTCGTCTTTTCACGGAGACAAAGTCATAGAAAGTTTAATGTTTCCAATGCATGTATCTTGTTGACATGTGACAGGACTCAACTCGTACATTGTCACTGTATAACATAATCGATATCGCGGATAGAACGCTTATCACAATCTGAATAGCTTATTCAAAATCAATTTATAAGGCAGATTTTGTAGCTGTTGATAACAGTGCCCGATATATGAACTTATATAGATATTTTATATTAAATACTAAAATAACTTCGATAGACCGAATATACTGTAAGAAAGTAACTGTACGCTTATTGCGTGTAGTGTGTATTATAATGATATTATAAATATAATTATAAGCCGTGTTGGCCGAGTGGTTCGAGTAGTTGCCTGCTACACAAAGATCGCAAGTTCGAATCCCGACTGTACAAATGAGGTTTTCTGAACTTAATTACATTGATTAGTCACACCATGAGCTTTACGGCGAAGGAAAGCATCGAGAGAAAACGGCGTATTGATAGATATATATGAATAGTCGTGCTTGATTAACGGCGATCGACTCGCTTTCAGTCACGTGGGCACCTAAAATATATCTTTGGCGGAAAGTGGGTGTGTGGGTACAGCTGTGCTTACTCCTTCGGGGACTATTCTAGTAGGGCGTGAGGATACTCTCTGCCTACTCCGATAGGAGTCGGCGTGATGATATGTATGTGTGCTTAGCAGCACATACTCGTGTTCATCACACAAAATATGCCCTCAGCGGAAATAGAACCCGCGACCACAAGTTTCGCAGTCAGGATCCACCACCACCAGACCAGGCGGCCGCTTATAATATCTACTATTAAGTAGAAGTAGTAGTGAGGTAGACGGTAGAGTACTTATACTTATAAATGTGTAGGTTTGCAGGGATCCAGAACGGCTGAATGGAATTGAATGATATTTGAATGATTATTTATATTACAGATAATAAAACCGTGAATGCTAAGGCTCCATCATTTATAATTATAGTATAGATAATATATAAAATTAACGGGGGTGAAACCGCGGGGCACTTCAAGTATTTTATAAACCTTGATTATTTTCTTATAGCTATGTAGGCCAGATACAAATTTTCGAATATAACGGCTTCAGATATAACCAGAATAAAACTTATCTTAGTTACTTACGTATAGATAAATTCTACTAAAATTAAATCAAATTCGGTGAGCAAATAGCCGAGCGGAAAATTACTGAAAGTTTTCGCTACAGACATTGCCTTTATTGATCGTAGCACAAATCACGATTTCAGCAACTTCTCACACTTATCTCCATAGCAACCAAATATATAACTTAGTAAATACATAGCTCTCTACCAGTGCGTGTAATCATATAGAAACTTATTTGGGCTGAAAGCATACCTTGTATGTAAGCGTGAGGTAGCAATGTGTGTGTCTTTGGTATACATACCTTATGTAGCCTCGTAGTTGGAAAACTGAAGAAATGTCTCACTCTAGTACTTTGGAGAGAGAATCTTTGTGGGCGTGTCGCAAGGAAGGCGTGGCATTAGACGGACACTCCTTGAAATCCTCTTTTTTATCTCATTTCGTATTTAGGTACACGACGTCCAGTATAATAAGATCTTTCACAGATTGGCCACTAACGTTATTAGGTACCACACGCCAAGCAGTAGCGGGCAGTGAGGAAGGTCACTATTAACTGGTTGTGTTTATGTAAGGGAGAAACAAAGCTCCAAACAACTTTAGTCGTTATCGCGTTTATAAACTTCTCGAGACAATTCTGTTTTATGGGGTGTTTTGCTTGAGATAAATTTTTATTTCTTTTGTCTAGAACCATTTTGTTTGTTTCCCGGATTTATGATGTTCGTCAAATATTTCAGTAAACAATGGGCAACCAAATACGAAATGTACCCTTACTATCATAGCGACACGGCATTGTTGTAGGGTATGTGTTCCTGCGGTAAGGTATCTAGAAGTCCGCATGAAATGTACTGTTGTACTAGTGAATTAAGAAGCCTTTTGTATCTTTTTCATATGCTTCTAGTACAACTACTCCACCAAATATAAATAAATGAAAACCTTCACACAACAATTTCGAACAATTCCACACAAATTGACATAGCCCCAAATTAAGTAAAGCTTGTGTTATGGTAACTAAACGAGATGATATATTTACTTATATATATCTTATGCATAAGTCATCCAAATCTAAGGTACAAGTCAAATACTCGTGTTTATCACACAAATATCTGCTGCCAGCGGGAATCGAACAAGTTGGCTCGCGATCTCAGTCCTGGGACAGGAGGACGGCCGTCTGGTCTAGTGGTTAGGTCCAGGGTTAGCTCGGGCATTGCTACTGACTATATACAGGTGAAGAAATCAGCGTACCTTCAGACTACTGCTATAAAAACTAGCTTTCGCCCGTGGCTTCTTGCTGTATTTTTCTACCTAAAATTATTTTATTGGGTATAGTATCTTATGTTATAGTTTTTACTTATAATTACTGTATATTTTTTCCTAGCTGTTTATTTTTTCTCAAACATTATTTTTTAAGCCATTATCTAAGCAATCTATACTCAAATGGACTTATTTCATTTCGTTGTTTAACATTTATAGATGAAGATTTGTTATTATCATATAGTTACATTTATGTTTTTATTTACATGTATTACTTGCTGTAACTCTTCCTGCAATAAATAAATAAATAAATGTCCTTTTTCGACCAACAAAATTATTTAATTACGATAAACCCGGCTAGGAAGGCTATAGACTGTATTCCATCACGATACCCAAGGAACGGAGCAGTATATGAACACCACGCGGGTGAAACCGCGGCGTACATATTGTAAATAAAGAAATACCCTTACTGAACTTACTGAACTTAAGTGATTACAGTGATTAGTCACACCACGAGCCTTACGGTGAAGGAAAACATCGAGAGGAAACCTGCATACGTCTGAGAAGAAATTCAAAGGCGTATGTATAGTCGTGCTTGAGTAACGGCGATGGACTCGCCTTCTGTCACGTTGGCACCTAATTTACCTCTGGCGGAAAGTGGATGTGTGGGTAGTAACTATACACCTCTGCCTACCCCTTCGGGAACCCTTGTGGGAAGGCGTGAGGATATTGTAAAAAATACCCAATTCACTTGATATTGGGCGAACGAAGATAGATATGTTACATAAATAGAGAGCGAACATTATTAGAAATAATAAAGGCGAGCTTACCCGTAAAGTGATGGATTGGGTGGCGATAGGTTTTCGGACGTGCAATTTATCACGCTATACTTCTCATAAACACTAATTCTTGCAATCCCATTCAGGATAATAAAATAGGAAGAAAAATATCTTCACGCCTTCCTACTAAGAAGGAATTAAGGGAAGGCGTAGGCAAGATGATATAACACCGTCTGTACGATGAAAATGCATTTACAGTCTGTCTCTGAGTCACGAAAGTACCTACTTCCATACGTACATACCATAGGCAGCGAGAATAAAACACTAGTTCTCTAAGTGCCCCTGGTGTTGCAAGCGTCCATAGGCGGCGGTAACTGCTTACCATCAGGCGAACCGCAAGCTTGTTTGCCACCCTTGTGGTATAAAAAAAAGGGCCTACTTACATCTATTTATAACATACATTTGACCTGAGCTCAATTTTATAAACCTTGTATGAATACGTTGCTGTTTCTATTTTATTTTAATCATAAATTAATGTCCTAATTATTTAATCTGCATTATTTGCTGCATTATTTTATCGGTATTTAATTAGGTGCCTACTTCTCAGTGATTCATTTATAAAAGTACACGACACATGAGCTTTAAAGTAAAAAAAATTGCCAAATTGTTTTTATTGGAACCGTTTTAACGAAAACCCATCAAACGTCACCGCTAATCTACCTTAAAATTCAATTACATTGCCGTGACATTACAACAAATTATCAATGTCACGTGCCACGGTGTGAACTCAACCCTACATAATTTTACGTGGTGTGTGTGCGCACACAGCGGGTGTAATTGTGTGTGTTATCTCAAAGATTCCACTTCATTTCCCGCGACCCGTCAGTGACGTCACAAATACTCGTGTAACGATGTTGTGGGTAATTTACATGTGTCTACATGCATGTATACATTGTGATGTAAAACGGTCTGTACATGTTTTAGGTTTGTCAAATGTCATACTTGTCATACATCCCAGTAGGGTTGGCAATGCTATAATATGCGCATATGAGTTGACAAACTATCTCGCAACAGACCGGCACTACTAGAAAACTAGACTAAATAGTCTTAAATAAATTTAACTAAACTTAAATAGTGACCAGTTTTTGGCAAAACATTACATAATGGAAACTCATCAACAAATGGAAATAAATGGAATGGTCGTTTAAGGTTGTCTCTAATGGGTATTACATCAAGTTCTTCAGGAAGGGCGTTCAAATAATATAACAGGATCACATCGTGATATCCTGAGTTTTGAAAGGTTATATGCTTGTATACGCCTAGCAGTAACCGTTTATCATTATAACCGCAAGCTTGTTTGGAATCTAGGTGATAAGTAAAAAAAAAGTGCAGTAAAATCTTAGCTCACGTTATTTTCAGCAGAGAGTATGGAGCGAAACTTTATTTTTACCTACTTCGCTCCCAACATTCCATAAACAAGCGGGGAAACGAGGAAAACATGAGAAAAGAACACAATAGCCGAGGCTCCTCGGCGTGTAATGAAGCCGTATCTTTAATAGTCGCGATAAGGCTGCTAAATGTTTGCGCACACGCTAAATAATAAGCGAGTCGATCATTTGCGAGGGGTCTCGGTAGAAAAACGACTCGTCGCGGCCTTTTATGGCAATCGCTTATCGATAAGCGAGACGTACTCAATGTGGTATTGAATACGCGTGTTTCGAGGCACGCCTTTTGTTAGTGATTGATTATGGTGTTTGGATGTTTGTTTATAGCAAGTAGTTATTGACATACATACATATCATCACGCCAAGTCCCTAATGGGGTAGGCAGAGAGTATAGAGCGCCAGTTCTCTCAAGACTTGCATACCTCTTTCGCTTCGTCCACATTCATCAGTCTTTTCATACATGCTCGTCGGTTTCGAGTACTCTTTGACATTTATTGTTAGTTATTGACATACAATAAAATTAATATGTTCACGCACTTTTAATCTATAACTATTACCAGTAGGGATTTCAAAAGGGATTCTAACCGAACCTGCTGAAACCTGCAGGTATAGGTGTAATAAGATCCCATTTTCACCGAAAATACATACCAAAAAATCTCTGGGAGTGTCTTTAGATGTCCATTAGCAATATGGCTTATTCCAATGGTAATTTATTGGAGAGATTACCTCCATGTATGACCGTGTATGTACATACATATGTATGTGGGAGTGATTGACCATGTTAATGAGTGGGCCTCCTTATTATTGAATGGTAACCTTTATTTCTTTTTGTAATCTTGTCAATTTTATCTGTGGGTGGTTCCATTTTAACCAGTCAGCGGAGAAGCCCTTGACAACAGTCTGTATTGATACAGATATAGAAAGACGAAAAGGACGTATCATTAATTCGTGTAATTAATGCATCCTATATGCAGGATGCATTAATTACACGAATTAATTAAGATAAACGCAAAGCATAATTTCAGGTTTAGATCCCTTTTATCCATATTAGGGTACCTTCTTATAATAATATTATCGCAAAATACATATCGGTAGTTACTCCACACAAATTGATCTTCCCAGTCTAAGATGAGTTAATATAATGGATTCACATACTTAACTAGTTTGTGAAAATTTGTCGAAGATTTACGTAAACGGATATTTTTTTACATACGGAATACCTAAGAACATACGGCATTCAAATTACATTAAAATGTTTGCCGACGCATTATCACCTTTATTCAAATGATTAATCCAATGCTAATTAGTTGCATGCCACTATAAATACTACTGGAAAATTGACTTCTAATACACACCAAAAATGTATTCTCTTTACATATTCGTCGCCTTCAGTGCGGTAAGTTTTTGTTAGATTATTTAATCAATTAATTAATGTTACGGATCTTTTACAACCAAATTCCTTTTTACTTCTCGCCGAGAAACGTCCATCAGAGCCCAAAATTAGATTAATAGACTTAAAACAGCGTCGGAATTAATAATGATACATTTGTTTATTCCGTTCAAGCTTTGCTATGAAGTTACTGCAGTGAAGCTCACTATCGAACAAGGGACTTTACATGGAGAGAAGCTGAAATTGGTCACTGGTAATGGCGAGTATTACAGTTTCAAAAGCATTCCATATGCCGCACCACCAGTAGGACCCTTGAGATTTAAGGTATATACAATGAATAAATTATATATATATCCTCACGCGTTCCCACAAGGGGGACCTTTGAAGGAAGGGGTAGGCAGAGGTGTATAGGTGCCAACGTGACAGATAGCGAGTCCATCACCGTTACTCAAGCACGACTATACATACACCTCTGAATTTCTTCTCAGACGTATGCAGGTTTCCTCTCGATGTTTTCCTTCACAATAAAGCTCGTGGTGTGACTAATCACTTTACTTAAGTTCAGAAAAACTCATTGGTACAGTCGGGATTCGCACTTGCGATCTTTGTGTCGCAGGCAACTGCTCTTACACTCGGCCACCACGGCTTTTTATTGCATTTACAATAAATTATATATTGCATTTTAAAGTTACACTATGGGGGACAAACAAGCATGGTAATTGCTTAAGGTCCACGCTAAGTATATCGTATCGCATGTTTCCGACCCTTCAAAAAGCTTTTTACACCTATCTTGAGGAAAGATAAAACCTCAATAAGTTCATTTTGCAGCAAGAACAGCCTATGAATCCTATGTTTTTTTAAAATGTTGAAGAAAAAACAAACAAAGTCTTTTTTCTAGGCTCCCCAACCAGCCAGCCCTTGGAGTGGAGTGAGAAATGCAACAATATTTGGTTCCGAATGCCCACAGAAAGGAATTTCCCCTAATAAGATTACCGGCAATGAAGATTGTTTATTTCTCAACGTTTTCTCACCAAATTTGAAACCCAATACTCTTGCCCCAGTCTTCGTCGTTATAGAGGGAGAAGGTTTTGAATCACGGTTTGAAAGCAACGAATTTTATGGGCCTGATTTCCTAGTAGAGCAAGGTTTAATTTTAGTTACTCTAAATTATCGATTGGGGGCTTTGGGCTTTCTATCATTGGATACGCGAGCAGTTCCAGGTAATGCTGGGCTTAAAGACCAAGTAGCTGCCTTAAGGTGGATTCAAAATAATATTCGACACTTCGGTGGAGATCCAAAATCTGTCACTTTGTTTGGTATGGGTTCTGGAGCAGTTTCAATTTCACTTCATATGCTTTCTCCAATGTCTAAGGGACTATTTAAAGGAGTCGTACTGATAAGTGGTGTGTGGCAAAATATGATATCCTTCGAAGCTAGGCGTCGTGCATTGAGACTAGGGAGCGAACTGGGGTGTTACACCAAAGATCCCAACAAGCTTTTGGAATACTTACAGAAACAACCAGTTGAGAAGATAGTATTGACTAATCCGAGCATAATGATGTCCGATGTTCCTTCTTACGACCTTAAAAATATGTATTATTACGCCCCTGTTGTTGAAAAGGTACAGTGCACTGAGAATTTTTTGAATGAGGAACCAGAAAATCTAATGGCCAGAGGTCTTGTGAGTGATGTCAATATTATTATTGGGTACACTGATCGAGAATGTTTGAGTCGTGCATATTTATTGGAGAAAGAAATTCTCACATATTATACTCTATACCTTGACCCACTGGTCCCATGGAACCTTTTTAATCAAGTCACACCGAAACACGCATTCGATATTACCGAAAAGATTTTAAACCGTTATTTTCCTAATCATACAGTTTCAGAACAAACGTTAATAGGAGAATACATTCCATTCTGTTCGGAAGCCCACGTCATTAATGATGTCTACGGATATATTAAAAATTTGCCTAAATTTGGTAACTCAAAAATATATTTGTATCAGATATCATCATTGTCCGAAAGAAATATTTACAGCCATCGAGCAAGAAGATTTGGTTTAATTGGAACAACTTACGGAGATGGCTTACCATATATGTTCAATGTGAAGGGTCTGAAATTTTATCGGGAGAATATAAGAAGCTATAGAATGATAAGGACGCTATGTACTCTGGCTTTGAATTTTGCGAAATACGGGTAAGTCCAAGTATTCTCAGTAACTTAAAGACTAACCTTCCCCCAAGATTCGAAGGCGTAAGAAGAGGCGTAAGAGCTCTTTTAGCCTGTGTTATAGTTAGGTGCCAACTTGACAGGTATAGGACTAATCCGTCTCCATTTTTCAAGGACCATCGTACATGTATGTATACGTCTTTGTATTTTACTTAAAGAAATGCGTGCAGGTTTCCCTCGATATTCACCTTCACTGTTACGCTGATTAATCACTGTGCATAAGTTCGAAAGAAGTTATTGGTACAGCTTGGAAATCGATCTAACAATGTTTGCGTTACAAACGTCTACTCGAACCACTCGGCCGCCACGGCTCATCATTACTCAGTATAGATCGTGCCAGCCACGAAGACGCGCCCCATTTATTTCTATTTGAAGGGGTCATTGGATGCGGGGAGTATGGCCTGAGTCTATTAATTGTAGTGTGCGTGTGCACTCTTATATATGATAATACACAAACATTAGTGGAAGGTTGCACACTTAGACTAAACAATGAGGAAGATTAGTGGGGCGCGTCTTCTTCCGTGGATGGCACTAACTATAAAAATAATTATATTTAAATAAAAGTAAAATACCGCTTCCTAATTTAAGGTAATATTCTTCTCATCCTCCCTAACTATAAGGTTCCAAGGGAACGAAGCCTTTGTGGCATATTTAGGATGAGACGTCCTTAGACAGTATTCAAATACGGTTCTAATTAATTATCTAACGTAATATTCCGTCATGTTTTCAAGGTATTATATTCTGGTATTTTGTTGATACCAACCAAAAATGTTTTTATTCGAAACCATCCGTTTTTCTATATATGTATGCGTTGAACTTTGTAATTTATTTTCAGTAACCCGACACCCAACGATTCCCTTGGAGCTATCTGGCCAGAATATTATTTAGGAGGATATAAACTTGAAATAAATAATACACTTACAGTGAGAAGAACACATAATTATGAGGCTATTCAATTTTGGGATGACATATATGACAGTGTTAATGCACATAAATATTGCTAAAATATTTTTTTTTGCATCGTTTATGATTCGAATAATATGGTGAACGGTTTTGGACCTTTTCTCTCTATTGACAAATTGTATTAAAACGATTTTGTGAAAGTATTTGGAGTTGTCTCAATTTTGTCTTCAAGCCTATCCAATGTTTTCCAAATGAGTAGTCAGAGGTGGAACCAACGCCCTCTTTTTACCTTTTTTATTCACGTGCCGAAGTGACAGATGGCGATACTTCGTTTAATCACAACACTAGGCGCCTGCCTGTACACACGAGCCTGAAATACCTACTAGGATTGCAAGTTCAAATCCCGAATGTACCAATGAGTTTAACCAATGAACTTAAGTGGTCACATTGTATGGGTGTAATCACTGAGCTTACGGTGAAAGTATATATCGGGAGGAAACCTGTATATGTATGAGAAAAAACTCAAAGATGTATGTGTAATCGCGCTTGAGAAACGGCGATGGACTCGCCGTCTGTCACGTTAGTAATATAATAATAATAATAATATATCCTCACGCCTTCCCACAAGGGTCCCCGAAGGGGTAGGCAGAGGTATATACCCACACACCCTCTTTCCGCCAGAGGTATATTAGGTGCCAACGTGACAGATGGCGAGTCCATCGCCGTTACTCCAGCACGACTATTTATACGGCTTTGAATTTCTTCTCAGACTTATGCAGGTTTCCTCTCGATGTTTTCCTTCACCGTTAAGCTCGTGGTGTGACTAATCACTGTACTTAAGTTCAGAAAAACTCATTGGTGCAGTCGGGATTCGAACTTGCGACCTTTGCGTCGCAGGCAACTGCTCAAACCACTCGGCCACCACGGCTCTCTCACGGCTCACGTTAGTATCTAAGCTATATCTCCGGTGGAAAGTGGGTGGGTTGATACTACTTACACAGGGTTAGGCAGAGGCCTCTTTGGGGACTCTTGATAAGATATATGTATAAATAAGGGTTTTTATTAGGTTAGTTTGGAATCAGCAGTGTTTTAATAGTAAACAACCAAATGAATATTGTTTCAAACGGAATTAAGCACGCACAGAAACACGAGGGATCACTTATAATTGTTATTTTATTCATAGAAACAACAGCCCCGAGGGACGGTGATTGGTGAACAAATATTATAACGCGCCGAGCACCTTTTAGCGGGTGCGGTGTTATGAATGGCTCTTACCCATTTGAAGATATATTTTATTTGTCTTCGTATTGCTGCCGCTGCCGTGCCTATGGTTCTTTCTTATGCGGATCCGTTTTTTTTTCTGATTTCGTCCAATCATGGTGAGGAGAGACTTAAAGGTTGTCTCAAGTCTCAAAGTTGTTAAAAGAAAGGCAAAATCACGACCACGTAATAATTCACAAACACGCTTATTGTATTACGAAACATTCTTTAGTTTACTTTAAATCTAACCTGTTTTTTATTTTCGTCAGAACGATACGTAGCTCTGACGAAAATACACACACGTCTTTTAAAGGTAAATGAATTCCGATGTCGAATCGAAATATGCTCAGTATAATACTGCAACACATTCACCGACCGAAATCCGGAACTCGCAGACTAGCAGACTCATTCCGGCACCTGTAACCGGCAGATAACCTTAAGCCCGCTTCCAGTGGCTGACGTTATCCCGTATAATCATCCCGCAAATCCCGTATCATTAAGTATCGCTAAGAAAGCGATTCGCGGACCATTACCATGTTAATAACGTGGGGGAAGAGGTGATTAATCAAGTTGACGGCTAGCGGGACCCTGCGAAACTAACCACATTGGTATTCACAATTTGCACATTGGTTCGCCAGAGATGCGATTGGGGCCGGAGATTTCGATTCCGCTGAGAATGTTTGGTCCAAATAGCTGTCTTAAGAAAATATTTCTGTGTTGAATTTATTTTAAACAGTAAATTTAATTACTATTGATATCGATGAAGCGAAAGAGGCGTGTAAGCCTAAAGAGAACCAGCACTATACTCTCTTTGCCTACACTGAGAGCAAGTCGGCGTGATGATTTGTATCTGTTTCTTTATTATATTCGTTTTGCACTTTGTGGGAGTACATATTAGGTAGTAATTTTTCCGATGCTTAAGAAACCGAACATAAAATAACTGTAGTAACAATATTTTTTATAAATAATTGTTCTGTTCATTACTGGACTAAGGCTAAGGGCTAAACATTCATCCAGCCGTCCAGTTTTCTATCCAGAATTCATTATATTTTAATTTAAAATTACACCCCTATATTTTTGCATTCCCTTTTCGTTTTTCTCATTTAAATATAATAAATCCATGTGTATACTTACATTGAAATGCAACAAAACATTACGTGGATAATCTGAGGGCTGCGGCGACGGTCAAACGCTGATATTTCTCCTTTTAATCCCTGTCAGATTATTTAAATTCCCACCTGCGAGCTTCGCATTTGCTCCGCGCTACATTTCCCGACGCCACTTTTTATTTAACAAAAATAAAATATAAAAATATTCCCGTATTTGTTTTGGACGGGTGGAATCCTTTAATTTTCGGCACGGCTGCGTGACGGTTTGCCCGCTGTCCACCCCGCTCGCTTTGAGAAAAAAAATCATATTTCATGTTTGTTATTTAAGTATTTTATTTTATTTAAATTGCACGTTTGGGATGTTTTTATTCGTGGTACTGATTAGTCAAAGCGTTTAAAATAACAAACTGTTTGTATTTTCATTGCATTGTTACTTTAGCAATGTGAAATATAACTCTCACTTTATGTTCGTTTTATTACCTGGAACCGCTAACTTCTAGCCGTTCAAAGCACTTTGCAAAGACCATTCAGGTTAAAATATAATCGTGGCGCCAAAAGCTATATATTAGCACCAAAACAATAGGACAAAAACATATTTTTTCACAAAGCGCTCCGGAGGCTGCTGGACTCGTTTGACAAAAGCAAAACTACTAGTAAGTTGTCCAAAGCTTTGGCAGTTGTTCTAGAGTGGTATCATATTATAACAGGAAATTTTACTAGTATACATTAAATATATTTTCAACATACCTTCTAATGTGGTCCTCTCATGGGGTAGACAGAGAGGAGGCCTCTCTGGACTAAACTAAGGGTTTTGAGTATTCTTGCGGTTCATACGTAGATACATATTACTGAAGATAAAAGGGTAGTAAATCACATTATGTACAAGAGTTTATTCAGACAGACACATGGCATCAGTTATTTATAACTTCTCCTCAGTTTTTTAAATCAATGACGTCACAAATGGCGTTATTATAGAGGTGCCAGCAAGGACAGTGGGCGCCACGGTCTCCGGGCTGGAATGTAGCAATTGTTGGCGTTAGCTTTATCCCGCGAGAGCACTGTGTTTTGTTTCGTCGACTGTACTTAAATTCTTTCCCTCAGTGTACGCGCTCTGCCACACTCGCGAGTACGTAATGGAACAACTTTTTGAATTAACGTCGCAGTAAGGACTCGATCCCAGTTTTTTACTATTTGCCTTTGTATTGAATGTATAAAACTCGTGTATCGTGCTTGAAGCTTAGCATTAAATTGCAAAGCATTTTTAATTAATTCGTATGCGGCGTATCGTACACGAGCCTAAGAGTTCACCTATAACGTCGGGATTTGTACTTTTTTGTTTTGGATAAATTAGCGTATAAAAAATTTATAATAAGTCTACTCAATAAATTGGACCGACTTCTCAATAATTGCATTCAATTCATTTTCAATTTGCGTAAGTTTGATCACGTCTCGTCTTACCGCTCCCAACTATCATGGTAATCTATTTGTCAGCGACGCAGTCTACGGACTGTGACGATGCTCTTCACTCTTCTTCAGTCTCCTAATGCCCCTTCTTACCTTACTTCTCACTTCCAGTATCGTTGCCGAAACCATGATATTAACTTACGCTCTGCTGACAATCGTCTCCTACTCTGTCCTTCTCATAGCTCAAGCCTCGTTCATTATTATTTTTCTATCCAAGCCGTTTTACTTTGGAATGCGCTCCCATCGGAAATCAGGATGTCCAACAGCCGGGATGCTTTTAAGGCAAAAGTGAAGCAGTATTACCTCCGCAATGCAGATTCTGTGTAGTAGGTATTTATGTCTATGATATGATATTTATTTAGGTTTATGTATAAATTATATGTATTACTTGTATGTAGTTTAGTATTTACTTATTACTATATTATTATTATATATATTTACATATCTATTTATTAGTATATATATATATGTATTTATGCGTGTACATGTATGATATTATATTGAATGATATATATTCAGTCATATTAATATTTCCCGTTATCCCCTCTATAGCCTGCCATACCTTTCTCTGCATCACCCAAAGGTTGACTGGTAGAGAATGCCTACGGCATTAAGTCCGCCTAAATAAGTAATAAAAACACTGTAAGTATGGGTATTACCTATACACCTCTGCCTACCCCTTCGGGGACCCTTGTGGGAAGGCGTGAGGATATATTATTACTTTATTAAGTATGTGAAGGAAAAACCCAATTAATTTATATATTATCTTAATAGGGTAGTCATCGGAATTGCAAGTCAAGTACTTAAGTGAAGGAAGACATCGAGATGAAACCGTGTACGTTTAAGCGTGTCGCAAACACAGGCATGGCGGCGTTTATTTTTTATCGCAAGGATCCGTGGTAAGCCTAATACTCATTACACAAAACACGTGTTTGTAATGAATGCTCAAATATTCATGCAGTCACGTAAATAAACATTTTAAATCCCCATCGATAATTGAAAACAACCGTAGCGATTTTGAACGACTACTCCATTCAACGGGTTCAGGCCAAGCCGCAACAAGGCAGCCGATAAATCACGCCAACTTCAAATAGAAATGTCATATTATTTCCACAAAAGATTTAACTGGAAAATAAATTATATTCCCCCTTTGTGCTATTGTTCGGCGACGTGTGGAAACGTGGTTCCGAACGATATTTAAAAAACCATTAAGTGCAGGGTTTTGTGTACGGAATACTGTACACAATCGGCCTAATAGGCTGGAAAGGTCATTTGTATACAATGGTATATTAATAAACATGGATATTTTAATTTAGAATTTTTAAGATACATATAAATTGTTTGTCTTTTCAGTAATAACGAGTTATTTTGTATCATGTTTAATTCGTTGATACAGTGATTACGTAAACTGGATTTTCATCAAAATATATTCATTGAATTAATTAATTAATTTATATAATAACTCATTGAATTTTTGAGTTATGTTTGAGCGCCTATATTAAATTGTGAAACCATGTTCAAGTTAAGGATTTTTTTTTCTCCGATGATATAAATTTAACTATGAGAGAAAACTACTGGATACTGGATTTTACATTTGCTGGGCTTATTTAACTCGCTTAAATAATGGACACACAAATTTGAAGTAATATACGATGGTCTTACTAAATATAGTATCTAATACATTAGTAATGTTTAAACTCGGGAATACCTATAGAAAAGAAATAAATCTTATTAACAATGTATGTAATTATGATTGATCTGGATCCTTTAGATATTATGTTAGTGCCAAACTGTTCACAGGTCATGGGTATTTATTTAGAACTGTGTTTCTTTTTTACTTTTGTATCAGCAATATTTTCTATTTTTAGAATAAATATCGATTCCACACGTGTTTTGCTACAAATATGAGAATATCGCCATAAATTTCCCTCTAGCCTGATTTACAGCCTCCGACTAAATGTTTGATTTGTCGTCGTAAATCGAGATGAGCCTGTGTCATGCGCACAGATGGTTTTTCTTCCGGAACATTAATGAGGACGTTTATAAAAAAACAAAATTGTTACTTGTAGAATAAACTAGTTGAAAATAAAATATGATTGTGTTTATTTTTTTTGTATAACTACAAATATCCAACGTTATTTTCATTTCTTCAATTCAATTCTTTGTTTTTTTGTTACTAGTCAGTCAAATAACTATTTTGGTAGAAGTATAATTTCTCTATTGCCATATTAAGTTACTAACACTACTACAACCAAAACACTTACAAACGAATCACTTTCAATGATTTACTAATTGGTACCCAGTTTTCTCTATGGGCAAGTTCCTGTCCGTCTAAACATTAAGTTTTATTCTTAGTAATCATGTCTTCATGCTGAGTAATTAGAAGCTCACTGACCTCGTTTGCTTCATCTACTTTCATGTCCGTGGGAACGTTTCGTGAAGTCCTTGATCTAGGTAGTTGGAACATGGTCTTCCATTGGTCGTACTAGCTGATATCTCCAACCCAGCTGTGCTTTTGTTACGTAATATTAAATACCCAATGTTCAGGCAATCGAGCACGGCACGAATAAATCGGGCAAATAGCCGACCGTGTCGCGTCGCAATGTCGTTAATTCGCCGATTTAAATCGGAAACACGCGATAAATTGCCGTTTAGCCCTTTTGAATTCAAATGTATTCGAACACTTACAAATTGTGGGTACTTATTGTAAGGGTAGTCATTTGTAGCGTTCGGCTAAATACTCAATTTAAATGGCATTTGCCCTTACTTATTTTCACTTCTAGTACATACCCATACTGTAATAATAATAATAATTACGAGTCAATGTTGCCAATATGATATGTACGGTGGTAAATTTTTTTTTCGTAGTCATAATTATTTTTCATGATACATTTAAATGTAGCAGTAAAGGGTTACAGGATTGTTTGTTCATCTATATGTATTATATAACTTAATTATAACTCATACTTTCTTTAGATAAATGCAGGTATCCTTACATTTTATAATTGTATATAAAATAAACAGTGTTCGCTGTCTGATATCTGTACTTAAAACTTTATAAGGACACTGATACATCTCTTCAAACCATAGAAAAATCACCAGTTACTGAGAGACAACAGTCCTACGCTAAGCTAAGTAATATTATATTGATAGATTTGATTTTGAAGCAGGCGCCCGCCCTCTACTTCTGGCGTTATTTATGGCCAAGCCGATACCGATAGAGCCGGCGGCTATATCATGAAATATTAAACGCATTACAAGTGGCATATAGACCGGAAGATGAGGTAAGAAAAAACCTTCGCTTTCATTTGGTTTTGTCACCGTTAGAATTGTATGGATGCGCTGCGCTATTTTTTAAGCGTCTGTACTCAATCCTACTTGTATTATGAATGCAAATGTGTATTAGGATGTTTGTTCTTATTTCATGCAAAAACTATGGATCGGAATTGAAGGAAATTTGACTCAGACATAGATTGCCTAGATAACTCATCGACTATGTTTTAATACTAAAAAAAAAAGTGGGTAAAACCGCGGGCACAGCTTGACCGTTACATACGTTGCTCCATGTTAGTTTTTAAAATGTATGAATCAATATCACAATTAAAAGAACAATGAAGATATTTATTTTATAAGAAAAACTTATCTATTAAATTCTGTCGTATCCACGATAGCTGTCTCCAAACATTAGAAAAAGTATTCACGGTACAGAAACATTATCTCGCCCGAGAATCACACACAAGTTTATTCGTTCGCTTTTATCACGGCTCGCGGCGCGTTAGCGAAAATGATTTATATGATTTATCGTAAATAACTTATTCCCATTCCATTTGGAAACTATTGCGGTGTTCTCATCCCCTTCTGGTTTTAATACAAACTTATTTCCTTTGCATTGTGGTTTTGTTATTATCTTGTACATCAGCATAAGCCGTGATGGCCGAGTGGTAACACTCGGCTGCAACACAGACAAACAAAAGTCTGTAAGTCCAAGCACCCATCGTCTGTTTCATTGAGTTTTTCTGAACAGGTACAGTACTTAGGTACAGTGGTTTTCACACCATCAGTTTCGGGTGAAGAAAAACATGGACAGAAATCTGTATTTATGTGAAAAGAAACTCAAAGATGCTTGCATGTGTTAGAAAGACGAATCTATGTCGTTGGCACTTAATATATCCCCAGCTTATTTGGTGTGTTGTTACACTCCTGCCTTTCGAGAATACTTGTGCGAAAGCGTGTCATAACCAGCTACCTTATATGTAAGCTGTAGATAGTTAATAAAAGAAAAGGTATTTATTAAGGTTCCATACATATCTATAATTACGCCGAGTCCTTCACGGGGTATAGGCAGAGAGAGTAGCACGCCGGTTATCTTTAGAATTACAGACCTCTTTCCTCAATATTCACCAGTTTCTTCATGTCGTTGAGTATAATATCAAACATACAACCATCATAACCCAAACGGAAGCGAGTAACCGCGGTTGTAATAAAGTATCGATAGGTCCCTCGCAATATTTCTAATATCGGTCCAATCTACATATTATTGCCATAAGTGGGTTTGCTCCACCATCCCCGGAGTGGCCGACCCTCGGTAAGTTTCACCTTTTATTGTTTTATTTATAACTTTGTGATTGATGACGGCTGAGAAGTTAGCTTCATAAATATTGAGGCGTGAACTCACGCTGCGCAATAGTTCGGGATCTATTCCAAGCGCTTTGTGTGCGATATTACTCTACTATATTAAAACGGTTTTATTTAAGTTGGTTATGATAGTAACAAAGAATTAAAGAAAATGCATTTAAGATTTGCGTTCCGTTCGGTAAATTCGCGATATAACTATTTTAGTTGTAATTACATTGCGATCCGATCGAAAGATTTATGTAGCCCCGTTCGATAAATGTGGAAAGTAAAGATTTTTAGTCGATTCGAGAGATTTCACAAGCAACTATTGTGTGAAGCTGTGCTTGTAAAGGCACGTTTACGTTTTTAATCGGTGCGTATGTTCTTACCACATATTATTTGTAGAAAAACGCAGAACTTGTTCTAAGTAAAGTATAAAAATTCCTTGAATTCTAACACGAAACATTTAATTACTACTTCTTAGTTCCATTGTAGGTTAATGCGTGAACATAAGCTTGTAAATATTTTTATGGCATTCTTTCGCACGTAACGTTTGACCAGAGTCGTGTTTAGACCACAAATATGGCGTTATCAACCGGAAATCCTCGCCGGCACTGATCGCCGTACACAAGCGGACAATTCAATTTACATACAAACATTTATCGTTATTGTTTTATGCTACTGCTCGGCTCAGTTCAGTTTTTATCCGTGGTTTAATATTTATAAGTCTGGAACATTTACCGAAAATTATATTTATTATTATTATATTTTTACTCACCAGTTTAATACTTCGAAAAAAATTTGTATATTGAATCTCATTCTATATATTTATTGTTATCTTATATAACCTATCTTTAATATAATTATAATTTTATGTTGTTCTTATACATCAAACTACATTAACAAAACATTATGACATACATATAAAAATAATAGCTTAGGAGGATGGCGCATCTCGCCCCTCTTCTTTTACATATCGAAAAGTTAAAGAAAACATCTCAAGAAAACCTGAATACGCTTGAGAAGAAGTTCAAAGACATATATGTATTGTCGAGAATGAAACATGGCGATGGACTCGCTATTTGTCACGTTGACACTTAAAAATATATATCGGCGAAAAGTCGTCGTGTGAATGCTACACACCCATCTGCCTACCCCTTTGGTAGTGGGAAGACGCAAAGTTATATATTGAACAATTCGCCGGATATATTCTTATCTTAACAATTTAAACAAATATGAATAAGTAATAAAATCATTTCACAACGTATGCCCAGGTCCCTAGCAGGAATTTAAGTACATGATACATTCAAACTGCGAGCATAGAAATATCACCTCAGAACACCATTACGTCAGACATAAAAGTAAATAGGTAGGACCATTGAAAGTTATAAAGGTGACAACAATGCATTTTAGACGGTAGGGCCGCCTATCAGTCCCCTTAAAGTGGGGCTTACAAAGAGTCGGCCGCGCGGCCCGGCGTCCGATAACACAATGCGGCAAACGACGGCGCGCTTCCTCTTCCGGCCGCGGCGCCACCGTCGCAGATTTATGCCCGGCGCTTCCTCCCGCCATATGCGAGGCTCATTTACACACAACTCGAGTTTTTCACTCGTGTATACATGAAAGAGTTAGGAGCGTTTTAGTCGTTTCGCGGTCGGGTGAATTATTTACTGGTATTATTGTGGCTTGGAGATGAGTGGGCTATATACATATACGTAGGTATATATTGTATATACTTTGAATTACAAACACCATTCATAAATTTCAAAATACTGCTACAATTTTTTTGTGGAAACATTTTTCGTTACGCTAGAGAGGCAGGGCATAACAGATTTTCCGTTCTAATTTGAAGCTGCCCAACTGGGGCAGGACCTCCACCTTAGAGTACAGAAGTCCGTAGCCAAATAACACAATTTTTTGTGTTGTGTTCCTACGTGGTGAATAAGGTTTCCAGTAATGAGCTCCTTGGGGAGGGGGGAAGGATTATTATATTGTTTTGGCAACCGAGGGATTAGACATATTATGCTGCCAACACAGTATAACTCTCCGAACACAGTGGCAACGCGCAAGTGGTACTTCGGTATCGTGAGCGTAAATAGGCTACGGTAACCGTTTCCCATCAGGTGGGCCGTATGCTTGTTTGCCACTCTTGTTGTATAAAAAAAATATCTTGACACAGCTTCTCAGGTCGGATATGAACTTGCCCTTTTAGTTAAAGGAACTAATATACAGTTATATACAGTTAAATCTTTTCTGTGGCTATTTTTAATCATAAGCATCCTGTGCATATATGTTTTGTGTTATTTTGGACCTGAATATTTTAATTGAAGACGCAGAACACGTCAACTACAACAGCATTAAGTAAGAACCCACACCTACACACCTCTGCCTACACCTTCGAGGACCGTTATAGAAAGGCCTGAAAATATTCACAGCTTTTCCGCCAGAGATATATTTTAGGTGCAAATAAATATCAGTATGCATTCATGCAAATTTCACTCCGGTTTTATGTATACACTAGCGGTCCGTCCCGGCTTCGCACGGTTGGACCTGATATTTTTTTCAAAAAGAAAATATAATCTATGTCACTTAGGGTGACTGTCAGTAGCTTTCCAATGGTGAATTTTTCAAATCGGTTCAGCAGTTTCGGAGCCTATTCAATACAAACATACTTACATACAAATCTTTCCTCTTTATACAATTAATAGTATATATATAAAGTGTGTGCAAGAAGAGGCAGAGGAAGGCCACGTTCCAACTACCTGGATCAAATAGATCGGACTCTCAAGGACGGGAACGTTAAGAGTACTCGAAACCGACGAGCATGTATGAAGAGACTGATGAATGTGGACGAAGCGAAAGAGGTATGTAAGTCTAGAGAGAACTGGCGCTCTATACTCTCTGCCTACCCCGTTAGGGACTTGGCGTGATGATATGTATGTATGTATGTATGTATATAAAGCGGTGTTAACATTTTTTCTTAAGCGCGTGTGAGTGAGTAGAAAAACAAAATGTTTTTGAGTGTGCTGCAATAGATATTTATCGTAATATTTTAACTTAATTGATCGTGGCCCATGAGTCTTAGTTAATAAACTAAATAGCGTAATATATTGAAATAATACGAGTCATAAATAACAGGGTAGGTTCGTTAAATCCTAGAGGATTGCACACAGTTTGCATGTAACAGTTCAAGCATCGAGCCGATAGTCGATAGCCGATAGTGTCAATACTGGCAGCCCTCCAGCTATGAACTGGTTATGGCGGGTATTTACATATGAATCCAGTGCCTGATAGTGGACGCAAAATAAAAAATAAATACTCAAAGCTACTTCGCAATCGTCAATTGTTTCGACATAGGTACATTTCCTTGCTGCGTAGCTCTTCTACGCTTTTTGTAGATTTTGCTACGAATCCTACGAATTTCGTAGTAGTTGCAGCAAGGGCTTCTACACTACTTTCTGTTCCAAAATCAAAAACTCACAGTTGAGTACGCAAGATCCTAAGCTCGTTACGACCGCCACTAATTACACCCACAATTCCGTAGCTTAAAATTTCAAATTGCAACCCTCTCACGTGTATCTCCGTCCCTCTCCGACGCGCTTACAACAATCCAACTGTTGCCAGTGAGGCTGTATGTGTGCTGCGCGTGTGTGCGTGGGTAAACACCGGTTTAAGCCTAACTGGCCTTAATGAATCGTAATGGCCCCTATAATTCGCGGCGTAACTAACTGGCCATGTGGGGTCGCCCCCGCTCCCGCCGCCCTCCCATGCCGTATTTGGAATCGAGCCATATCGCGTGCATGACAGCGGCGATTCTCTTTTTGAAATTTTCAGCCCGACCGCGCTCGGTAGCGATTTGCGGTTTACGTGTTTAGATTGTACACCGCACACAAATTTGTCATACGTTCAAATTTTTGCTGGTAGCGGTCCCTGATCGTTAAATTTTCACGCATGGTGAAACTAATACCCGATTTTAAGAGCCAAATTGATCATTTTGCGGGTTCTCTCTATTAGTAGAGTTTTCTCTTATTTGGTGGCCAAACTATTTTCTGCATACATATCTAGTTGCAAAACAGTGCAAAGGTAGTTTGAAATTTAATTTATAACGTGACATTTAAGATCATGAATTTATAATTTTGAAATAAGAATGAAAAAGATCGTATGAAAAAAGTATAAAATTTTATGATATCATAGTTGTATATAAGACTCGCCAAAAGCTCTAAAATAAAAATTTTATATTCAAAGTTCTACAATACGTAAGTTTATAGGTAGAACATACATACATATCATCACGCCGAGTCCCTAACGGGGTAGGCAGAGAGAATAGAGCGCCAGTTCCCTTTCGACTTGCATACCTCTTTCGCTTCGACCACATGTTCCGTCAGTAGTGGGTAGTAGTAACACTGTCAAAGTATATAATATACGTGTAATTGGATTCTATCATAATACAAGCAGTGTTTATGAATAAAATGAGCTTTGACAGTATAATAGCAACATCGGACTCCCCAAACTAACGCTGCAGCGGTCGTTACTCCTTCGGTAATTTATTTAATTGCATCTGCGGTGGTAATTATTCATAAAATTACGGCAATTACGACTTGGGAAACAATTATTTATTGTGCAAACTTGAGTTTTAACTCACATTTTAAGCCATGATGTATTTGCAGATAAGGAGCCGGGTTTCACTGATTCTTGCAATTACTTATTTAATTACTATTTCTTTCAGAAATATATAAATCTTACCGCCTGCCCTCAAGGGTGCAGGAAGGGGTATGTGACAGATGGCGAGACCATCGCCATTTCTCCAGCAGAACTACGTACTTCATACGTCTTTGAAATCCTTGTTAAACGTATGTAGGTTTCCAATTCACCGTAAAACTGATGCTGGTATTAATCACTGAATATAAATGAGATATATACATATACACATATCAAGTTCTTTATGGGGTTGAGAGAGGGAGCTGTCCTCACTAGTTTCAGAGCTGACGTTTTATTCGATATGCTCACCTGTTTTGAGAGCTCTTAACGGAACTCCCATTTGATATTGATTGATTTGATATTGCTTACTAATGATTTCACCACTGAACATGTACATATATCTCGTAATTCTCGCTAGTCTAGGTCTTATTTAGTTTAGTTATAATTGTAAATACATAAAAGTATTGTTATATACATTTTTGTATTTTAAACTTTCTTAATAGACTCATATTTGGCAAAAATATTTAATTTAAAATTATTATAATATGTTCCTATAAAGTGTTCAAAGCTGTAACTATATGTGATGAAATATTAAATCTTTCTAGGGATAATTAAAAGGTTAAGGCAAGTAAACTTTAACTGTAAGCAGACTCTTTTCATGACAGACTGAACATGACGCAAAGTGATGCAATTAGAGGAGTAAGCGACACGTGACGCAACGAACCCTAATTTGCGTAAATGTGTGACGTTAAAACCCGATATTTTAAAAAGGTTTTTATTATTATGAGCATTAAATTGTATTTTCTTTGTAAATGAGACAGCATAAAATAATAGGTGTCTTACATGATTTTGTATGATATTCAATTATAACCGAACTTATTAAACTGGAAACTAAACTTAATCAATTAATTTAAACTAAACTAAATAAAACACCTGTCCCAACTCGTTTACTAGATGAATGTTTAAAATAGAATTATAGGCTTTCTATCTTTTCGATAAAATGTATTAGGTTTACGTACCTCCCAGAAAGCAGTGACCTTCAAAATAAAATCATACTTAGATGTTACCTAATAAAGTTCATTATAGTTTATTATCTCTAGTGCGTATATTCTCAACGCGAGCTCACCGAATTCAAATAGGTTATATGTGAATTTTATCAAAGATATGAAAACAAGAGAGCATCGGCGTCAATTTCGCCACTGTCCAAAACCTGCATATTAATCATTCGCGCCATCTGCGAACTCCTCGCCGCTTAAATTAAAACGTTCGGACTTTGGGTTCGGACCGGCAACATTTGTAACAAATTATCTGCGTGCCTGTCGGTGGGACAGATTTTCAAGGCGTATGCCTTTATTTGTACCTTTACATATACTCGTGAAAGTAATTGCAGCAGTTGTCTTGAAATTCTTGGAACATAAATATCATTTAAAGGACGACACGCTGTCAACACTATATTAAATAAATAACATTAAGATATTAAAATAAAAAATGCTAATAACTCAAGAAAACTAGCTCATTCAAACCCCCGTCCTGAAATTAAACTTAAGTGAATATACACGCACATCACACGCTTTGTCGAGGAAACTACTTAACTGTGAGTTAACTTGCAACATCTAAGAAGAAAATAAACGATCAGGCCTGCGAGGTTGCGACACCACTATTCTACATATGCTTATTACTTGATATTATATTATACTTCTTACACTTAGACCCCTGTAAGAGGCGTAAAGGTATTCCTTCAAGGATAAGGTAATTTCTATTTTCGAGAAGTTGTTCCATTAAAGAGAGTAATATTCACTCCAAAATATCAATAAAATTATGACAAACTCTACTTGTATAACTTTATCGCTACAGACGATTTCTTTGCAAAATATGCTAAAAAAACCTTTGTATACATACGAAGTTTTTTTTTAATATTCTTAGCTTCCTTTTATTTGCAGCTTTTCATGTTATGTGATAACATATTTGAGACACCGTCCTATGTTCTGAGAGACGTTGCACCTATACATTCTTATTTAAATAATTAAGTACAAATTGTATTATACGAATAAAGTACTTAAGCTGCATAGATGACAAAGTAAAACAAAAGAGCTATCCTATTAATTGTCCAAACACGGGTAGGAATGGATAGTTACCCAAAGTGGCCGGCGCGCGTGATAAATTCATTTTTGGCCACGGTTTAATTTGTTTGCCCGCGCGCCGCTATTTGGAAAACGCCATTTCTCATTGAACAGATTACGGAGATTACGAATTCATTAGGGTCCCCGTATCTTTTGTCCTCAGCGTCGGGGACTCCTCTAATTGATATTTTACACACACGTGTAGTTTATTCGCCTCATAATAATTAATTCCCTTTGATTTTATATTAGTCTATAACGCCTGCTACTTTTGGTCAAATTTATATCAATATTTAAAAGACGAGGCAGAGAAAGACCAAGTTGGAACGTGGTTCCTCTGCCTAGACTTTACCTAGATCAAATCGATCGGACACTCAAAGACGAGAACGTCAAGAATACTCGAAACGGAGTACGGCATGTATGAAGAGACTGATGAATGTGGACGAAACGAAAGAGGTATGCTGGTCTAGAAAGAGCTGACACTCTATTATCTCTACCTGTGCCGTTAGGGACTCGGTGTATTTAAAAGTTGGTTCCTACTTGCTTATTTGTTTCTACTGTTTAATCTCAGGAGATATCTGATTTCAGAAAACATTATTGCCAGCAACCGTTTCTTGAGGAAAACTATGGGCTATATCAACATAGTAGTTAGCTGCTACACAGGGGAGATAAGCGGTAATCATATAAATTAATTTAACGCGTCTCAAAAACCAGGTCTCCTTTCCTGATTGTTAAAAATATTACCTTTCAATGTAAAAGAAAGAAGCTACAGTTAGGTCTAGAAAAATTGCCGTTATATTATGAAGTCAAGGAAAGCACTTACACTTTTTGTTCAAAACAACGTCCATTTATTTTTTTAATTTCCTGAACAGCCTGTGGAAAGGTCAATCATCCCAAGATTCCAGACCAGTGTCTGGGACAGTATACACCGCACGCCGTGGCTTCGGTCGCGGCGTGGGGAAGGAATTAATTGCGGCGCGACTGAGGTACGCCGTAATGATCGTGCCTGTGGACGTGGAGACGATATTGGTGCCAATAGCCAATATAAATTTACTTATAGGTAACTAAGCAGATACCTAACTAAACATTACAACACTTTTTCTTAAGTTTAAGGTTATAACTCTCGTCGGTGTAGCTGCTGAAACTCCCTCAATTTTTCTCTGTCCTGCGTCCTTGACCTCTTTGTAGGACCCGACGGCAACTTTTTCCTTCATTGGCCCACCCCTTCTCATCTTCCTTTTCTTTAAATACCCATCGAAATAAATAAAATTGGAGTGCCCGTTTGTAATATTAAAATAGCCGCTTTTTACTAATGCATATGGAAGTATACTCGGTATATGTAACTAAATTTATATGTTTTAATTTTTGTCTGTCTGTCTGTCTATTTGTTCCGGGAATCTTGACGGGACTTTGGCTACTTGGCTTGGCTACTTTTATTTTAGAAACTGAACAAGATTTTCGCTGAAGTCAATGAAGTCGAGGGCACAGCTAGTTACTAATAATTATTAAGAAAGTGGACACGTAAAAGCAGAAATGTATATCTTCATTATTAAATGGACATACGAGCTGATGAGTGGAGATTTGTACCGCTCACTCAAGTACAGAACGGCGTAGGTGGGGGTAGGCGGAGGTGTAACCCTTGTTTGTCGGAGATAAATTTAAGTGTCCGACGCCGTTTCTCAAGCACACGACTATACAAACAACTTTATAATAATGGACACGCTCCAAGACATTCTCGTATAGCTTCTAAGTATAATAATATAATAATAATAATAATATAATATCCTCACGCCTTCCCACAAGGGTCCCCGAAGGGGTAGGCAGAGGTGTATAGGTAATACCCACACACCCACTTTCCGCCAGAGGTATATTATATATAGAGGTAGAGGTGCTAACGTGACAGATGGCGAGTACATCGCCGTTACTCAACTTCTAAGTACTGCTAAATATTTAATGATTTTTCATAATTTTTCATAATTAAAATTCTAATATAAGAAACATACATATCATTTTATCCTCACTCTCGTCGTAAATATGAAACATAATCTGAATTAATTACTAGTCAGTTCCAAAGATACGTGGAGTGCAATGGGGTTCGCAACACGCGGCTAAGACAGGGGTCGGCCGGGTATCGAACCGCAAACAGCGCCTGCTCAGATAATTGCAATACTCATGACTGGACCCCATTAAGGGTCTCTAATATATTGTCTTGCAAATCGACTTGATTCAACATTTCCCGGGAATATTTCAATTTAAACACAAAAGTAGCAAGAATTACTTATATAATTACTAATAGAATTCAATGAGCGTGACATTAAAACCCGCTCTTCAAAGTTGGGTAAGCAACGAATGTACAAAATCATGGGTAACAATGAAACTACCAATGAAGCTAGAAAGATTACAAGAGCCCTTGACTGTCCCAATGCGTTTTTTCTCAAATACAGTGATTGACACTACAAGCTTTACGCTAGAACGACATGCAGAGGAAACTAGCTTGTCAGAAGGATTTGAAATACGTATGTGTATGTGTAGTTGTGTTTATGAAACGACAGTCAACTTGTCATCTGTCACGTTGGCACATACACATATCTCCGGTAAAAGAGAGTGTTGGTACTTCTGCTTTCAACGGTTCGACGTTCAACGATTCGGGAAACCTTGGGGGAAGAGGTAAAGACAAATAGATTTTTTAAGAAACTAGGAATAGTTATAAACCATTAGCTGTAGTGTACACTTCCATAATTGTATGTCTTCCTCGATTTCAATTTCAATTGAAATCAGTAATGTAACTCACGCAAGACAACTTCATTGCTAAAGTTAGTAATTTCAATCCACAATCCACAGCGCCATAGAATATAATAGTCAATCCTGTTAACCGGGCACGTCTACCTGAATACTTAATAGGTACCAGGCGATCAGTATTCTGTAAGAGTTGGTATGATAAGCCCAGCTATCCTTCCCGATACTTGTGACTAATCGCGGGATTCACCTCGCGCCGTCTCGCGATAATCCCGGACAAATTATAGGGGCGCTTATTACGGCGCGCGGGTTTGTGATCATTATTTAGCAGTCAGTCAGTTGAGGATAATGTTGCTCTTGCTGATAAAGGAATTACCATCGAACAATGATTCGGTATGTGGATAGTGTTATTCAAAAATAATGTTTCGAGATTTAATTATGACTTTTTGATGTGGTAGTAGGAAAACTAAAGAATTTTTGTTGATGTTAACAGTAGTAGTATTGCACATAAGTTTCTAAAATAATAAATAATTACTACTTAGCAATCTTTTCAAGAAAAGGCATGGTTCATGGATAATTCGTACGTCATTAGACATACGTAAATACTACCTATAAATTTATATATAAAATTTAAGATTTATTGTCAGATTGGATTTATTACACAAATAAATATTAGCCAAATACTAGTATCCATATTATAATCAATAAACAAATATAATCATCAAGGAAATGTTGGCGGGCCGGAATGGAACCAACGACCATTTGCACCGAAGGCAGGCCCGTGGCCTACCAACGTGCTTTCAGGCCTTGAACATGTATTAAATATTCCACTGTTATGAACAATATTTTATCCTGCGATCAATCGAATTACAGTAAAACTGAATCCAAATGGCCAATGAAACCGGATCCATAAAATAAAAGACTGGCGACACTCATAAATAAATATACTGAAAAATGCAAAGGGAAAATAAAAAGAGGAATAATAGCTCGTATAAAAGAGGACAGTGTGCGTCACAAAGCCACATGCGGGCCTCAGATATTGACAGTAAATTTCATTCATACGGCATTAGTGCTGCCCCATCAGAGCCAGCTATATCTGGCGCAAACAATACACCCGGCAATGCCTACACTGGCTACATAATATTTACAATGTGCGCACGTATTATATACGTGACTGGGCTTCACCTAGCCTTTTATCATGACCTTGTTATAATAATTTAGTTATGATAATATCAAGATACGTATGTATGTAACAGGTATGTAAGTCTAGAGAGAACTGGCGCTCTATACTCTCTGCCTACCCCGTTAGGGACTCGGCGTGATTATATGTATGTAATATCTACATACTTTTATTTATACCGCATTGAAAAAAAAATTTTCGTTAACATAATAATTACGCGTAAAATTAACACAAAATTAAGATAGATTTGCATCCTTACGACTGCCCATAGTGTACCGGAAAGGGTAGGCAGAGGTGTAACAGACCCTCATATCGCCGGTGATAAGTGCCATCGTGACACAAGGTGAGCCTATCACCGCATTTAAAGCACATTTTGGTAGTTCTTTGAATTCCTTCCCTAACATAATGTGCATGTTACTTTTTTTGTTAAATTTATTTGTTTTGATATTTGCTTTAATAATAATAAATAATAATAATAATATTTGCTTTAATAACATGATAATAAGCCTTATCCTACACCTTATCATCATTTAAATATTTAAAAAAATAATATAATAATTCATATAAACCAGTAAAACAAAGCCACTTACGTACGCTTCGTAGCTCTGTGTATAAATGTAGCGTAGCGACGTCTACGCTGGCCCGCTACGCGCTCCCACCCTGTCAACCAATTTAATTGAGACCGCAATCCGAAAAATATGCTTTGATACGGCTCTGTTTCATCCAAATATAATACCTTTTTGTTGAGGAAAACGACGTGAAACCTTAAGATATTGCAAAGCAAAAACATACCGTTAAGTACAACAAGATAAACGGGAAAATAAACGCAACGTATTTTATTTACAATAGAGTCCGGTACAAAATGTTATTTTTATGAAATCCCGGAACGGCGTTTTGTCCCATACTTCAAAGTTAAGCCAATATTTGGCAAGGCGGCTACTTCCGCGAATGTGACCGGGTAATTTATCGCCGGACAAAGTGAACTTTATCGAAAGAACGGGAATAACTTTATTATATAGTGACCGGAACTAGGGGATCGACTGCGCACAATCCTTAACACTCAGTACACGTGTGCATAGAAGTGCTTAAGATGGTAAAATGAAAGTAATTAAGTAATCATACAAAAGGTTAACATTTTTGTTCTTATTATATTTAAAACCTTAATTTACCTCATCCTATTTTTCATAGATATGAACGATTATAAAGCTTTCGTAGTATTTGACTATCTACGTATATGCTGCATACTTCAACATGAAATGAAAATCTTCACACCTTACGAAAAAGGTACCCGAAGGGGTAGGCAGAGGTATGTAGGTAGTACCTACATACCCACTTTCCGCCAGAAATATATTTAAGTCGAAAGATGGTCTACTGGCGTTATTCAAGCATGGATATACATACGCCTTTAAATTTCTTCTAAAACCTATGCAGGTTTCCTCTCGATGCTTTCCTTCACTGCAAAGCTCGTGGTGTTACTAATCACTGTAATTAAGTTCAGAGAAACTCATTGGTACCTACAGTCGGGACTCGAACTTGTAATCTTTGTGTTGCAGATTACTACTCGAACCACTTGGCCACGACGGCTTTTTTTACGGCGTACATAATTATGTAAATAATGTTCGGTGAAATAAATAGGCTATTGTAAAATGTTGCGTCTTATTGCCTTGTCTGTTGACAAAGCAGAATGACATATTCGTATTTTTCAAATAAAAACAAATGAATCAAAATTTGAAAATAGACCTTATTAGAAAAGGTTTTATACCTTTTCCATTGATGTTTCATATTGCTGGCCAGCAATAAAAAACCTGAGCACTCAACTGTACCGCTTAACTTTCTACCATTTTTATGAAGTCCGGGTATTTCTGCAATGATGAAATATGTCGTGTCCGTCTCGTGGCCCTCATTGTAAACACATTTCGGGAATCGTCCACATACGTCCGCTCCGGACGTAGGCGACGTAGCTCACGTCTTTGTAATTTTATTTCGTTCACATTTTCCTTTGTTACAAATGTCACTAATATGCATGGGAATGCAATGTAGATAGTTTCTGGTACAGTGAGTTTGGTGAATAGCTTATGACGTCATTCCGACGAAACTGTTTTTCCTCCATCCGTCATTTAGTATGAAGTAATTACTTTAAGGCACACATTCGTGGCCCTAAGATAAAAAAAAACACATATTTTAACGTTGTTTTTTGACTTATATATAAAAGATTTGACCCAAATTGGTAGCTTTTGATTGGTCCAAAAAACTAAAGACTAATTTGGGAAAAAATTACTGGGAATAAGGAAATAATTCCGTATGAAACGTTATTAATATATTACTCGTCTAGATACTCCATTCAAAGCTAAGCAGAAGATAGCGAAGGTTTGGACATAAATGAAAAATGTCCAATAAA
Source organism: Drepana falcataria (assembly GCA_945859725.1). NCBI lineage: Eukaryota > Metazoa > Arthropoda > Insecta > Lepidoptera > Drepanidae > Drepana > Drepana falcataria. Next base: position 8,335,478 of record OX243926.1, read on the forward strand.
GTTTCATTTGGCGTCCACTCCACAAAGGGGCCTCTCCTGATATGATACTGTCAAGTTGTTCACGGCTCACTACACTCATGCGCTGTGACGTCTTTTCCAGAGATAGAACGTAAATTTGCAGTTACAATAGATTTGATTCCATGAGGGCAATGGCTTATTCGGAATGAAGTTTATAGCTAAAAAATGTGTTAATCCGATACGAAATTATTTTAATACGGTCTACGTTTTGCACATGATTAACAAATACGAAATACTGTTTAATTTCCTACTCGAATTTGCTTAGCATTTCTAAGTGCTGCTTTATCTATACATCTATAAATATAAATAAAATTGGAGTGTCTGTTTGTTTGTTTGTTAATATTGAAATAACCGCTTTTTACTGCATGCTTATAAATATATATACGGTACATACACCAAAATAGCATTTTTTTATTTTTGTCTGTCTGTCTGTTTGTTCCGGCTAATCTCTGAAACGGCTGGACCGATTTTACTGACGGGACTTTCACAGGCAGATAACTGATGTCAAAAGGAGTAACTTAGGCTACTCTTATTTTAGAAACAAATTATTTTTTATAAAATTCCACGCGGACGTAGTCGCGGGCACAGCTAGTCAGAAATATTATGGAACAATTCTCAGAGCTAAAGTTTGTATTATATTTAGAGTATAGTCTATATCAAATCGTAAGCAATTCTAAATACTACATTCAAGTGGGTATAGTAATTCCATGAATATTAATCATAGATATCATATTCGTTTAAAACAAACGGAAACGATTTAATATAACGCTATCAACGTGAAAAGTTACGTTCTCAAGCCGTACCTTTGTCCAGTGAGTCGCTGGTTTCGATAAAGGCCCGTTTAATGCTACAAAGTGATCTCAAGTAGGGACGCAGTCGCCCAGGGCGACGCTTTGCCCGTCTCTTATGAAAATTCTGTCAAGAACTAACATACGATCTCTGTATACATTAACTTTGTTCTTGTCACTATATGTAATACGTGTGTGTTTGTGCAGGAACTTATCCGAAATAATTTAGGTCAAGATATGGTACAAGGTATATTCAATGGCCAAAATGGCCACGTTCCAACTACCTGGATCAAATAGATCGGACTCTCAAGGACGGGAACGTTAAGAGTACTCCAAACCGACGAGCATGTATGAAGAGACTGATGAATGTGGACGAAGCGAAAGAGGTATGTAAGTCTAGAGAGAACTGGCGCTCTATACTCTCTGCCTACCCCGTTAGGGACTTGGCGTGATGATATGTATGTATGTATGTATGTATATTCAATTACGCCGATTTTATTTTAAACGCCACCCAACGAACTCTTCCGCATTCACATGACTCAATTATTGGTGTTTTAGATCATTTTATTTTGTGTTCATTTATCTAATATACGCTTTTGACAAGGATCCCCAAGACTCCTGTGAACTCCTGTTAAGTCTGTCAGAGGTATAGCAATACCCTATTTTCGCCATAGATATATTTAGGTGTCAACGTGATGCTCTCTCGGCATATCGCGGGCACTCGATGTGATGATATATATAAAAATATTTCTTAAAATTAATACGTTATTTCAGTTCATGTACGGTCCAGTACGGCCGTGGTGGCCGAGTTGGTTCGAGCAGTTGCCTGTGACACAAAGATCGCAAGTTCGAATCCCGACTGTACCAATGAGTTTTTATGAACTTAAGTACAGTGATTAGTCACACCACGAGCTTTACGGTGAAGGAAAGCATCGTGAGGAAACCTGCATACGTCTGAGAAGAAATTCAAAGGCGTGTATGTATAGTCGTGCTTGAGTAACGGCGATGGACCCGCCATCTGTCACGTTGGCACCTAATATCCCTCTGGCGGAAAGTGGGTGTGTGGGTATTACCCATACACTTCCGCCTACCCCTTCGGGTACCCTTGTGGGAAGGCGTGAGGATATATTATTATTATTATATTTCAGTTCAGCATTAAGATCATTGCAACTCTTTCCTTTACAGCGAATAAGTATCAATGAAATAAAAAAGACGTATAGTGAAGTGTTAAGGGGCACATTAATTAAGCAATTTTTTTCCGAGTGCACTCTCCATTTATATATACAGGTTGCTAAGGACGCCTCGGGCCCCATTAATAACAATACAATCTTGCGACATGCTGTGTTCTCTTAGGGTTCCTTCTTGGATTATACGTTTTGATAATGTCATTATTTTTAATCTAGAATAAGATTAAAAATAATGACATTCACCTTTTACGAAATATTAACCATTGTTTAAACCTCATTAAACCTCAAGTACTAGTTGTGCTCTGGAGTACCTACTACTCGCCCTTATACGGTAAAGCATGACTGATTGCTTCCAAGAACTTCGAGATACTTGACACCGCGATATATAGGTAAAAATATTTATATGCCAAATTTTTCAATTCGATTAAAAGACTAGTATCCACCAGCTCTTGAAGAAGGGTGTGAAAAGATTGCAGGATAGGTAAACAAAAAATTATATCCCAGGTGATGCAAGCATAGGCAACATTAACTGCTTACTATTTGGCGGGCCACATGTTTGCTTGTTCCCTAGTAGTATAAAATAATAAATACCTCCGTTCTAAATTCAAAGACAATATGGTTAGCCGTTGGCGCGTGGATGAGTGTAAAACATAAAAAAACAGTAAACATTTATTATCATTGCGTTAATAAGAAGATACGGGTGTCAATAATTAGGACAACTAATACTTAGGAGTAGTTAGTGTTCACTACCTGCCTACGCACCGTGAATAGTGAAGTAATTATTATATATATATATATATATATATATATCCTCACGCCTTCCCACAAGGGTCCCCGAAGGGGTAGGCAGAGGTGTATAGGTAATACCCACACACCCACTTTCCGCCAGAGGTATATTAGGTGCCAACGTGACAGATGGCGAGTCCATCGCCGTTACTCAAGCACGACTATACATACGCCTTTGAATTTCTTCTCAGACGTATGCAGGTTTCCTCTCGATGTTTTCCTTCACCGTAAAGCTCGTGGTGTGACTAATCACTGTACTTAAATTCAGAAAAAACTCATTAGTACAGTAATTATTATTGGTCATATTTATAGTTACATACATACATATCACGCCTGATCCTCACGCACGCTTAAAAATAATAATACATAATTAATATATATTGTACACATATATTGTAATTAAAAACTAATCTGAGACATCGTTTTGTACCTGTTTCCTTCCGAAGACAAAAGAGAAATAGGATAGTAGAATCAAGGATGAGAACGTCATGCGTACTCGAAATCAGCATGCATGTATGAAGAGAATGAAGAATGTAAATGAAGCGGAAGAGGATTAACGCTCTACTATCTCTGCCTACCGTATTCCGTATGGGATATATCGTGAGATGTATGTAAATTTCTGATAGAGCTTACACCATCGATATTTATCATCGTGTTAGCACGATGATAAATATCGATTATTATTACTAACTCGTAAGAATTTTTTCCATGATTTAGTTGGCAACGCAAACAATATAGGGCGCGAACACGTGTTAACAGCGCTATAACCGTGCGAGTTAACTGCCGAACTTACGGCACTTTGTAAAATATGACGCAGTGTGAAACGACCCTTATCGCTTGGTGATTTTTTTATGCGAGTAGCCGGCGCTATCTCGTTTATCATATTTTTTGCTCGTACTAACTTAACAATGTAAATACTGCCTTTTTGAACGGATATTACATAATGTGTTAGTTTGTAGTTTAGAGTCGCGGTGGTTCGAGCATCACAAAGCTTACAAGTTCAAATTCCGACTGTAGGAATTAGTTTTCCTGTAATTAGTACATGCCACGTGTTTTATGGTGAAGCAAAACATCGAGAGGAGGGTTTCATACGTTTGAGAAGATATTCAAAGGCGTATGTATGATCTTGCTTGAGAAACGGCGATGGACTCGCCATCTGTTACGTTGGCACCTAAAACATATCTTAGGCAAATCTTCTTCTCGATGTTTTCAATCACTGTAAAACGCGTGTTTCTGAAAAAATCATTGGTACAGTTGGGATTCGAACTTGCATCTTTGTGTAGCAGGCAACTATTCGAACCACTCGGCCAGCGCCGCTCTATTAAAATCATATTTTTAATATCGACTCTTCATTGTGAATGATTGAATTCGTATATATATATATATGTATATGTATTTACATATATATTCAATTGATCGCTGTATATTAGACATTGTAACAATTCGTTAAAGATCTACCAAATAGAAAAGGACGTTTCTATTGGTATGACTCAACTATACAGAACCTCCTATTAGGTAGCCCTCTTATAAATACTTAAATGTATAGAAAAAGTTGTTAAAATCATCGGTTCTTAAATCAAAAGAACACAGGTGTTCAAAAAAGTTCATACACATTTCATAGACTTTTATAGATGAAAGGGTATGAAAGTAATGTGGGTTATGTACGACCGTTGACGTCATCGTAATGGCCTGCAGGCGCTAGCGTTGGGTTTAGTATAAGGTTGCGCGTTCCCTTATACTAAGGACTGTACATCTATTAATACCATATATGTTATAAAGTAGTAAATAGAAGAAAAACGATTCACAAAACAGTTTTCGCATTCAAAACGCCTACCTATTACAAAGAAATAACCAACCATTTTACCGTATTATTTTACCTCAAACAATCAGCTATAAATAACACGTAAAAAGAAAGTCACATCAAAAGAAACTCGTTAATAATTCTTCCCCCAGATTTTTGTGAAACACAAAACAGGAACATAATATGCGAACAATAAACTTCTTTCGCAATGGAGTTCGAAATTAGAAAAAAGCCTATCGGGTGGCGGTATTACTTTTTAATTTCTTAATTAGCCCCTGGACACCTGTGCGGCTTCTCGCGAACTTTGACCAGGGAAGCCCGACGAGCGCGTATTGTGTAACGCGACCCTACTTACTGCTAAGCAACTAGTTCCGAGAGGTTTCCCATAAACAAGCATAATACAACTATAATACCCACATTTCTGTATACCCAATAACTTCGACCGCCTCACATAAATCGCGGCATTAATTTTACAACTCAAATGTAACAATTTAGTTGAAGGCAAGTAAGCACTTAGTTATACGCCGGAGGCGCCCTACCTCACAACTTAAGCGGCCCTCCTTTGCCGCTAAACAAATTTGACAGCTCCAAGTTAGGCCAAGTTAGAACGTGCATGCTACAGTAGCTGTAACGCTCAATCTTATTAACATAACCCTTAATGTAACGCAGTTAAGTAGCAAAATAGAGTACATTTATCTTTGTCGTTGGAAAATGGTACTTGGTCTTATAGTATTAAAGTTGTGTCTGACTAGTTAGCATTGTGCCCACGTTGAAACAAGTTGTCATGATTATTAAGGTGTTTAGCGTTGAGTGAGCTGACGTGTGATTACTATGCGAAGCTTACGATTAGGTCTATTTATATTTGAAAGTTAGATTGAAAGTCAGAAGTAAGTTGATTAGTTATGCCACGAGCTTAACAATGAAGGAAACATCGAGAGGAAATCTGCATAGTATGAGAAAAAATTCAAAGACGTATGCATAGTCGTGCTTAACCCTCCGGAAAGTGGGTGTATTGGTACTACCTGCTACTACCTTGGTAGGTACCTACACACCTCATCATATCCGGGTCCCAATATCGCAAGTGTCAGTCGTCGCTCGTCTCTTATCCATGATTTGGCAAATGTCATCTAGTACCCCCTACTGTATACCATAAATAAGGTGTACTAAATTTGTCACGACAAATACATTTCTTATTTTTATATAAAACCGATAAACATATATAATTGTACTTACCCACGCTATGTCGATTTTGAATATTATTTTGTATAAAATTATAACCAATAGTTAGAACTGAGTCCGTTAGAACCTGCTGTGACGATTATTACGTATAGAAAAGCAATTTTTTGCAGACAACTATTCAGCGAGTACGTGGAACTTCTTAGACGTTTTAACTCATGTCAAAAGCGCATGCTAATAATTCGAGGGTTGCACTAGCAATTATTCGTAAGATTACATTAACCGTACGCCATAAGTTAGTTCGCGCGAGCTACCGCTGACTCGCGATAAGATTTAACTTTCGCCAACAATTTGCATGGAATACGTAAGTTCTGCGGCTGTTCATACCCGGTATTGTCTTGCTAATCATATCCCGGGTACGTGTAGTATAAATTATACTTGCATAAGTTTAGTCAGATTATCTACATTAATATTTTCTTACAAATTATAGGTATGAATATTCGTTCCAAATCCTTGGATGAAATCGAAACCAGCGAGCTTGTATGAACAGAATGATGAATGTGGATGGACCGAAAGAGATCAGTAAGTCTGGCACTGGAGTGAACTGGTACTCTATCTCGCTGCGATGTATTATTATATTAAATCTACTTGAGGACCTTCGTTACATATTCTTTAAATTATCGAAATTTATATATCTTCCGCCTACTCACAAAGATCCCCGAAGGTGTAGTTAGACTTTAGCCCTACGCTCCCTTCTCACTGGAGACATATTTATTAAGCAAAGTCCGTCACCATTTTTTAATCCCGACTATTGATGAGAACTTTTCCTTTGAATTTGGTAAACATATGCCGGTTTCTCAACAATGTTTTTCTTCTACGTAAAGCTCGTGGTATGATATATTGATCTACTTAACTTAAAAAAAACTTACATGATTTTTCTTAAAGCCAAATGAGAGTTACATATTAACTAGTAAAATCTGTTTACATTACATAAGTATTCAATAGGCCGTGAACGTTAAATAATCGCAAAATAATATCTTTGCGTAGACTCGCACTGTAATTGGTAAAACCAGAACCCAGCCTCACTGATGTTATATTTACGTGAATTTAAAAGCTTCCAACTGGCAGCTTTAATAGGAATTAATCCACCATGTTTCGTGGTTACCCCTGTCGAAATTAAAAGGTTGTTATTAAATAAAGCCATGGTGTGCGAGTGTTCTGAGTAACCGCCTGCCCTACAATGAGTCTGTTCTGACCTAAATTACAGTTATAAGTCACACTACGATTTTTACGGCGCAGGAAAGCATCGAGAAGAAAACTGCATACATTTGAGAAGAAATACAAAGGCGTATGTGTTGTCGTACTTGAGTAACGGCGATTGACTCGCCACCTGTCACTTTGGCACCTAAAATATATATCAGGCGGAAAGTGGTTGTGTAGGTACTATTTATAAACCTCTGCCTACTCTTTCGGGGGCTCTTGTGGGAAGGCGTGAGTATTGGTACAGACTACCATGGTCGAACGTGCAATCTCGACTTGAGAAACGATACCTTAAACTACTCGACCATCACGGCTCGTATATTGAATCAAGTTAATTAAAACTGCCAATAAACTATGTAGTAATTTCATACTTAGGTATGTTATTTCCGTAAATTATTTCAATATGACAATATTAAATAAAATATACCTCTGGCGGAAAGTGGGTGTGTACGTATTACTTATACACCTCTGCCTACCCCTTCGGGGACCCTTGTGGGAAGGCGAGAGGATATTATTATTATTATAAATACTTTGACAGTGGGTATTTGATTTCACTGTAATGTTGCGGCTTTTGACAATTAATATCGAATTGTTATAAAATTCTGAACAACGCTTAAAATGCCGCCATTTCATATTGAAAACCATGCAGCGACCCTGGCACTAATATCTGATTCCATATAAGTGCAATGCCTACAGTACATCAGGTATACAATTATATATGCATTTTTGTATCGTCAATTGAAAGCAATAGTAGTAGAGAATCATACAATTATTTGCTAATTACATTTCTGTTTGTGAATCCAATCAAATTTGGAATGTAACATAGCGTTCCAACTGCTATGATGCATTGCATATTGCTAACACACAGCACAGGTGTGGTTGTAATGTATTTTTCAAGCGACCTTTTGAAGGACTTAAAACCTTCTTAGTAAATATTAATATATCTTCACGACTTTCCACGAAGGTGCCCGAAGGGGTAGGCCCAGGTATAAAGGAATTTCAAGAGTTAAATCTAGGTGCCAACGTGACAAATGGAGAGTCTTTGGCCGTTTCTTAACCACAACTACACATACGTCTGTGATTTTTTCTCAAACGTGTGTAGGTTTTCTCTCGACGTTGTCTCTCCTTTACCGTAAAGCGCATGGTATGATTAATGAAGCTGAAATACAGGCTGAGAGTGCAGTTGCTGGAGTCGCGCCGCAATGACAATTTCAAGGTGTTTGTGGTGCGCGTTCCGACCTGCTACCTGCACCTCGCTATGGATGAGGACTTTTGGCCCCAGGGCTTGGTGTTCCGTCGCTTCAGCGGACAAGTGCCACACGAACACTCGAGGAACTAATATTATTATTATGATATATGTGCTAGTCTGTAAGGTATTTATGTAATATCGCTATATATTTTAGGATAAGGTATATATTATATGGGCCCTTTAAATTGTAACATCTATTTTAATGTGTTGCCTGAATTAAAATGAATTATTATTATTATTCTTTATTTGAAATACATCTCATATATTACATTTTTAAATATAAATATATAAAAACATATTTAAAAATATAAAATACAGGGGCCCACCGGTATCGGGATCAGGGTCCAAGGTACCGGCGGTTAGGGTCCCAGCGAAAGAAATCTCCTCACAATACGTGCCGTTTCGAGCAGTACTGCTTTCTGCATCAGGCACTAGGCATTGATCCAACTGTCTAACGAGAGCCTCTTGAGGTGTTGGTCGAGGCTCTTTGCCATTAGGCCATTGGCCGTTATTACTATCGGCACAATGATTGCAGAGTCCACATCCCACATGCTGACAATCTCGTGAGCCAAGTCCAAATATTTTTTATTATTATTATTATTATTAATAATCACTATACTTAAGTTTAGAAAAACTTGTTGGTACAGTCAGGATTCGAGCTGACATTCGTCACGTTGTAGGCTACAACTCGCACCAATTAAAATTCCCTCATGTTGAACACGAACATGCCTCCGGAACGCTCTTAAAACCTGATTACAGTCGTTATCTAGGCCCTTTCTATATCAGCCTGTTGTAACAGAGCCATCTAGCTTAAATGTTTTATTATAATCAATGTTTATTATACTACAAAATTTGCAAACTATCATACGAACCGCCTGAAAATAGTAGCATTATCACTTGCATATGGAACGAAAGGGTCCGAATTGTACCAAAGACATTGCATGTGGAGTTGTGTTTCCAATATTACACAACATGAACGCAATACTTCCCTTAAGCAATGCTGTTTGGCTGCGACCCTCTGTTCTGCTTCCGTTAGCCAAATCTGATTTGGAACTGTCTTTGTGTCCTTTGTGTCCAACTTCTTTTGTAATTTTGAGTAATGTTTAAACAGTTATAATGCTATGCTGCCAAATAAATGCACAACATTTTCGCTGACGTTAAACGAAATGCAAACCACAGTTTAATAAAACTTTAACATATATTAATTACAAGTGGCTTTACAAACGAAAAATATTTGCTCATTTGCAGGCGAACATGATAAATTGTAAATTACTTGGAACTGCGCGTTTTGGTGGGCGAGCGGGGCTTACGTTTTAAAATCGTTGAACGGCGGTGAAAATGAATTTCACTGGCAAATAATGAGAGGAGAATTAAAAATGCAAAAATTGATTAATGTACCGTTGTCGGGGTGATGTACCTATTGAGTACAGGCGTGTTGCGTGAGTCACCGGCGGTCGGCTGTGTTTCACTTGTTCTAACAACCCTCATTTGAATGTCAACCGACTAACTAAAGCAGGAAACATCGCGTTTGTTTAATTGTATCGCAACGTTTGCTAACGTTTTTATCCCAAATTAATGGTATGGTTGAATCCTTTTAAATGCACACCTTAATTGTTATATATTGCAACATAAACTTTGTTTCGTGCATGTACGATGTAATTCATATATATATATATATATATTTAATATATTATATTATAACAGGCATGCGTTCTAACATAGGTAAGCGACTACCGCCACCTTAGATTCTTGCTACCACCAGAGATATGTATGTCGCGTTAGTCACGTCATCAACTGTAGTATTGTAAACAGCAAGTCTGTCATGATGGTCACATTTACTGGCCATTCCTCATTCATTATTTAACTACATTAATAAATCACAAATGATATACCTAGTCGAGCTATAAGCTTCTTGCAATCGATAAGTAATTACGATGAGGGTTGAGCAGGTTATAAGGTACAGGATAAAATATGATACGCTTTTACAATGACCAACACAATTGAGTACGTTTCCCACAAGGGTCCCCAAAGGGGTAGGCAGAGGCGTTAACACACTAATTTCGCCGGAGATATATTCTAAGTGTCGATGTGATGGTCAATCGCTGTTTTTGAATTAAGTACAACGTCTTTGAATTCTGCACAGTTTAGTTTAAATGTAAAAATTAAAGTACATGTATAAATAATATTTTTAACTGCAATTCAGTAATGAATGTTCCCGATACATGTATTAAGGAATACTTGTACCACGAACAAAACGTGCAGCATATTGTGTAAGTATTGTAATTTCATTTTAAATGAAATGTTTGCTGGAGCCCTCCGGCAATTTGCGCCGAACGAAATTAACAACTTTCCCATTGTCACCGACTGTTAACTAATTAACACTTTCAACTTCGCGGGTGCAGCCTGCCACGTGTGTCAGTCAGACGGGCTATGCAGCTCCCATTCTACTTCACTGGTAATATTATAAATGTGCAAGTTATGAGGATTTAAAAAACTGGATTATCACATGAGATGTGTCTTTATTTGCAATAACAACATTAACATTATTAAAAAAATACCATTGTATAACTAACTACTAATAGATAAAATATTTGACCCAAATCGGTAGCCCGGGGCAACGTGCCAAGAATTTATACAACTTATTGAATTATATTACTTATATCAAATACACATGAGATATGTTTGATTAAAAATACTACAAGATAGATAAACCGCGGGGTAAAGCTAGTGTAATGAAGTAAATATAGACACATTTTGTAGTCATATAATGGTGGCATAGAGTAGTGAAGTCAACACAGCAGGCCACCAACACGATGGTCAGGCGACCATGGTGGCGAAGGCTAGAAGCTATAGTTGCGATGGAAACGATTTCGCGTTGGAGAGGAGGTATATCCAGCAGTAGGTTGATTTGATTGATTGATATTTATCAGGTTAAGAATGGGGATGAAAGTCCCGCTATTTGTCGGCCGTATGGTCCAGTGGCCAGAGCTCCTGACTGCGAAACTTGACGTCGCGCGTTCGATACCCGCCGAAGGCAAACCTTTGTCTCGAATGTCCTAAAATATATCGTTGTCTAGTACCCGTAACACAAACTTTGCTTAATTTGGGACAATATCAAGTTGTGTGGAATTGTCCCAAGGTATTTATTTATTAATTATTTATCCGATAAAGTGTTCGGAGCTTATTGCCAACCTTCGATAGTTGAATGATAAGTAAAGTTAATAAATATCTACATAAGTGTATTTAATCTTTTGTATTTAGGTTTAGGAACACGAATAAATTCATATCATTTACACCTTTCCCGTCAGTCGCGGCAAAAGCAAACACAATTTTACTGCAGCAATTCTATTCCAAGACTAAGACCGTGTAAACAGCCATATTTTTTCCGCACATAAATCGTATCAATCTAGAATCGGCAATTGTACACGCTCGCCTGTTTCGCCAGAACATTAAACACTGGCTAAGTGAACCGCACGGAATCGCGTGTTAAACGTGTATTAGGTGTCATAACTGCGGGCGACTACCCGATGTAGGAATACCCGTGATCCTTCTAGAATAGCTATGGTTAAGTTGAACATTTTATACATTAAATTTCTACCTACTTTATTGGATACAGCCCGCCATTTAAATGCTACGTCAGCGCTGAGGCCTTTAGTTTTGTTAAGTAATTACTCTCAAAGTTATATTAATATATGGGTATTATATTTTAAAAGTTAAGTGACTTTTTATATTCAGGGACAATAGTCATATTTTGTATAAATAAACGACGTAAAAAGTTGTACTATTTCAAATCTGAGATGTTACAACCCTTCAAGTACTTCATGACTCCTTGGTTTGGATGCATTGTACGGGGTGCCATTTCGCTTCGAGATCGCAACGATAACGCGCCGCCATGCAACAAAGCCCACTAAACACCGTAAACTTGTGAATTATTAATCTCCTTATCGAGCACTAAACATGGCCAGCTTGATGAAAAATTTAATAAATCGCCCCTTTGATATGCGCCGGCTGGATTTTGTGCCATTAGCTCGCCTACGAACATGGCACCTTCATTGAAATAATGGTTTTCGTATGTTTTACTTGTGTGGATTGACAGATGTTTGAAAATGGAGCATAAGCACGCTTTTGAATATTCAAGTTATCACAACTTATATAATAACGAGTTTCTCTTTTTTCATAGATTCCGATATGGCATTCAGCAAAAGGACTTGTATTCACGATGTTTGATTTAAAAAATGCTCTACTACTCTTCAAATAAATTAACTATAGAAATCTTAAGGTCTATCAATTAAACGTCGCTCGAGCTGTAGCGTGATAACGAGAATAGTCAAGTTTAAGGATGGTCTTGAAAAAAATACCCATTTTATATAAATACATTTAAATTATAAAATTACAAAAACCCGCATCTCCACCAAAGTCAAAATGATAAAATATTATCTAGTAACCCTTTGAAAACAAACAGGGCTGGAAGAAAAGACAGAGCGGCGGTGAACAAATTCGCTAATTTTATCTGGAGAGCACCGAGATATATTAGTGGTCCGCGCAAAGATAAAGGAATAAATTGTGGCTGCGATAAATCAGTAAAGGATGGTTTTAATTACACATCCGACGGAACCACCCGGAGTTAAGGTCGAGGCGTACTGGCTCTTACGACGCGACATAATCATTAGCGGTAAAAGGTTAGTTAAATTCATTCTGTGCAATGTTCTGCTTTGGTATGATGCGATAAACGTAGTGAATAAGCATACGGCTTATATTAAACGGTTATTGTAACCTCAAAGTGTATGTGTCATTCGTGCGAGGATTAATTTATGAGACAAGTGCTGTGATATCATACTGTGATGAAAGTATGAGTCAGCTATTCCTTTCCTTACGGAGTTCTCGGAACCTTACTCACCGTGAGAACACAAGTGCCATTTGGCGGCGAGTCTACAAAAATCGTATGCCATTTCACTCAAGTGTATCAGACCGATCATGACTTTAGCGTGTGTTGTGTTCGCACAATCCAAAAAGTCAGTACTCCACCAGACTCTTGCAAGTGCCGGCCCGAGCCGAGCCAGTAGCGCAAATCCCCTCCCCAAATAACTAAATCATAATAAAATACCAGAACAGCCCAGCTCCCTTGCTCGCGAACCAGCAACGCCCTATGCCGAGGTCCGAACCCCACAGGGGGTGCCCTTAGCTGTGTTGCTTAATACTTAAGTGCCTGGCTGGAGGCCTAGGTCTCGCCATTGACCGGTTAAGTAGCAAAAGTTCCCGGGACTCAGGCTACGAGAGACAATACAAAAAAAAATCACTCAAGTGTCTGTAACCCAGTGTACGCCCAACTTTAACAAGGGTCCTGCAATGGCCTGAAGGCGAAATGTAAATAAAGTTAATTATTGCTAGTTAAGTGATTCCAGACGAACTGAAATATTTCACTTGGGGTTTGCTGTTTTAGTATTTACATGTTTTTGTTATTTGTTTTAAATTATAACTCTTCCATTTTACGCTCGTCTTGAGCTTACGGTATTATGTTAAACACGACTCTGACACACGTGCTAGTTCCCACAGTCCCTCAACTTAATATGAGGTTAGCAGCGCAGCGATACCTTAAGTGGAGTGATACCTGAGATGGAAATCATCAGGGAACCACCAGCCAACATCTGCCTACTCTTGTGAAAGGGCTGTGGCTATAAATTTTGCGATATTTAAATTGAAGTGTGACTATGTTGTTTAATGTATGTGAGTATTCGACTGCGAAAGACAACGTGGAAAATGCTGACAGATGTCTATCCAACTGAGTTTTGTCCAAACTCATCATGCACGTAACGTGCGGATGGGGTAGGGTCGTTAATTAGCATTCCACTTCCAGGTGTATACTGAGTACGCATTTCTATGACTGGCCGTACGTGCCTACTACATTCTATGTAATCCTATCAGATTAGGTTAAAATAATTAGGTTAAAGATTAACTTAGAGGAATTTGTATGACTTCTAAAAATATTTTATTTTAATCTAATTCAGAATGGCCCTGTTGGCAATAAATAACTCATATATGCAGATAAAATTATTTGAACCAAATAAAAAGCATAATAAGTGTTGCACGATCCGGCTCAGTTATTTCAGTTTTATTTTTAGTTTAGTTCAGAAAAACTGATTGGTGCAGTCGGATTCGAATTTAAAATATTTGCTCCACCACGGCTCTTCTCTATCTATCTATTACACATATATACCTACGTAGCTGCAAATATTATAAAATAAATAATGTAGAAAGCTGTAACATGAATTAATTAACGTTAGCAAGCGAGCAACTTTTTGATTTCCATTTGGGCAATTCAGTTAGCAGAGACATTAAACATAAAAAAAACTCAAAGCGAAGTGGCACGTTACACGCGTCAGTCGGTCGAAATCTCGCTTTGACTCACGGCTGAGGATCTGCTAGCGTTATTCTAATTATCAACATTATGACGTTGATGACGTTAATTAGAGTTTTCGCCATCGTGGCAGCATGCAGCGGTAAATTGGCAAGCCACTTAATGCCACAATTGGGCTCAGTTTGAGCACAGAGACTGCGAGTGCTTGTATAACCTGTGTACCGATGCGGTTGTGAAACTACAGGTTATTTGAGCCCACGTGCTAATTTGAATGTACAACCCTATTAATTAATATAACAACATTTCATAATTGCTTCTCTTATGTTTAATTAAATGCTTTTTGATCGCTTAAGCCGTGGTGGCCGAGTGGTTCGAACAGTTGCCTGCGACACAAAGATCGCAAGTTCGAATCCCGACTGTACCAATGAGTTTTTCTGATCTTAAGTACAGTGATTAGTCACACCACGAGCTTTACGGCGAAGGAAAATATCGAGAGGAAACCTACATACGTCTGAGAAGAAATTCAAAGGCGTATGTATAGTCGTGCTTGAGTAACGGCGATGGACTCGCCATCTGTCACGTTGGCACCTAATATACCTCTGGCGGAAAGTGGGTGTGTGGTTACTACCTATACACCTCTGCCTACCCCTTCGGGGACCCTTGTGGGAAGGCGTGAGGATATATTATTATATATAATACTGCATTAAATACATAATTGGCTATAGTAATATTATCTTCTAGCTGTGCCACCTAATGTTGTGCATGATGTAGCAAGGGGACATATCCTTTAATAATCGGGCTATCTAATAATTGGGATTAGTAGTTCCTGGGATTACCGCGTTCAACCAAACAATCAAACGCACTACAGCATTACAACATTAGTATACAATAATTGTTATTCGAGAAAAAGAAGTAAAAGCCGTGGTGAGCAGTTGCCTGCAACACAAAGACTTCGAATGTTCCAATCCCGAGTATAGCATTGAGTTTTCTGAACTTATGTACAGTCATTAGTCACACAGAGCTTTGCGTGGAAGGAATATATCGAGAGAAAACCTGCATACGTATTGAAAAAATTCAAAGACGTACATATTTATAGTCGTGTTGTAGTAACGGCGATGGACTCGCCATCTGTCACGTTGGCACCTTAAATATATCTTTGGCGGAAAGTGGATGGGTGGGTACTACCTGAATGCACAACACTATGTTTACTAATTAAATTATGCGTTATTAGCGCTTTCATTAACGATGACTACAGTGCCTGGCGGAAACCAATACTGAAAATAATGATGGATCAATAATTGGTTGATTTTACTTATTTATTTAAGGGTCAGATTTAACAATATATTACTGGCGTTTGTCGACCGCCGTATACCAAAGTTTAGTTTTTGTGGAGAACGATGGTGGCCGCATATTATTTCAACATCAAATCAAGTCAAGACTAAATTCAGCCTCATGTGGTCAAACGATGATCCCAAAGCAGATACTCGATACGAGTGGATACGTCTTACGATCGAGATGTTTTGAACACAATTACGTTTCGTATGTTATAAAGATACATATAATAGTAGTCTTAAGCTCGTAAAGACGTCGTTGAGATAAGAGTGAAGGAGATGGGACTTGACCGCCCTTATATCGAGACCGTTAACTCACCACCCTGTATTTATTGTGAAGGGTTATCGCTCGCTAGTAAAACATTGGTGACGCAAATTTGCTTTGCTTGCAAATAGCCTTGCTATTTGAAAAACAACGCTTTAGTTTGTGTTAACCAGTTTATGCGGACTATAGTCCGCATAAAATGTGCCCCGCGGCTTATAATGCCTTACCTTTATAAAATATAGATTGTATATTTTAGAAACTTACGAAAATCCTAATATTTGCTCTTCCTAATAGGTATTAATGTAAACAAGAAAGTGGTGATTATTTTAAGAATAAAAGTGTGACTACACTTTTTAATTTTTAAAACAGTTATAAAACCAAATTAAAATAGTCCTAAGAGATACTCAAGTGCTTCGTCTACAAATTACTTTGAAAACATTAATATTTACTCCATTATAATATGTTTAATGTTTAATGTTGTCACATAACAAAAAACTCGTTAGCAAATGATAAGATGAAGAAGAAAATATATACCTACCGCAAAAAAATTAAGAACATTTTTCTCATCAATTAAGTACTGCGTATTTTAATGAAGGTGTTAAGAAGGGCCATTATCTCAGTCTATTTGCGTTCTCGAGACATAAATCAACGCACGAGACAATGCTAATGCTGTGGAATTAAAAAATACTTGCTTCGAGCCCACTCCGAAATAAAGGACTTAGCGCTATCTTTGCAGGCGGTTAATGAATTACTTTTGCTAATTTTTCATTTTGTGGGACGGACTTGGAAATAGCAATATAAAATTTTATATAGTTGAATATACATGTATAAGCCTAAAGAAGACTTATACAGAGAGCAGACTCTCTCCCTAACGAGTAGGGAACATATATATATATATAGGCACCTAATATACCTCTGGCGGAAAGTGGGTGTGTGGATTATTACCTATACACCTCTGCCTACCCCTTCGGGGACCCTTGTGGGAAGGCGTGAGGATATTATTTTTATATATATATATATGAGGTGAGAACATTTATGCATTTGTAAAATTTCGTTTGTAACGATAGATAAAGGTATACTTTATTGTTCAGCGACGAGAGGATATATTATTTGGAGTCCGGACAAGGGTCACCGAAGGGGTAGGCAGAGGTGTACAGGTAGTACCCACACATCCACTCCGCCAAAGGTATATTTTAGGTGCCAACGTAACAGATGGCGAGTCCATCGCCGTTACTCAAGCACGACTATACATACGCCTTTGAATTGCTTCTATAAATATCTGTGCTAGGGTCCCCGAAGGAGTAGGCTGGTAGTAGGTACCCATATATATTAATTATATTAATAATAAATAATTATATAAGTTCAAATTAATATATTCATGTCAATACAACCCTGAAAAGACTAATTGCTTTCAGTATTTCAACCGAAACAGTGTACTTCTTTAAATGTTCTTATTCAACATATCTCTTTAAATGTTTTTTTATAATCGTGTTAGTCTAAAAGCCGTGGTGGCCGAGTGGTTCGAGCAGTTGCCTGCGACGCAAAGGTCGCAAGTTCGAATCCCGACTGTACCAATGAGTTTTTTCTGAACTTAAGTACAGTGATTAGTCACACCACGAGCTTTACGGTGAAGGAAAACATCGAGAGGAAACCTGCATACGTCTGAGAAGAAATTCAAAGGCGTATGTATAGTTGTGCTGGAGTAACGGCGATGGACTCGCCATCTGTCACGTTGGCACCTAATATACCTCTGGCGGAAAGTGGGTGTGTGGGTATTACCTATACACCTCTGCCTACCCCTTCGGGGACCCTTGTGGGAAGGCGTGAGGATATATTATATTATTTTGTTAGCCTAAATCGCTCAGGCGGCCGGCCGGCCCTTGAATAAAACTTCCAAGACGGCATTATGATGTATATTTGGTCTGCGTACCCCACGCTGACATCTTAATTAATCATCGCAGATTAAACTTAAAATACGAGCACAGATAACTGACTGGAAGAAAATGAAGTAGAGCTTTCCTTCTCTGATAAAGGTTTCAATGGAATCTAAAATAAAATATCTATAATGCAACAGAAATAATTAAACACCGCTAAAATATTTGATATAAAAATAGGTGTTACATCGCTTACATCCTTACGGCTTATCCTTATTTTGCTTACTATTTCGGCTATAAAAAAATGTGTAAAATTTATTATAAAAATTTATAATATTATTAATTAGCAAATATTTCAAATTGTAAGGCAAAAAAGACATCAAAGATCTGACTCATCATCAAGCATCCGACTCTATTCAATTTGATTAAATAATTTATTGTTTCTTTCACAACAAAATATGAAGTACAGCACATTATAGGTATATACGCATAATAGGCTTCGTTCATCCAAACATTAATTATTCGCCGCGGTCTTCGTAATTTTTTTTTCAAAATTCCATTTCAAATATTTATATAATATAATATGAATAATTTAACATCATTTAAAAGTAAGAATTATAAAGGTAAAGATCTACGACACATTCAGAAAAACCCGTCTTTTGTTCTTTTTCGACATTCTTTGTATTTTTTCCCGACATTCACGATTTAGGTAGCGACAGTAATTCTGTCACATATTATATGTTTGAAAATTGTGCCCATTGTCACGAATAACTTTTCATGACAATTCGTGGTCTTGTTTTTTAATTAAACTAAGTTATTTAGAACTTGCTTTTTGAACTCATTGGGATTAAGTGGTGCCTTCAAATTGGTGCCGTTTGATAACAATATAAGATGGGTGATGTTTATATTTTTATGCTTTTATTTCATAATCATTATTGATATGTTTAATTTTATGAATATACTTGTTTTCAGTTTTTATTTCAAAATCCTTCATGGATAGTCAAAGCTTTATCTCGACGTAAAGTTTTGGGAAGGGATTTGACTTTGTAAATGTGTCTCCCAGAGTCGCATGGAAGGGAAGAAAATTAAAGCAGATAAAAACGTCAAAACGGCGTTTCGTAAGTTACGGATTCAAATCGCGTTTAGAATATTTTTTTTCATATAGAATATTTAAGTATAGATATAGTTTTCAATAGTGATGACCTGACTATCCAAATAGTGAAATGCGGAGACAGTATCATCCGAGCCGACGCCCGGAAGGTGACTGAAGTGAGGGCGAGTGGGCGTGGCGGCCGATAGGCGGGCCCACCCACTGGGCTGGGCCACAGCCAACACGCCTTTTAACGAATAACACGTGACAGGTGGGAGGGGCTTACATAGTACGCTCGTTAAGGACACTTTATCAACGAATTTGTTACCTTCATTGCGAATTTCAAATTAGTTTGTCTAGATTTTTTTGATGTTATTCTGGATGGATATTATGATATCTGAAATAAATAAATTGTTATACTAATTTTAAAAAAATTATACTATTTTGTTTTGAATGATGAATATACCAGCGAACTATTGTATGTTTATTGAGAGAAAATAATATGCGCTACGCTTTTATCAGGTTGAATTTAACTTTAAGCAAATTACAAAATAGAACATTGAATAATATATAGAGATATCTATATGTTATTCAATGTTCTATTTTGTGTTTACGAGATATTACAGTAAAAGATTTCGAAATACGTTTTTCATATAAAATTTGCCTAAAGAATGTTTGTTACGTTCTCGTACTAGCTTCAAATTCCTTAGATGTCTGAAATGTCTCTCATTAAGCCAAAAATTACCGCTCCAAGAATAATTCTTGCCAAAAATCCTAGTCACCTTAAAGAGTTATCAAAGCGTTACATAGCTGCGATGGCAGGAATGTCTTTGAGAAAATTGTTAGCGTGACGCAGCCTCTTACATTCCCTCGTAATGCCGGGACGCTGGGGTAGTTAGCTAGTTGAAATATTTCTGGTATTAATTAAATTACTCAAGTAAGCGCTTACTGAGCACGGAATGAATTGGCTACCAATTTATTTGTTGTCACTGTCTACTAGCTAAATGTATGATGGTATTGGCTCTAATAGTTATAGTTGCGGGTTCATACCCGACGGCAACCAGCGTTTACCTATTGTTTGGGAGCCCCCCTATATTCACAGAGGACGGCCGCCGAGGGGGTTTTAGTGAGTAAAAATTGCACATAAGCCGTTCTTCCCCCCTAGGACGGTCGGGTACCTGTAGAAAGTTACCCATCGAAAAAATAATGGTACATAAATATGTTTTAATTTCCATAAGATATCTACAACTTTGCGACCCGATATAGATTTAGTAAGTTTTGTTAGAGTATATTATTATTATTACTTAGCATGGGACAATATATTACACTTTTGTTCGGATTCAAGAAGTATACAAAGGCAACCCGCTACAGGCGGAGAGTATTCATAGCCGTCGGCCTTGTTTGATGAATATTCAGGAAATGACGTGTGTAAGATAAGTCTGATATGGAGTTTCATACAACTGAATACACTATATAGTTTAATTTCAGTTTAAAATATGAATAATAATTTTAAGTAGCTACAAATATATAAAGTAAATTGAACTGGTTCCGAAACCTAAAGAAGCTTGTACTTTAAGAACTTGCCACTTATTCACTGAATTGTATAGTCCCGGGATGCTTGGAGTAAAACCCGAGTCTATTAATTGTAGTGTGCACTCATAGGTGATCAGTGTGTGCCGATAATACACACACATTAGTGGACGGTTGCACACTAACACTATAAACTTTGAGGAAGAATAGTGGGGCGCGTCTTCGTGGATTGTACTATCTATACATTGCCACACACACACACACATTGTTACACACACACACGCCATCGAGGCTCTTATAGGATAGATAGTGTAGAACGCCAGTCCTTTCTAGACTCACAGACCTATTTTACGTCATTCATATCTCTTTATACATGCATACATAGTTTCAAGAACCCTTGGCATTACTAAGTGAAATACAAAACTTACCTTACCAAACATTATATCTATTTGTAGCCTCAAGTGTATAGTCACCACCAAGTACGCGGTGCCACGGAGTTTCAAGCCTTTGCTATGAGATGATCCCAGCTACTTGAGCGCCTTTGATGTAAGGGAGAGGACTCCAATTATTCAGCCAAATATTTAAAGTATTCCCTTTATACTCTGCTAGCGGCCCGCCCCGGCTTCGCACGGGTAGACATTTATTTTTTAAACTATAATATAATATAATATAATATATCCTCACGCCTTCCCACAAGGGTCCCCGAAGGGGTAGGCAGAGGTGTATACACCCACTTTCCGCCAGAGGTATATTAGGTGCCAACGTGACAGATGGCGAGTCCATCGCCGTTACTCCAGCACGACTATACATACGCCTTTGAATTTCTTCTCAGACGTGTGCAGGTTTCCTCTCGATGTTTTCCTTCACCGTTAAGCTCGTGGTGTGACTAATCACTGTACTTAAGTTCAGAAAAACTCATTGGTACAGTCGGGATTCGAACTTGCGACCTATGCGTCGCAGGCAACTGCTCGAACCATTCGGCCACCACGGCTTTTTTTTTTTAAACTATTGATTTTTATTTATATTATTTACTTATTTTTTTTATATGTTATATATTATATTTTGGTAGTCCGCCTGTGTTAATAATTTAGCAGGAAGTTTTTAAATAAAATAAAAAGAATAAAATATTATATTTTGCCATAAATAATTTTTTTCTTGTTATAAAAAATAGCCTATATGAATCAGTGATAATGTAGCATTCAAATGGTGAAAGAATTTTTAAAATCGGTCCAGTACTTTTTGAGCCAATTCCTTACGAACATACTTACATACAAATCTTTCCTCTTTATAATATTAGTATAGATAGTTACACACAATGGGAAAGAGTTGGTTAGAAGTGGGCTCATTCCCATTGTTGAATCACGAGACAGATTTTTTTGTTGATCAATGAGTTTTGCTGAACTTTAGTACAGTGATAATCGCTGTGTCTGATTATCACTGTAAAAAATGAGATTCAACGAGGTGAATGAGCCTGCTCCTAACAAACTGTTACCCGTGCTTTACGGGTATATCGAGAGAAACCTCCATGCGTTTGACAAGAAATTAAAAGACGGCGTGCTTAGGAAACGTTGAAAACCTCTTCGGGATACCTCTTCAAGAAGGATATGTAAAGATTCCTGCACGTGCGAGTGATACTCCTGGTGTTACAAGCATCCATAGGAGGCGGTAACCGCTTACCATGAAAACTATTTTCGAATTTCAAAAGTACCCGGTACTAATTTACAAACGCCTCTATTTACTATGATAAGCACTAAATGAATTAGATAAAGATTATATATGAACGTAGTCGTGCTAAAGGCATGCATTTTCCGATCCGGCTCGGGTCCGTCACGACAATTAAGGAAACGCATTGAGGCTGATTTATGAACGAAGCATGCTAAGCCGATCCGACACTGATCCGGGCCGGCGAGGCTCGCACCTAACGTGACCTGGCCCGTCGGAAACGTTTACCAGTGAACTGATATTTATCCTGAATATACTAACGATGAGAGTGACTACCTACTTAACTTAGTAAGTTATCCTCAGGATATATAAAATAAAAAAAAAACAAAATCAAAATATTTTATTCAACGTAAGGGACACAGGGAACACTTATTGAACGCCACATATTTAATATAAACTAAAGTTACCACCGTTTCCAAAAAAAAAATACCTGCCAGGAGAAGAAACGGCGAAACAAACTCCCCGGTTTGCTTTTTTAACATTCCCTCTTACGTAGGGTTAGAAATGATTAAAGTTACATATATAAACTCTGTACAAGAGGAGTAATTCATTGCCATGCATGGCCATCATTAAAATAATCTGATGTTTTATAATAAGCCTTTTGAATTAATTTACTTTTAGCGACAGCTTAAAATTCTACAAAAAGTAATTCAATTACTTTCCGAGGTAGCTTACTAAAAAAGTGTATACCTTGCCCGACAAATGAGTTCCTAGTTTTGTGTAATCTAGCTGTAGGAACATGGAGTTTATCTTTGTTCCGTGTAATCACAGTATGCAAGTCGCTATTTTTCTTAAATTTTACAATATTCTTTCTAACATATAAAACATTTTGGATTATGTATTGACATGGTACGGTCAATATGTCAATTTCCTTGAATAATTCTCTGAGAGAATCTCGAGGCTTAAGGCTATAAATTGCACGAATAGCCCGCTTCTGCAGCACAAAAATAGATCCAATGTCTGCAGCATTACCCCATAAAAGAATGCTGTAAGACATGACACTATGAAAATAGCCGAAATAAACTAAACGGGCTGTGTTGATATCAGTCAAGTGTCTGATTTTTCTTACCGCGAATGCTGCAGAGCTGAGTCTATTCGCCAATCCATTAATGTGGGGACCCCATTGCAATTTGTGATCCAATGTGACTCCAAAGAAGACTGTTGAATCCACAAGATCCAATTTCTCGGTATTTATAACTATAGGGGTAGTTAAAACCTTTTTCACATTAGGCATTGTAAATTTAATACATTTCGTTTTGCTAGCATTAAGTACCAAATTATTGGCACTAAACCAATAAACCACGTCAGAGAGAGCATTATTTACAGCGTCAAAGTTTTTTTCTGTCGGTCTATCTTAAATAGTAAAGATGTATCATCAGCAAATAATACAATATCATGTTTATCATTTACCAGGTGAGATAGGTCATTGATATAGATAAGAAAAAGAAATCGAACCCTGTCAGACCGATCATGACTTATGCGTGTGTTGTGTTCGCACAATCCAAAAAGTCAGTACTCCACCCCCTTCAAGTGCTCCAAAGCCGGTTCCTCCGGAGAGCCACAGGTGCCCCGTGGTACATGAGAAACAGTCAACTTCATGTTGACCTAAAAGTCCCCACGATCAAACAGTTTATGAAAAAACTGTCGAAACGCCATTTCGATTCTGCTGAAAATCATCCCAACCCTCTCGTCGTATCGGCCGCCCAATACACACCCTCCCTTATATCTAAGATAAGGCGCCCAAAACATGCCGTCATCGAACCGGATGACGACATAACGGTCCTCCAGGACGCCCGACGACGACACACAAACGACACTACACAAAACCGACCATTGTTCCGTCCTCGCCGGCGAGGCTCGACGCGAATAAGCCGTAACGTTCCCCCCAGACTCTCGCAAGTGCCGGCCCGAGCCGAGCCAGTAGCGCAAATCCCCTCCCCAAATAACTAAATAATAATAAAATACCAGACCAGCTCAGCTCCCTTGCTCGCGAACCAGCAACGCCCTAAGCCGAGGTCCGACCCCACAGGGGGTGCCCTTAGCTGTGTTGCTTAATACTTAAGTGCCTGGCTGGAGGCCTAGGTCTCGCCATTGACCGGTTAAGTAGCAAAAGTTCCCGGAACTCACGCTACGAGAGACAACACAAAAAAAAAAAAAAAAAAAATCGAACCCTGTGCAACGCCCATAGCTACTGGGCACCCCGGAGATAGTTCCCCACGTATACACACTTTTTGTACTCGTTTACTTAACTCAGTTAAGTATCCTCAGTTTGTGTGGTTTTTAGTGGGTAAGTAACTATTCATAGACACTTACTTATTTAATTTAGTTCCTTATCCGTATGTTATTTATATAGGCTGTTAATTTTGTAGAATTTCAATTCCTTCCAGCTCAAGCAATTTATTTATCAATCAATCAACCCACTGCTATGCAGCGTCTTCTCCAACACTCAAATGATTGAACACATTTTTCATATATAAAGCCAAAGTACCTTATTTAGTACATATCATCACGCCGAGTGGCTTATTTTCGACGGAGATATATTTAGGTACGACAACTAAACATACCTACGTGTTATGACTTCACTTATACAGGTTTCCTCTCAAAATGTTACTTAGCTGTAAAGCTTTTGCTTTATCACTACTTAAGTTAGGCAAAATCAGATTGGTGGTCCGGATTCCAACTAGCAATGTATTTGCGTTGCGGGCAACTTCTCGAACTATAATAAATATATCTGTTTGAAGAGTGCGTTTTTTAAATATACAATATTTCAACTATACTAGTATACTACTATATAACCAATACCTGTAGTCAATTTATAGGAAGGAGGCGTTTTTTTTTTTTTTAAACAACAAGTGTGGCAAACAAGCATACGGCCCATCTGATGGGAAACGGTTACCGCAGCCTATTTACGCTCACGATACTGTGAAGTATTACTTGCGTGTTGCTACTCTGTGTTCGGAGAGTTATAGTATGTTGGCAGCATAATGGGTTTAATCCCTCTGCTTCCAACACAATGTAACAATCCTCCCCCCTCCCCAAGGAGCTCATTACTGGAAACCTTATTCAACACAAAAAAATGTGTTATTTGGGTACGGACTTCTTTAAGGTGGAGGTCCTGCCCCAGTCGGGCAGCTCCGAATTCGAACGGAAAATTCGAAGGCTTTATGAAAAACGGCCCGGAAAACAAATAGTTTGAATACCTTCTAAATATCTCTAGCCTGATTAAAACACGGTCTGAATGACATAACAGGGACAATTATCCTTGTATAGAAACCGTTGCACTATTGACAACCAATCATCTGTACTCACATCGAAGAGCACTCAAGCTTCGTGCATCTGTTATCGGTGATCAGTAGCTAATTGTGCATTAATTAGTCGTTAATTACTGATTGTTAGGTGTGTATGACGTCACCGTACTGGGCAGTACAATCAATATACAGCGGGAAGCAACTACATCTAATTTGTCTTTGGAGTAATTTGTAAGGGTGTGCGCACACCGTAACGGAAAGCATTGGCGTAGCTCAGTGTAAGTTTGGTTTACATTTGATAATTATTAATAAAATTCATTTACTACTGTATTTCCACAGACAAACTGACCAATCCGTTTTGATGGACGTGTAATATTTACAAGATTCAAGAATATATAAATGTTTATAATTACAAATACATAATAAAACCCATTTTAGTCATGTGTATAATTATATAAGTAAAAAAAATTGAAAAGTCGTGAGAAAAATCAAATAAGTCTCGCCTGTTCAATATATACAATTATACTTTGCTTTAAAACAAATAAACAGTCTCGTCTCGTGTCACAATAGTCACTTAAATAGGGACTATAAAAATAGTTGTAATAAAACAATGAATAATTTTAATCTCATTGCAGTATTAAGTAGGCTTAAAAAAATATACATATAACGCAATACATAAAATTCGACATGTTAGAGTCGCAGTGATTACATTTATTATTTTGTACTAATTCTAACGAAGTAGCCCAGTTGCCGCTAGAGCAGGTCTCATATGTGTAATATCATACAAATCCGATCCATTATAGTGATGCGTTGGTCAGGCATGTCGTGGCATACAATGTCGCTAATTCATTAGCGTCGCGTCGCGTCACATGCGTCATCCGATACGACATTAGCGCGCGTCAATCGCGGGTGATTAGTGAGCTATGATTGTGCATTGATCGCTTGATGGTACCTAGTTAGATTACAGTGGCGTTAGTGTACAGTCCCGAGCAAAATCATTTTATACCTGTTGTTCAATTTGTTTTTTAGATTTAACTAATTGTCTATGCTATGGTATGGTAAATCTTTAAGTTCGAAAGGTAAAATAAACCTTCGAAAAATTTGTCGAGGGTTTATTTAGGTATCATTCGGCATCTCTCAAGAGATTGACCTACCTATCTTAATATACCCACATCTCTTTTTTCAGACGTATGTATGTAGGATAGGAAAACTTACTCGTATTAAGCTCAGCAAATCTCTACTGCAGATCAGAGTTTGAGATTTATACGTGCAGGTGCATAATGCAAATTTTTTCTTAAAAAAAAGTGGCCGTGGTGGCCGAGTGGTTCAAGTAGTTGCCTGCGACACAAAGATCGCAAGCTTGAATCCCGACTGAACCAATGAGTTTTTCTGAACTTAAGTACAGTGATTAGTCACACCACGAGCTTAACGGTGAAGGAAAACCTCGAGAGGAATACTGCATACGTCTGAGCAGTAACTCAAAGGCGTATGTATTAGTCGTGATATTGGGTGGTTATCGTGAGATTAGGTACCTAAAATATATCTCTGGCGGAAAGTGAGTGTATGGGTAATACCTATATACCTCGGCCTACCTCTTAGGGGACCCTCGTGGGAAGGCGTGAGGATATATTTTCATACAAAACACCATCCAATTAATCCAGTTTCTCATCTATCCAAAATAATAATATTTTGTTTGAAACATTCGACAGCGCAATCAATTCTAGTCAAGCCATGCGATTTTAATCCGAACTTAATCCCTTAACCCTGCCAAAATATGAACTAGTGCTATAAAAACCGTCATAAAACCATAACGGTAGTCGAACGTGCGAATAAACGGACGTCGTAAAACTGTCGAAACGAACGAACGCTGAACAGACCGGAAGCGGGCACGATCGCAAAGTATTATAACAATGAACAGATTTTCTTTATAGGAGAAACTTCAGTGAGTTTACACATTGTCAAAGTTAGACTTGACAAGAATTATGAAACACCTCTGGTACAAATGAGAATAAAAAAGTTCGTATAATATGAAGCCTCAAGTTGATAGATTTCAGGTATAAAAAAATTTATAATTTGAAGATCTGTAAGTAAGATAAATAAGTTAAACAAGAATTACTCGCCCAATGCTATATAAAGGCGGGAATACGATTCAAAATTAAGGTTCGTATTCCCCAGCACAGCAATTTTGTAATGCAACTCACTCAAGTTAGATACCATCAAAACTTTATAAATACATATATAATTATCATTACGCCGAGTCCCTAACGGGGAAGGCAGAGAAAGTAGAGCGCCAGTTCTCTCTAGACTTGCATACCTCTTTCGCTTCGTCCACATTCATCAGTTTCTTTATACATGCTCGCGCCGGTTTCGAGGACTTTCCCGTCCTTGAGTGTCCGATGGAAACCAAAGTAGCATGACTCTCTACTTTATACTATTGTTTCTAAAATAATGAAATTAGCTCAAGCGATATAGTTATGTGAGTTTAGATGTAACTGGCACTCTACTCTCCCTGCCACGCCCGTGACGAACTGAGAATGGTGATATGTGTAAAAATATTTTCGACTCACATCCGCAAACGTTTTATCTCAGGAACCCCATACACAAAGTCTGCACACGACCGACGTCCATACAGAATCAGGTGCGTACTGGGATCACACAAGCATTAATAATGATAAATTTGCGTCATTAATTCCCGCGGATTAGTCGCGGAGACCGAGTGTGCGCCGCCGATAACCAAATATTAACTCAATTAGTGAGGAGACGCGCCGGCCCTGCATTCAAATGTCTGCTAATCCTGCCCATGCCGCTGCCAGCCGGAATTAGGAATGGACAATATCCTTTGGTGTAGACGGTCTTTTGTAATGCTTGTTTTTATCACTGTCGGCTTTAAGTGTTAATATACTTATATAATTTTGCAGACCGTGGTGTGATTTCCACGGTATGAAGCTCACTTCAGCGGTTTGAGTTCATCCGTCGTCCAAACTTCGTCTTTTTGCGGCAAGGGCGTGGATTTTTGCATACCTATATCTGTGCTTGAAGTTCAAGCTATCATCATCCCAAATTTCATTAATATCTGTTCAGCGGTTATTTTATAACGTTAAACGTTATCAAAAGATAACCTTCATCTCCTAGCACACACTTTTCATGTTATTTGTTGCAACTTGTTCTATGAGGTCTCACCAGTAACAAAGTTCGGAGTCAGCATTGACACATGGGAAAGTACATAGAGATGTAGTAAGCAAATATTATAAACACATTACATATCCAGTGAAAATACTATGCTCTACTATTTTATATCATCAAGTTTTCCCACAAGGGCTCCCGCAGGGGGAGGCAGAGGTGTATAAGAAGTACCCACACACCCACTTTCCGCCTGAGAAGCCTCAAGCAGATACAAACATAAGTTCATATTTGAATTATTTATCCAAAGTTTCCTTTCGATCTTTTCCTCCACCTTAAAACTGGTGGCGTGAGTAATCACTCCACTAATTAACTATCTAGACCCATTGAGTATAGTGATAAATGCGGTGATACGCAATGACATATGACCGGATCTAGCAAACAGCTGACGCAGCGGCACCCGAGATGTCACACATCGATCATTAACTTGATCTACCTACTAGGGAATAGATACTAGTGGATTTAGCATATTGCATAGCAGGGAGAGCTCTCAAAGTCAACAACCTTTGTTAATAATGCACTTCTTTGTAATACTTATGAAGAGTAAGAAAGGTGATTCAATTCTGGCTTTTGTTTTTGATCACAATGTTTATTACACGTATAGATCACGCAATCTTTATTGCCAAAATTAATTAAAAACGATATATCGAGAGTAAATTACGAATTTCTTCACTCGATTACCTCACTAAAATTTCATCATATCAAGACCAACTTGACAAATGACAAAAAGTTTACCGCGGTAGGCGGTAACCTTTTTTAAATACTTGAACTTTATTAAGTAGCAAAAGTTCCCGGAACTCACGCTACGAGAGACAATACAAAAAAAAATTCAGACATGCAGGTTTCTTGAAAATAACTGAAAGCTTATTGTAAGTAGTCTTTCCTTTTTACTAAACAGGAGATTAAAATCTGACAGATAATGAGAGCTAGCTCTCATTATCTGTCAGATTTTAAAGATCCTAAATGTGAGGCATTTTTCATGTCATCATGTCATAGTATAAAGAGAGGAAGTAGGCTATCTCCGGCCCAATTCGCGATATAATTGCCTACTGTCTTAGGGTTGTCACTTTTAGCTAAATATTAGGCGCAGCTGTTCGCGCTTCGCTAGCAACCGCATGAACAGCGGCAACGTCAAGTCAACATTAAAAACTAACGACTGTCTCTTAGACTATAATCGAATTTGTTGTTATGATTCGAACTTTGTTTTATATGTATTTGATTTACTATTAGTCAATTAGGTACTCGTACATACTTATTTTGAATTACGATTTTCTGTAAGTAGGTAGGTACTTAGTTACTATACCTACAATACTGAGAAATCGGCATAACTAAACGTAAACAAAGAAATAGCGGCAAACCAATTGCCAGATCAAAAGTACCTAATACATTCTAGTAGGAAATTAGGCCTACCTACCTACTTCCTGTGTGATAGAAAACTAATATCTCATCATCAAGTAAAATTATATTATGCTAGAATAAGTGACTAACTTACCTTTCCTGTTCAATAGGTAATCTGAACAGAGACAGGTCTGGAATCGATGAATTATTAAGACACCCAAACACACAGCAATACGTTCTTCTGCGATTATCAGACATTTTGATGATGATATTGATGAATAAATCATTTAGCGGTGCCGAAAAGCCGTGACGCGCGCGCGACCCTTGTGCAGTGTTAGCCCCGACTGGCGCACTGAGAAACGGGTCGAGATTTTGTTAAAGCGTGCGTGCGTCGACACATAGATACAATAGCGCACACATACAAGCCGCGCGCGGTGCGTTTGTATGAAGATAACCTACTTTGTTCTTTATACTATGATCATGTGGTGTTACGAAAGTTTTTCTCGTTTCTCCTAATGCTGCTAGCACAGCAATTTGTTTAACATTAGTTTTTTAAGACTTACAGAGGACCGCAACCAAAAGCACTGCACTTGAATTATATTATGTTCCTACATAGCATTTAAAACCAGAACTTTACAATCATAAGCTGCTCTCATAGACACCTGGCACGCATGGATATTTCCATAGAGCAGATCGTATGCATGATTGCCTATATTTAAAAAAAAAAATACTTCTTAGAAATACATAAAAGGAACTCCCATTGCAATTCGATTTGAATTATTTCACTTTAACGGCTTTCTTCAACAAACTGCACGACCAAAAGCTAACTTAATCCAATCCAAGGCTTTGGAGTAAGACGTCGACTCAAACAAATTATTTGACATAATATCGTTAATTAGAACCCCTCCTTTGTACCCGAGGGTGGGGTAATTAGGTTCGGATGTTCTGAATGGGCCCTTTTTCTGCTCGTTACGACTGAAACAAAGGCCCGAAGAAGTAAACAGACCGTATTCAGCCGGAGATTTGCATTAGTTCGAACAATGAATGAAAGAGTTTGACTTTAATTTAGTTAATGTTACTAAGTACTTGTTGGGAACTGTTTGTGTTATATTACTGCTCTGAACAAAACAAAGACGCACGAATAGTCTTGCGTAAGAAACGCAGATGGGTCATCTGTCACGTCGGTACCGAAATATACCTCTAGTGAAATGGGCGTTGCTTAAAACAATCTTATCTTACTCTAATATTATAAATTTGAATGTTTGTAAGTTTGGATGTTTGCGGTTCTTTCAAGGCCAAACGGCTGAACCGATTTGGCTGAAAGTTGAAATGGGGATAGCTTATACCTAGGAATAGGACATAGGCTACTTTTTTATTTTTTTTAATCCTGAAAAATTCAAAGTTCTTATATTATAATGTATGATGCTTTTTCACGGCATAGCGGCTGAACCGATTCTAGCAGGAAAATTTTCAAAGCTACTTTTTCGAACTCCACGCGAGCGAAGCCGCGGGCATAAGCTAGTTATGAAATAAAAACTAATTAGCGTAGAAAAAAAAAAGTTCATAGTAAAGTAGCATACAATTGGAAGGTTATTAATAAAAAAATATAATTCATTGCATTAAGTAAGAAAAGAAAAAAAAGTGATCATGTGCTATTGCCAATGAATTGTATAAGCTACCCCTTCGGAGACCTTTGTGAGAAGGCGTGAACATGTATATATATCTATACAAATAAATAAAATTGAAGTATCTGTTTGTAATATTAAAATAACCTCTTTTTATTAAATGCATATGGATCTATACACGGTACCTATAGCAAACTCTCTTGGCCCACAGTGCCAAAGAGAAAGCGGATATATTGGGCTCTCTCTTTGCCTCGAACTCGACTATGGATGACGGAGGCGCCACACCGCCAACTATACTGCGGTGTGAGAACTCTATGCCGGGGATAAGCATAACCCAACGGGAGGTCCGGCGGGAGATACTGTCTCTGGACGTCCATAAGTCGAGCGGGCCAGACGGCCAGACGGCAGTGGTCCTTAAGCAGTGTGCTCCTGAATTGTGTCATGTTTTGACGCGCCTATTCGCGCTTTTTACTCCACCCAAAAAGTCCCAACTTCGTGGAAGACCGCCCACGTGCACCCAGTGCCCAAAAAGGGCGATAGATCAGACCCATCGAATTACAGGCCGATCGCCATCACCTCCCTCCTCTCCAAAATTATGGAGCGAGTGATTAACACGCAACTCCTGCGATATCTAGAGGGTCACGGTTTGTTGAGTGACCCACAGTATGGCTTCCGCCACAGACGCTCAACGGGTGACCTTCTAGTATATCTCACGCACCGTTGGTCACTCGCCATCGAGAGTCAAGGTGAGGCATTAGCTGTTAGCTTGGATGTGGCGAAAGCGTTCGATCGGGTCTGGCATCGCGGTCTTCTATCGAAGCTTCCATCCTACGGACTGCCAGAGGGATTATGCAAATGGGTCGCCCGCTTTCTGTCCAGGAGATGCATAATAGCCGTCGTTGACGGTTACTGCTCCGAAAGCATGGACATTAATGCTGGCGTCCCGCAAGGCTCTGTGTTGTCCCCGACTCTGTTTCTTCTGCATATTAATGACATGCTTTCTATTGAAGGCATTCATTGCTATGCAGACGACAGCACTGGGGACACTTACTACACGGGCCGTGCTAATCTCCCTCGTTCCACTGTGGAGGAAAGTCGCGAACGACTTGTGTCTGAAATCGAGAGTACACTTCGCAGTGTCTCCGATTGGGGTCGACTAAACCTAGTCCACTTCAACCCCACTAAGACACAAGTTTGCGTGTTCACCGCTAAAAAAACTCCATTCGCTGTGGCTCCACAATTCCAGAACACTCCCCTGAGCATTAGGATCCTGAGGGTCGATATTTCTGTCATTTAGAGGCTAAGCTGGCGTCAAGATAGCTCGGTGTGCTCAACAGAGCTAAGCAGTACTTCACATCGCAACGAAGGCTGCAACTTTATAAGTCGCAAGTTCGGCCACATATGGAGTACTGCTGCCACCTGTGGGCTGGAGCCCCTGAATACCAGCTAGGGCCTTTTCACGCGGTTCAGAAACGCGCCGCTAGAATTGTCGATGATCCCATGCTAATAAGCGGCTTGGAATCACTAAGTCTGAGGAGAGACTTTGCCTCCCTGTGTGTGTTCTACCGCTTGTATAACGGGGAGTGTTCTGCAGAATTGTTCGACATGATGCCCACTTCCACCTTCTACCACCGCACCTCTCGCCATCGACGGGGAATTCATTCCCATACCTTGGAACCACAAAGGTCTCGCACTGTGCGCTTCCAAAGGAGTTTTCTTCCGCGAACGCTCAAGCTGTGGATTTAGCTCCCCGTTGAGGTGTCCCTGGAGAGTACAGCATGGAGTTCTTCAAGAAGGGTGTGAAAAGATTCCTGCAGGGTCGGCAACGCGCGAGTGATACCCCTGGTGTTGCAAGCGTCCATAGGCGGCGGTAACCGCTTACCATCAGGCGGACCGCATGTTTGTTTGCCACCCAAGTCGTATAAAAAAAAAAAAAAGATACTAACGGAAGATCCCTCCTTACTCGCAACTCGTTATATCCCACCATACCTTTGGTAAACAGACTGACTGAGTACATTCAAGGATAAGGAAGGATAAATAATAGTATTTATAATAATATTTATATAATATTTCTTAGTACATGTAAAATATGGTGTATATTCACTTTACTATACTAAAAAAATTTTTATTATTATTAAGTGATTCCATCATTGACGACGAACGACTTAATAATGAGTTGGAACAATATAAATTTCTGTTGGTCATAGCATGCAAAACAAACTTTATGTTTTTAAAGTATAAATTTATGAATCGCTTATGGGCAGAGGAGAGACAAAGCGAGGATAAAAATATGTGAAAGCGGTTAGCAAGACGTTCCCCTCGGATTTTAATTGCCCGCCATTGTTCCGCCTGATTTGATTCTGTATCTCTCTATAGGGCACAATCATAATAACGAGGTTACTTGACACGCAACGTCGTTAAATGTGCGTAGCTGCATTTTTTGAAGAACCACTTGCATTTTCCAACTGAAGCACGAATTCAGTTGTTTTCAAAATGTGAAATGTCATATCTATTTGTTTTTTTTTTGTTAGTTTTTTGGTGGTACGTTTTGGTTTAGAGCCATGGTGGCCGAGTGGTTCGAGCGGTTGCCTGCGACACAAAGATAGCAAGTTCGAATCCCGACTGCACCAATGCGTTTTTTTTAACTTAAGTACAGTGATTAGTCACACCTCGAGCTTTACGGTGAAGGAAAACATCGTGAGGAAACCTCCATACGTCTGAGAAGAAATTCAAAGGCGTATGTATAGTCGTGCTTGAGTAACGGCGATGGACTCGCCATATGGCACGTTGGCACCTGATATACCTCTGGCGGAAAGTGGGTGTGTGGGTATTACCTATACACCTCTGCCTACCCTTTCGGGGACCCTTGTGGGAAGGCGTGAGGATATATATATTTTTTTTTTGTTTCTGTAGCCAAAAATGTGCCAGCAAGACCCTATACTATAACCAAACCTCCGTTGTTTTTCCGTTCGTTCCGCTGACAGTATCACATGAACCGTCATATACATATACATATATAACGGTAATATTTTTAATTTTGTTAACATTTTACATATATCCAATATTTAAAATGTTAAACATAATATAACATTGGATTGGTCCCATACAAGAAACTTCATCTCTCAGCGTGTTGCAGCGTTTTGCTCGACCTTAACGTAATATGTACCGTCCCTTAACACCTTTAACGTAAAGTTTAAAAGAATAAAAATATATGCTATACGGATTCCGGTTCCGGTTGTCGACCAGCGAATACGCACGTCACAGAGCTCCGCGAAAA
The DNA here is from genome assembly GCA_945859725.1 of Drepana falcataria. Taxonomy (NCBI): domain Eukaryota; kingdom Metazoa; phylum Arthropoda; class Insecta; order Lepidoptera; family Drepanidae; genus Drepana; species Drepana falcataria. The sequence goes on from OX243926.1 coordinate 8,370,578, forward strand.
ATAAAAAATAAATAGTGTAAAATAGTGCCAACAAAGTGTGTCATACGATTTACAGACTGCAACAAAGAACAAGATACGTGATCAGTGATAAAATTGCAGAAAAGTGTTAGAACTGCGAGAACAAATCAACCTCACATGTAAACATTCTAACCTACAAAATATTGTCAAGCGTCATTAGTGGCAAATCGATAGACTATAGAGTGGATACTGCAGTACCAACATAACAAACAACAAAACAAGTGTTGCCACAGCAAAACAAGTATTCCCACAATAAAACTAGGGTTGCCACAACAAAACAAGTGTTGCCATAGCGAATCAAGTGTTGCCATAAAAATAAAAAAATGGATAAAAGTATGGAATTACTATTGGCAAAATTAAACGAAAAGCTAGACGAACAAACAAAAGTTATAACAACTTCAGTAACACAAAATGTCATGGAAGCACTAGATGAAAAGCTTAAAGCGATCACTGAAGAAAATGCCCAACTCAAAAATAAAATAAATGAGCTAGAGTTTAAACTCAAACTCATTGATAAGGAAAAGCGCAAAAATAACCTTGTCTTTTTCGGCATCGAGGAGGGGAAAGCAACAACAGAAGCGGAGCTAGTAGACTACATAAAAGACATTATAATAGAAATGGGAGTACATTTTGAAGCCTTAGAAGTTAATAACCTCTACAGAATCGGTAAAAAAGAACACGATAAAAACCGCCCTGTTGTAGCCTCACTCACAACTACATGGAAAAAACATATGATTCTGCGAAACAGAGCTAACCTACAAGAAGGTATAAATATCAAAGAGGACTACCCTAAAGAAATATTAGAAAAACGCAAACAACTGCAGCTGCAAGTTGAAGAGGAAAAGAAAAAGGGGAATATAGCGTTCATAAAATATGATAAACTCATAATAAAGAAAACATATGAAAGCAACAGAGAAAAGAGGAAAAGAGAGTCTTCAGGATCACCGAAAATACCATCACAAAAGAAAGCCAACGCATCTAATACCCAAAGCTCATCGACCAACTTGAACAACGCCTCCTCTAAAACTGCATCAAAGGAAATAATCAGACCAAATATACTGAACTATGTAGAGCGCGGGAGATCAGCCTCACTATCAAATCTCTCAAAAAACTAATTTGCGACACCCGGATCCAAACAACCCCAACAACCACATCACCAAACACAACACTCATAAATTGCACCCCAAGCCGGCTTGTCACCGTGGGGGAAGAAGACAAACACCCTCCATCCAAAGGGATAGGACCCATTGGAAGGAACTGGAGGAGGCCTATGCCAGAAGGCAAACCGAACTTAGGGACCTCTTGTAACCCTATGTTCAGGAATAAAAAGGCTATTATTATATGCTATACAATACGATAGTACAAAACCGTTCATGTGCAAGCCCGACTCGCATTTAAGTGGTTACCATATCATATATATTTAAGCGGTTCATAAATAATTCAAAAAATCAATATAGGACACCTCTAACCATCTCCTCTATCTGCGTGGTATCCTATTTTTTTTTAACTTTTTTACACCTAAAATTAAAGTGCCTACCAAGATTTAAACTTTAAAAATAATTCATAGTTTTAAATGGCGCGTAACGTCTTGATACTTCGCAAGCGACATGTCATGCACACTCTTTCCCTGACAATTTCAAAACAACAACTTGCTCCTAATTGTGTTTGCGATTCCTTTAGAAGGCTCTTTCACTCGTCTCCAATTGTGAGAACTCGTTTGAAACGACCTTAAATACGACCGAATTTCAGATAATTAACTCAGATTACGCGCCTTCAGCAATTTATTCCCTTTTGTTGCTGAAAATGTGGCGAATCATTCTTTACATGCGTACAACGTATTAATATTATTATATATTATGTATGATACATATAGGTATGTTTAATGTTTATATTTCTATTAAAACCTGCAAGACCTTCCAAACCTGCCTTTTAATTCCCCTGAGCGACTTAATTTACAGGAAGTTTAAAATAAACATATTTAAGTGAAATATTAAAATGTGACTGTATTCATTAAAACTGTGATTGGATTGAGGTGCAATAATATATATTAATTTTCAATGAAAAAACTACTTATACGGCACAGAAACAAAGCACCCAAAACAAAAACGCATCGGCTTTCATACATTGCTCATGAAACGAATACAATAGTTCAACCGCGGCGCAAATATCGAATATCGAGTTACTTAAAGCCCATGCAAATTCAGAAAAACCTATTATAATCTGCATCGCACACCGCTGGACGCTCTTTTCATTTGATGCCTTTTGTCGGCAGATTCAATTAAGTTTACATCGGCACCGAGGTCAGTTAATAAAAACCGAAGCCTACTAAAATTGGCGCGTAAATCAAATTCAATAAAATGCAGCACAATAGCGCAGGACAGCATCGGAAAATGACGCCGGCAAACAATGTCACCAACGTAAACAATGGAGTCGCCGCTACAACAGATTGGTAACGTGTCACGCTACGCCACGCCAGTCGACGCCTCGTGTTGGTCGAATAGATGCATCTTACCGAACTTATACTATACTCGAAACCGACGAGCATGTATGAAGAGACTGATGAATGCGGACTAAGCGAAAGAGGTATGTAAGTCTAGAGAGAACTGGCGCTCTATAATCTCTGCCTACCCCGTTAGGGACTCAGCGTGATGATATGTATGTATATGTATGAATTCAAATAACAAAATACGTACGCAAAGATAGATAAATTCTTAGTAATCATTTAATTAGATATGAATAAGGCTTGGAGTGAACGTTAGATACCCCGGCGCACCCACAGTCACCCTTTCACATTAAGAATTCCCGTCCACCTTTCCACGTCTCCGAATTAATCGCCCGAGAGCCTCTCTCTATTAAAGTTTCTTCGCGAGTTATTTAAGAGGCTCAAGTGCCTTAAACTCTACAGATAATGTTAAACATTCATTTAAGTGCGCGAGGTCCGCCTAACTTCCGAATCGTCGTATAAATCTCCTAATTCTTGGAGCGTTTAATATTCATATCAGTGGCGCGGCGTAGTCGGTTCGGTAAGCTGGCGAAAACTTCACCCGCCGACTCCTCGCGGCGGTGGCGTACTACCCTACACCGTAGCGTACTTAAAACTTATACATACAGTAGTCGAAAAGAAACGCTTTGTGAAGACATAACAACAATTGGAGAATTGTTTTATTAAGTATATTTTCATATTTATTTCAAATATATTTATTAAAATTATATATGCGTAGATTTTAATTACTTTTATATCCAGGTGTCCTCACGGAGTGACAGTCGCTGTGCGACAAAACTCCTTAAATAAATAGAAAAAAAAATATTTCCTTATACTAGGTTGGAGAAATACCGCTTACTGCAGGCTATGCATGACCTGACATGTTTACATATGTTGCTCGCTCACTCACACGTGTTACTTATTATTTACTAACTACTTCTTGATGAGCCTCATGACATTATCTTTAGTTAAAACATTTCATATGTTTAAGCCCAAACGCAATATAGCTTTTTTAACGCATATTTGAGTTTTATCGCCGTCAGGTGTAGTGATGAGGCAGATACAATATTTTGGGTTATAGAATATATACATATATACTAGCTGTCCCGCCCAGCTACGCTTGGGTGAAAAAATAAAGTACCTGAAACACAATCGCAGCGCCACCTATCGGTTCCAATTGTGAATCTAAGCCATTCTCAAATCCACTTGAAAAAAAAAAAATCATTAAAATCGGTCCAGCTGATTAGGAGTTCAATGACTAACACACGTACACAATCAATATATATAAAAGATATATATCTTAATATATATATTTCTTGTGTGCGTGTGTATGTGACTGAACTCCTCCTAAACGACTGGACCGATTTTGATGAAATTTTTTGTGTGTTTTCAAGGGGATCTGGGAATGGTTTAGATTCACAATTGGACCCGATAGGTGGCGCCACTGGGTCCGTGGCTTTAATTTTTTCTCCCAAGCGAAGCTGGGCGGGACAACTAGTATATATATATATATATATATATATATATATATATATATATATATATATATACGACGTGTTAGCTAAAGAAGTGGTAGAAGTAGACAAGCTTCAAACACTAAGGCTCCTTTTAAGCGCGCTATGAAATAAAATTTGAATAAAAGTACCTCCATTACCATTCTGGTTCGATAGGTCCCGCGGGAAGCAGACGGGAAGTATTTCTACACTTTTGCTGGTAAGAGAAACTACAGTTCCTTTGCTTAGATAAAACTGCTATTCCACGTAAAATTATTATTATTATTAGATCAATTATTAAAAAAAATTAATGATATTAATGTTCCTACAAATGACATGCAGCTAAGTTATTACGATCTAATAAACATCGAAACCCGAAGAATTTTCTGAGACCCACTTATACTTGGGATGAATACGTAACGGCATCAAATTTATATGTAGATGCTACTAAGGCAATAAGGAGAATAGAGCGCCAGTTCTCTCTAGATTTCTCTTCTTCACTTCTACTCAAGCGAAAGATGAAAGAAGCGAAGAAGCTAGCGTGCATCTATGAAGTAGATTCTACTTCACACATTCACGCTGGATTCTGGTAAGTAATCTTGACGTTCATATATTGTTTGTCATCTGGTCTAGTGGTTAGAGCTCCTGACTGCAAACCTTGAGGTCGCTGGTTCGATTCCCGCTGAGGGCAGATATTTCTGTGATGAACACAAGTATTTTCACCTTAGTCTTGGATTTATGTATCTATGGATCTATGGCTATCTAAATATGGCGTTGTCTAGTAACCATAACACCAGCTTTGCTTAATTGAGGTTATATCACTTTATGGGGTATTGTCTCAAGGTATTATTATTATTTGAGTGATAGATCAATTTTATTTCTATATTATTAACGTGTGTAACATTTTTAAGTCAATAGAAATTTAAGAGCACAAGGGAACTGTGCAAACCAATTGTGAAATTCCGCCAAAACACGTAGCTCGTTCATTGCAATCGTTAAACCTCAACCAATTTTCGCAGACACTTGTGTCTTTAGACTACTAGTAGATGGTGAAGAAATTCTTCAAGTGGGAGGGGTCAGGTTAACCTGGTTAGCAATAACCGTCTGGGTAAGTACGGACGTCGCCACATCAGCTAGTTTGGATATAGCATCTACTCTCATTTGTAGTTATTAACACTATGTTGACACCTTAATGTCTTTAACAAGCTGTTAGCTTAAGTGTCTTAAGTAGCTTGTTACATGTTTTTTCAGTTGAACAACGAACATCTTTTAAAAATCTACCTATGCTGAAAGAGAAAAATGTTTTATTGTATTACATAAAAAAATCAAGGTTGATTATAAATCCGTTTGTATTTTAAACAAGTTTGAGTATTCTATCATGTTTAATAAATCTATTTTGTTGACTTTAAAGTCACAAGAAGATAACTCGATAGGCGTCCCGCCCGCCCAATCCATGTTCCCGTCCGTGGGGTTTATACAAACTGCTCTTTTTATATTCGCGGCATATTTTTTCAAAAGTTCTACCAGCCGGGGCATATTAATATGCTCTCTTAAACACCCCTAACATGAATAATTAGGTATTGCACGGATTTATTCCACGCCCTTATCAGTGGAACACGGGCTTTAAACTCGCAAAGTCATTCTTTCCGCTTTATTGAGGATAATACATCTCGGCTTGGTTGCGATTCTGATTAATGCCTTTAACTCGACTCGACGCAACTTTGTCACAGATAGCGGAGAAAAATATAGGGACGTGACTCAACTAATTCGCTTTTTACGACGCGAATTAGAAGAGTAATAGCACTCTACATAAATTATTCTGAAGAATTAAAATTGGTTGATGTATCCTTTCTTGTACTTGCCAGTAGATACATATATTTTTAAATTTCCGCATTCTTCTTTTGAATTATAATGACAGAAGAATAACATAAATGTCAAAAACGTAATTGGATAACTTTGTGAGATATTTATTATAACTTTTGTCTAGAAATATGAGAACTAGTATTTTGGTTCCTCTGTGTTACGGTAAGCTTGCATTGATTAGAAACAACAAACAGTTTATATTCTTAAAATGGTAATTAATTAAATCAATAATATAATTAAGTGCGTTTTAAAATAATTCTATCGAATTTTGCAGCTTTAATCTGTCAGGTCGTGGCTGAAGGCGAGAATGAAATCAAGAGAGGTATTTTCCCTTTCATGGTGAGTTGATGACTTCGAGTCTATTAACGCTCCCATCCTTGAGTATTAGATACGCGGATAATTTTGATTTGTTAATTGGAACGTTCTTCCAGACACTCGTATTATCTGCTGCGTCATTCTTTCTTTAATCATCTTTATGTCCAAGCCCTCGTTACATGTCTTTCTTTATCCCCTGGCTAACCTCAATTCTTATGCGCTTGTATTACCGATTGTTTAGGCGTTCGTGTATTACCCTGATGAAATAGTATCGGATGGGACGGGTGAACGGTTCCTTCGCGGCGCAGTTCTCATCCGCCCTGAATGGCTTGTGACATCTGCCGTCGGGCCCAGTGTGATCAACAACGTACCTAGTGGCTTTCCGAGAAAGACACTGCTCGCTAGACTCGGTGCCGTCACCATTGATGCTAATTTTACCCTCAATGAAGATGAGGATGAACAGGAACGTGAGGTATGTCCAATGTCTAAAAGTAATTTATTTGTCTCCCCGACAGGTCAAGGATAAGGTGTAACAATTTTTTTTTACATTGTCTCGTATGCGCTTACGTGTAACTTATGCTTATTAGTGAATAACGGCGAGACTAAAGCCTCCAGTCAAGTACATTTTAGATGCTAAGAAAACGCAGAAAAGGGCGCCCCCTTTGTGGTACGGATCTCGATTTATAGCGTTGCTGATACGGGACCTAGGGAGCTGGTCTGGACTAACAGCAACCTGTCATGTTTTCGTCTATACATATATAATAGGTGACTGACGGCGTAGCTGTCGCTGTACTTTAAATTTCTTCTTATGCAGGTTTCCTCAGGATGTTCTCTTTTACCGTATAGCCCATCGTGTGATATACCACTGTACTTAGGTTCTTATTAAAATAACTCTTGTAATCTGAGGGCTGTACCTCCAGGATGGCAGCAGTGCCATCTAGTTGTTTCTCAAAAGTGGAGATCCTACTTCAGTAGGGCAACTCCGATTCTGAGCAAGAAATCCGTCATGTCTTACCTCTCTTTGGTAAAAAGGAATATAAAAACATCTATATGCTAATTTTAATTCCCAGATTATTCAAATAGTTCGGCCGTTTAACCACAGTGCAACTCAATGGTGGCGAACTGACATTTCTCTGATGAAGACGCTATTGCCTTTCAATATCACCACAGCCGTAGCAACAGCATCGCTAAGCTACAAGCATGATTCCGTAGAGAAGACCTGCAATATTCTTATATTTGCCGTAAGTGATTTGCCAATATGCGAACTTAATATAAATATAACTAGCTGTCCCGCCCAGCTTCGCCCGGGTGAAAAAGTAAAAACCTTTTCATAAAATCCGTTCTTAGCTGACATCTCCACCGCGTAAGGAATACTCCTACCAAAGTCAATCGGCCTTATAGTTCCTGAGATATCGTGATGAGTGAGTTCACAAATGGGATCTCCTTTTATATATATATATATATACTAGCTGACCCGCCCAGCTTCGCATGGGTGAAAATTTACATACATACATACATACATATCATCACACCAAGTCCCTAAGGGGGTAGGCAGGGAGTATATAGCGCCAGTTCTCTCTAGACTTTATACTTCTTTTGCTTCGTCCACATTCATCAGTCTCTTCATACATGATCGTCGGTTTCGAGTACTCTTTTCGTTCCCGTCCTTGAGCGTCCGATCGATTTGATCCAGGTAGTTGGAACGTGGCCTTCCTCTGCGTCTTCTTGCACACACTTTTGCTTTGTATATCTGTATCGTCAATCTTTCTTCACTCAACCTTACTATATGTCCAAGTCAGCGTAGCATGCCTTTCTTCATCTTTTCAATCTCGCCCTGATTCACGCCAGTTGATTTGCGAATCTCTTGATTCCGGACTCGAACTAAGATCGTTACTCCGCACGTTTTTCGCAGCTGATATCGCATCTCAGCTGCATTTAAGCTATCTTCATACTTCCTCTGACATACCCAGGGTTCGCTGCCATACAATAAAGTAGGCACAAATATCACGCTGTGGACAGCAACCGTTGCTGGCCATCAACACCGACATGGCCCCATTCACCTTAATACCGGCAGTTAGCCTTTCTTTCAATATCTTTTTCATACTTTCCATCTCGTGTGAACATGCTTCCTAGATATACAAATTCATTCACTTGCTCTAGAATTTGTGAAAAGAATTTAAAATTTGGGTTTTCAAAAGAAAGTTTGAAAGTGATAATAAAGTGAGATATAGGGCTCGTTTAGTCGCTAAGGGCTCTACCCAAGTAGAAGGTGTGGACTATAAAGAAACATACTCACCTGTATTAACACTTTGAGAATGTTATTTTCTTTAAGTGTAAAGTTAAATTTAGAAATTACTCATCTTGATGTTAACACCGCATTTTTAAATGGCTAAGTACCTTGATGAAACAGTATACATGCTAGTACCACCTAATTTAGAATGTCAGAGTAACAGTGTACTCAAACTAAAACATGCAATTTATGGACTTAAACAATCAGCAAGGCAGTGGAATAAGAGAGTAGATGATTGTTTGTTAAGCCAGGGTTATATTAAGTCTAAATTGGAACCATGTTTATATAGTAAAAGGTAAATAATGAACAAATTTTAAAAACTGTGTTTGTCGATGATTTTTTTCATATTTTCCAGTAGCAAGGCATTGACAGATGAACTGAAACATAGTTTAATGTCAAATTTCAAAACTAAAGATTCAGGGCAAGTGAAAGAATGCTTAGGTATGAGAGTAAAAGTATATAAAAATGGTTGTATATCATTAGATCAGGAGCATTTTGTCGAACATATTTTAAATAAGTTTAAGATGTCAAACTGTAATGTTGTTGATACTCCTATTGAATGTAAATTGAAGTTGGATAAGAAAATGTTTGTAAATAATATCCTTATCAGCAACTGATAGGAAGTCTTATGTATTTGTCTATACTTACACACCCAGATATCAGTTACAGTGTCAGCTATTGAAGCCAATTTAACAATTGTTTTACTGCAGTTCACTGGAAAAATGCAAAGAGAGTGTTAGAATATTTAAATAAAACAAAATCTTATGGTTTAATGTTTACAAATGATAATAAAAACTTAGAAGGATTTGTAGACTCAGATTGGACATCAAATACTATTGACAGGAGATCTTATACAGGTTTCTGTTTTAAATTGTCTGGTACTGTAATATCATATGAATGCAGAAAACAACCGACAGTGGCATTGTCCAGTACTGAGGCCGAGTACATGACAATGCCATGTCAAAATTTCAATGCCAAGGCAATTTGCCAACTACTGAAATGCCTGCTGACTTGTTAACGAAAGGGTTAAGTAGTTTTAAACATTACTATTATGTTAAAAAGTTAGGCATTAAAAGTATTGTTTAGGTGTAGTTTATATTCATTTATTGTTACATGGATATTAGATTATTTTGATAAGAGGTGAGAATTTGCCCTAATATGCTGAAGGATGATGGCATCATTTCTTGGTTACATTACAATATCGCGAGACTCCATATTCTCCCCAATCACGATTAAGGCAACATCATTTAACATTGGTGCATTGATGCCTCTCTTATGACATGTTGTCTCCTGCAGGTCGCTTGTCTGCTGTGATCACTATTTTCTGATTGTCCGATGGCATCACATTACTTGTAAGACAGTTTTGAACAATTGGATCAACTGATTATGTTCATGCAAAAGTTGTTGTAACTGCTAAATGATATCTGCGAACAGCGTTCATTTACCTCTTCTTCAGAATTCCCCAGGAAATAAATCTGGAGAAATTTGTATTTACCGTTGCCTACGCTGTTCTTCAGTCTCATTGGCTCGAAGATTGAACTGGGCTTGCGTTACACTGCGATTGAATACGACTTGCGTTACACTGCGATCGAACTGGTGTGCGCCAACAGATATTTTGACGCCTTACGGGTGGTATTACTAATAAAATACGACGATTAATTATGAAACTCACACTAAAACACAACAAACATCTTTTTGCTTTTGTTGTTATGAAAGAAACTGTAATTTGAGGTTTGTCAAAACTACTACTTGAATGAAATGTCAGTCTAGCTATACATAGGGTGCGTTCCACTAAGCGTTCACAATGATTACGCTCACGACCACAGTTTGCTTGTAAGCGTTACTGTCGTAACCTCAAATGGAATGGATTATAGAGCGTTTTGAGCGTGCAGGTAAATAATACAAACGGCGAGTTAGTAAAAAGAAAGCAAAAGATTTAAGATACATACATACATACATATCATCACGCCAAGTCCCTAACGGGGTAGATTTAAGATGTTAGTTTATAATCTGTAAGCCTTGAAAATAAACTTGATTAATTTAAATAGATTTATATTGAAAAAAAATATAATGTTTTTTTTATATTTAATATTATTGGTGTTTTAAATTAATTTACGTTCAAATAGAATTAAAATGTCTTGCGGCGACACTTGGATATTTGGTAAGAGGTACAGTCGCCATTTTATATGCTTTGAGTTTTGAAAATCACGCAAATTTTCTTCGATTCAACGATCACTTCGACCCACCTTTTTAGATGGGTCGTCGTGAGCGTAAGTTATGACATTATAATTTACGTTTTCGCCGCGACCACAACGACCGCGGTCGTTATGTGGATCGATTAGGTATAGGAGAATTTTCATTGTTGTGGGCGCTTGGTGGAACGCACCTTTACCGTCAATATTTACACGTCACTCTGACAGAGTATTTGTCAATATATTGAAAACGTCTCGGTATCTTGTTGTCTGTCTCTTTCGCACACTCACTTTTCAGAGATTTTTTTAATATTAACCATTATTTATTTATATTTTATATAGCCTAAAGCCTTCCTAGAATCATGGACTATCCAACACAAAAAGAATTTTTCAATTCCAACCAGTAGTTCCTGAGATTAGCGCGTTCAAACAAACAAACAAACAAACAAACAAACAAACAAACAAACAAACTCTTCAGCTTTATAATATTAGTATAGATATATAAAAGGAGATCCCATTTGTGAACTCACTATATAGATAGATATACTTTTTAATTTCTTCTGAAACACCATGAGTTTTGTCTAGAGTGAAATGTATGAGAATTCTGGTGTGATCAATCATAGTACCTAGTACATTGAGATTCTTAGAATTTGTGTCTTTAGGGTGTATTATCCTGAAGAGGTGTACTCGATCACGCCAGAACAGCTAATCGGTATTGGATGAAATTTGGCATAGCTAGGATTAACTGATAAATAAGATATATTTTATTCCAGAAGAAAGCCTTGATGTCCGAGTGGTTCGAGTAGTTGCCTGCAACACAATAATTCCAAATTCGAATCCCGACTGAGTTTCCCCACTGAGTTTTACTGAACTTAAGTAAAGTGTTTAGTCACACCACGAGCTTTACGGTGATGAACAAATCCAGAGAAAACCTGCATACGTTTGAGAAGTTATTCAAAGGCGTATGTAAAGTAGTGTATGAGTAACTGCGATGGACTCGCCATCAGTCACATTGGCACGTAAAATATATCCCTGGTGGAAAGTGGGTGTGTAGGCACTGCTTACACACCTCTTCGGGGACCTTTGTGAGAAGGCATGAAGATGAAAAATAAAATCGATTTTTACTTTATTTTTTATTTACATTATTATATCGTATTACCATTTGCTTGCAGAAAAGATACGGAAACGTCTCTGAAGACCGAATCTTGATGCAATTGTCTGTGGAGTTATTACCACCCTCAATTGACAACTGCGGGAGTCACTTCGTTGGTCCAAGCATGACTTGTGCGGTTGACAGCGATGAAAATAAAAACGTTGCCTATGACAGTAATTTTTGTGAGGTAAGGCATGTTTTAAGCATCAGTTTTTATATTTTTTCTTCATTTGAAGGTTGATTTCACTCATGTTTATTTTTATAGGGGAACAGCGGTGGACCTCTCATATGCGAAGGACAAGTGACTGGTCTACAGACATACATTGAAAATAATTGCAAGCAGCCGCATTTGTACCAGCTCCTTGCTGCGTGGGAGAACTTCGTTTCCTGCGGCACAGAGGACAAATGTCACGAGGAGCAGTGCTCTAATATTTGTGACGTCACCAATAAAGATCCACCGCAAGAGGAAAGCAGCTTTGTACCATATAACATTTTGGACGAAAAAGACAACCCTTCGTCAGTCCAGAGTATTCCAACTACACTCAGCGCTCGTGAAGATATATTTGCAACAGATACACCAACACTAACTTCTGTTTCCACCGAACAAACGAAAGATTCTCACGAAAGTACCGCGATGATAACATCTACCTCTAACGTGCAAACGGAAGCAGACACTAAGATTTGGCCAAAGGAAGCCGACAAGGATGTAACCACGACTGAGGTGGAACGTAAGAGCAACGTAGAGGCGCATCAACAAGACGTCAATGAGATTGTAGGGAAGGCCAAGGTGCGCAGCAACGCGTACCGGAATATGATTATCCTAAAATTGTTATTTGGACTATTTACTTTGGCTTGTTTGATTTGATGTTATTCTTTAAAATATATTATTGATTTTTAAAGCATATTTTAATAATAATATCCTCACGCCTTTTCACAAGGGGGACCCTTGTGGGAAGGGGTAGGCAGAAGTGTATAGGTAGTACCCACACACCCACTTTCCGCCAGAGATATATGTAGGTGCCAACGTGGCAGATGGCGAGTCCATCGCCGTTACGCATGACTATACATACGTCTTTGAATTGCTTATTTTATTAAGCATATTTTAATGGCCTCTATACGTAATAATGCATTGAATTTCAGTACATAATTTAAGAGACGGTCTCTTGTGGGCACTCTGATGCAATTCATTCTCGTCTGACTCGTGTAAGATGATTGATGACCTTCTTTCCTTTTACCTTTCTTTCGTAGATGATTTTGAAGTAAATAAATAAATAAATACATGGGACAATTCCACACAAATTGACCTAGTCCCAAATTAAGCAAAGCTTGTGTTATGGTAACTAGACAACGATATATTTACTGATATAGATAAAAATATACTTAAATACATAGGTACAAATATTCGTGTTCATCACACAGCAATCTGCCCTCAGCGGGATTCGAACCCGCGACCTCAAGGTTCGCAGTCAGGAAGTCTAACCACTAGACCAGACGGTGGTCAATAAGTAGAAGTAGTTGTCATCTCACAAAAGGTAGCCCTTCCTACGTTTCCGGTACTCCTATTTGCTATCTGTTGATATCTACATATAAACAAGGGAGGCATTAGTTATGAAAGATGCGCAGTAGCGATGGTGCCGAAGTTTTGTGAGTAAGTAGAATTAAGTAAGGTTGCAGCTTCACGCCTCCGCAGCTTGCTCTAATAGCATTAACAAGTTTCCAGACCGTATTGAGGAAATATTTGAGCATGTAATTACTTCATCTTAAGCTCAGTTTATTTTTGTATTGTTATAAGTAGGTTCCTAAAAAGTTCATTCCACTGTATGTATTGCTATGTATTTTTTTATAGCAGTGTAGAAGAAATCACTTGAGCATGTCTAAAGTGTATTTTATGGGAATACATCGAGTACGAAAATATTTTGTTTTATAAACAATCACGCGACCTTTCTGATGGTAAGCGGTTACCGCCGCCTATAGGCGCTTCCAACTCCAGGGGTATCGCTCGCGCGTGCTGCCGACCTTGCAGCAATCTTTTCACTCCCTTTAAGAACAGTTTGCGGTACTCTCTGGGGTAACCCTCGATGGCGAGTTCATTCCACAGACGAAGCGTACGTGGACGGAAACTCCTTCGAAAAGTCCACTTATACAACACCATGTAACTATAGATAGTGCCACCCACGAAGTCTGGAGAGACTTGTCACAATATATCTCTTACTAATTTGTTTAGGTTCTAATTATCATATTGGGTGGCAGGTGGTAGTGAAGTCTCTGGTCTGCAGTGGGACTAATTTAAATTTTCATAAGTCGCAGTTAAGTACACTTAACTTCCAAGCCCCGTGCAATTTGCATGGAACCTTTGCAAACTTATTTAATGTTGTTGTCCAAATAATAAGTTAATCAACAATAAGTACCTCTTTAGTGTAACATATGTAGGTACATACAATACATATATGTACATAGAAAGCTCCGGAGAGGAGTTTTTACCAATAGACCAGAAAGCCATCTAGAGCAACTGCGATGTGGATGAGACTTACATTTGAATTTATCGTTGTGAGGTACTCGGCCTAATATATACTCGTGTAGGTACGTACTTTTAAATGTGCAAAATATGGTAAAGACCAACGCAAAAATATATCAAATAGTTTTTCAAAGATTATTTTTTATTCTGTTTTGATATACTGTTGATACAATTCAAAGACATGCATGCTAGTGACTGATGGGATAGCGACAACCTTAATTCATAACTGAACTAAATAGCCATACAAACGGAGATTAACTCAACACTGCTTAACTTAAATTAACTTGAAAAGTTTATATTCATCTAAAAGTGAATAAGTGAAGCATTTTGGTTCCGAACATCGGAAGTGCAGTGAATCGGAATGTATCTTAATCGACAAGATGTGTTTAAATTCCAAAAGGGGATCGCATCGGAAAACTGTTATGCATATTTTAAAGTAAAATTTACTTACAGAGGAGCCACGGAGCCGAATGAAGATCAGACACAAATATCTCTTTCTCAAGTTTAAAATGTTTTATGATATTCGAAGAACGTGATAAAGGTAGAGAGTAGATTCGTATAACCAATCGACTGAAATGAATACAAAGTGTGTGAATCCATTCGAATTCTAATGTCTATTTAAAGTTTACTTGAACGCCTGTACTATATCAAACGGCAATGGTTCCAAATCGTCCTAATTGCGATCAACTTCGCGTAGATAATTTAAGAAAATTAAAAAAAAACATTATAATAATTGTTTTAAATACTGTGGCGAATGTATTTGGTGTATTAACCAAATACATTCGCCAGTTCCATTCATCAGAAAAAAAAAGGGTAGGGAAATATCTGTCGGCGATGAGGCCTTACCGACACAACATCTATGAACTTGATAATATTGGACGGACACATCTGGAATAAAGGCAGGCCATTGATCAAGCTAATAGTATTGGTGCTAATAATTAGTATTACTAAGAGCTAGCTAGTATTGTGACAGGTACCAATACTATTATACGAGTATAAGAATTCAGACATACCTATATGTATGGTACAAGATACGCTGTACTAAAATTCGGATCAGAAATAGGCACCTACCATGCCTAGTTATGTTCAGGAAAAATCTCTCCGAGTAAACAAATTATCTCCGTAACAAAGACACGAAACTAAACTTTTCACAATTAATATTACAGCGGGGAATGAGTTAATAAACAAAAGAAATTAATTCAACAATGTCATAAAAAGAAATAAGCAGTTCATGAAACTTTTAATAATTAAAAGTCAAATAAAAATGGAATCATTGGGCGACGAAGACCAATATAAAATGGCCTCCACCGCCCTTTCTTATAGGGAAGCGACGGGTTATGTAGGTGCAATAGGGCATTTTTCCACGGGCCAACTTTTTTGGTTATTGTGAAGACCATTTCCCGGTACAAATCCCTAGCCAGGGGGTAGAACTGACAACTGTCGTTAACTCATCCTATGCGGGTATTAAGCAGTGTAAACAGGGAATAGCTCATAAAGATAATAGCTCGTGTATTTATAATGATAGCGGAAGACTGCTCGCTTGTCTCCGTTTTGTTATTTCTTGATAATATAAGATTTTGATTGTTTTATTGATAATTGAAAATTGTAAGACGTAGGTATGTCTAGTAGTGCTTGAGAAATTGCGATTACTCGCCATCACGCTAACACCGAAAATATATCTCCGAAGAAATGTGGGAGTCTGGTATGTCTATGCCTGTCCTTTCGGGGACCCTTGTGGAAAAGGTATGAATATATTTATATAAAAAAACATATACATATTACTGAAAATGTGACCTCGGATATATCTTAGGTATCAGGTAAATCAATTCTACACGTCGGACCCGACAATATTTTTCTTTCAAAGGAATTTTAAATAACGTATGAAGTAAATATTATAAATCTTTAAAAACAAAATAAGGGCATTACATTTAAGAACTAGATTCCTTCACAAAATGTTCAAGACTAAAAGGCGAGCTGTTAAAGTGAACCTAACTAAACCTTACAAGTTAATAAATCGCGGACCTGACTGCCGCTATCTCAGTCCGATGCTTACAATTCCATTTTCTTTTAAACTTTAACTAGCGCGATTTTCTGTTCCGCAAATAGATACACAAGTCCGATTTAGATTTATATTTGTACTGGTAATCTGTCCGGGACTCGCAGGGATCCATAATCTTCATAGAGTCTTCCATCACATTCCTAGAAAAAGTCTAATTGTCAGTAAAAACTATATGAAAACCCGTCCAGTTTTTAATTTATTCACGAGCGAGAAAAAAATTTGCCAAATAAAAGTTATGTTGCAATGAACCCGTCCCACGACGTTTTCCTTTACCGAAAATCGCGTGTTCCGTGGTAGTCGCCAATTAGAACTTGTAATATCGACTTTGTATGCATGTATATCATCACGCCGAGTCCCTTACAGGTAGGCAGTAAAGCTTATGGCTCAGAGACTTGGTGACCGAGTGGTTCGAGTAGTTGCCTGAAACACAGAGATTGCAAGTTACGATCCCGACTGTACCAATAAGTTTTTCTGAACTGTACAGTACTTAGTAACTGTGCAGTGATTAGTCACACTATGAGCACGATAAAGGAAATCATCGAGAGGACACCTGCATACGTTTGAGAAGAAATTCAATGGCGTATGTATAGTCGCGCCTGAGTAACGACAATGGACTCGCCATCTGTAGCGTTAGCATCTAAAATATATCTCTAGAGGAAAGTGTGTGTATACTACCTACATCTATCTGCCTATCCCTTCAGACACCCTTGTGGGAAGGTGTTTATTATTATTACAAGTCACCAATCTGTTCAGTGGCCTCTAGTCTTTACAAGTTTATTGTTACTCCGTCACTACAGCTTTTATTCATATCTACAACCGCCTACTGATAAAAGTAATCAATTAGGTGTACATATAACAGAAAATACAGAAAGAATATAAAAATCATCGTATCCGTCGGCGACTGTAGGCAATTTTCAATCTCTTTCCTATTTGTGACAGTAATAAAGCGTCCGGGAAAAGTCAACAATCAATTTTGTATTTCAATTTATTCCCAACCATCCTAGTTCGTGCGGTGATAAGAAAAAGAAAAACGCGTTCATTGAAAACGGAAATTATTGCAAGAAGCCATCAGTGGCGTGCGCGGCTTCCTACGCTGTATTTTCTCGTTTTATTTTCATTTTTTGCCGAACCGTTTCACAGTTTTGATTTGTGGGCCGTCGCGTCGGCCGGTGCCATTTTTCACGCGCCTCATTGTGTCGTTCACGCCAGAGGAATCTGGCTGGAAGGTTTACTCGCCAATCACTATACGCACCTTTATCCGAGAGCCTGCTCAATTTGTGTTTTGTTTATTCAATTGTTATTTTATTCAGTTGCACTTTTTAATATGACGAAATAAAATTTACCAGGTGCAAACAAATTGCACCGACTGAACAGCATTTATGTGCGTCAATATTAGTAGGCAATTAAGAAAGGAAACTGTACATCATTAGCTAAGATATACTAACTGTGTTTATGTTAAACTGGTTCACCTTAATCCTAGTCTCAATTCCATCGCTTTTATTGAGACCGTTATATTTGTACTGGCGAAATTAAAGATGGCATTGATAACAATTCCATCAGGCGGTGCGCGGCGTCAATGAGGGCGGGGGTGCGGGAAATTGGGGTGATTTTTCTTCTCTTTTCGTGTCCGTTTCTAGTACCGTCAGTACACATGCAGTTTACAACTTAGTTTGTGTTGTAATAACACTTCGGGAGCTAAAAATTTTGGAATATTTTTTTATAGATTTTAACACGAATAAAATGCATTACTATTCGTGATCATGATCATAATATATAAACTTATCATAAATCTTAGTCCAGATTTTTTTTTAAGTATAGGATTATACAGGTGACTACTATAACATCTCAGATTCAAATCCCTTTTTAGACCAACTAGAGAATTGATTAGACCTATATACATGTAGCATATATAAGTAGTTTTACTTATAAAAACATATCATCACGCCGAACTCATCGCGGGATAGGCAGAGAGTAGAGCGAGCTCTCTCTAGACTTGCAGACCTTGCTGCATATACAATAAACAAACCAACTACATTAATACCAATATAGATAAATAATAAGACGGCCGTGTGGTCTAGTGGTTAGAGCTCCTGACTGCGAAACTTGAGGTCGCGGGTTCGAATCCCGCTGAGGGCAGATATTTGTGTGATGAACACGAGTATTTGTACCTTAGTCTTGGATGTCCTATGTATTTATGTATATATCTATCTATATAAGTAAATATATCTTTGTCTAGTTACCATAATAATAAGTCATATAAGCTTTGCTTAATTTGGGACGAGGTCAATTTGTGTGGAATTGGCCCAGGTATTTATTATTATTATTCTTTATTTGAAATACATCTTATAGATTACCTATATTCTAAGATAGATATTCGAAGATAAGATATATTATATATATATATATATAAACATATTTAATAATATAAAATATAGGGGCCCACCGGTATCGGGATCAGGATCCAAGGTACCGGTGGTTAGGGACCCAGAGAAAGAAATCGCCTCACAATACGTGCCGTTTCGAGCAGTACTGCTTTCTGCATCAGGCACTTGATCCAACCGTCTAACGAGAGTCTCTTGAGGTGTTCAGGTCGAGGCTCTTTGCCATTAGGCCATTGGCTGTTTTATTATTATAATATATATAATATATAATATATAATAATAATAATTTGGCAACTGTCACACCACGAGCTTTACGGTGAAGGAAAACATCGAGAGGAAACCTGCATACGTCGAAGAAGAAATTCAAAGGCGTATGTATAGTGCTTGAGTAACGGCGATGGACTCGCCATCTGTCACGTTGGCACCTAATATACCTCTGGCGGAAAGTGGGTGTGTGAGTATTACCTATACACCTCTGCCTATCCCTTCGGGGACCCTTGTGGGAAGGCGTGAGGATATAATAATTTGGTTTATCAAAGTATTGCCATTAGGGGCTTCTTTTCATAATGGCAATATACATAACCCTGAGGTGTTTTAGGTTCGCTTGCTATCCCTACGTTGAGAGCATCGTTAAGGTATGCCGTAGCAGGTACTATCAGACTCTTACAATGTACAGACATCTTTACGCCCCCGATATGAGATCATTTTGGTCTACATTTTCACCCACTAGCGAGACCTTTTCAAATTTCCGTTCACCGCTGCGGCTATTAACGCCATGCTTCTTGTATGGAGTGCTTTATTGTGTATTCTTCATGGGTCAAGTGTCTGTCTTTTATGTCTATATATATATATATATATCCTCACGCCACCCCACAAGGGTTCCCGAAGGGGTAGGCAGCTGTATAGGTAGTACCCACACATCCACTTTCCGCCAGAGATATATTTTAGGTATCAACGTGACAGATGGCGAGTCCATCGCCGTTACTCAAGCATGACATACGGCTTCGAATTGCTTCTCAGACGAATGTAGGTTTCCTCTGGATGTTTCCCTTTACCGTAAAGCTCCTGGTGTGACTACAAACTGTATTTACGTTCAGAAACACTCATTGGTACAGTCGTATTCAAACTTTGTGTTTGTGTCGCAGGCAACTAATCGACCCACTCGGCCACCACGACTTAAATATATCATATATTTATATTATAATACAAGTTGTGCCACGCAGTTAGAACGGTGTAAGATTGATTATAATGTATATGCTTTTGTAACAAAATATAGCGCATGCTACTTTTTAAAGTACCTTTCCATAGCTGAAATACATATCAAAATTGTTTAGTTTTTGGCTTGACATTATTACCTCTGCCAACCTTGTAGATAGATTTACTATCGTTCTATGGGAGATACTCAGAGGCAAAGTAGTTCGAGTAGTCGACTGCAACGCATAAGTTGTAAGTTTGAATCCCGACTGTACCAATGGCTTTTTCTAAAGTACAGCGATTAATATTCTGAAGGAACACATCTTCAGAAAACTTGAATGCGTATAACAAGAAATTCAATGACGTAATGGTATGGTCGTCTATGGTGATCGACTCTTAACTGTCGCCTCAAAATAGCTCCTGCTTAAAGAGTATAGTAATACCTGGGCACCCTTGTGGAGGTGTAAAAATAAATATCGATACTATCACAAAGAAGACAAAAAATTATGTAAGTATGTTTGTATTGAATAGAATCCGAATACAACTGGACCGATTTAAAAAAATATTTCACCATTGGAAAGCTACATTCACCCTGAGTGACATAGGCTATATTTTCTTTTATAAAAAAGTCTTATGTCCACCCGTGCGAAGCCGGGACGGACCGCTAGTATAATATATTTCTATGGGAGGAGAAGAAAAGTCATAGTTATTTTGAACAACGCTTTAATGAGCTACATCTTTGGTCAAATCATTGGTTAAGTGAACCGGACACATTCGCTTGTTCTTTCGCGGAATCCATACATCTTTACAATAGTACTTATCGCTTATTGATAGGAATGCGTGAGGTATTACAGTCGTCTTCATAAAAGGTTCTTTAGAAGAAATCTTATTTTAAGCTTAACTGTTATGTAGGATTTCGTTACAAAGAAGGTCTATCAAATTTGTTTCAAATATAATAATTCGAGTTAAATACGATATAGACAATAAGCATCTACTAAAGAGAATTGATTAGACACCTCCACCTTTGTGGGTAGGCGTGAAGATATATTTAAAAACTATAAAAAAAATTGAAAATGAAGACGACTGTCAATTATTAAAAAAAATATTAAATGCAAAGAAAATATGTAATTCTAATACGACTAAAGATACCAACTTGAACTATTTCATACTATGTATTTATTTTAAACATAAAACATTGACATTTCGCTAGTTAATCAATTTCATTATTAAGTTATGCCAACGCATTAATTCATTATTTTAATACAATAATCTACTTACAATAGAAGTTAATAATAAGTATATAGTATTTACATAAATAATACAAACACATTAACAATGTTCATAATAAACTTAACAGATATTATACATCGTAGGTACAAAACAAAATAACAAATACGAATTAAGATAAGTATTAAACTTACGGCTTTGCCCAATCAGTAAATTATTTGCTAATTTGATCGATAAATTTTCTAGCATTTTCCATGTGGTCTAAATAGAAATCCTGAAGAAAAGTAAAGTAGTTGTTGTAGTCAAGTAAAGTAAGTTGAGTAAAATTATTACTCAAAATTCTAACAGGGAACGTTAGGATACACAAAATTTGACAATGGTACGCATTAACGTCGAACTAAAGATTTATATCGTATAATTTTAAATCTAGAATACGTTCCATTTCTTTCGAGACAAATAATCAGCAGTCTTAACTTAAACGTGCCGAGTCCACACTTTTTGCACAAATATCAACGTTCAAGTCACATAGCTTATGTATTTCATAACCACTTAATTCATTAATAAGAACTCAGCAAGAATTGGAAAAACATTATAAATTTAAATTCTCGCACGTACAATATATACCTACTAATTAGCAAATTGCCCGTCTGAGATCAACATCTGAGATTTAATTAACTAAAGTATTTTTATTACACCTTACATAATATCCATAATTCGCGAAATAATGAGTACAGTTAATCAAAATGACATATTATCGTTAAAAGATTATAAACAGTGAATTATTTTCTTCCAGTTTGGCATTAACTTTACGCAATTTTTACACTTTAAACACTTGGTATTGTCCGAAACGGTTTTATTAATACGCTGAGTAACACATTTTGACACTTCAGTTCTGATCAACATTCTATATAGAACACGTGTTTAGTTTTGATACTTGGCGTAGGGGTAAGCCGCGTCGCCGACTCGATAGTCTCAGCTAGACGCGGAGAGGCCCAGGGGCTTGAGGTGAGGAGGGCCAGTGAAAGGTGCCGGGGACGAGCCCGACATGTTGTTGTTGAGATCTCCGGAGCGGCCGGAGCCATTCATCATGCCGCCCATTGCGTTGCTTGTCTGTCAGAACATTGTTTTATATCAAATATAGGACGTAATTCATACAACACTTGTTATATCCACATGACAAGACCGAGGCCTTAATACCCTTGATAGGATTTTTAATTTAAGGCAACAAGTATATAGCCCTGTGTTATTAGTAGGGTACTGCAGCCTAAGAACACTTGTAACACCGAGTGTATTTTGGCTAAAAAATATGTCTTGTGGCTTGATTTAAACGCCTCCTCAGTCCGTCTCATTATTCCCGCCTCATTAATCCTAATCAATTATATAGAAAATATATTTTGATGGACTTTTATTAAGAGAACTCACCGGTGCCGGAGGCAAGTGCGTGGTCTGCCTCTTCAAATGCGCTAGTGGCGGTGGGTTGTAAGCCATGTTGGCGAACACCAGTCGCTCCTCGTAGTCATACTCGCAAAGGATCTTGTTCTCGCACAGGTAGAAACGATCACCGACGCAGAATCTATGACAAATTGAACAAGAGACTGATGAACGTGGATACAAAAGTGGTCTATAGAGTTTTGAGAGCTTAGAAAGAACGTTCGTTCTACCTCATGGAGTACTCGGCGCCATCATATAAAATCCTTTATGTGGAAGGTAAACTGATCAAAGCCATTAGATACAGTCCAGATTTGACATTTACTTATACACAAAGTGACTTTATTGATATTGGTATGACCCCAGAGTTCTTAAACTTCAAGCGTAAGAATATTTTATCCTCCATATGAGGATTAGCTTTCGCTGTTCACAAACGAATTAAAAATAATATATATATTCACTATGACGTGCTATGGGAATGAGAATTGATGAATGTGTAGGGTATATTTGTAGAGGCTGTTTAAAAATCTGTGTCTTTCGTACTCTTGATCGTTATGTTATGGATGCCTTGATGTGTATTCTGGTAAATAAGTACAGACAGATATAACTAATTGTAGTCCGATACTTTTACCATAAGGGCATCGTCCTGGAAGATCCAATTTGTGAGTCTCCACGGCTTCCGGCTTACGCACTAATACTATAACGTTATTTTTTGCTTAAAATATATACCGGGCAGCTAACAGCCAGCTTTAGATTTAATCGAGAACATCATTATTTTGATGAAGGCAAGGCCAACAAGAAACGTCGTAAGGAATAAAATTTAGTATCAGGAGTGGAAAGGTCAACGCGAAGCAAGGAGCCGCGATAACGTCACGCGAGCGCACATCCCTCAATGTGGCAAAACAAAGGTATCGCCTTCGACTCGCCACTCGCCAGTGGCCGCCCGGAACCGGCGGTGATAACGCCGACCTTATCTCCCCTCGTCTTCCCGCCGCCCCCCGCCCGCACCCCTCGCACCCCGCCACTCCCCGTAACTCTTTTGTTTCACTTGTCACAAAAATTAAGCGCAATAGCTCCGCTACAAATGTCTCTTTTTTAAGGGGCCAATTTCCACCGCAACTCAGTCGATTTCGCCGCTCTTAATTAACTTTATTTCCTGTTCTCTTCGTTCCCGACTTTTGTTTTGGGCTTGTCGTTTTTTATTTTGCTATTTTTTGTCTGTTGCCGCGTAATGGAAAAGATGTAGAACGAAATTTTAATGACTGGGTGCACGTTAAGCTTTGTGCGACGCGCCATTGTGTCGCGGCGGCTGCGTCGCGAAGTTTGACGGTTTACGTTAAACGGATGCGTCTATTGACTGTTTTCCCTCAGCTGGAGACAATAGCACTCAGACACTGCTGCGATCGTTGAAAACAGGCAATGAGGGGCTGAGCTTTTCAGTACCTTATGTTGCGCTTAGTCATTTCAATTTGCTCCATGCACTCTGCACTACCATTGCATAGCGTATCAAGTTTGAAATTCAAGTCATATCCAACGTCCAGTCGAAATTCAACTCGCTGTGCATTTATAAGCTTTATCAGCCAAAGTTTGTTTGGTGCAGAGATTCCAGCGGTGTCAGATGCGAACAACAAGTTTAGTGAAGATGCGACGGAGCGTGTCGGCCGGTGCAGCACGCGGCTTCCGCCGCGGGCGCGCAGCCTCCGTCGCCCGCCGCCACATTGCTACTAAATTATTTAGCCGTTTAGTGATATTCGCCCGTGATATCTGCCGTCCGCCCGATCGGACAGCCCGCAAATTGGATTCAGATTTCTGCCAGCCAGGGAAATTGATTTGTACCTGATATTTAATAGTCACGCTTTAGGTTGCTAAGTAAACATGAACCTCACTTACAAATTTATTGGTACCATTATTTAATTCCGTTATATATGTATAATTAACAGAGGAAACTTTTCTGATGTCTGTGTGAACTAATTGATGTGTACTTACTTGTGCGATTTATTTGCATTGTATGTTTCCCAAAGAAAAGAAATAAATAAATATAATAGTATGATTTGTTTGTTGCTGTTTAAACGGAATCAATGAAATAGTTTTGCCTTAGGAAAATTTTATTTAAAATCGTTACTAAGCTTCGGTACAGTAGATAAGCGTTGAAAGTTCATAATGTTCTGTTCACAATACAAACTTTTACAGTTATGGGTACATTGATTATGAGGAAAACTGTATATACTTTTGAAGAGAAATTTAATAACGGCGACTTGTTGTCAGGTTGGCTCTAAACCATATTTGCGCCGAAAAGAGGTTGTTGCACACTTCCTACCTTCGGGCATATTTGTAAGAAGGCTTGAAGATATGCATGTATATGTACGAACAGTTTATTGATACGATAAGCTCTAAGTTTTACAAACATACCGCCGAGATATAGAAGAAACAAACGTTTTAGAACTTGCAAATTACTTTATGCATGTAAAACCGTTATCCCACAGTTGGATGTGTGTTGAAAGAGCAGTGAAATGAATATATAATTCGTGGAGAATGCTTTTGGAGCTCAGCTAAGACTAGAGAGGTCCACAAGTGACATATAAACCATTCAGAGTGGCTCCAATCTTCGCGACCTCTCTATTATTTAAGCGAACATCGCAGTCCGGTGGAAATTGCCGTTTCGCGCCTGCATATTTCTGACTACATACTATTGTAGCTGTACTTCGTGTGTATAGCCTTTAATAAACCAGGCAACTAGGTTTTTTATTAATAAGAATACATAGTTTGTCTTCTTTATCTTCACGCTTTCCCACAAGGGTCCCCGAAGGGGTTGGCAGAGGTTTATAGGTAGTACCGACCTTCCTTCTTTCCGCCAGAGATATATTTTAGGTGCCAACTTGACAGATGGTGAGTCTATCGCCCATATTCAGCACGACTTCATATACGCCTTAGAATTTCTTCTCAAAGGTATGCAGGTTTCCTCTGTACATGTAAATATGGATGTGCATCGACATCCTTCACTGTAAAGCTCAAGATGTGGCTAATCACTGTATTTAACATTGCATCTTTGCTCATACATAATTATCATTATTAGTAGCAACAAGTAATGCTTGCTGTTGAATAATTTGAATGGAATTATTTACATACATTCATATTTTATTAAACAACCATGGGGGCCGAGTAGTTCGAGTAGTCGTCTGCAACACAAAGGTAGTAAGTTCCCGACTGTACGAATCAGATTTTTTGAACTTAAGTACAGTGATTAGCCGAGCTTTACGGGAAAAGAAAACATCGAGAGGAAACCTGCCTCGGTATTCGAAGAAATTCAAAGAATTCTAGTCGTGATTGAAGAATGAAGAATATATATCTGACGAAATACTGAGGGAAAGGAGACTGGACGGCGGGGACTATTCTGGGAATGCATTAAGATGTATGTACATATAAAAGTGGTTATTTGTAAATATATATATATATACAGTTTAAAATAGCCTTTAGAATCGTTTTGAATTTCCACTTTAATGACCTAGGAACGCATTGTATATTTAAATCTTCCTCCCATGTAGATTTACAATGTAGCGGAAAATTTAATCGTGCCCGTGTTTGGTCTCCGTGAGATGAATAAACAATCCCAGCATCCGTTTGCTCTTTTACTCGACCAGTGTGTACGTCTTTTTGTCTCTCTCCTAAGCTCCATGTTGAAGTTCTATTCATCTCTCCCTTTTCCAAAACACTTGCAGTTGATTATGGAAAATAAGTGCCCTACACGAAAACGGTTTATCTCGAAGACTGCTTCGTAAATACCAGAAGCGAAGTCACCTACAGTACCAGTTTTTCTATCCTCAAATATAGTAACTTAACACACACTTTACGGTGATGGAAAAATCTCGACTATACCTGCATGTAAAAGAAAGAATTTAAAGTACTGACTCGGCAATACACCACCACTTCAGTACATACGGGTAGATACAAAGGATCATCACGCCGCGTCCCTCAAGGAATAGGTAGTGAGTAAAGCGCTAGTTCTCCCTAGACATACAAATCTCGTTTGCTTCATTCACATTTATTACTCCCTTCAAACATGCTCGCCTCTACGTATACAGTTGACGTTACAATCCTAAGTGTCGGATTAATTTGACCCAGGTAGTTGGAACGAGTTTCTTATCTGCCTCTTCCTCCAGATAAACAGTTGAAAATTAATCTTCTTTACTAGACTTATTAACGCATATATACCAATTAATTTATTGATTCTAATGAATCGGGTATTCTTTGGGGTATTTTGCTACTTAAAGTGGATTCTACAATCGCTTGGGAAAATTGAATCATACTTCTTGTATCGACTCATCCTAACGAAATAGGTAATTAATTCAAACTTACCAATCAAATAAATAATTCGTCATTATTGAAGGAAAACCAGACAATTGTCTAACAATGTCCTGTGGTGAATACTTTATATGACAAATCGTATATTGTGGTCAATAGGCAAACGTTACCAATCAATGAAATTTTATTTTAAATATATATAATATAATGTATTTGAATATAATATGACTATGAATATATAACTTGTATGCTATAATGTATGTTAATAGCAAGTAACTCTACTAATTAGTCGCGGGTTTGATCTCGCCTCAGTTAAATCGGTATATTGTGTATCCAATTTGAATATTTATATCTTAATATGAACCTATGTTTTGGTATATGTTTTTAAGAAATACGGAAGTTAGAACCAGCTGACTTTTTTGTTGGAACATTGGAATAGAAAAATGTATTTCAGACTACCAGGCTCTCCTCCCGACGGAGTAGGGCTCCAAATTTACAGAATAAGTAGAAATAACTAGCTGTATATACTCTGTTCCACTTGAGTTTTGTTTATTATTTACTTAAGTAGGTAGTAGCATGATAATAGCCTTCCTCAATAAAATAGCTATCTAAGATAAATCTATTTTTTCATAACGAGTAAGTAATTTTTGGGATCAGGGAGTTCAAACTAACTACCTTTTACCTTTCTTTATAATTTTACTGAGGATGATTATAAAGCATTTTAAGCTGTGATTACTAGTACATATATTATTACGCTTTACACGTCACGTAACGAACATGTACTAGAAAATTATGATACAAACATTTATGTTAGACCGCATTCACTAATAGGCAGACTGACTAACGAGCTAGGTATAATTTATGACTAAATTTGCAATAATATTTCGTCGATCAAAACAATCATGGTTTAAGACAGCTGTGTAGCGTACACACACACACACACACACACATTTACATATATATGTATGTATGTAGATATAATGATATTGCTAGAAATGTAAGACATAGTGAGAATATTTGTTCCTTTTTCACGAAAAACTGAATGGAATTGGATGAAATTTGGCACAGAGATAGACAAGTAGCTGGATTAATATATACATTATGTCTTATTAAAAAAAACTACTAATGATATGAAAATGTATGTATGTGAGACCCCGATGCACGACTAGTATGCAGTACAATGAAGATAATGCTTCATGGAACTTCTAGTTCAAACTATTTATCGATCTAATTTAAACACTTCTCCGAACACCGCGAGATAATGTAGTGGATTCTTATATTATGATCACAACTAACATTATCTCATTCATCACATCACACATAAGAACCATTAAAACAACTCACCTATGATTGCACTGTTGACAAGCGAAGCACTCCAAATGGTACACATTACTTCTTGCTCTCATCACCATCTCGAATGCCGGAATCACCTTGTTGCACGCTGCACAGTAGCCCGTATTGCCAAACAACCTGTTCAAAAGACAATTATCCTTATAATAAGCCTTTACTGTCCGTAATTGCTAGCGCTTTCCGACATTGTGTGAAAGGTACACATAGGTATTTAAAAGGCATTAAAAAACTTTTTGCTTCGGCAACAATCGAATATTACCACCTTTGCAACCGTTCATAGTCGACAGTAAACGCTTACCATCAGGCGTGCTGCACGCTTGTTTGCCACCTATGTGATCGAGTGACCACTTACTTACTGTTCTGATATCAGGTAATACTTACTAAGATATATTAGTCTAGAGTGAACTAGCCCTCTACTCTCTTTGAATACTTCGTGAGGGACTCGGCGTGATGATATATGTAAGTATTTTAGATCAGTCATTAAAATTAAACAATAAAAACAATATTGCAACAATAAAAGAATAAATAAATAAAATATTAATATATATATATATAGACAAATATTTGTCTCTTTCACATTCTTGATTTCAAGGCAGCCTATAGTACCATGTATGGTAACTAACCTCAAATAGTCCCTCTTGCAGAGTATAAGGTTGGCGCGAGTGTACAGCGTGTGACCGACTTCCCCGAGCCGGCAGTCACAGCACCCACACTTGAGGCAGTCTTCGTGCCACAGCTGGTCCAGCGCCTTCAGCAAATACCGCTCTGTTATCACCTTGCTGCACCCCGCACAGATCTACGACAAACGAAAAGTGAATGTATCTATATCTAAGACTATACTAATTTTTATACATGTAAAAGTTTGGTCTGATAAAGAAAGGCTTTTAGCGGATTTGAATGAAATTTGCCACAGAGATTGATATAGTTTAGTATAGTAGATAATCGTTTTATTTCAGTCACAATGGCAACCATAAAATACGTCTATCAATTATTATCATGTATAAAAAAACACGAAAATAAATAAAATAACAATTATTTATAATATGGATATATTCTAGAAAACTAATCTTAGGTCATGTCATTTATAAGGTCATAATATATATTTAAATGAAAAATACTAATGTACGCGGAAGAAACCGTTGGGATACTTTAACATGTGCTGCAGTATGTACCTGTGGCTGTGGTTGTTGCGCGGGCGCAGCTCCGGGCGTCTGCGCTGCGGGAGGCAGCGGCGATGCGCGTGCCTCCTTGCTCACCTCCATGGCCAGCATGTGTGCGCCTAAGCCTGGACTTCCCCCACTGCCCTGCGGTGTTCGCCTCTCACACTGTACAAGGAATTGATTTCGATAAGCTAAAGTTGTAAAATATATAATTAGCTTGGTACCTAGAATAAAAATTACAAGGTTTCCAATATTAACTTTCGGCTTACAAAACTCCAGCCCCAAAATGTGTACTATAATCTATTCATCTTCCCATTAATTGTATTTAATTGAACATCAGCAATATAAACATTGAAAGAGACGGGTCCATGGTCCTATTTTCTTATGAGCAAACGTAAGACTAAATATTTTAGGGTCATCGAGAAAAATATATTACTACAGATGAGATAACGTATTGATACAAATCTAATTGACTAAATGCTTAACCTTTCTCGGACCAATAATTATATTGTTGGCTTCCGTTCGTATCGGTTTTGATTCAATGAAATCCATAAGTTCCAGTAATCAACTCGGAGCAGTGCGCCTCATACGGGTCATTTTATGTTACAGCATAAAATACAGAAGCATGAAATTTATCGGCTGTAATATTTCTCGAAAAAATTAGCACAACTACTCAAGCGATTAATGAGAACGTGAAACACGACTCGCATTTTCTGAACTATAGCAAATTATGTACCTTAAAATATCCAATAAATAACAAATAAAAAACTGGGTAATTGTGATCGTGTTCACATAAAAAGTAGCAGTAAGCAATAAAGTCAGCACGGAGCCGGCGTCACGGTTAATTAATATTTTATATACGAACATTTTTCAATTGCCTAAATTTGGCAATTCCATAGCCTCGCACTATTTTTTCGGCATCGATCTCGTCGATTACGATTGTGAGACCTTTCTACTTTTTTGGTGGAGAGCGAAGTTGTTTTCTGGTAGAGCGGAGCCGAGCATTAGGAGCCAACGTGCCTGAAACAATGCTGGCTATTGTAAACCCCGTGACAAATGGCTCCACGGGTCTTATTTTTGTGTGTTTTGGAGAGTGCGTCCGATCGGTCGGTCATAAATAATAGGATACGGATATTGGCCGGAAGCATGCACACTGCGCCACAAATTGTGTCAATGATTGTTTGTTTAATCTACAGAGGAAGCTAATCAACAGTGTTGACTTTGTTGTACTTGGTACTGGCCTTACTCATAAATACGAGTGCGAATGCCTAACGTACGTGGCGAATCGCTTAATTGCACATTGTATAATAACAAAGTTTTATAGCTACGTGCGACTTTAAATGTATAAATGCTCGAATTACCTTCCACTACCAGCAATACTAGTTCTTCTATATCAATTCATAGTTATTATAGAGGTTGCGTCTAAGTTTGAACTTAAATTTGAACACAATAAACGTTGTGCAACGATTTAGTTATTTTTTATTCATATATTCCCTATAATATAGTACATATTACTGACATTGCTAAGCTAGTAAGCCGGATTGATATTGTACGGATGGATTAAGGCGATCACGACAACACGGCACGTTTCCATGTGACATTTTTTAGCACGTAGACGATAACTCGTGAAGCGAGCCTTCGTGAATAATTACAAATCGGTGACAGCGACATGCCACGCCACTCGAAAACAACCCGTGGCGAATGCAACCAACCGAGATTAGAAGCAGTCGAAGCAAAAAAGCTCACGCCTTCCATTAGAGCTGACTTTCGAAATGTCAATACGCACGAATTAGGATTTAACGAACGCCAGCCACGGCAGAATAAAACTATGCGAGAGTAATTTTGCGTCACTGTCAGTGCCTAATTGGTAGGTTATTAAACGAAATAAAAGCTGCGTGTGCAACGAGAGCGGGATAAAATTGAAGGACGCTCTCGGGCCGCGAGGGAGCGCATCCGGCGCACACACCGCGTTAATGATTAACACAGACCGGTCCGAGAGCAATTATGCGCTGCCACCACACTCCAAATTAGAAACTATTTTCGCCCATTAGTGGCCAACTTCATAATCAATTACACGTTAAAATTTCACAGCGCTGTTTCGGGAGCTCTCTGTTTTGGTAATCGGAGTTTGTGGTCCCTCGGCGTGCTATTACGTGCATGCATGGCTCATAAAGGTTTTTGTGGGGCTGCAGGTGAATTTTTATGTTCCTACTAAATGCATTCTTGTTTGCGTAACTGCTTATAAAAGTCACCTAAATAGCTAACTTAATAATCTTAACTGAGTATCTCAGACCTCATTCCATGCCGTTTGGGATCTTACTTTTTACCAACTTTCTTATTCTTGTTACTTACCAAAAATTCTTCCCATAGTATAGCGTTCGTATACCAAGACAAACGCGTGCTCCTCAGCTTTTCTGTTAATGTAAATGCCTTAAAGTAACATAAGCTACTTTTAAGCTTCTATGAACATACTAGTGTCCATTCTAGTTGAACCTTATACATTAATCTCAATATCTCAGTTTATTGCAGTATCCTTTCATCTCTCGGCGTTGTGGCGTAACTACATAATCTATACCCACAAAACGGAAGGTTTTTTATGCATAACAAATTTTGAGCCGGCCGATAATAGGCTTGTTAAAAGCCGTGGTGGCCGAGTGGTTCGAGCAGTTGCCTGCGACGCAAAGGTCGCAAGTTCGAATCCCGACTGTACCAATGAGTTTTTCTGAACTTAAGTACGGTGATTAGTCACACCACGAGCTTAACGGTGAAGGAAAACATCGAGAGGAAACCTGCATACGTCTGAGAAGAAATTCAGAGGCGTATGTATAGTCGTGCTGGAGTAACGGCGACGGACTCGCCATCTGTCACGTTGGCACCTAATATACCTCTGGAGGAAAGTGGGTGTCCGGGTATTACCTATACACCTCTGCCTACCCCTTCGGGGACTCTTGTGGGAAGGCGTGAGGATAATAGGCTTTGTTAGTTATTTAAATAACGCATGATTTATTTTCAAACTGCTTCATACGTTAATAAACACCAAAGAGCGTAGATATCATTTCACTATATGTACTTGTCAAATTGAACAAAAGCGTTAGATAAACAAAGCAAATCTTGTAGGTGGAGGCAGACGGGCTAATAGGATTGAGTGCACTCCGCTAATCATAATTCATCAGCGAGATTAAAGAATAAGCGGCGCGATGAGGGAGATCTGTGTCGGTGTGGACTGTACACTGTTCACTGTACCTATTGAAAATAGTGGTATTACCACAACCTACGTAAGAGTATACGTACAACTGGTATGAAAAAAAGTAATTTCAAATGAGTACTTAATCTGAAATGCTGAAAAACATTTGCAGTATTTTTAAAAAGTAATTTGATAAAAGTCTTAAACTATTATGTAAAATATATCATATTTAGGTTGAAACTAACAGATATTTATCTATATTTTTATAAGCATAAGTGAATTAACTTTAATTTTGACAGAAAAAGTTGAGCAA
Organism: Drepana falcataria; assembly: GCA_945859725.1. Lineage (NCBI taxonomy): Eukaryota > Metazoa > Arthropoda > Insecta > Lepidoptera > Drepanidae > Drepana > Drepana falcataria. The sequence continues at coordinate 8,403,494 of OX243926.1, forward strand.
CAAAAGCGCTTGTCATAATGTTTTATTTCTTTTAATCATCACGTAAACGTAATCATGGGTCTTATCGCGCTTTAGCCAAACACTAATTACAGTTGCAATTTGAATGAGTTCCACAGAAGATGAACTCTCATATTTACTCTCGAGATAAAAGAAGTATATAGCCAATCCAAATCTCCATGCCAAAAACTATTGGAATCTGTCAGAGATATTCAGGCCTTCAAATCAACTGTCATATTATTATTGTAAGTTCCTTATACAGAGTTTATAAATGTAATCTTTTCTCCACCCACGTAAAAGGGAACAAATGTTAAAAAAAAAAAACCGGGGAGTTTGTTTCGCCGTTTCTTCTCCTGGCAGGTACTTTTTTTTTCTTGGAAACGGTGGTAACTTTAGTTTATATTAAATATGTGACGTTCAATAAGTGTTCCCTGTGTCCCTTACATTGAATAAAATATTTTGATTTTGATTTTGATTTTGATACAACATATGCGTTAATTCATCTAATAGTTTATCTCAGTGCCAAATGTTATCTCATTCCGCTCCGTAGTTTTTGTGTGAATGAGGAACAAATATCGTGACATAGATTCACATGTATCATATTGTGTAGTAGGATTTACTCCTTATCTTAATAATTTAAAAAAATGGCATCGACATTAAAGTTCAGTGTACGTTGTATATGCTAGCTCCCGAGACGCATGGGATACCGAGAGACAATATGATTGCCACACCTGCGGAAACTCGCCAAAGTAATGAGACGGGACGCTAAATAATTCAAACCACTACCGATTAGCTGAATACTGCTCTACAATCTTAAAAAAACAATTGTCAACAACAAACAACTCGAAATTATTATTTTTATGGATCAATTAATAGGTTTACACTAGAGAACAATTTAATCGTTATCATCGCATGTAATGGTATATTCAATAAAAAAATATTTCGTTAAATGTATTTTAATATTAACCCATTAATAAAATTCAACGAACAACTTTTATTTTCTACTGAATAGGTATATTATTTAAAATCGTTTTTTGAATTAATGCTTTACTTTTTTAAGAAAATCGTGTTGGTCACGTACTACAACTACATATTAAATTAATAGTATTCAATTAAAGCGAGGATAAATGATAAAGTAAAATCTATAAACTTGTATTACTAGTGCAAAGTAGAGCAACATTCGTAGTATGCTTACGGCGGTACTTGTTTAGCAGATTGCTTTCCTTTAAGTTGTTCTTTAATCTAGCCCCAGTCGAGGCTTCACACCCTCTCTCGCTACATCGGTGTGAATCAAAAAGGATTGTTTACACGCACTCCTTGCAACTAAGTCCTTTTTATACAGTATTGGTTTACTATGATTTTTATATATGTATATATTTCAAAGCCTTTTGAAATATTAAACAATATACAAATAAACACATTTTTTATTAGATAATGAAATACAACAGTAATTACAACTGGAAAAAGGTTTTTTAAATTAATTTGAGCATGAAAAGCACCATATAAGGGGTATAATCGGCATGAAAACGAGAAGCCATAGAGGTGAAGTACATACTGAGAACGATAACGTCAACTAACATTATCACTCGTACCACGGAATGAAACCGCGTAGTCGATGCGAGTATCGCTAATGCTTACCCATATTGGATTACTGGCACCCGCCCGCCGCAATAATATAACGAAATTCAAACATTAATAGGCTCAAACACAATCACGGATGGCCGCATAATCGAGTTAGCTGCTATTCGGCTAAGCCCCTATCGCGTAATCTGCCCCATTGTCTGACAGTCGTTGCGCTGATCATGAGGGCCGATTATTGTGGCAATTTCGTGTTTATTGTTTTCAGGTGTCTGCGTCCTGAAGGAGTTGCACAATGGCCTTATCTCGACAACGGAACATCTCGTAAAATGCTAACACTTCACGAACGTACACTTTGTAATTGTTACGTAGTCAAACATATAACTCAAGCACAGACCGAACGAATCGATTGAGTTATCAGCAAGAAAATCTACGTGATTCGAGTGAGTATAAAATAACAGTGCGCTAGCGGATCATAAACAAAGTCCCGCGGCTGGGGAAGTAAGTGATACTCGGGTGGAATATACGTCGGGTAAGTTAAAGTTTTACCTGGGTGAGATGCACCTCAAGGAACAAATAACGTAAGTAGATAGAAGCAGCGTCAAAACTGCCAAAAACAAAACTATAAAGTTTGCTTTATACCGGCTAGATATCGGTTCATCTATTTGAAATGTCGAACTCAATTTGGTACCGGGAATGCTTCTTTTACAGCTTGCGCTAGTTTGATAGTTTGCTAATATTTGTGACGTCGTTCACGTGGCTTTCTAATCAGACCCTACTTACTCAATATTTTCCAATTACGGCAATGGGATTTAATTAAACCTGGTCACTTAATGGAATGAGCAATTACTTAAGCATAAATCGACGTATTCATTAAAAAGTTGTCCTAATAGCGTTGACCAAGTTACAATTTAAATGTTTTAATTCTATTAGCGGCCAAGTCAATTACGCCGAACCAGTTATGTCTACTTTGTATCGATATCTAATAAAATCGAAGCGTTTTACGATTACTAAAACGCATAAGGCGTGTTAGCATAATAACAGGGCGTAACGATGACGATGTAACGTTACCGATAGCCGATTCTGCTGATGTTTTATTACATTATAAAACAAACGTCTCGTATTAATTATGAGACACGGTGCAGTCACATCCCTATGGATCGTAAAGTATATTTGATGGCTGTTGTAAAATGTTCTAAATCGTTGTCGTGATAATTTATGAAGCATGTTTATGGATGGTTTTATGTCAATATCTAGATACTTTGCTGTTGCGTAATGTCAAGAATAGTCGAGAATTTTGACTAACGAGCAGACCGCGTTTGTTGCAAGGGCGAATTAGTAAACGGGACGTGCGACGCGAGGTAAAGTGAATTAAGGCAACTTGGAACCTATTACGTGAAGTGAGTTATAAAATAAAGCCGCGGCGAGTAACTTCATACATTACAAGCCGATAACCAGACGAGACTTCTGAGACACAAACCAGTCCCTTTTAGTGAAATTGAAAACTTTTTCTGTTACTCATACCGCGACCACGACACAGCTCCTTTTAAATCAATTGCCTTTTATAATTAACTTACTCCGTTATTGGAGTGCACTCGCTCGTCGGCTCAATTAAAATTCAACTCAGACGTAAATATCAAATAAAATGGTTTTCGAGATAGGCGCAGAGTGGGGACACTAACAAATCTATAATCGCGACGAAAACGATAATATTAATAAGATATTCTCATTAAAACCCCGGTATCACTTTAAACTTGTCCTAGAAATGTATTCTCGGTTCGGTATTATTCCAATATAATCCATATACTTGAGCATTTGTAAAGAAGTGAGCTCTGCTAGCTTGGGACAGTTCAACACAAATTTACCTACAAAATTTAGCAAATCTTGTACTATTGGAATTGGACTACGATGTATGCACTAGCATAGATATCTAGCATTAATATATCTCCTAAAATATATATAATGTGTATCTTTATGCCGTCCCCATCGAGGTCCCACGGGGTAAGGCGTGTAAAAGTAATAATAAATAATAATTCTTAATTACCTTATTATTATTAAGCAATAGTTAAGTAAGATTACATAAACTAATAAAGTATATTGTATTGAACAACGCGGAATAACTGATTAGCTGAGTGGCGGTGGGATAGCCCGAACAATAGAGTGTCAATTCTGACATTATGCAGTCCCTTTTAATGCAATGAATCCTCCCCGCATAGGCGGGGGAACCTATACCTAATTCTTATTAAACATTTATTGAATTACACCAAAGCTATCGGAAGGTACTACAGGAGGTATCCTAGATGTTTTATTTATATTGTCTTATTGGAGTGCTCGAAAGAAACGTGGTTACTCCGCTTATAACTGCAGTTTGCTAAAAAACCAATGAGCCTACCCTCACACGAATTATTATTTGAGACTATCTGATACATGTATGTGATGCTAATAGAACGTCGAAATTAAAAAAAAATTGGAATCCCAACAGAAGTAAAACCTGGTGTTGCAAGTGTTCAAAAAGCTTGCCATCAAGCGGGGAAATGTCGTTTTACCACCTCAATATAAACACACCACTTTTATAATACTAAAATTTAATAAGTTTTAACTATGTACTTGTTTAGTTATTGCTTAAGTTTGAAAGTTGGACATTATGAGAGTTCGGTTTTTCATAGTACATATATGCAATTTAATTATCTGTGTTCAAAGAGAGCAAAGCACAGGAACGCATTTTGACAGTTTTCTGTCATAAATTTAAATCGAAACTTAATCGCCCTCAACCTTTAATAAAGTATCTAATTATTGTAGAGATGTGTTATCTTAATTACTCATCTACTGGGAAATTACTTCATTAAATAGAGTTGGGAGTTTTTGTCGGGCATCACGCAGACAGAAATACCTGCCGGTATTTGGATATATATATATATATATATATATATATATATATATCTATAATATATATATATATATATATGCTTCTACAAGGGTCCCCGATGGGGTAAACAGAAATGTAGCTCTCTCATTTCACTATTAGTTAAGCACTACTATTCGTGTTCGAATTTCTGCAAACTTATGCGGATTCCTTCACGATTTTCTTTCACTGCAAACTCATCATAGTGTCATCAATGATCTATACTTAAGATCAGAAAGAAAACATAGGCACAGACCACCGGTCTTCGCACTTACAGTTTTGATTTCCCTGGCAACTACTCGCATTGAAGTACTTATCTATAATATGAAAAGGATAACTCGTTACTAACTCTGCGAATCAAGTATAAGCTGAACCAATCTGGATGCTAATCCCCAATAGCAAATTACATTGCCGGAAATTTTTAATCAGAGTTATGCGAGCCATTAATTAAATTACGTTTGCTGTGGGCAGGGCTGTAAGAAAATTGCTTTTATTTGTGGGGAGTCATTCAATTAAACATTCATTAATTTGCGCCCATCGAGCGTTCCATTACGTTTGATTATTATTTAGCCCGTGTCTATAATGGTTAGATGGGTAATTCGTTGAGCGCTGCGTATGCGCCACTTCATATGTACACTCATTTTATAAATACGCTAAATTTGTACGCAGGAAGTAAGCAGATAACTTTGCCTACCCCCTCGAGCACCCTTATGGGCAGGCGTAAAGTTGTGGAGTAAATACTATTCCACCAAGATAAGATCTTCAAGATACAAAGATATGACTGGCCGCGTTAAGGCGATCGGGATCAGGATAACGTACACAGTAGTATTTTTTGTTGTTTAATTACGTAAGTGGTATACAATCATACTAAAATTGTGTCAACAAACATAAAAAAAATACATAAAAAAAACAAAAAAACATAAAAAAATGTAAACGGTCACCACATTTAACAGATACTCAAATCGAATCTTGCGCGTCTTCGATTCTGTGTGTTCAAGGTGATAGTTATCCATTGACCTGCGTTATAAAGCTTAAATAATCATCAGTGAAATGAGAATATACCTATAGTATATAATTAAATAATATAATTTTAATAAACTGCCTAGAGAATTCAGATCCATACCATCTTACGTTTTAATTACTCGCGCCAATTATGTACCAATATTTTTTATTTCTTTCTTCAATTACGAAACGTCTACCTTCTCTTACTAATTAGGGGCTCAATTACCAAACTATATTTTTTTAATTAATTAATTATATGGCGTTTTAATGGATTAATATCATAAATTATTCACTCTTCGTATAATTTATACAGTTTTTATAACGTTATAGGTGAAGGATGAATCTATGTTAGTCATAACTAATGTTTTGAAACCAATATTTTGAGACATTGGTCCAATGTTGGAGAACATAAAAAAATACATTATTAATTCATGTATTAAAGACGTGAGGTCCACTTTGCAAATTCTCACAAATTGTGAAACCGAAGTAGTTCGTAGTTAGATCTACAGTTTAAATCTTAAATAACATGTGTTCTGCAAGACATTCATTAAATTTAATGAGTAGCAATATTTGTTAATATACACGTAAACCTAATGTACGTAATTAAACGCAATTAGTGTTATTAAAAACTAAATTAATGTTCATTAATTACGCATACACACTAATCTCGTTCGTTTTCATACATTAATTACAATGTGTAGTTTTATCGGATATGGTAAAAAAACCTAAAAAATATAACCAAAGACTTTATAGTTGGAAATAGACACCGTAAACTTAATGGATAAAATGATAGACACATCACTAGCTTTTATAAGCAAGCGTAGTTTCGGCGGGAATCAAGCGGAGAGGTATATTTTTTCCGCTGTTATTGTATTGTAATCACCGGTGTGACATTTTGCGCAGTAAGGTTCCATTGAGTGGTTGAGTTAAAGAGATATTGATATGACCACCTTAATATGTTGTACGTGTGTGATTTGTGAATGTATTACATACAATTACACCTGGCGTAAGGGCCGATCTGCTACTGCTATGGCTCACCACAAGAAACTAAGAATAGCCACTATGCGTTGTTAAGCATTATAATAATTTATAGTTGATATTTAAAATGTGTGACTGAATGACTAGTATCCACGGCGTGAATATATTTCAAAGAAAACAACAAGTGTAGTGACAGATATCCCAATGACAGCCGCTTCCCGCTCTACGCTTTTGCATTTATTTAGCATTCTATTGATATATAAGCTTTAATCTCACCATAATATGTATGTATATTTAATCTCACACTTTAGTACTACCCAGCCGTTATTATTAGCCAGTAAAAAAAAAGTATTTAATTACTGCAAAAACAACAACACATTAAACATAACATATGTACGCAATCTTGCAGAGAGCCTGACTTATTTTAAAACACAATCTGTTTCATTTATTTATCTATACTACGTCAATACTTTTGCAAAAAGTGCCTTCAATGTTGCAAAGAAAAATGACACCATATAATTATAGATCAATTAAAAGTTTCTTCTTCACCACTTGAAACGTATTATTCAAGATGGAGCTATTAATATATTTAATTATATTAAAAACTAGATGTGCCCACGACTTCGTCTGCGTGGAATTAAAAAAAAAGTTAATGTTTAGTTTCTTAAATAAAATTAGCCAAAGTTTAGCCAAAAAATCGATCCAGCCGTTTCAGAGATTAGCCGGTACAGACAGACATTTTTTTTTATTTAAAAAATAATATTTAACTTAAAAAAATGTTACTTTTGTATATGTACAGTGCTTACGTCCATATGCATTTAATTAAAAGGCGGTTATTTAATTATTACAAACACTCGAATTTTATTTATTTGTATAGATGGATTGTGCAATGCTACACTTATGAAATTATATTGGTTATGATCATAATAATAGTAATAAAAATATACTGTTATTATCATATACGTGTAACGAATTAGTCCGCTATATTGCAGTAAGACTTACATGAGGAGCACAAAAGGCTTGGTTCCTAGGCAATTAATCACAAAACATTTCGGGCCGGTACTCGTCAGAAGAACTGAATAGGTCCATAAAATGTTTGTATAGAAGTATGGAACAGCGGTACACGTGTTAACAAAACGGTTTCCTTGTAAAAACTGAATGAACGTGACTGTATCGCTTCCGCCGTGATAACGCTTGGCTTAATGAGACGTCTGAAGCGACCACTTTAGCTAATTATTATGAACGCTTTGTTACATCTGTATAAGTGTTTTTTTTTCTGTTTGTTTTTACAGTAGAAAGTTCAGTGTCTAATTAATACCTGTACATATTTATTGAACATTTATATGCATAACTTCTAATTTTATCTCTGACATTTCATGCCGGGTATATAATGGTTTTAAATTTGTATAATGTAAGAAAAATATATTATTTAAAAGCGCAAATAAATTTACACTTTTCCAATTTCAACACTACAATATACAGTAATAGAGGAAATGATTCTCAGATAAAAAAAAAGGACATAGAGTAAAAACTATACCTATACCATACTTTTTAGTCTTGGGTTCTGCTAGAAAAATTGAAATTAGAACGGCGAAGAATCATAGTTTATTTTCGAGATTGGCCACGTGCACTGGTAGAAAAAAAGTAATATTATTTTTCAATTCCCATACAAAGGTGGTCGGTGTGCGGCGCCAAATTGGTTGTATTGTCAATTTGGGCAGTGCGTGCCGGGGCGCAGATGAAATGTTTATTTTCAATTTCCGCCATTTTCCCGCCGCGTCCGCCACAGGATTAGGATACGAAACAGATAAACTATCACGGTAGTTTCATTTTAAATCAAATACATATTGATAATAAAATAATACTAAGGCTTTTTCTATTTTATTCAATTCGCGGTCGAACGAGATCTATTAATTTCCGTTATACGAAATAATTCATTTGTCCTTATAAACTTGTTGATACTTGATATTATGATAGATATATATATATATCTATCATAATATCAAATATATATATATATATATATATATATATACATCGTCGTTACATTATTTTAAGCAAGCTTCGGGGGCGATACTCTGTTGGTTCGCTCTTCAGCTCAATACAGACGTGCGGTTTATTAAAGGCAGTAATTTAAATAAAGGTTGCATTAACATTATTATTTCATACATTTCACAGTTACTGAGTACATCAGGATCATTGAATGATTTTTTGTTTCATTAAAGAATACATTTATTATCGTCAGCAAATTAAATCGCTTAATAGCTTAGGGCATACTACTGCCAATGTATTTATTGTTATCATTATTTAAGAGCGCGAATAGGGACAGATTTATAAACGTCAATTACATTGATCGCTTAAACATACTTAAATCAACAATCTATCAAAAGAAAACGGTCATTGTAATACCACGTCGTGGTAAGACCCGTGTATGCAACTACCTCGAACATTATCGTGCGAAGACAGATTGTCCTGCAAAAAGTAATTGTATGATGAACCCACTTTTTTAGTGAACTCTAGCATTAAGGAAACATTGTCAAAGGGCTCAAAGTACTTCGTTGGTGGCATGAAAGTCAAATATTAGCACATTTTATTATACCATGTTTGCCTACGAGCTTCCTTTGACTACGTCGCCGCCGACATAGATAAAGGGCCCGTAACACTAATATTGCCTGCAGCAATAGAACCCTAGTAGCTTCCTCTGATCTTTGATGACACAAGACTTACAGGCGGAACGGTTCCTTTACTAGCCCGACTGGTTGGCTAATTCGGTGCAAATATTGAAATTCCGTCTCTGTTAGTTTACCTGAAACAATACAAGACATCAGTTTTAGGAATAATTATAGAATACTTTATACTTATTTTCTACTTTAAGATCAAGAAAAAGCTATTAATATAGAAGATGCTCAAACGTTTTTATTGAACGATGAACAAAACCGCGGACACGTATAATGCCCGTGAACTACTTCATCAGTTATAAACAAATTTCTTTTTTTTTCTTTTTTTTTTGTTCTTATCTTAAAAAAAATAATTCGCATGTAAAAACCCACTAATAGGGTCAATAATTCTTAGCTAACTGTAATGTTTCCGTTTCCATGTAAACAGGTCCGACAAAAGTGGCGGTAATTTGCTTGACATTCTATTCTAAAGGGCTTCCCGACAATTGCATGCCATTTATGCGCGAGCATACTATAAACATGGGTCAATATTTGACTTAAAGCAGTCTCCTTGCATTATTATTTGCCAATTGCTCGTAATTTAGAGTCACCTTAATATTTAAATAGAAGAAAGACGACAGATAACTTTGTAGCATAAATGTAAACGACTCATATTGTAAGATAGCTTGGCAAATCATACAATTAAATAGTTCGGTTTAGGTTTAAAGAATTTATTTGTCATAAGAACAATAAGTTCACTTAAAATGAGATACAGAGTTTGATATTAATGTGTGCGTTAACCTCTAGCGAGTTTGGAGAGACTTGTTGCAATAGTGTTGATACATATTTCTTCGTTTGGCAATTTATTAAATAGTCATGTAAACTAACGTATATAGAGCAACAATTTTACTCATCATAATTAATATAGGTTCAATTGTTAGCTGTAATACTAACCAGATCCCAACGTGACAGATTGCGAACTTTTTATGCCATGTTGCACGCACGAATATATACCTACATATCGACATCTACAATCAAGACCATCCACTTCCGCACGGTGATTTCTTTCAACATAAGCGTCATGTTGCGAAATCACTGTACTAGCCCTAGATTCTCAGCTAGACGCATCATCAGCTTTCCTTCACAATTACTTAAGTATTAGTAGAAAGACTTTTGTTTTATCAACGTCTCATTGTTTTGTTCTGAAATCACTATATTGTACCTGTAATCTTTAATTTGCAGATGACTGAAACCAATCGAGTACGGTATGGTATATGTTAATATAAAGGTAGCATATTCTCGACAAATTAAATTGTGTCACCGTCAGCGTGCGAATGCCACCGCGTTACAGGAATACCGACAGGGCGGACGCGGGCTTATTAACTCCCTCCATTAATTAAATTATTAGAAATCTCCAGCCGGACTAATTAACGAAGAATTCCAACATTTCGGTCCACCTATCGGGCTTTAATTAAAATTGACAAAGCCGCGGGCGAGCGCGCCAAATATCGCCTCTATTAATGGAATAATCACTTGAAACTAATTAAATTATCGAGCTAATGGTGCGTGCAAGTGATACCGACCAATATCGATGGCTCTCAGTAATGTAACACCCACGTCATTGAGCTTTACCTATAAAGCTTGATTATTGTCAGGTAATTGAATACACTCGTTAATTGTCGTACTGTTTACCCATCTACTTGCTAGAAGTTACGGATCCATTTTGGTATTAATAATGAAACAGACGATTGACAAAAGAATGTCGGTTTATTTTTGTCTTCCATACACAGACCTTTTTTGCTTCCAGTCTCTTTATACAAGCTCGTACTTTGACGTTCCGACCCTAGAGTACTCGATCGATTTGATCTAGGAGATCGCAGTGATCATTCTCTCCTTCCAGACACCTTACCTTCCATCGTCCAGACACTTGCTGAAAGAAGAAGACGTCATGTCTTGACCCATTCTTTCTTTATGTACAAACCATCGTTTCATCGTAACGTATTGTCTTTCTTTAACATAAAAATAATTAACTCTAAATATGTATAGTAAGAAGTAAAGCGCAACGGTTATTAAGTTCTAAATGAGTATATGCATTGTCATACTGTGTCTACGGCGTTCTTTAATTGGACTACAACAATGTCGCGCGGGGTAGGGCTCGCTAGGCGCAGCGGCATTAAAATGAGTAATTATAATAAACCTGATATGTCCCCGTAATTAACTAAGCACTCTTCATCAGTGCTTTGAGAGGGAATCACACGCGCAACCGCTTTAGCGCTTCATTAACTGCCACGAAGCGGTTATAACCGGTTGCACCCACAATAGATTTGAAAAAACGTTCCATTATACTTATAATGACTTGGTTAACACAAATTGCTTTTAAAAGCCAATTAATAATTACTTATAATACTTTTGTTACGACATAGAGTTCCTGTGATATATGTATGCTATTCTATTTTCCGATTGAGATTATATTTTGAGGATAGATTCCCTATACATTCCCTATACATTTGTAAAAAAACACTCGTACAGTCAAAAGCTCTAGAGAGCCTAGGCATTGCGAGAACATTAAGTACATAATATATGATATAATAATATCATATATCCTCACGCCTTTTCACAAGGGTCTCCGAAGGGGTAGGCAGAGGTATATAGGTAGGAAGTTCAGAAAAACTCATTGGTACAGTCGGGATTCGAACTTGCGATCTTTGTGTCGCAGGCAACTACTAGAACCACACGGCCACCACGGCTATATATTATGATACCTATCTATAATTGTGTCAGAGGATTAGAAGAAAACGTTACAGCGTCATAGGGACAAAAGGCATTAGGCAAAATATTTGCAACTTCCTTTATTGCAATGCATCATTTTGTCTTCTTCAAACGCTACCAATGCACTTAAAGTTAATATATTTTCCTATTCTGCGTTCAAAAATGGTGACGTCACAGATTAACCCGTTGAACGCTGCGTAGCGCTAGAACGCTTCGCCCGCACGCATACAGCAGCACTAGCGCTAATTAGACTGAGTGACAACCCACTCCGCCATAAAGCGTTGCAGATTTATCGCCTCAGATTATTTATATTATGTTTATTAGACCCCGCCCTCCGAGCCCGTCCTGCTTTCTGCCTAATTGAATTGCTGGGATTTTTAATACCCAGCACCTGTATATCGCGTTATGATGCGCTGTTTTACCCGGGTTGAAAATAAATTTGATGTTTCCTACAAACATGTATCAAATCCTTTAGAAGAAAAAGTAATTCGGGCCGCTCTCAATTATCATCATCATCATCATATCATCATGCCGAGTCCCTAACGGGGTAGGCAGACAGTAAGGAGCGCCAGTTCTCTCTAGACTTAAATACCTCTTTCGCTTCGTCGACATCCCGTTCCCGACATCCCGACAGTCCCTTCATACATGCTCGTCGGTTTCGAGTACTCTTGACGTTCCCGTCCTTGAGCGTCCGATCGATTTGATCTAGGTAGTTGGAACGTGATCTTCCTCTGCCACTTCTTGCACACACTTTCGCTTTGTAGTTTTTTTTTTGCCATTTCCAGGCAATTTATTAATAATTTCACATCGATTACCTAACAACACATATCTATAGTTCAATTAAAATAATCATAATAAATCATCTCAGGAGAAGTTCGAGTTATTTTGGCAATCTTTTCGGTTATGATTAACAACAGCCACGCCCGCACACAATGATAAATTGACAACGAAAATAACTGGCATTTTGTCATAGAATAACAGTTATTTACAGGCACTAGTTACACAGATTTAGGGTTGTCACTATCATGTAAAGTGCCAATTAGTAAACTAAATAAAATGGTATGCTTTCAACAATGTTACTACCATGCTTGGCACTCTTCATAATAATCAACAAATACTATCAAACTGCTTCCGTTTCGGAGAACATCAAGCGAGTATCATTATCATTTAAAGAATATACCGAGATAGGTGTATTACTGGAATGGACAAAGAATATATAATAGTAATATTACTTATTATATTCAGATAACAAAGTCACTACAGTATTTCTCAATAAGAAGGAAACATATGCCGAATCAACAATTAACATTGTTAATTAAAACGTAAACACATTCTTCCACAGTCTTTAATTACATTTCGCAAAACAAAAGACAGAACCATGTTATAATAAATGCAACACAATAACTTCTGATAAAGAAAGTTAATACCCAACTTTATACGTACAACTTTAAAGCCATCTTGGGTACACAGTAATTTGGACACTATTTCATAATAGCTAAGTCTTAATATTGAATTGTGTGTTTCGACATGTCCTTATCCACGAACTCTGCTATCCGAGGTTGTATCTTTCGTTGATTTGTTGCTTCGGTTTGCCGAGTGTGTTCTGAAGCTAATTAATTTTAATTGGACTGAATTGCAACGCGTCTATTATTCGAGAGTTTTGGTCCATTCGCTTTGGGCGCTTAATCATCCTTATATTATTCTATGTTCTAGGAATATATGTTTACCCTATAATCATAGGAAATATTAATTACATGTAATGGCTACGATTTCGTTTTTGTAAATGTCCTCGGAGATCCTCACTGAGACTTCGAAAATTGTTGGATGTGGAATTAGCAGTTCCTGTGAGTCTAAGAGACGCAGAAAAAGACCACGTTACTACCTAAATCAAATCGATTGAACACTAAGGTAGAAATTTCAAAGTACTCGAAACTTGTGTTTGTGGCATTTGACAAGATTAATGAATGTGGATGTCGAGAAATGGATCTCTAAGTATATAAATAACTAGTGCTCTATTTTATTTGCCTACCTCATAATGTACTTGGTCTAATGATAAGTAATTAATGTGGTCTGTTTTCGACAGTACAAGCTTTATTTTAGTTATATAACGAAATGTTTTTAATACTACTTATAATTCCACTATTATACTATCGAACTAAATCCTCGACATTTATTATTGCAAATGTATTCGAGAACAAGTTAGAGACACAATGGGGAAGAAATGAGATCGGAATCTATCTACAGCCTATGAATGTCGCTAATCCTAACAATACGCAGGGTTGCCACTCACAAATTCACACCACTTGTAACAATTGCATTTAATTTTACGCTCGTGCGCTTCCGTTTGTAATCCGGCCCTCGTAATTGAAACGTTAAGAAATACTTCAATATCGACACCAACTGTAATGTAATTTTATACTTAAGTTGAATATTATTTAAATGTACCATGTCAACCAAAAAACACTTAATAGTTGTGACCTAATATTTTATCAATTTGTTTTGAGTTCAAAGAATTTACCTTTGAAACTTACAAATACAGACATAAAAAAACATTTGCAAATGGCGTTGGGCCATTCCATTTGCGAGATTAAGTGTTTTTTTGTTGCTTTTTCTTGACAATAACACTGAATTTATTCCCTCATAATCGTAATCCGCTAAAGTAAAATCAAACATTAAAGTTTAATACCTCGTCCTGTTTCGGATATTTCACAACGCTTGGTTACATATGTGAACGTCTTGTATCAATTATATAAAGATGTTGTATAAAGAAATATTATATATTTAATATAATAAGAAATATATAAGAAAATAAATAGGAAATAAATATAAAGAAATAAATACCTTGGGACAATTCTACACAAATTGACCTACTCCTAAGTTAAGTAAAAAACTTGTGTTATGGTAACTAGACAACTGTATATTTACTTATATAGATACATATATACATAAATACATAGGACATCCTAGACTATCCTCATACCTGCACTCAGAGGGATTCGAACCCGCGACCTCAAGTTTCGCAGTCAGGAGCTCTAACCACTAGATCAGACGGCCGTCAATATGGTACATAAATGTATAATGTGACCGTGTTACATAAAAGGTACTCATGCTGTCATATCTATCATAGTAGTATTGAGCTTAAGCCAGCCATTACGTACAAGTTGACACACGCGCTGCGGGCGTTTCGAACCGGTCGTTTGAAAAAAATCTGGCAAACATGCGCCCTCTACTTGTTTAATCTCATGAGCAAGCTAATTGTCCACGGCAGTGATGATGACAGTGGGCGGCGGGGGGGGCCGGGGGGAGGCGGGGGGTCACGTGACCCGTCACTCGCAGGGAAATTAAAACATTCCGTTATTATTTTCATTTCGCGGACTGCGTGCGGGGCGCGCTCACTAGGGCTGCTAGACAGATAAAAAATATTTTCATTCATTACATTGTCGCGAATAGAACTAAGTCAGTTGCAATGTACAGCGATTCAGCTCTGCTCATGCTATGAGCACTGTTTTATGTGAAAAAATAACACGATTGTATTGTCAGTATAAGGGTTTTTAACATCGTCAACTGGTTGTTATGATAATGACGTGTTACTCACAATACAATAAGTATCCTTAAGACATGACAGTTAAGGCCCGAATGTTTATATAACGGAATGTTGTTCTATCTGTGCCTACTGGTTTATATAGCTTGATCATTCACATACATATGTGAGGATTAATTTCAGTACCTAAGTACTCTTCAAGAAAAGTACTGAAATGTAATAAAGACAAACATTCAAACTTTAATAAATAAAGTATGAGGGAGCATACCCTAATTCCAAGGCTCTAGATGGAAGCGAAGAAGCGAGGAGTTATTTTATTTTATGAGAATTTAATAACAATCATTTGTAACAATACTTGAGATCGCTACCTGAGCCACGTGAGAGGAAACAAAATTACATTTTAAATACAAATGTTAACTTTATTGCTACATTATTACATAAACATAAATTATATTTTATTATATAATAAAAAGTCAATCATTAAAATTTTAAACACAATGTAGGTAAATTTGTGCAAATGTTTCAACGGTGCATTAACGGGTTGAACAGTAAAACATAATTTATTTTCACTTAAGTTTAAGCTAATTAAATTTTATATAAACGTCCACTATATTCGAGATATAAAATAATTATTGGATATAATTATTATTTTTTATTCTCTAAACAAAATACGATGTACTACATATAATATGAAACAATTTCATTGTTTGTATACTAATGGCAAGTTGGACACAACAGATCTCTTATTCAAATTAGGAACTTCCATTCTGGAGCAAAACCATAACGGATCACAATTTTAAATAATATGTTCGGTGCGGTGAGTGTACGGCTTCCGAAAGCCTCCAATAGGCTACGGCTACTACTTATTACCCGCTACTACATCGAGTGAGCAGAGTACCTTGCATCGATAGTCGTTAGTGAGTTTCCCCTATCAGTCAACATTCCTTGGAGAGTTTAGTGCCATTTAGGTACTACTTGAAGCAAATTTATATAGCAATAATAAGTTTAAGTTAAGTAGTGATTAGTCACACCACGAGCTTCACGATGAAGGAAAACATCGAGAGGAAACCTGCATACGTCTGAGAAGTAATTCAAAGGCGTATGTATAGTCGTGCTTGAGTAACGGCGATGGACTCGCCATCTGTCACGTTGGCACATAAAATATATCTCTGGCGGAAAGTGGGTGTGTGGGTACTACCTATGCACCTCTACCTACTCCTTCAGGGACCCTTATGGGAAGGCGTGAGGATATAAAATATAAATATAATATTATAAGAAATCCTTTTTCCTTCAAGTTCCTAAGATACATTTTTGTGACAAATAGACAGGCAGACCACGAATTCCAAGCGAACGTAAGGACAGGGTTCCTTTTGTTAGGGATCCCTGATAATACAAAAAGCAATTGTAAAATGCAGTATGCGCATCTAATAAGCGACCATATCTCTGCCTGGGCCCCATATCAAAGCAATATCGACGAACGCCGACGGCTAGAATTTTAATAATTAAAAATCACCCCATGAAGGGAGGCCGACACACTGCACATTACCGTTATCATTTTTAATTAAAAATTTCCAACGCTACTAACCAAAATGATAGAATAATTTCCAACTTTATTTCACAACGCCTATTTTTATTTATAACAAGAAGTTTGTAATTATTTTAATGGGTTTACCGCTAATCGTGATTTTCGTGATTTTATGTGTTATTTTACTTATTTATATGGGACGAAAAATGGTTATTGAGATAACTTTGCATTTTTTGAAGTGATATTCTAATTATAATTCATGTTTTTTTTACTTTTTCACACACATATTAAAGCTTAGTCATAACTTACAACATAAAACTTTACTGTGGTATCCATTTAATTTCATTTTATTTCGTGAACCGCTATTAAAATAAGTTATTAGTATACTTTTTTTTACAACACAGCATGTTCCATATTCACTTTTATTCCAAAGGAATGTACAATGACCATGTAATAAACGACATTATAAAACAGCTACGGCACAAAAGAACCCTTACTCGACAACTGCAAACAATTTTCAATTTCCATTCAATTAAAGTGCGTTCGTTGGTGCAATATAGAAAAAATAGCAAACATTCATAGCGATTCCAATAAGCTAATCGTGAGTTATTAAACCCTCGCTCCACCTGAGCTCCCGGCTATAATAGAAATGCCAGGGACTTATTATTAAAATTGCTGCTAAATTGTTCCCCTCACCCCTCCGATTTCGTGGTCCGAAGGTGACTTATCGAGTATTGCTCGATATTATAGCGCCCTTAATGGTATTAACTTCACATTGTCAGGTTAGAATTAACGTTACTGACAGTTTGCGTTATAACAGCGCGGTTTGGTGATCGGGCGTAGGTTTGGGCCAGTTTTACACAGATTGTATCGCTTTGCCTATTGCTTATTTGCTATATTGTTGCCTATCGCTTTGTTTGATTACGCATTCAAAAAACATTAATATAAAATGTATGTATTACAACATTTTATAGAAGTGTATAAGTATTGTAAATGCAAATTAACAATTCTACGAAATTTCGAAAATTCTACTCAGTCGCAGTTTTTAAATCCCAATAGAATGTTATTTAACCCAAAACTTATTTTTATATAATAAAATAAACAAATAAAAATAATGAAGGTGTGGTTGATTGTAAAATCACAATACTCTCAACGTACATTTGTAAGTTTTTTTCTATTTTGAGTTAGTTAATTTTTTTTATGATTCCAAATTCAAATTAATTAAACAACATATATTACGGATAACTAATGCTCCATTTTCAAAATTACCACCATAATATTATTGACCAATACGGTATAAATGAACACAACAGTGTATACGTGAGGAACTCAATCACAACCAGTTAGCGGTATTATAATAACATTGGCATTGTCGTTCGGGGACATTAATTAGGTAAGTAGAAACACGTCACTACACTAATTAATTGAGCATATTATTGGTGCACATACCTAGTGTGGTCACACTAAATTAGTACTCATGAATGTGTAATAATTCTTTGTGAAAATATTCAAGAGCTGCGGTGACCAAGTAAGCTTGCAAAAATAGTTTGGAAGTTCAAACCCGGTGGAGATCAAAATAGTTTTTGGATAAATTTTAATATAGTAGATTTGTCACACTATGAGCTTTACGGTGATAGAATACGTCGTAAGGATACCCACATACGTTTGAACGTTAAATTCAACAGCGTATTAAAATCAGAAAAGAAAGCACGAAGTTACGAAGTAAATAATAATAAATAATATATCCGCACGCCTTCCCACAAGGGTCCCCAAAGGGGTAAGCAGAGTTATATAGGTAGTACACACACACTCACTTTCCGCCAGAGATGTATTTTCAGTGCACCGTTGCACCGTTGGCTAAACAAAAATATAATAACAATTTCATGGTAAATAAAGATATAATTTTGTACTGATGGCATTATACTCATTAAAATGATCAATAAAAGCAACATTATTGATTTCTTTTGGTATTAACTATATTACGGACTCTTTTTTTTTATACCAACGGGTGTCAAACAAACATGCGGTCCGCCTGATGGTAAGCGGTTACCGCCTAGATCATGTAGTTACAAAGGTAAAATTCATCTTCCGATATAAAGCCTTTCCTCTTGTAATAACCAACTGAACTGTATCCATTTCAGTCATAAGTATCATTTAACACGTTCGACTGACCATACAGGAATCAAAGGGCAGTAAACGGGTTGAATCAGACGGATGCAATCCCTCAGGTATTCTCAACGTTTTTGGAGGTGGTTATTCGCGTGGTTGATTTACTGAGTGCGCGCGTTCTACTGATACTGTAAACCAAATCAACAGATTCAAGGATCGTCGAGCATCAATAGACAGTCAATAATTTGCCCGCGTTCAACAATACATATTTAAAATTAGAACATTCGCTTAAAACAATAAACATTTTTTTTTGTAAATATTAGGTACAGCTATCTTCTGATACTTTTTAGACGCTTTTAACAGGAAACGCGAATAATTATTATATTATAATAAACATTTCATTTTTCTCGTTACATATTATTTGTTGACTATATTACTTTAATGATTCCGGTTCCGGTTGTCGACCAGCGAATACGCACGTCACAGAGCTCCGCGAAAAATAAAAAAATAAATAGTGTAAAATAGTGCCAACAAAGTGTGTCATACGATTTACAGACTGCAACAAAGAACAAGATACGTGATCAGTGATAAAATTGCAGAAAAGTGTTAGAACTGCGAGAACAAATCAACCTCACATGTAAACATTCTAACCTACAAAATATTGTCAAGCGTCATTAGTGGCAAATCGATAGACTATAGAGTGGATACTGCAGTACCAACATAACAAACAACAAAACAAGTGTTGCCACAGCAAAACAAGTATTCCCACAATAAAACTAGGGTTGCCACAACAAAACAAGTGTTGCCATAGCGAATCAAGTGTTGCCATAAAAATAAAAAATGGATAAAAGTATGGAATTACTATTGGCAAAATTAAACGAAAAGCTAGACGAACAAACAAAAGTTATAACAACTTCAGTAACACAAAATGTCATGGAAGCACTAGATGAAAAGCTTAAAGCGATCACTGAAGAAAATGCCCAACTCAAAAATAAAATAAATGAGCTAGAGTTTAAACTCAAACTCATTGATAAGGAAAAGCGCAAAAATAACCTTGTCTTTTTCGGCATCGAGGAGGGGAAAGCAACAACAGAAGCGGAGCTAGTAGACTACATAAAAGACATTATAATAGAAATGGGAGTACATTTTGAAGCCTCAGAAGTTAATAACCTCTACAGAATCGGTAAAAAAGAACACGATAAAAACCGCCCTGTTGTAGCCTCACTCACAACTATATGGAAAAAACATATGATTCTGCGAAACAGAGCTAACCTACAAGAAGGTATAAATATCAAAGAGGACTACCCTAAAGAAATATTAGAAAAACGCAAACAACTGCAGCTGCAAGTTGAAGAGGAAAAGAAAAAGGGGAATATAGCGTTCATAAAATATGATAAACTCATAATAAAGAAAACATATGAAAGCAACAGAGAAAAGAGGAAAAGAGAGTCTTCAGGATCACCGAAAATACCATCACAAAAGAAAGCCAACGCATCTAATACCCAAAGCTCACCGACCAACTTGAACAACGCCTCCTCTAAAACTGCATCAAAGGAAATAATCAGACCAAATATACTGAACTATGTAGAGCGCGGGAGATCAGCCTCACTATCAAATCTCTCAAAAAACTAATTTGCGACACCCGGATCCAAACAACCCCAACAACCACATCACCAAACACAACACTCATAAATTGCACCCCAAGCCGGCTTGTCACCGTGGGGGAAGAAGACAAACACCCTCCATCCAAAGGGATAGGACCCATTGGAAGGAACTGGAGGAGGCCTATGCCAGAAGGCAAACCGAACTTAGGGACCTCTTGTAACCCTATGTTCAGGAATAAAAAGGCTATTATTATTATTATTATTATTATTATTATATTACTTTAATATTGTAGTTACCAACATCCTTCTATAAATTTATCAAATTAAACCTATTTATTATTATTTTCATATACGAAATAGAATCAGAAATGTTTTTTTTTCGTTATTTAATTAATCGTGTGTAAACAATTGTTAATGGATGTTAATGTGCTGCGCGATGCAAACATATGCGGTGGCAGTCGGAAATTGTTTACAAATTACATAGACATTAAATTAATTTTGCAGGTATGTGGCTAATTGACGCGATCAAATCATGGACATGCTTTCGCGAGTCGTTGGCACGCATCGATTGGTTTGATGACTGACATCGACCCAATATAGGATGCAAATTTAACTTTATTACCATTATGCTGTTAAATAACGCTCCATTTATAGTGTATCGTTGTATTGAATTATAATATTGGAATCAAGTCTATTAGGATCTCAATTTATGCATGCATAAACATAAACACGCGCCAGTTCTCTCTAGACTATCACACCTCTTTTCCTTCATCCACTTTTATCAACCTCTTCGTTTATTTTTTCAGGTTGCGACTACTCTTAATGTTCCTATTCTTGAGAGCTCGATCGATTTTATGTAGGTAGTTGGGAGATAGTCTGTGTCTAAACACTTGCATTTGGTTTAAACTTACCTCTCTATGTATTTAACACAATTCCAAATTGTAGAATACATTTCAGTGAAAACAGTACTGACAATTTTGTAGCAACAAGTTAGCCCTACAATTATGACTTGCTAGACTTCTTATAGACTTGCTATAAGAAGATTTCATTGTAATAAGTAATACAACCTTTGTCCAATATACATATGTAAGTTTAAAATAAGAAACTGTAAAATAATATAAGAAAATGTAACCAAGTAGAATAAGAAATGTAAAAACTATAAGTAACAGAAAATGTAAATAAGCTAAAAAAGAAAATGTAATAATTATAAGTACTAAAAAAGTTAAAAGAAAAAAAAGTAACAAAAAAGAAATGATAAACATGAGGAAAAGAAAGACCTCATAACAATACTATAAAGAAAAAGAAAGAACGCAAAAATATAAAATAAAGGCATACAAAAAGTCTCTGACCACCATGTCAGAGGGACACGGAGAAAAAAAAAATACATATGTATATTATGTGATATACACTCGCCATCTATAATAACGGAAGCTTACTAATAGCGTTATTCGTTCTATTGTCGTAAACCTTGAGTTCAAGTTTTGGTATTGCCAAAATTAACACATACGTGTTATGTGATACGTGAGTGCAATTCTTACAAAAAAACCCACTAACACTGCATAATATTATCCTTAAAAAGAAAAACCGATTCAAATCTACCGACCGTTCGTCGATGCAAAGCGTCTAGTATAAACGATTGAAACCTCTTTGAATGCACGCCGAATTCCGTCATTGTAAAACAAGTTTACAAATTCATCAGGAAGCATTCCAGTAATTCTGGAGCCCAAAAGTGAATGGATATAATTAGGGTGCATTCACACCGTCCCCGAACGGGTCGATCCTCAACTCAATACTTACTCAAGGGGCAAAATAAAAAGCTATTCCCGTCGTATGTTTTTAATTAAACGCTTATTTTGAAAAGGGAATGACTCACACAATAGGTCATTGTGCGACAGTGCTATTGCATTATTGACGTTTCACGGTGTAGATGAGTGTCGATCAAGCAGCGATCAACCAATGATAACTGAACTTTGTTGCTCTATATATAAGATTGGATATTGTCTAATGATGTATTGCATAATTTAATAATTTATAACTGAATGAGAGCAAAGAATACATTGATTGTTAATGAGTTTATATTGGCTGGTACAGTTATAAAGACGTACTGCGAATCACAATTACTATTATTCAACTAATAGAGCCGGTATCAGTGTGATTCGAGTAGACGCCTGCAACGCAGATGTTGGAAGTTCGAATTCGACTGTACCAAGAAATTCTTCTGCATTTAATGTCACACCACGACCGAAATTCAATAACATATATATCACTGATCGTGCAGACTCGCCATCTGTCACGTTAGCATGTAAATATATCTTCGGCAAAATGAGGATGCTGTTACACCGGCAACCTCTTGAAATGCGTGAATTTTTTATATATGTAAGAAAAGTGGCGCTCTTCTCTTTCTGCCTACTCTAAAGGGACTCGGTGTAATGATATATAGGTATGTATGTATGTATATAAATAGATGATTAAAGTCTTTCAAAAACATTATTTTGGTTTTATCCAACTCTACTTTTTAAAAACTTCATTTGTTCTTTGGGAACCATAATTTAATTAAAATAAAAAAATAAAAAAAAATTCTATGGGATCTCTAGCTTTGTCAATGGGTAAAAAAAGCTCTCATTTACTTTCTAGTAAACGATATATGTTTACACATACATAATTTTGTTTCTTAACAAGTTTGATAACAATACGGGTTTTGTTCGAATAAAGCCGAGAGCATTATTAAATATGAATATCAACTGAATGGAGATTATTTAAATAACTATTTAATAAGTCCACTTATTTTTTATGAATTTTGGGATCCGGTTAATTACCTACTGACAAAGCTGGTAAATAAATTAAATATATTTCGATCAGCTCATGCTAATTAGCTGCGCAGATTTATTATTGACCTTTGCGATTTTAACAGTTTATTAAATATAAATGGTAGATCGCCATACATGGAATATAAAATTAATGACTTCAGGACACATACTTATAATTAAGCATTCACTTTAACGGGACACAATTATAAAATGAAGTGAAGTTCGGATCCGGACTTGCACTTTGAGTGTGTTAAATGAAGTGCGTACTGATAAATAGGTATAAATACCTACTATACAAACATAAATTAACAAATAGAGACGTATTCTAACAGTATGCATGTATTCTAATTTCAGCATCAAATACAGTACATAATTATAAATGTAAAATGTTGTATAAAAAGTATGTACACTATTTAATATAACAACAAATTGAGATATTTAAAGTGTGCATTCAAACCAAGAGAATAAGACTGTAAAATGAAGTAAAGTGCGTAACCGGACTCGCGTTTCGAGCATGTCGTGTCAAATAAAATGCGCCATTATAGATGTGTATATCTAAACAAATGGAGTAACACTTGGGGATTGTGTAACAGAATACGGCTGTTAGATTAATTTAGATGGAAGATCATCCTCGTAATTAATCCACTTAGGATCCTTCGGGTGAAGCTTTGAAACTGGAGCTCGATGCTCGACTGTAGTCTGGGAGCTTGCTTGGCCTCTTGTCTGTACGTTAAGTAGTTAGATCATTCAACGGCATACAAATTAGTTAGAGGTAATCTATCCTGTGGCAGGGTTTACTACACTCGCTCTTTTGTTTGAAATATATATTGACATTTGCAAATTGAAGCAAGCAATGAGGCATAGATGGTTATATTTTATAAAATCATACGAATATAATAAATGCGTAATGCCATTATAAATGCGAAAGTTTTAGACAACAAGAGAGGCAGACGAAAATACGAACCACCTGATCGAAAGCGGTTACCGTAGACACAACATCTAAAAACTGTTATTCGGCTACGGTCTTCTACAAGAAGGTTCTTCCCCAGTCGGACAACCCCAAATTCGAACGAGAAACACGTTATGCCTTACCTCTCTTAACTATGTTTGTTCCTCTTTCACGCATAAACTACTGATCACATTTAGATGATATTTGGCATAGTACCTAAATAGATATGGTCGAACAAGCTTATTATAATAATTAAAACACGAGATTTCTATAATAATACATAAATTATTACATGTATCATTATCATTCGCAGATAAATCATTCAAATTTACAATTCCAATTCTATAATAAACTATGATTTGTTTTACTTAAGCAGGACAAGCTTTTAAGTGGAGTCTAAGTTTCAGGAATTCCGTTTTTTTTTTTTTTTTTTTTTTGTATTGTCTCTCGTAGCGTGAGTTCCGGGAACTTTTGCTACTTAACCGGTCAATGGCGAGACCTAGGCCTCCAGCCAGGCACTTTAGTACTAAGCAACACAGCTAAGGGCACCCCCTGTGGGGTACGAACCTCGGCTTAGGGCGTTGCTGGATCGCGAGCTAGGGAGCTGGGCTGGACTGTTAATTTTATTTATATATTATTTGGGGGCGGGATTTGCGCGTCTGGCTCGGCGCGGGCCGGCGTTTGCGGAGGAGGTCGGGGGGGAACATTACGGCTTATTCGCGTCGAGCCTCGCCGGCGAGGACGGAACAGTGGTCGGTTGTGTGTAGTGTTGGTATGTTTTTGTCGGGCGTCCTGGAGGACCGTTATGTCGTCATCCGGTTCGATGACGGCATGTCTTGGACGCCTTATCTTCGAGATAAGGGAAGGAGTGTATCGGGCGGCCGATACGACGAGGGGGTTGGGGTGATTTACAGCAGAATCGAAATGACGTTTGGACAGTTTTTTCAAAAACTGTTTTATAGTGGGGACTTTGAGGTCAACGTGGAGTTGACTATTACGCATGTACCACGGGGCACCTGTGGCTCTCCGGAGAAACCGGCTTTGGAGCACTTGCAGGGGGTTAAGTGTTGACTTGCTAGTGTGTGCGAACACTACACCCGCATATGTCATGATTGGTCGAATGCACGTCGTGTAAATCCTCACCTTGGATTTCAATGAGAGTTTACTTCGTGCATTCAACATGCTGTGAAGTCTACCGAGCGCGAAGGCGGCTCGCGCGCGTACCGCCTTTACGTGGTGACGGAAAGAAAGGCGTTGATCGAGGATCACACCCAGGTATTTGGCTTTTTCTTCCCATGGAATGGGTTTGCCGAAGAGGGTGATGGGGGCTACCCGTGGGCGTTCGAGGCCTTTCCAGAATAGAATGGCTGCGCTTTTGGTCGGGTTCACTTCAATTCTCCATTTCCGGAACCACCGCCCCAGGGCTGTGACCGCGGATTGGAGGTTGTCGTGAATTCCCTCGGGAGTTCTACCTTTGTAGTAGATAGCCGTATCATCGGCGAATAGAGCGCTTTTAACTCGTCTAAGGAGGGGAATGTCGCTAGTATAAAGCGTGAATAGGAGTGGCGAGAGCACTGAGCCTTGCGGGACTCCTGCTCGTATGGGATGGGGGGAAGAGAGCGTGCCCTCGACTCTGTAGCGGAAGGAGCGGTTCGACAAAAAGTCCCGTACTATGCGTACTAGACGGTCCGGCACGCCCAACTGGTACAGCTTGTATATTAAGCCGTTGTGCCAGACCTTGTCGAATGCCTTCGCCACGTCGAAGAGGAGCATACCCGTGGTAAAACCGAATTGGAAGCCGCTACTGACGTCTTCCACAATACGGTGGACTTGTTGGACACAGGAGTGTTTGGTTCGAAAACCGAACTGTTGGTCAGGTATGACTTTCTTAGAGTCTGCAAAACTCTTTAATCTATTGTAGATAAGTCTCTCGTAAATCTTGCCAAGGACATTGAGGAGACTGATGGGGCGATAACTGGAGGCTTCGGTCTTGGGTTTCCCTGGCTTGGGAATACCTATGACCGTTGCACTTTTCCAGGATTGGGGGAAAAAGTTATTGCTCAGTGCGGCATTGAAGATGGCAGTGAGCAAAACTATGAGATAAGGAGAGAAGAGTTTGATAACTCTGTTAGTGATCCCGTCGGGACCCGGGGCTTTCCTGGGGTGTAGATCCTTGATCACTTTCCGGACTTCGTCGACCGTGATTGGGGCGATGAGGTGGTCTGGGTCTTCTGAGGGTGGGAGAGATAGTTTGCTTTCGACCTCGGCTTCCACCTTATCGAGATGGCGCGGGTCTACCGGCAAGGTGCTGGGCGTACATTGAACCTCGAGACTGTCGGCCAGGCACTCGGACTTCTCGTCGTCGTCAAAGGCGGGCCCTTGATTTGAACGAGTGAGTGGAGGCATGGACGAGATTTTGTCCGATTTGAGTTTTCGTTGGAGATGCCAGAAGGCCAAGTGACTCGGTTCAAGTTCCCCTAGGAACTTGTTCCAGCGAGCGTCTCGCAGGTCTTTCATGCGGTATCTCAGCTTGCGCTGGAGTGACCTCAGAAAGGTGCGGTTCGCTTCAGTCGGGTGAGCTCTATGAGCTCGGAGGGCGGCGTTCTTTTCCGTCACTAGTTCACGCACGTCGTCGGGAAGTTTCCAGCGATGGTCTTCCATCACCGGAACTTGTCGTGAACAGGCGTCCACGGCTGACTGTACGTGAGCTGTGAGGGAATCGACCGCCTTTTGAGTGTCGGCTGCCGACTCTATGAGGGGCGGGATACTATCTAAGTGAACAGATGAAGAGGACTTGAGGAGTTCCTCCAGTTTTCTCCAGTCTGTTATCTTTTTCTGAGGCGGGGACTGACCTGAGTCCGGGGGGCCTAGTCGGGGGGAGAGCGCTAAGGTCACAGGTCGGTGGTCGGAATCTAATTCGTCGTGCGACCTCAACGAGTGCAAACGGAGGTTTACATTCTTGAGGATCGCAATGTCTAGTACGTCCGGTCGGTGGTTGATATTCTCAGGGTAGTGGGTGGGGTGCATGGGCGCAATGACGTCGAATTGGAGGAGCCCGCTGAGGTCCTCCAATTGGCGTCCTCTGTTATTTCGTGAGTGGCTGTTCCAAGCATCGCTCTTGGCATTCAGGTCGCCTGCGATAATAACCGAACTACTGAGGTTTATGAGAGCTTTGATATCAGCTTTAATATCGGCCGTTGAGTTAACTGGGGAACAGTATGCAGAGACAATCGTGATTGGCTGATGGCCGGTCATTCCTAATCGACAGATCGAGGTCTCAATGTGGGAGAGGGTTGGTGGTTGGATCGGGATACAGTGCAGGGACCTCTTGTAATAGATCAAAGTACCGCCGAGGGCGGATCGAGATCTATCGTTGCGAACTACGCAGTAGTTTGCAATTCTAGGGTCTCGGTGTGATGGTTTCAAGAAGGTTTCCTGCACTAAGAAAACGTCGATATTGTTGTCGCGGAGGAACGCGGCGATCTCTTCCTTTTGGCTGTGAATGCCGTTGGCATTAAAATAGCCAATGGAAAGTGATCGGGGTTTGATTCTGCTGTTTACGTTTGAGTCCATTATTGGTTGGACGAGAAGGTAGCCAGGGACTCTGATACATCGGCGTAGTCGCCGAGCACCTTGAGGAGGGCCAGAGGGTCCTTCCGGACGGCCCTGAGACTTCGTGCCATCTCGTTAACCCTTGAGAGGTTGACGGTGGAGAAAAGATCCGCCAGGAATGCCATGTTGGCGGAGGTTTCAGAGGGGGAGGAAGTGGGCTGGACCGCCTGTGGTCTACGCGGGGGAGTAGCAGCCTGGGGCTGGGGCTGTTGAGGTTTGGCGGTGGAGAGCGACGGCAGAGGTGTAATCTGCGGGCTCGGGGCCGCTGAGGGGACCGGGGGTGACGCTTGTGGGAGGGGTGGAAAGTCCCTCGGAGGGAGGGCCCTCCACGGGGAAGGTCGAGGTGGGGCGGGTTGCGCGGGGGGGGCGTTACGCCATTCGCGGGCCGCTGCCCTCTTGACCACGACCGGTCTGGGTTTGGGGGCTTTAGGGCAGCCCCTGTAATTGGCCGGGTGGCCTTCCTGGCGGCATAGCACGCAGCTCGGGGGTGAGTCGGCGAGAGTGCGGTCCTTAGGGCGAGAGCAATCGCTCGTCCCATGATCACCCAGGCACTTGACGCACCTGGGTTTTGCGTTACAGTTACGCGATGCAGGAATTCCGTATTTCTTTTTATGTATATATACATATTTTGCGAAAGAGGTTTGTAATCTTGAGAGAGTTGGCGTTCTAATCTCCCGACCAACCCCGTGAGGTATTCGGCGTGATGATACGTGGTACGTATGTATGTTTATACACCTCCTGAAGTCAAAACAAGATTGGGTAATATAATATTCACGCCTTTCCACAAGGATCTCGGTGCAGGTAGTTAGCGGTACACCGTTCTTTCACTGGAGATATATTTAGGTGCCAAAGTAACAGATGGCGAGTCCATTGCCGTGTCTACAGCACGATGTTTGCCTTCACCATAACACTGATAGTGCGTGTGATCATTATATGTTCAGATAATACTCAGTGGTACAGTTGGGCTTCGAAGTAGTCGGCCCCCACATTATTTTTTATTTACACTTATACTAGTATATATACACATGTAAAAGTATTACTACATACAGTGTCCATAAAGTGTCCAAATAAGCGTAAACTTGGAATAACATTTTATTATACGAGCGATTGCACACTATATTTTGAACTAACACAACTTAAGCTTAGTCCAAGCAAACAGACAAACAGCTGAATAAATAAAGTCAGCTGTACTTTTGATGCCCTGAGCTAATATTGGGCCATTGAGAGAACGTATACGTAGTCAATTGGTCGGAAAAACCAGGGGCTTTGGTCCGTAGCGTAATTATTAAAACCGGTAGTAAATGTCTTTGCACACAAAGGAAATTCTCACGAATATATTAGCAAATTCACTAAGTAAAATGAAATATTAGTATTTACATATGAAATTGGAGATTCGATAACAAATTTAATACATAGCAATTTTGTATTTATTTTATTTTAGCTAATCAAAGTACTAGCCCAAGTTTCTTATAACAAATGACTGAATTCGAAATTAAAATAAAAGGGCATTCGAATATTTTTTTTAATATATTTCATCAATCGAATATATTTGAATTACGAATTGCGCGCTAATCAATAAAAAATCAAATCTGTAAATGCTGAATATAGTGTTTCGGTTATATAGGTAAAGACTTATTATCTTGCAAACTGGAATGTATGTTTAAAATGATAGTGCTTCAGCAACCTCTCTCTCAATATTTCATCATCGTGAACATGTTGCGAATGCAAATATCATAATTTACTCGACTTTTGGAACAATACGAAGAACCCGCAGACTCAATTGGAAAATCACAATACCAATACGAGCTAAATTGACTGCTAAATATTCAAAGCAATGGACAGTAGAAAGCAGACCTACGTGGGCAATACCACAATGGAAGTCTAATTCAATTTGAATCACACACAATATTCTATTAATTGTGGCGGACAGGTGTAATCAATCCGCATGCGAACATGTTGTGGCCCGCATTGTCGTACGGGCCTGCTTCTGATACATCTGACTATGACATCCACCGCCACGGCACCGCAGCGCCACCGCCGCCACCACCACCGCGCCACCACCGCGCCACCACCGTGTACAACCGCCATGCTGTGACCACCATTACACCTAATTATACAACTAACCGTGTCTAGCTTATCTATACTGTATGCTAACTATAAAAAGGCCGAAGGTGCTTCAACAGACAAACAATTAGATCACGATCGTTTCGGATCGGATCGGAGTGGTTTTTTTATTCTAATGCTGAAGAAATCACGGGTCACTATATATACTATACCCTAGAGATACTATAGTGATATCATATTTTTTCTAACTATAACAGTGAATAAAATATTTGTAGTTATAAATAATTCTAATGATATTTTTATGGTTGTAAATGGCTCGCAATGGCCTTACCGCAGTTTTCTTTTTCTAAGTTTACATCAGCTATTTCTTAGATTAGCCGGAACAAAAGACAGACAGACAAAAATGAAAAACAATGCTATTTTAGTGCATGTACCGTGTATACATCCGTGTGTGCATTTAGTAAAAAGCGATCATTTTTATATTACAATCAACCACTCTAATTTTATTTATTTGTATAGATGAGAATATAAAAACATATCTCATTATCGGCATAACTTAATGTAATTACGCGAATTTTTCGTTACCTACAATAATATTTTCGATACGTTAATTGGCAAAAAATATACTAACGACATGTTTAATGATTTCTTCGCTTGGTTAGCCACTGCAAAATAGCAAGAAGCGATAGTCAAATATACTTATTATTTTTTATAAAAAAATCGATAACACAAATCGTGATGTTTCTTCCTCGACTTAATACTACGCATTTAGGCAAATTTACCAATTGGTTCCCGATCTTAAAAATACTTTAAGTACAGAGATTTATCACACAGAATCCAGGTTTGTTTACATTTGAGTCCACGAGGGGCAACGTATTGTTGTTTATATTTAAGACTATGTGTGTAACACAATACGTCATAATGGTGCCTGCCCCAGCAGCTGTCACAAACACCACTAATGAATAAATAAACCAAACAAACAGATAACAAGAGATGCCAATTAAACAATACACTAATTAATACCAAACATTGGTGTAGTGGACTTAATTAGAGTAGGTAACGTTATCAAACGAACTGTGTAAACACACACAGGTACCTATACGCACGGCGTAGACAAAACGTTGCTTCTAATTTGTTTATTGTTAGTTACCTCAATTATTTTAGACAGTCGTTTGGTCTAGAGGTCAGGTCTTCTGGTCGAGTTACTTGAGGACTCGGGTACGTTTGCCGCAGAAGTCGGATAGAAATAGTGTGATGTACAAGAGTATTTGTAACATAGTCAAGAAATTCCTTTGTATTTCTGCATATCTAACTATACATTCCATATTATTACATCTTTTGCTTAATCTATTATAGATAGATAGACAAAGAGATTAAGATATATAAGGAGTTTTCTTTGTCTAGTGCCCGCTTAAAGTTGGGAACGCAATAAATGTATTGAACAATAAATTACGTAATCAATAAAAACCGCGTAATTGAAAGATGCATTAGAGATGAAAGTCGTTTATGGCTATAAACGTCTTTATGACAATCTCATAAAGTAACCGTAACTAAGACGACTGTATCTTTTTTAATATCTCGAGGCGAGAGGAGGCCGCAGTGTCCCACGAAACATTTTCCATTAATAAAACGCGAAAAAGGAATATTACATATGAAAAAGACATATATCCGTATCGCCGGACCCGCCGCTATCTCCTCGGAAGGTAATAACTTCTTTACAAGTCCAAAGTCCGAGGGATTGAAAAGCAATTTCAGCAGGACACCCCCGCCCTCACGCGGGCCGGACTCTCCATATTTCTTTTTCGCCGCTACTGTAATTCGCCTTTGATTTAATCTTGAGAAACAAATCTTTGAATGTGAAAGTTTAGTGATAGGCATCAGTAGAACTAGTTTCGCTGATTGGATTCCATCCCCCGGCTTGTACGCGGAGCCCAATCGTTCCTACAATTTGAATTGGTCACTGCAGATTCTGCTATTTGTCTGATTCTACTACAAGATTGCATTTCTTATTTTCCGAACCCAAATTTCAGTTTACCATTGATATTCTGTTATAATTTTATGCTATGTACGTAACATTTATTATCTATAGTACTCTCTCGTTTCCATGAATTATTTACATAAGTATAATACGACGAAAATATGGTGTTATAAGACGCCTAGTCTACATATTCGAGGTCGGTTGTCTAATATAAGAAGTCGTAGCAATCACATTTCAGCGGTTGCTTATAATTGTTTTACGATCCTGATTAATATAAAAAATACGATTAGATTGCAGTCAGTTGCGACATATTAAAAATATATTAATATTTAAAATTGATAATTACCATATATTTATTAAATTAATGTTAATATTAATTATTATTATAAAGTTTACGCTTCAATACATTACAAGATCACAAGATTGTCAAGACTACACATGAAACCAATTGTATATTTTACCAAAAAGAACAGTGGCCGTGACCAAGCCGGCCCTGTCGCCTGCGACACGACCACTGGAAGCCAATTCTGCAAGCAAATTCGGTAAATATTGTATTCGACCGTATAAAGTATGGGCGAGAATAAGAATCTCCATTGAATCCGAAACATTTGAATCAACAATGCTATTAAAATGGACCAAGACTTGAAGCAATAGTCTCCTTATGAGCGTCCTCGCTCGATCAACATATCTGAAACACATTTATACTTTGATCCCTTACTAAAATACCTATCTAGTATCTAGTATTATTAATGTGAAAGTCTGTGACGATGTTTGTTCCTCTTACTCGCAAAAACTACTTAAAGGAATTGAAAGATGAAATTTGACACAGAGATAGACTACTACCTGGATACGTTTTATTCCAGAAAATATAAAAATAAAATAATATAAAAGCCGTGGTGGCCGAGTGGTTCGAGCAGTTGCCTGCGACGCAAAGGTCGCAAGTTCGAATCCCGAAATCGAATCAGAAAAAACTCATTGGTACAGTACCAATGAGTTTTTTCTGAACTTAAGTACAGTGATTAGTCACACCACGAGCTTTACGGTGAAGGAAAACATCGAGAGGAAACCTGCATACGTCTGAGAAGAAATTCAAAGGCGTATGTATAGTCGTGCTTGAGTAACGGCGATGGACTCACCATCTGTCACGTTGGCACCTAATGTACCTCTGGCGGAAAGTGGGTGAGTGGGTATTACCTATACACCTCTGCCTACCCCTTCGGGGACCCTTGTGGGAAGGCGTGAGGATATATTATTATTATAAATAATATTTAAAGCGGGTGAAACCCCGGGGCTTGTATAAAACCATGGTATTGGTATGGTGGAGTATTGAAATAAAGACTTATCACACCAAGAACTTTACAATGAAGGTAAACATCGCAAGAAACCTGTATAAATCTGAGAAGGATTTCATTACCTATATAACGTGTACGAGAAATGGGAAGAGACACGGCATCTGTACCATTGGCACCTAAATATACCGGAGAGTAGGTTCTTATAGCTGTGTGTACCTCTTGTGTGAAGAAATAGACATACATAACAATGAGTATTATGGAAGAACGGATCCTTTAACCACAGCTAGTTATTTACCTATACACACTATGGAAGCCTAATTTTGTTTTGGTGACTAATTATGTTATATCATCAAATAATTTATAATGAGTATTATTTCCAGACCATATGTACGGATATCAAATACAAAAGTACGTCTACTAACGTAACACGAATCCGTGGGCGTTCGTCTCGCCTATCGGCTTACCGCATCGTGCGCTGACCTAACCGCAAAATATACATTACACTGGTTATAAAAATCACGCATGTATTTTTCGCATCATAAATTATTATATTATGTACGGCTATTATTTTACCTTGAGTGTGTAGTATTTTGGGAATACATTTTGTATTAGGCTTAAAATATAATATTTTACTGACAATAAGAACAATTTACAATATTTACAAAAAAGTTGTAAAACTAACTACTTATAGATAAAATATTTGACCCAAATCGGTAGCCCGGGGCAACGTGCCAAGAAGACTAGCAGCATTGCCACGCTGGATAGCAATCCTGATTCTCTGAACGAGATATGTTCCAGCCCGCCTGTCACGAGAGGTCTCGATTAGACGACTTAAATAATAATAATAATGTATGTATACAAATTGACAAACTTACAAAAGCTTTGTGCGCTCTCTCCATGATTTTAAGTTTGTCTATCCCAAACACAGACTTGGAATCGAATTTCGAAGACCTTTTATTGCTTTTAAACTAGTAAAGCCTAGCATTTCGTATTGAGAGGATTCATCTGTGAGTGAAATAATTTTTAAAGAAAAAATCTGTTATGAATCTGTTATGAAGATTCACGAATCCCTGGGCTATGTCATGTATGTGTAATGTATTTGTGATGTTAATAGAGTCACAGTTACTGCCACCAAACATGATTCCGTAGGCTTCGAAGAACCCAAAATGATTTGTAAATTGATTTATTAAAATAAATCTTGAAAATTTAAATAAGGATAATACTTATTTATTCCTTTCTTATGTTCGTAATAGGATAGACGTAACAGAGCCGTTTGTAAAAGCCAATTTGCGTGAGACGGTACGGTCAGGCTGTCAGACCGGCCGCAGATCACTATCGGTCAAAGTATTCCCGCGGTCGCATTTATATAATCTTACTTTTCGGGACAAACACCCTTGTTATTTTTTCATTCATCTACAACATATATGTATATGCTTTTCTATAAAAAAATTAAAAGCTAATAAAAAATATCTTCCACAAAAATGTGCATATTGTTTGACACCGTGAAAGCACTCTTCACGCTGACGCATATCCTGTGAAATCACTACGCAAGCTAATTTGATTAAATCCGTTCGTGTTGTCGTGTTAAATTACACGAGAATATTATGTGGCACACTGATTCGCGTAATGCGTTGCACCCATTTGTAAAACTGAATTAAATTAAATGTTACTTTCAGGTTTTTACGTGTGCGAACATATGATAAAACGCTAAAGGATTTAGCTTGTCTCAGTCAACAGTGGCCATTATTTACGATATACAATATTACGATGCACAATATGCGGGATAGCTTTGCAAGGAATCAACCTAGGCGGTAATTTTTCTAAGCCTTCAGCTAAATTCTGTCAGCTATACGTTGCATAAGCAGTTCAGGTTATTTAGTCAATACAATATTAGAGCTTTTTTTTTTTTATTAGAGAACATTTACACTATAGCAAAGTATTATAACGAATTTAATATTATTCAGCAAGTGAGGCCAACGAGGAAACTCGATCTAGGGGCGCTGCTCACGCTTCCCGCTATTTTCTGCGCGAACGAAACTCTTTATTGAATACAATTCTAATAGAAAATGCGCTCTACAATATACAATAGCTTAAGCGTTTTTTCTGTGAGGTGTTTTAATATTCAAATGGGTGATAGAAGTTTAGGGGCGTAGAGCCTTCATCCTGGGATTATTTGATTAGTATCACGCATTGTATAATTCCAATTCTCTAGAAAGATGAAAGATTGCTCTACATCGACGAAAACATAAAAAATATTCACAAATTTCGCCATAAAAAAATCACTCACTCATACGCTCTCCCTAATCAGTTTTAAGAAATCAACATTATTTATAAATAAAATAATGAATTCTCTAGTATTATTCTCTCTAGTCTTGAATTATCTAAAATGTTATTTTAAATCCAATAAACTACTTTCATATTACTATGATTTGCTTAATCATGGTTGTGTTTAAATGAAGTAGGTAAGAACTTTAATCATTCACATATCAAGTTAAAGAAATAGAAGTTGGAGGAATATTAAGAGGATGGAGGATTTATAAATACGCGCCCATTGTAGAGGGCGAGCGAGCCGCGATCGGGCCATTTGGTACTGTTTTCAATTTGTCCGCGGCGACTATACATCAGCCGCGGCAGTCGTGGCACGCACCAACCACCCCAACTTTAATACACTTACGCTTGACATTTTTCCGCCCATTATGCATTCTGCTAAACCAATGCTTCCTGTAAATACATACGCGAAATACAATTTACAGCCGCCAAAGTTAGAAAAACCTACCTACATAGAATAAAATACGTCTAGGCACATATAGAAAAGTAAATACCTTTTTGGAAATACAAAGGACTTTTTGAACACGTTGACGTTAAGTCACAATTTCGGATATGTGTACAAATATTATAAATAGACCAAGTTTGGTTGCTTAAACGCGTTAGTCTCAGGCACTATAGATCCGATTTGAAAAAGTATAAATGCATTAGAAAACCCGCGTATTGGAAAAATACCATACTTCTACATCACCGTTCCACGTAATGTAGAGGTACTATAATATGGTAGGGTTAAAGAGTTTATCTCAGGAATTAATCTGATTTGTTAAAATATATTTGCATACCATAGTCTGTTTATTGAGAAAGACCACAAATCTTGCTACAAAAGCTAAAAAAAACTGTCATAAAGAGTGGGCACAGTTTGGAAATAATTAGTTCATTTTCGTTTAATTTGAATAAGAACAAATAATTTACCAATATGGGTGAAACTGGGAGAGTGCACGTTAGTTGTTAATGAATCCCAAATGAATCATCAATCACAGGTTATTTTACTATCAATTAGTGGGTTGCATTGGATCATGTTTACTCGTTATTCTGTATCAAAATAGTATGCAACTAGGTTCAGATATTTCACTTTTTTGGTCTGTTTATTTACTTTTTAATCTCAGTACCTATAGTAAGCAAATTTGGAGTTGATGAGCTAATAAATACGTGTATTTAAATTTTTTGACTCTGTGTGTGATTGTCTAAGAAGTTAGTTGGAGTCATTCGAGCTAAGCGGATGCGTTGATCTTTTTTCATTCTACTCACTGGAATCATATCAGGTACTTCTTTAGCTTAGACCATTTTGATTGAAAATATTTTTTTCCAACATAGGATAGGTGTAAATTGGCATATTTTTCAGATAACATGATATAGCTTGAGTACACATACATACATATCATCACGCCAAGTCCCTAACGGGGTAGGCAGAGAGTATAGAGCGCCAGTTCTCTCTAGACTTACATACCTCTTTCGCTTCGTCCACATTCATCAGTCTCTTCATACATGCTCGTCGGTTTCGAGTACTCTTAACGTTCCCGTCCTTGAGAGTCCGATCTATTTGATCCAGGTAGTTGGAACGTGGCCTTCCTCTGCCTCTTCTTGCACACACTTTTGCTTTGTATATCTGTTTCGTCAATCTTTCTTCACTCATCCTTTCTATGTGTCCAAACCAACGTAACATGCCTTTCTTCATCTTTACAATCACGCCCTCATTCACGCCAGTTGATTTGCGAATCTCTTCATTGCGGATTCGATCTAATATCGTTACGCCGCACATTTTTCGAAGAGATCGCATCTCGACTGCATTCAAGCTATTTTCATACTTCCTCTGACATACCCAGGATTCGCTGCCATACAATAAGGTAGGTACCAATATCGCGTTGTGGACAGCAACTCGAGCATTCTTGCTCAGACTTTTACTGCCCATCAACGCCGACATGGCTCCATTCACCTTATTTCCGGCAGTTATCCTTCTCTCAATATCTTTTTCATACTTTCCATCTTGTGTGAACATGCTTCCAAGATATACAAATTCATTCACTTGCTCTAGAATTTGCCCATTTACCGATATTGCACACTCGGTCACTTGTTCATCTCTTTCGAATACCAGAACCTTAGTCTTGCCAGCGTTTAGGCGCAGCCCCTTCTTTTCACATTCTTCTTTCATTATGGTAACTAGTGACTGCAGTTCGCCCTCTGATGACGCCAGTAAAACCGCGTCATCGGCGTATAGTAGGCAGTTGACCACTAAGTTTCCCATTTTCACTCCACATCCGTTCGTTCTTAGTGCTCTCAGACAGTTATCTAGATATATAATGAACAGCCAGGCAGACATGATACACCCTTGTTTGACCCCCGACTTCACATCAAACCAGGGTGACATCTCACCGTTAACCCTAACGCACGCCTCGCTATCACTATAGAGTGATTTCACGGCATGCAGTAGGGAACTGCTCACTCCATATCCAGGCAACACGTCCCAGAGTTCCTTTCGTACGACTCTATCAAATGCCTTCTCTAAGTCGACGAAAGCGCAGAAAACCCTTTGGTTAATATCCAAAAACTTTTCCGCGATTCCGCGAAGCGAGAAGGTTTGATCCATACATCCTCTTCCTGGTCTAAATCCACCTTGGGATTCCCAGAGAAACCTTTCGGATCGCTCTTGCATTCTTATCGTCAGGATCTTCGTGTACACTTTACTAGCTAAGCTGACCAAGCTGATGGCTCTGTAGTTGGAGCAGTCCAATCGTGATCCCTTTCCTTTATAGAAAGGCACGATGACTGCTCGCCTCCAGTCGTCCGGAACATCACCCTTTTCCCAGCAAAGATTGCATAGCAAATAGATGACGTCCCAGACCGCTGGTCCACCGTACTTGATCATCTCAGCCGTAATCCCATCTATTCCCGCAGCTTTTCCACATTTCAGACTTCTTATCGCACTTACAATCTCTCCCATACTTATTTTATCCGCTATAGGATCCTCGACAGATTCTGTTGGAGGCAGCTCTATGAGTAGATCAGCGGCATCATCATCATACATATCTTTGTAGAATTCACTCCATCGCCTGAGGACGTCAGTTTTGTCAGTAAGTATGTCATTGTCCTTCGAAATAATCACATTCATCCTACTACTGGCTGTAACACAATTTCTGGACTTCTTAACTTCTCTCCAAAAAAGTTTTGCATTGTCCTTGAAATTATGCGACAGTTTTTCGTCTACAGTCATTTGGAACCTCTCACGCTTCTGAGCTATTATCTCTTTCGTACGATTTTTTTGCAGGCGATATTTAGCTTGAGTAAAATCGTTATATTACTGAAGCATACGTTGAATCAGCATTTCCGGACTTTGGTGTAGAAGTAAAGTAGAGGGACTCAACGCAGTGCTCGTAGATATCAATAATAATTAAAGGTGGCTTTAGCCGAGGCAAGTTGGCAGCCTATGCTCAGCTTACCGTCCTAATTGGCCACCGAGACCACCCTACGATGTTTGACGAATAGCCCAACGGGTGACAAGCAACGTTAGCTTTACAACGCGCATATTTCTGACTCTTGGACTCAATTACTAGTCATATTAACTTCAAGTAGTTTACTGTTTTTATAATATATCCTCACGCCATTCCACAAGGGTCCCCGAAGGGGTAGGCAGAGGTGTATAGGTAATACCCATACACCCACTTTCCGTCATTTTTTGGTGCCAACATGATAGATGGCGAGCCCATCGCCGTTACTCAAGCACGACTATACGCCTTTGTATTATTTGAACTATTTTTGTAACAAATGCATTATCCATCTAGAGCTAGGGGATGGTGTGAAAATATGGGTCTTCATATCACACCTTCTCCTAATCCCCAAACGGGTAGGCAGCAGTAAATTCAAATACATCTAAAGCGCAAAACAGTTCTTTTTGCGCTTTATATATATTTAAGTACTGTTTGTGTACTCTAAGTTTGTGGAAGGTAACCTTTGAAACAACTCGTCAAAATAAAAGGTAGACAATTTGTAATAAATTTCAATAGGAAACACAAATGCTAAGGCTGGAGTAGAAGCCCCTTCGTGTAACTTTAGCAAATATAACGTGGGTGAAACCACCGGGCAATGCTAGTAAATAAAGCAATTGCACAACATACTGAGTAATGAATACGATATGACACCGCCAATAGGACATACGGCCGCAATGAGTGCTTACGCCATGGTCGGTGCACTGGTATGTTGTTATTAATTCCGCTAAATCGAAAGCGGATCCCGCACTGTGTTGACTCCGATTTGTCGACTTTAAATTGCACCGTGTGACGGTTTGAAACCCTACCGGGCAGTCCGTGCGAATATGTCAATTGGATGACAGTGTGTTTTTTGTTTACGTAATTACTGCCTTTAACTTTCCTTTATATTCAATCTTTACTCGTGAATGAAATTAAAATGTCTGTTTGTAATATCGAAATAAAAATATAAAGATAAAAGTTTTTTTCGATTTGATAAATAAAACATACATACATACATATCATCAATCCAAGTCCCTAACGGGGTAGGCAGAGAGTATAGAGCACCAGTTCTCTCTAGACTTACATACCTATTTCGCTTCGTCCACATTCATCAGTCTCTTCATACATGCACGTCGGTTTCGAGTACTCATAACGTTCCCGTCCTTGAGAGTCCGATCTATTTGATCCAGGTAGTTGGAACGTGGCCTTCCTCTGCCTCTTCTTGCACACACTTTTGCTTTGTATATCTGTTTCGTCAATCTTTCTTCACTCATCCTTTCTATGTGTCCAAACCAACGTAACATGCCTTTTTTCATCTTTACAATCACGCCCTCATTCACGCCAGTTGATTTGCGAATCTCTTCATTGCGGATTCGATCTAATATCGTTACGCCGCACATTTTTCGAAGAGATCGCATCTCGACTGCATTCAAGCTATTTTCATACTTCCTCTGACATACCCAGGATTCGCTGCCATACAATAAGGTAGGTACCAATATCGCGTTGTGGACAGCAACTCGAGCATTCTTGCTCAGACTTTTACTGCCCATCAACGCCGACATGGCCCCATTCACCTTATTTCCGGCAGTTATCCTTCTTTCAATATCTTTTTCATACTTTCCATCTCGTGTGAACATGCTTCCAAGATATACAAATTCATTCACTTGCTCTAGAATTTGCCCATTTACCGATATTGCACACTCGGTCACTTGTTAAATATAAAACACAATTTATAAAAATTATGTTTGTTCCGGCAAATCTATGAAACTGCACGGCTGGATCGATTTAGACAGGACTTGGCGATTCTAATAGACATATATAAATAAAAAAATTAAAAAATTATTATGTGCTTTAAAAATCCTTTATTAAACAGTATAATATGTTGATTTCTTGACCCACATTGTAATTTTCACTAAGTAAATTAACAATTACCATTAATTATTAGTTGTGAAAA
Source organism: Drepana falcataria (assembly GCA_945859725.1). NCBI lineage: Eukaryota > Metazoa > Arthropoda > Insecta > Lepidoptera > Drepanidae > Drepana > Drepana falcataria. The sequence continues at coordinate 8,444,598 of OX243926.1, forward strand.
AGCAGTCTTACAATTTTGACCATCGCCATCACCGAACTATAAGTTCTGAGAACGGGCACTCTACTAACCTACTATATCAGGGCTGATGATGATGATGATAATATCATTACAGCGAGGCCCTGATATACATACATAATATATATGTAATTAGGATAGAAAGGCAGGGCTACTACCATGATGGCATGATGCCAGTACTAGCATTATTTAATTTCAGAGCTCAATATAGAGTAGAACCTATTGTAGAGCTTTCCGTCTTAATGTAAACAAACCTACGTAGCTAATCAAAACATATTAACAGCGAGGTATTGAGTAGTAATTTCGAGGCCTGTTGGTGCGCGCCGGGCCACTGAACGTTCAAATTGGCGTGGCTACCATTCCGTTCATTACCGTTCCACGGTGTTTGCTACTACCGCCATTCAAGTACCACCTACACGATCAGGAAATTAACCATTTCTATTGACGGTCGTCGATAAATCACATAATTTTCCGCAAATACTTTTTTTTACTCCGCCACGATTATCAATCGTGAGGTCAATTCTACTTTAAAGATAATGTCGAAAATATTAATAGATAAGATATGGTCCGAAAGTAGGCAGAGGTGTTTATTACACCTACTTTTCTTAGAATATTTTTCGGAAGTATAGATATGAATTTATCTCACGATGTTTTCCTTCACCGTATAGGTCGGGGCAATTAATCACTATACACTCAGAAAAACAACTCGTTGTTACATTCGGGATTTGAACTATCAATATTTGCGTTGCAGCCAACTACCTGAGTCACTAGGCCACCATGACTCCTTTCAAATGACTTTATAAAAAACATCAGAGCTTATACAATCCGTGTGAGGAACATCCAGCGTAATTTATTTGTAGTAAGTTAAATGCTTAGCTGACCTGCACCAGCATGGCAAACAGAACGGCCTAATTGGGCACTTAAGTCTTCACTACTAACCCAACCAGTTAACGAAGACATGCCTCCGTCCCTTTAGCGCGTAAACTGTTCTGTTTGAACGAACTTTTTAACTTGCAAAGGTAACGTATTTTCGTGATATTACTGTAACAATCGAATGGAGTTCATGCATATGCTATAGTGTTGACCTCTTTAAAACCCAATGGTCGGGAAACGTACTTGACAATTAGTAAAGTTTTATATATTATATAGTGAGCGGTAATGCTGCCAGCCTTCTTGGCACTCTCCCGCAACTGAGACTGGTAAGTTATTTAGGCTAATTTAGTTACGTGGTCTTACGAAATTTAATGTTAATCCTTACTAATATTATAAATAGGCAGAGTTTGTTTGTTTGACGCTAATATCGTAAACCTATTTTTTTTTACAGGGATGGCTATATAATATAATCATGCTAATACTCAAGGGTGCCTATGGAGCAGTTACTATATATGTATATGTATAATCAAATATGCAGGTGAAACCGCAGGACTAACCTAGAATGATTTTAAAAATATTTATGAATATTCTATATAGTGTTGAGAGAACTGGCATTTTACTCTCTCTGCCTACCTCGTAAAGGAATCAGTGAGCTGGTGTATACCTCTATACGTAATAAATATTCCACAATCTTAAGTTAAGCTTTAGCCATTCTTGATAGACGTAATATGCTGGTTTAATGTGCACGTAATAAGGCTTACTGGACCATTCGATATTCAAAAATACAGCTATTAATATTGTTAAAAGATTTCGTACAAAACGGAGTCTTTAAAAAAGTTGTAAAAAGTGGACAGTTTGTTACCCTACTTAGTGTCGTCGTGTCGAATTTGCATAAAATCGGGCGGGCGGGCGACAGTTACAAAACTTTTGACTGAACTTTAAGAGTACTAAAAATCGAAATGAAGCTATAAACGGACCCCTGGGGCGCGAAACCTCAGTCGACTTCTTGTACAAGTTGATTTTGACTAAGTAACGCTTTAATTGCGGCAGATACGCGACAAACTTTCCGACAATTGGAAATGATATTAAAGCTAATATAGATGAGAAGAGGAGCGAATTTGAATCTCTCATTCAACATTTGAGTTGACTAACTAAAGAAACTCCTAGAAGACTGTAGTGCTCCTGTGTTCAAGCAGTTTGTAGGGTTTCCATACATCACCAGACATCACATCGTCAATCACAGGTGGTCTGTTAGCTTCCGTTCGGCTTCCGTAGCGTAATAGTCTATAGGCTTCCTCAATAAGCGACCCATCTAATACAAAAAATATTTTTCTGATAGAATTTGTAGTTCCTAAGATAAGCGCGTTCAACCAAACAAACTGCTTTATATATAAGTAGAGATAACTGTAGATACTTTGTTCATCTTTCAAATAATCGTCTCGTTATTAGACACACGAAGGACGTAGGTAGTAGGCATGTAACTTTTTTCATTACTCAGTCGGTAATAAAAACTGAAGAGAAGCCCACAATACTTAAAACTTGACTCGGTCGATAAGGAGATCATTATTAGTCTTACAATCGAGATATGATCAATTAAAGATTTATTAAAAACCCACCCACAGACATTTGAATTACAATTATTTTTTCTGTACACGTCTTAAACTAACTGAGTTCGAAGGTTTTACCCGTGCTAAATTTGATCATGTGTACACATATAAATGAGAGTCTAAAGAGGACTGGAGCTTTACTCTCTCTGCCTACTTCTGAACTTTACTCTCGCCTTGATACACATCGTATGTATGTGTATCAGCGCTACAGGATTATAAAAGCGTAAAAAAACTTTTTTTCGATCGTCTTTCAGTTTGCATACCTACATACGTTGCCATTAGAAAGGGACCTAGGCGTTTGTCCCCAAAAAATATTGTTCTCGTGGCATCATAGTAATCATCATCGAGTAACAACGCGGGGCACCACTAGTCGTAAGTAAATTCGCATTTTATAACTTTTTAAACCAAAATTGGTTGTAGACACTTTAAGCGTAACAAACTATCCTTTGTTCTCAGTTTTTTTTTATATAAGAATTAATTCATCAAACTTCTTTTTCAATTACATACATACATCGTGTAATCACACGTCTTTCCCGTACGGGTAGGCAGAGACCACTACTTTCCACTTTTTCAATTACTAAATTAAAATAAAGAACGAGTGTGCTTTACAAAATGTTAGTGAGCAAAAAGTAATAAATAAGAATTGATAAGACAATTCAAAACATTGTTATTGGTGACAGTGTGGCCACTAAATGTAATTATTTTTATGGGCTCAAAAGTTTATCAAGCTATAAACTATTTATAAGAAAACAAAGATACCAAACCCTCATTAAGTTGGAACTTGTACAGTCGCCTACAGAGGTCTTATATTTTTTATAAAGTAGATAAGCTTCGTACAAGAGCATAAATATTGCAATTTATAAGGCCGAATAACGTGTTGTTTGGTCACACTGCATTAAAGAAAATATACCAAAGTTGTATTATTATTATTATTATTATTTTTACTTTAACTCCTTTTAGAATTAGTAATACCTACTATTTTTATACATATTTAAATATTAAGGCTTCAGCTTGAAATAAAAAAGGGTTTTTCAATAAAGAAAAATATTAAGTTAATTTTTTACTATATTAATTATTAGCCTAATCAGCAAACTTCGTCCACAAATTTCAATGTTCATCCATCGTTAATGGACACTATCGCATTTGGACTAATTTGACAGGCGAATTAATGATATGAGCACGTAGATAATAACTATTCACACTTGACGTCAAGCAAGAAATATTATCGATAACCCCTCGTGGGTCGAGACTTCCTCCACTTAAGTGCATTGTTTCTTTCGCAATAGTCACGTAGGACTATATGGTGCATTGACATAAGGAAATAGCCGTGGTGGCCGTGTGGTTTAGTTGCCTGCGACAAAAAGATCACAAGTTCGAATCCCGACTGTACCAATGAGATTTTCTGATCTTAAGTACAGTGATTAGTCACGCCACGAGCTTTACGATGAAGGGAAACATCGAGAGGAAACCTGCATACGTCTGAGAAGCAATTCGAAGGCGTATGTATAGTCGTGCTTGAGTAACGGCGATCAACTCGCCATTTGTTACGTTGGCACGTAAAATATATCTCTGGCGGAAAGTGGGTGTGTGGGTACTACCTATATACCTCTGCCTACCCCTTCGGAGACCCTTGTAGAAAGGCGTAATGATATATATACATTAGCTATTCGACTGCACCTTATATATAATTGTCAACTTAGAGAGATCATACATTATTAGGCAAAAGTCGAACCCAACACGCCTGAATAATTAAAATTCTTCGACTACACAGATGAATTGGCTTTAAACCGTTATACATTCAACTGAAATCTACGAGAAAGTATGCCTTGATATTTATTTTCACTGCCCTTAAAAATCTACATAGACATATATCACCAAACCGAGTCCAGTCCAGTCCGAGGGGTAGGCAGATAGAACACCGAGCCAATTCTCTCTAGACTTTATAGACCTCTTCCACACATTCATAGTATCTTCATATATACAGTTTCGTTCCTATCCTTGAGTATTTTCATTCCTATATATAATATATATATACATACATATGTATATAACTAAGCGTGTACCTATTCCAAGTCTCTGACGTGAATAAATCTAATTGAGCTAATGAGGGAGGAATTTCTTAATTAGTAGTGTTTCGAACGAGCCATAGGCACACGTAGTGTACCGAAACGGGTTAATTACGAACGATAACTCTTTAATTAACCTGCCTAATAACAGAGTATTTGCATTTGAGCCAATTAGGGAGTCGGCGAGATCGATGGAAAATATTATTTAGATGGATGCTATTTTAGTTGGCTGGCACGAATCAAGAAATTGATGAGCGTGGACGAAGCGAAAGCGGTTTGTTAGACAAGAGGGGTAACAATATTTGTCTAGACTAAAACATACGTACATATCATCACGCCAAGTCCCTAACGGGGTAGGCAGAGAGTATAGAGCGCCAGTTCTCTCTAGACTTACATACCTCTTTCGCTTCGTCCACATTCATCAGTCTCGAGCATGTATGAAGAGACTAGACTAAAAATTGTGAGTAATATAAAAAATAATATACCCGAATAAATTATTGCAAGCCGTAGCGAATGAGTGGCTTCAGTAATCATCCGCAAATTCAATATTGCAGGATCAAACTCTGGTTTGTATTAATAACATTTAAAAAAGTATTTTTTTCAGTGAACGAAATTTCAAGAGAAATCAATGCCATTAAGTCGTACCAAAGAGACAGGGACCTACTGGCTAGCTGCCACGTTGACAAATAAATCATGATAAAAAAAGAGGGTGTAATTTCTATTTCGGAGCTCTTGTGAAATACACCTCCTGGAAATACATACATGAAGACAGAATTTAAAAATGTTTATGTATTCCCTGATAGGTTAATATGTATGTAATCAATCCTTCTATTAGGTATAATTGTCGAACGTAAACAGTTCGCACGTCAGAGCACGTCAATTGTCACGCCACCCGGGGTTATCTGGCGACCATATTGTCGCAGGATGCGCTAATAGGACCCCGAGGTTAACATGACTTTCTAATTGCATTCACATTGATGCATCATATTATCATAGACAATGTTTATAATTTCCGCCCTTCATTATAAATTTTATTTATTTACAATAACAACAATTAACAATATTTACAAAGAACAGTTGAAACTAACTACTTACAGATAAAATATTTGTCCCAAATCGGTATCCCGAGGCAACGTGCCAAGAAGACTAGCAGCATTGCCACGCTGAATAGCAATGCTGATCCTCTGAGCGAGGATCCGCCCAGCCCAGCCCGCCTGTCACGAGAGGTCTCGACTAGACGGCGCGAGACCTCCATAAAAAGGTGGTGAGCCCTTCATTTATTCTAATATGCCCTTAGGCAGATAAAGAAAGACATGTAACGAATGATTTTAACATATTGTACTTGTGCCATTTATTTTAGACTAGCTGTCCCGCCCAGCTTCGCTCGGGTGAAAAAGTTAAATTGCCCGTAACACGATCGCAGCGCCACCTATTGGGTCCAATTGTAAATCTAAACCATTCTCGAATCTAGCTTAAGACACACAGAAACACACAGAAAGCTTCGCCCGGGTAAAAAGGTAAAATTCTTGAAACTCGATCGCAGCGCCACATATCGGGTCCAATTTAATATAGCCTATGTTACTCGGGGATAATGTAGCTTTCCAAAGATGAAAGAATTTTTGAAATCGGTCCAGTAGTTTCGGAGCCTATTCATTACAAACAAACAAATCTTTCCTCTTTATAATATTAGTATTTATTTTAGATTTGCCTTTTCAGAGTTAAATCAAAGTCCTTATCGGTGAGTCAGTAGTTTATTAGCAACATTATTAGTCACAGGTTAATACTTTATAGGCTTTGAATCACATTCAATAATTACGGAGTTAGTACTTTATGTTGAACTATAGAGTTGTAAATGAAAAGTACCCAATTTGATACTATATAAGGAAATATTAATGATTAACTCATTACTAGGGTTGCCCCCGGTTTCCTCTCTGGGAATAATTGTTTTTTATTTATTTATTCTATGTCAAATATATATCTCTGTGTCGTAATTTTACCATATGTTTATTTTATTTATGTATGAGAAACAAACATCCTCACAAATTTACGCATTGATAAAATTAATAATATTGTACTGAGGCCGTACAGTAATCATATTGATACATTAGAAAAAAAAAACATTTTACTATATTTATATACTCGGAATTATTGTTACCGGATTTTGACCACAATCTCGAATAATAAAAAGAATAATATGTCGAAAATGGCTTGACAGTCCACTCGCTCTTACCTTTAAATATCTCAACCAGTTTTCAATTACCTAAGCCACTTAATTAGGATTAGATGTATAAAGCTTTATACTTACCGTATTAGCTGTATAAAGCTTTATACTTACCGTATTAGCTGTATACTTACGTACAGCAGGCAAATAGTAATAGCATACAAATAAGGCATGCTTCGTCTATGTTCCCTAATTAAATAAGTACCCACAAGGAAGTATAGCCACCAGTGGTGAAAAACATAAGCCGCGCTAACAGCCTAATTACTACAACTGACCTTCGCCCTAGGGTTACCACATGTTCAAACAAAAACACCATAATACAATAGATTTCACTGACAGGTAACAAATTGGATTTGCAAATTAAGCCGTTTCGGTGAGCGGAGCAGTTTTAATAATTTTTTTTGCGAATTACGCTATTGCCATAGAGAACGTTTTTGTCAGTTCCAACTACGTTCATAATTTGATTAGATTTCCGAGTCGATAAATTAGTTCGATTCGACTGGAACAGACTTTTGATTGCCGTCAAAAATGTAATTGCTATATAAATCAAACTTTCTATAAATCAAATAGATAAAGTTTCGCTTTACGGCTTCTCAAACGGGTCCCCGAAGGGGTAGGCAGAGACATCTGGTAGCAAACTCTCTTTTTACACGAGATATATTTTGTTAAAATTGTGAATGAATGAAATAAAAATGTGGTGACGAGTCCATCGTCGTTTCTCAAACACGTCTCTAAATTTCTTCTTAAACGTATGCAGGTTTTGTCTTGATATTTTCCTTCGCCGTAAAGCTCTTGCCATGATCATTTGGGATTCGAACGTGTAATCGTTGCTTTACAGGCGATTACTCGAGTCACTCGGCCGCTACAACTCCTAACGTCAACATTAATTAGAACCCAATAATCACTGTGTCTTTGAAAATAATACGCTTCTACTAAAAACTAAAAGAGTATGTAACAAGTTTCTTCAAAGATTACACTGTGAAAAAACATCTTGTTGCATAAAGCATTATTTCCTGATTTTTTAGAGCGATAACCCTAACGCAACGTCAACATCCGTTTCTCGAGCTAATTTGTTTGTAGTACGGAGAAGAGGCTTGGTGCAGCCAGACCAATTAGTACGCTGGGTGACCCGCGAGTTTTGTAGCATTTAATAATGTCGACTGTATATTCTTCAACTTAAGGTTCATTTCATTAGACACAAAATTATGTTTGTTGGGAAAATCGTTTGCCATGCGGGCCGCTAACGACAGCCCTAGAGCTTGCGACGGTCACATGTCATTCTAATTATTTATAATGAATGAAATAAAAAAGCAAGCGGTCGCTTACTTTGCCATTTCCGTGACCTCAATAATAACACTGTTGGATGAAATACCTACACACCCGACACGATTCTCAAATTAAAGCAATTAAACCTTTATAATAACTGCAATAAGTATGTTTTCCAAAAGACTTCCTTACCTTGACTTTAATGAGCATTATTCAAGTAAAAGTTGAATGTAAACTAGTCAGTGTATTAAAGATTTAATGTGACACGGTAAATGATTAATCTGTCGCATTTACATACACTATACACAGGTATGATTTTTTTATGAATATATTATATTATCAATATCTCTAAATTGTAGGTATACAAGAAAATCTTAGCTTAGATTTAATGCATATATAACGAATTAAACTATGCTAAAAAAGATCATATTAAGTGTTAATATAAACTTTATTTATTTTATTTATGCAAAATAATGTGTCATAATAAATATCATCGTCGGTATCGTGAGCGTAAAGAGGCTACGGTAACCGATTCCCATCAGATGGGCCATACGCTTGTTTGCCACTCTTGTGGCAAAATAATAAAACAAATATAAAAGTTTTTATTATAACTTCATAAACCTTTTACACGATTATTAAAACAGCTTAAATAATGGTTTAGGGAAATACTACTTGTTTGAGTAATATATTATAGATATAGGAATATATTGTGTGTATGCAGTCGAAGCCGTTGAGGCATTTATCCGACTGAGGCGTTTATCCGAGTTCATTGAAAATAATTCGGATAAACTATATAGGTGTGGTCACATCAACACGGGCGGGCCAATCAGCCCAGATTAATTTTATTTAAACTAATACTGGTAATACCGGGTGTATTCAAAGCCTGTTCATTAATTAACTGTAGTTAATTGATGGAAATGCACTATTTCATTATGATGTAACTTTGTCGTCACAAAATTTTAATTTATAATTTATACTGTGCACCGAAATTTCGATTAATTACTTAATTGAATTTCGTGAGAACCGTGGTATCCGAGTAGTCGCCTACGATGCAAAGATTGTAAGTTTTACTACTTGGTGTAGAAAAGGGTGAGTTTTTTTAAACTTAAATGCGGCTTTAAGTTCGTACGTAAGATTTAAGTTTAAGTACGAGGGTAAAACCTGCATTTCAGAAGATATTCTGAGAGGTATTTATATAGTCGTTCTTAAGAAACGGCGATCAGGTCAGTCGGGCACCTAAAAGAGGATGACGTTTCACCTCTGTCTATTGGAATTCTGGAAGCATGTAAGTTTACGGCTTTAAGCATTTTAAGGTTTATACGCTACATAGTCGTAGTAATAGACTAATTTAAGACATAACTGCATTGAAATCATTTGAGCTGGCGTGAAGACTGTATGAAATATATTTATTTACTTATTTCTGAACTCTGTTCAATTGGAGATAATTATTTATAACTTACAGGTAATACATACATATATACTCTCTGCCTATCCCGTAACGGACTCGGCGTGAAGATATGTACCTATGTATGTATTTATACATGGAGTTCTTCAAGAAGCCTGAAAACGATGAACAGATCCTGAAAACGGGTCGGTAACACTTAAGCCCTTGGCATGTGACCCTTAGTGTTGCAGTCATAGGCAAAGGTAAAATGCATCTGCCTTAACTTTACTGACTTGAGAGGGTTACAAAACAACTTTTTTTTTTATGAGTTTGCAGAGTGTGCAAGAAAGATTTTGCTAACAATAATTCTACTAAGTTAACTTACAGTTTGTACAACGTTGTACTTACACTACAAATAGGCCACACAAGAGGACCGAGACGCGGTTCTCCCAACTCATTAACGTACCTAATTGCCATACAGCGTGCCAATGAAACAACTCGCGACTTTTTGTATTTCCTGCAGTGAATTGTACATCCGGTCGTGTTATTAAGATTGCATTAATTAAAGAAGAAAGTCATCTATTCAAAGTATTTCCCATTCAGCCAAAGTATTGATTCTATCTTCCATGAATTGATATATATAGGTTTCGCAACCCCTTTGGTTCGAGATGACTAACAAGAAATGGAATAGAACGTGGGATGCAACTGATACTATAACACAAAATACATCGGCAGTGCCCTATCTACTAAACCATTATCTGTAACTTACATACATATCATCACGCCGAGTCCCTAACGGGGTAGGCAGGGAGTATAGTATATCAGTAACTTAATACTAAATAATGGATAAAAGAAATGGGCATAACGGTTTCCCGTTCGAATCTGAAGCCGCCAGACTGGGGCAGGACGACCACCTTATAGAAGTCCGTAGCCAATTTTTTTTTTTGTTGTGTTCGTGCTACTTTGTGAGTGGGAGGATTGTTATATTATTGTGTTGTCAGCAGATACAGCAATACAGTATAACTCTCCGAACAAAGAGGGGCAAAGCGCAAGTGATACTTCGGTATCATGAGCATAAATAGGCTACGATAACCGTTTCCCATCAGGTGGGCCGTATGCCTGATTGCCACTCTTGTTGCATAAAAAAATTGACTAGTAGTGGTAAGAAATGGACGGCTGTCTAGTCTAGTACAAACTAGTATACGGAAAGTTGACTGTTTGTCATAAGCGCGATTTTAAAATATCATATATAATATCTATCATCACGTCATTCAACAATGTTCCCAAGGGCGAAGGCAAATGTGTAACAGAACCCGCTTTTCATCGTAAATATATTCGGTGATGGCGAGTCCAATACCATCCCCAAAGCAAGACTTTACAACCAACTTTGAATTGGATCTCAAACGTTTTTCGGTTTCGTCATTATAACTTCCTTCACCATAAAGCTAAGCTAATTGGTGGAGACCGACGGAATTCGAACATGCAATATTTACTTTGCATGTGATTACTTAAACCACTCGACTGCGGCAGTCATACAAAGTTAAGACATATTTTAACATATAAAGCAGGTATCGCCAGCCGTAATTGAGTGGGTCATTAGCTATTCACTTATAATTAGTCTTTACCTTCCACTTAACTTAAGTGTAGGTACTGAGTGAATTTGTGTATTGGGTGGGTCCTATAGTTGCATCAAATTCTCAGAACCAATTACACACTGTTCAATAAGGTAACGATGAATACTGGCATCTATTGATTTCATGTCTAGAAATTTGTAGGTGTGTCTGAAAATAGACATAGTGACGTGTTATATAATAATATGTCGCCCACTGTAACATACATCTATACTAATATTATAAAGAGGAAAGATTTGTTTGTTTGTTTGTTTGTAATGAATAGGCTCCGAAACTACTGGACCGATTTCAAAAATTCTTTCACCTTTGGAAAGCTACATTATCCCCGAGTAACATAGGCTATATTAAATTGGACCCGATAGGTGGCGCTGCGATCGAATTTTAGGAATTTTAACTTTTTCACCCGTGCGAAGCTATCCCTTTGTGTGTGTCTTAAGGTGGATTCGAGAATAGTTTAGATTTACAATTGGACCCGATAGGTGGCGCTGCGATCGTGTTACGGGCAATTTAACTTTTTCACCCGAGCAAAGCTGGGCGGGACAGCTAGTTGTTATATAATGTGCTCATAAATCAGCGTTTTAAAAAGCATTATCAGAAAGGATAAGCTATTATCAACTATGATTGATTTTAGTTTCTTAATTTAATCTGTGTGTATACTGCCTTATATCTGACCGAGTGGCTAGTTGTGCTGCCTGCGAAGCTAAAGGTCGCGGGTTCAATTTTCAGTGTGGAGCAGATATTTGTGTTATGGGCACGTATTTATACCTTTGTCTTAGATACTGTATAAGTACATCGTTATCGCCCGTTATTCTTTTATTTAATTAAATTACTGAAGAAAGGGGAGGCATAATAATGTACGAATATCGTGAAATAATTTACAACAAGCCTCCAAGCTTTTTCGTCAATGTCATACGAGTAATTATTTTTTTATTTAAAAACAAACGCAATTAATTATAATATAAGATAGCATACACACTAAAAACTAAGATAAATTTCAACAGCCACCGATAAGATCCAACTATACTTAAATAATTAATGAAATAACATCCATTGTTATTGCAACGAGGTCCGATAAAGCGGAGCATCGTTGATACATTATAAATAATGATATAAAATAGCCTTATGCGTAAGATAAGCAATAAAATGTTGTCCATTAATTGTCTGTGGTAATTATAAGAACAGAAGGTTCCCGTGTTTATAATTAAAACGAATGAAGCATTGCTCTCGGCTAGTGATGTAGCTCTAATGAGCGAGTTGCTAATTAGTGAATAAACAAGGCGGATACAGGATTCTAATTGGCTTTTGGGACAAGCATGTCGCAGCCGAAGTACCCACTAGCCGTAGCTTTTATAGCAAAAACGTGTTGTCTCACATTAATTTAATTGGATAAAAAGTAAAATTATAACAGACCTATTTTTATTCGGGCCTGAAAATAGTTCTTATGCTGTCAATGCTTTTTTTTTATTTTGTTACTGGCAGGAAGACAAATATAAAAAAAATATACTTAAAGCTCTGGATTGTAGTAACCCTTTTCATGACATTAAACGTATGCTGCGCGTTGATTGTAGGGAACCTTTCGTCCAGTAGATAAATAGTCTTTAATAATGATACATGCATAAATTAATTGATAAAGAAATGGTGTCAATAAAAAGGCAAAACAAATATTTAAGTTTAATTATTATACCATTTTTACATCTACATATAAAAAACACGAGAAAATAATCAACTTTACGAAATTTGATATATGTACCTATTAAAAGTCATCATTTAAATATTAAGTATAAAAATATCTTTATATATATAATTCTTCTGTGAGTGTGTATGTCACTGAACTCCTCCTAAACGCCTGGACCGATTTTAATGATTTTTTTTGTGTGTGTTCAAGGGGATCTGGGAATGGTTTAGATTCACAATTGGACCCGATAGGTGGCGCCACCATCTTTTTTTTTCCACCCGAGCGAAGCTGGGCGGGACAACTAGTATATGTATATAAGTTGGTAATACTTAACTGAACCAATGATAAAAAATGTTAAATCATTAACACTAATTGTCAGTTACATAAACACCGGAAACTTTATCTTTGACCATTCGTCAGCGCAGTAATGACAATATTTATCTGCGGTTACATACACTCAGTTTGGTAGGTTTCATTCATGTTAAGGCCCAACATGTTTTTAATTTATTTGACTGTACTTTGTTTTTTATTTATTGTGGATACATGGGTTTAGACCATTTTTTTTTATCTATCAAGCCAGCAAGAATGGAATTTAATTTGTTATATGTATGTGTAACCTGAAAATAAGTATCTAATAAATTGGATACACGCGTACATCTTACGTTACTTATTTCTTTTTATACTATAAAAAAAAATTAAAGAATAACTATATAAAAACATACGAAAAAAACCTTCATAACGCCAGGATGATAAATAAATAAGAATCTTAAAGAAATACAAAATGTTTGCAACAATTAACCGGCACGCACGCAAAGGGTTAGATGTTCAAAGAACCCTCGCTACCTACTGGTGGAGATCATTAGACGACTCTTCAAACCTGTCGCCGCATTACACTAATTGACGCAATTAGAGGGATTGCTGAACGGAAATAAAAGTCGGCTCACCTTCATGAAACGCCGGCCCGCCAATTAGACTAGCAACTTGTAATTAGCCTCTTCGGAACACACTTACGGCTGATTAGTCTTACACAGTTTCAAATCAATCACAACACAAAAAAATCGTGTTCATTTCGGTTGGAGCAAAATGTTTTTTTCACACACTGAAAAGTTTTGCGCGATCGCGTGAAATCGTCGACTGTTTATACCGAGCAGCGACGTGCGCTCACCGCGACGGCTGAGAAGCGAATGCGCCACAGCGGGAGGATCTAGGCGGAGTGTGTAGTGTACCCTTCCCTTTCATAAAGCTCGCTCGTTGTGCAGCTATTCGCGTGAAGCTTGCGTTTCAGTTAAGTCGTTCTGAAACTGTAGCGACGCTTAACTCTGTAAGTGGGCAGATTTGCGCGGTATTGCATTTAGGCCTAAATAAAAACGACACTGAATCATATTACTATCGAACGAATGGTTTTGAACTATTCTACGGATTTGTTGACTGAATTGAAAATATAGACTGTATAAGACCTGTATTTTCTTTTTCTACTGTAGTATTCCTTTACACATAAAAATAACATAGAATAATTAAAATAAAACAAATTGTGTGCCAAAAATCTGTAAGGACATACCGACGGTCCCTACGTACATAAAGACATGTCAAAAACCGAGGTTTACAGGAGAGCGCAATTCATGTTCAAACCGCTCTAGAAATAATTCTATGTACAATTATTAATATTTCTTTTTTATAATATTTTATTAGTTCTAGGAACTTTATAATGGTATTTATACATATTTTATTTTTTTATGTTTTCATGGTAAAACTGTAGATGACCGTTTCTACGCTGATATTAAAATAAAAGCATGTCAGACATGTCTATGATAGCCTTTTATACGTAGGAAAGAAGAAAACTGTTTATAAAGTAGACTTTAAATAAAATCTTTTATGAAATTGTAGAATTATGTTATTGTTTTCAAATGGATATGTTAACATCCTAAGATCGCCACCCATGGGTATAAAAAATACATCAATGAAGACATATCGCTTTATACGCGGTTCATTCATACGGGGTAGGACTGTATTTCTTGTAATGACAATAAAGACATGTCCTTAAATTAAATTTTCAGGATTATGTTTTATTAATTAAACAAGGTTAATTATTAAAAAATATTTATTGTTAATTAACAATCTTCTTAGCATCTAAACATAGGTACTTGTAGTCTAATTGAAGCAGGAACTAAACATTAAATTAAAAATCTTTACTCAGACTGATTCATATTATTATCATTATTAAAGTTTTCTTATTAGTAAAATAACAAAATAAAATTTAAAGAAAAGTAACTAAGTATAAATAAATTAAACAATCTTCTTCGTAATTACCTAGTTCTTCCTTACTATGCTTAAGACTATAATAGAACGTATGGTACTTTTATGGGATAATCATCGTATTGCATAAGCTAATCAAGTCCCTATATTTTACTTCAGTGATAGGAATAGGATTATTGTACATCTTATCTGGTATTAGTTCGTTCTCTTTCTTTTTTTCCCTCATACAGTTTCAAATTATTGCCACAGTTCAGTTTTCTATAATTTTCTTCAAAAACATCGTACCTTAATTCAATAATGTCTGAATTATTCCTTTTCACTTTTACTTCTCTTATCTTATTCCAAGAAATTTTCTTAATTTGTTTTCTTCTTTCTTGAATTGAGCTCCAGAAGAAATCCAGAACCAAGTCTTGGGTCACTTCTACGACCGTATAATGTGGACTATTCTGTTTCGCCCAGCGAACCAGAGTGTGCTATTCATGGGGATGTAAATAAGTTAATATTCTTAATGACGCTCTATTAATGCGTGAACGCTATCTGCCTCGTTTTAAGTATGGCCTTTTTCCAAGAATCTATGGCACATATCTACCTTAAATGTATTGCTTGAATACAAGTATATAAAAAAATCAATGCGATTGCGATTTTGACCGGCACAGTTGTCCGACCAGAATCTAAAATCTTTAATGCCAGCTTTGACCTTATTTATAACGAAAGAAAAGAAGACAAACAACTAGCCACTTCATTGGCGCCACGTTTAGCAACTGTTTCATCCCATATGTAACACGTAGCCTCCTTTAACCCAGCATCGAAAACGATAAAATCATATACTAATAATTTTCTTTTGTAATACACTAATTTCATCATGTGTACTATTGTCATCATCATAAATTTAAGAGCTGGGCTCTTGTCGGCGTCTCTGATGCAGTCCCCTCCATTCGCTTTTGTCCAGCGCAACCTCCTTGACCTCGTTATACGTCATGAGAGACACTTTTTATTTGATCTGACACATGTATGTTAATCTTGGTCTTCCTCTTCCTCTCTTCCCCTCTACCTTTCCTTCTAAGATGTTTCTAAAGAAGCTATCATGTCGTATAAGGTGGTCTATCATCTTTCCTCTTCTATTCTCGACTGTTTCTAGCAGAATTCTTGATTCTTTGATTCTTTTGAGCACGTCTTCGCTTGTTTCCCATCTCGTCCAGCAGATTTTTTCCATCCTTCTCCTACTACTTTTACATCCTTGTACTACTGTGTCAATTATATATTTTAAATCACTTTGCGATGATAAATTAGCTGATGTATGATTTTGTTCTCCAGCACTGTGTGATTTGGTAATATGTGTTTCGTTGTTAGGAACGTACAACGGCCGATCGTCAAGATCCATTGAAACATCTTTATCGGTTAACAATTCACGTCATGTCTCTTATAAGAAAAAAAAGGAATATATTTTTTAAAAGTCGTGGTGGCCTAGTGGTTCAGAGCGTTACCTGCTAATTAGAAGTACGCCAGTTTGGTGCCCACCGGTCTGTACCAATGAGTTTTTCTAATAACTTGCGTAGTTATTTATACACCACGAGCTTTACGGTGAAGGAAAACATCATGAGGGAACCTGCATATGTCTGAGAATTGAGAGAGTCTGAGAGATTTTCAAAGACGTACGTGCATTTGGAAAACCTAAACCCAATTATGCAATAAAAAAAAATTACATTTTTGACATGTCTTCATGTACGTAGGGACAGTCGATACATACATACGTATCTGTCTTGATAATATAAGGCTAGAGATAATAATATCTTTAAAAAAATCGAATTACATGCCATTTTAATTATTAGCAAACGTCGCTTAAATTAATGAATACCTGGATAATTCTATGAATAAAAATCTGATTATAAATGCAAGGGTATTCATCATGATAAATCTGGTGACACCTCATTCATTTCTTTATGCTGACTTGCATCCGACTTCAAGGGGACTAACCCTTTATTTAAAAAACGTTTTTTTATACAACTAAACCATGGTGCGTTGTATGAAAATATTATTCGATTATAAATATTTTGTATCTCATAAATGGTAGAGAAAGGAATGTCGTATTTATTAATTGAATATCGTTGAACTATAAGGTTAAGATATTAACGACATCTTCATTAATGTTATTAATATATTATAAGCATATTAATGTTAAAACTAACTGCTTATCTGTCTGCTACGTCACACCTATTTATTAGCGCTGAACCGATTTTAATTAATTTTGGTAATGAGATTGATCAATAGAACTTTTTGCAGTTTTGTAGTGAAATATAACTTGAAGGGGTGAAATGGAGAACGAAACACTTTATGAGGATTCAAAAATATTCCTATATAAGACTGTTACTATATCGCCGGGCATTAGTTACTACTTTGAGAATACAAATAATTGCTTCGGACCGCCAGGACTTGAACCAGTTATCTTTGTTTTACAGACGATTACTAATACCAATCGGCCACCAAAAATTACATAAATTCTAATTTTTTATGTTCGAACGAGCGACTAGTTTGAATGTGTGATAAAAAATCTTTTTTTTTTCTTAACCAGTATACCTGTTTCATTCTCTCAATAGCGCTTCAGGTACATTATTCGTATTACCCTCTTGAAATATAATTAAAAACTATTACGGTAGCGACCATAAATCATGGTTTATTGCACCCCTTTTACGTCGGCTTAATTGATTCAATACAACATTGCCACAATAAAGAGATAACAAGGCAGTCGAGGCACCAATACCAGACACTTTATAAGCCAGTTTGTATAATTCTTGTATTTTTCCCTTGATTTTTTAGAATAATTGTAACGAGGTTGATATGGCTATATAGAAAAGTATGTTTGGTAGAACGTAAAAAGCCTTAATGCTGAGTGGTTTAATTTGTTACTTATATCAAGTATGTAGGTTCAAATCTCTGATATATCTGTCATAACACCGTGAAGGAACTTCTATATTGTGAAAAGAAATTGAAAGTTATTCCTCATGGGCAACCCTGAGCAACGACCACTGCTCACCCTAACCTATGTTATAATAAATACATGTATGCATATATTTATTATACATAAAATGTTAAAATTCCGTTTACAAAAAACATCACCGGTTTATTTCAACATACTTTTCAAAGAAGAAGGAGGTTTCTCAATTCGACCGTATATATTTTCTTCTTTTAGTTGGAGTAGAACATTATTATATTAACATGTAATTATTATACATTGTACTTTCCACAATCTAACAGGTAAGTTTAAAATAACCATAGAGTACATTTTTTATCTGTTCCTCGTTAGTCGATAGTCGTAAACTACAGTTTAGTATTACATAGTTACAAAATCATTTCCGTAATATCTTACTTACGACATCATAAATTATGATAACTCTTGTCCCGCCATCATTTTAAGGATGACATATCTTGTTACTAACAAGATAACGTAGGCAGTTCGTAACACAGAAAACTGAGTGCGCTTTAAGTGATAACAAAGCTTTTAATATTCGGTCACAAACTACAGGAGTCAATCACACCACGAGCTTTGCGGTGAAGGAATATATCACGGGGAAACCTGCATATGTTTGCAAGGAAAAACAAAGACGTATGTATAGTCGCGCTTGAGCAACGGCGATGGACTCGCCAAGTCAAGTTGGCACTTAAAATATATCTCTGAAAAGTGGTTGTGTGGGTGTGTGTTGTCTCTGACTATCCCACGATTGAGAAGAATGACAGCATATAGGTAGAAGAAGCTGTAGGTATGGAGAAATCATTGAGAAACTGTAAAAAAGTCTTAATTCGAAAGCTTAATTTTTTTATATATATTTAATTTGGGACTCTAAACTCGTATAGATCAATATCTATCGATAACAATTTATCGTCTAATCTTAATATTATAAAGGCGAAACTTTTGTAACTTTGGATGTTTGGATGTTTGTTAGTCTTTCTTTTCAACAGTTAGTCGTTCTTTTCAGTTTGTTAGTTTATTTGGCTGATAGTTGAAATGGTGGTGAAACTGGCTTAAATCCAGAGATAGAATATATAGGCTACATTTGAATACCGAAAAATTCAAAGTTCTAATATTATAAAGTATGTTGCTCTTTCACGGCATAGCAGCTGAACCGATTTTAGCAGGAAAATACTAAACCTACTTTTTCGCATACAAGCGGGCGAAGCCGCGGGCAGAAGCTTATATACATAAAGAAGAGTAATATAAAATCACTAAATAATTAAATAAGTGTCTGTTTGTGTCCCTGTTTCCGTAGTTGCTACTAACATTTGTGTTTTAAGTTGTCAAATACATAGTTTACTAACGAATGATCCTTATTGGCCGAAATAAATGCAATATTATTGATTTATTTATTTTATATGTAATAATATCGTTTTGTGGTGAAAATCAAACCTTTAGTATCAAGTTTCACATATAGTCCGAAGCCTGACTTATGCTTAAGATCGTCTAAAATATATACCCATTAAATGTAACCTTGTGTATACAACCCTTACAGGAGACTAGCGTATGTAATATCAACCTTACCCTGAGTTAAAGTTGAGTTACCCAGAGTT
The DNA here is from genome assembly GCA_945859725.1 of Drepana falcataria. Classification (NCBI taxonomy): domain Eukaryota; kingdom Metazoa; phylum Arthropoda; class Insecta; order Lepidoptera; family Drepanidae; genus Drepana; species Drepana falcataria. The sequence continues at coordinate 8,464,149 of OX243926.1, forward strand.
GACAGACGTTGGGTCTAGTGGTTAGAGTTCCTGACTGCGAAACTTGAGGTCACATTTGTGATAAACACGAGTTTTTGTACCTTAGTCTTGGATGTCCTTTGTATATATTTACATATGTATCTATGCATTTATAAAGGTAAATATATGGTTCTTATTATTATTTAGTTAGACACTTAAGCGCGGGTTATTTTAGTCTTAATATATATCCTTACACCTTTTCACAGTCCTCGAAGGGGTAAGCAAAGGTATATAAACACCATTGCAAGACTTATATTAACTTACTGTTGGCTGTTTCTGAAATGTGTTTGAATATCGTATTTAACGTATGCAAGCTACCTCTCTATGTTTTCCTTCACCATGAAGCTCGTGGTGAATCACTGCACTTAAACTTTGAAATATTAACGGGTTAAATCGGGTCCTTTCTATTACCGGCAACTACTTAAACCACTGGACCACCATAACTCAGCTATATATATTTTTTTACAACTAGAGTGGCAAACAAGCATACGGCTCACCCGATTACCGCAGGCTATTTACGCATACAATACCGAACTATCACTTGCATGTTGCGACTCTGTTTTCGGAGAGTTATACTGTGCTGGCAGCATAATGGGACTAATCCCTCTGCTGCCGACACAATATAATAATCCTCCCCCTCCCCAAGGAGCTCATTACTGGAAACCTCTTTCACCGCGTAGGGACACAACACAATAAATTTTGTTATTTGGCTACGGAATTCTATAAGGTGGAGGTCCTACCCCTGTCGGGCAGCTCCAAATTCGAACGGGAAACCCGTTATGCCCTACCTCTCTTAATTCTTAATTTAAGTATTTATACTTTACGAAAATCCTAACTATCAAGTATGAATACCATACAAGTATTTTTGACCACTTAACTAAACTGAATCTCGACAACGCGGCACAAAGCTAGAACTTGTATAAAAATTCTACGTCGTAAATCTAAACACTCCACACTTGTGTGCGTTTAATTTATTGCCGAGTAACCCGAGACGTGTTCCTTTACAAATAAACTCGGCTTTTAAAACATTTTCAGCGACGTTTTGTTCGCTACTCATTCGGAAACCTTCCTCTAACCGTCTTGCAGGGGTTACTTTCAATACGTCTTAATACGACAATCCTTTGCCGATTGAATACATGTATTTAATTATTTACAACCTTAAGCAAATGCAATAAGGATCAAATTATTTACGAACATATATTTGGAACTGTTCATCCAACCCTTTTGAAGTTCAGCCCGATATTGTTGAATAGCTTATAATTTCCATTTCCTTCTAGTATATTAGCACAAACAGAAACCTGTTTCTATTACATTGTACTGTGTTATTAAGTTTTATACGATCCACTCACTCCTTTATTGGGTTAAGGACTTTGATACCGTTGAATGAGTGCTGATGAATAGGCAATTCTGGATGAGTCGTTTCTTTATCCTTAATATGACATACATGCTGAAAAGATATTGAAGTTATTATGTGTTCTGGGCACCTTACCAAAAGCGCGAAGGACACTTAACTAGACAGTCAATATAACACCATCTTATAAAGATGTGGATATATACTTAGATGTACCCTGACCACCTACAGTATGTATTATGCCTGGAAAACGGCGGTGGACTCGCCTTTGTCACGTTGGCAATTAAAATATAAAATCTGCCTACCCCTTGGGGTACTAGGCCAGTCGGTTAGTCAATCAAACGATAGCTACTTACAGAATATAAAGCGGCTAAGAACCAAATCATCCTTTCATGAGACGAGACCTGCTTGAAGATATAGGTGAGTATTTATGAAGAGACTAGTATGGATAAACCGGTATACGTCTGTAAAAGGTGCCTAGAGAGAGCTGGCGCTCTACTCTATTTCCCTACTACGTGAGTGACTCCATGTGATGATATATGTACCTTAAAGTATGTATTGTTACCTAAAATGTTTCACCCGCTATCCTTGCAACGGCGTATAATCAAATAATTTGAAGCAAACCAAAGAATAGCATTTGTTGAAAACAAATTTATCACCTCTTTAAAGCCGCTTAACGAAAAAACCACGAAAAGAAATCCGCCACCGTTTCCGAGTCGGCTTTCATTGAATACGACTTAAGCAATTAATCATTCTTATCAGTGCCTTGAGTTGAGCTGAGGGATCGACTGACCATTGAGTCGTTGTTGTGGGGCGAACGGGCCATTGTGAGCCATTTGGTCCATTGTTGCCAGCCATTGTGCCGGAAACTGATGACGCCTCCGACCGCCCCGTGTAATCTTACGATTAGTCTTCGGCAACGCGTAAGGAGCCGATTGACTGGTTATTATTAAACTAAGACACTTTGCTCTATCACTCAATTGAGGATCCTATTAAGTAGGTTCTCTTAATTAGCTAAGTAATTAAAAATAGATGTATCACGATGCAATGAATATTCGTTCATTTGTAAAATAAATTATTTAACCTTTTCCAGCAATATGACAAATAATTTCAGAAGATTAAATAAATTATGAAAAACTGATGCGAACGGAAGACAGGGTGTGTCCATGTTATTACTTCTAGATAGTTCGGAAAAGTTGTGGGAAGGATAAATATAAGAGTATACTATACCCATAGTAATATATACCTCGTTTGTCGAGTGCGAATATAAATCTTATTTATAAATAGTTTGTCCAGTTGCGCCATTCAACAAATAGCCAGACACCAGTCCAAAAGGGTGATTAAATACTTAATATTGTTTCCTGCTTTATCAGCTTATGTGCAATGTAATGCCATAAATTATACAGAAATTAACTAACATGCCGAACAATTAAAGTGCAATTTTAACGACTTTCCAAATAACCCCCTTCCGTCGGCTTTACCGCTAGCGCTAAACGTCTCCCGCCGAAGAAAACAACGAAACTGGAATTTGCATAAATTAAACGGTGGCACCTTTTGCCAGTTGACAAAGTGTGCTAATGACGGCTTTAGGCTCTCACGCGAAGTAATCCAGAGTCACGTGACAACGGGTGCCGATCCTCATAAAACAATTGCGCTATATCCATAAATACGGAGGTGATAGAACGGGATATTTATAAAAGAGAATCCTTATCGTTTCACATTGAGCCATCTTGGAGTCATAATTAAAAGCTCTAGTAAAGATTTGAATAAATCTCCTAACTAATGACTTCAGTTGGTATTAGTTTAGTATAGCCAATGAGTTTTTCTGGATTCGCATTTGCAATTTTTTTGTCACAGGCGAGTTCTCGAACCTGCAACCACGTTCCATGTGCGATGCCTAAAAATAAATATTCCACAGTATTTTTTTTATTCAGATCCTGAAGACTAATATGAAGCAAGGAGAAAATATAAATAAAGCAAGAGAAAGTATAGGTACTCGCAGATTTTCCATAATGGCCAAATGATTTTATGCAAAACGGTCCGCTACACCGCGGTACTTAGTACAATTTTGTTTACTTGAACTGTTTAAGAACCGCCTTCTGGCACAGAATTAAGGGGATTTTAACTCTCTGTTTTCATTATGTTAAGTACTTTACCGTTTGGTGTAAGGCTCATAACAATTGCAAATGTTGCTATCATTAAGTTTTATAAGTGCATATATGCAAGAACTCAAATACAATACAAACAATAAAAGCCGTGGTGGCCGAGTGGTTCGAGCAGTTGCCTGCGACGCAAAGGTCGCAAGTTCGAATCCCGACTGTACCAATGAGTTTTTCTGAACTTAAGTATAGTGATTAGTCACACCACGAGCTTCACGGTGAAGGAAAACATCGAGAGGAAACCTGCATACGTCTGAGAAGAAATTAAACGGCGTATGTATGTATAGTCGTGCTGGAGTAACGGCGATGGACTCGCCATCTGTCACGTTAGCACCTAATATACCTCTGGCGGAAAGTAGGTGTGTGGGTATTACCTATACACCTCTGTCCTCGGTCCCCGAAAGGGTAGGCTTTCGGGGACCCTTGTGGGAAGGCGTGAGGATATAAATACATTGCGAACTTTTATTATTAGGTATTATATCACTAAGGTGACGGACTAAGCGGAGGGTAAGCGGTAACCACCGCCTATGGAGGCTTGCAAATAACCCTTGAGGGTATCCACTCACTTCTTTTAAATCCCTCCATTCTGTACTCTCTATGAAAACCTCAACGAGAAGTTCTTTCCCATCCTGAATGTTTGCGAGATTGAACTACATTGAAACCGGACAGTGAGACTTGTTTGAGTCTTTAAGGATACTGCGTCAGAGTGACTTACGGTGGTAGACATTAGCTTATTTTCTCGCATCGTATTGCCTCAACATTTTCAATGCAAGAGATAAGCGTGCCACCGTTACGGTATATCCCTTCATAATATAAAGCACAATCGCATCTAACCGTCTGTATGCCTTTAAAATACGTGCTGTAGGTACCTTTTAAACTATGTATAAGTTTCAAATGAGATTTTCATCAATGGATAGTGCATTACCCAAACGCGCGCAGTAGTATTCCTATACCTTTATGAATTTAGCGCGGGTGAAACCGCGAGTTATATCTAGTGAAAACATAAAACAAAAAAGGAGTTGAATTAAAGAAACGAGGTCATCATAATTATGTAGTGCTAACCTTAAAACGATAAAACGGTGCATTTAAGTGTAAAATAAATCCTAATTGCTGTAATATTGCGGCGTCTAGTAAAAAATACAGTTGCGAATGAAGAACCCTGAGCCCATTGCTAGGCCACAGCTGACTGAACAATCATAAGTTAATGTTACGTAAAGTAAACTTTTTGTTTATAACTTATTCGCTTAAGTAAGACAATCGATTACGGGACCTAGGCTTAGCTGCAGCTCATTTCTGGGTCGACAGCGCGCAAGCGATACCTCTGGTGTTGCAAGCGACCATAAGCGGTAACTGCTTACCATCAGGTGGACCACTCGCTCGTTTGCCACCCGTGTGTTGTATCAAACTTCTATAGCCACACGTATAACCAATTCCTGGCGTGGCAACTGATTAACGGAAGTCACTGATTAAAAGTATTAAGTTGTCACAATAATTAATGTCCAATAAATAAACAGTCAGTCATCATTTTGTGGAATAAAATTGTAATATTTTATTTTGACATTATGCCATATTTAGTTCTCGTCGTAATCTGTTCTTTTATGCATATATAATAATAATATAACATATCCTCACGCCTTCCCACAAGGGTCCCCAAAGGGGTAGGCAGAGGTGTATAGGTAATACCCACACACCCACTTTCCGCCAGGGGTATATTAGGTGCCAACGTGACAGATGGCGAGTCCATCGCCGTTACTCAAGCACGACTATACATACGCCTTTTGAATTTCTTCTCAGACGTATACAGGTTTCCTCACGATGTTTTCCTTCACCGTAAAGCTCGTGGTGTGACTAATCACTGTACTTAAGTTTAGAAAATCTCATTGGTACAGTCGGGATTCGAACTTGCGACCTTTGCGTCGCAGGCAACTGCTCGAACCACTCGGCCACCACGGCTTTTTATGCATATTACTTGTCCAAAGTATTTTTGATATTTCACATCTGCCAGGCGTCCCGTGACGGCTCACATTTTTTACTACTATAGGCTATAAAATTCCTTGATGCTAAGACACTAGATGTATTTTAAAAACTTGAAATCAGTTGTAAACAAATAAAATGCAGTACATGTTTACCGCACAAGGGTCCCATAAGCAGTTCCTCCACACAGCATATAAGACACGAAAAAAGTCAACACATTTATTTAAAATCGTTAAAAGTATAAGCCTATTCAAACTTTTTAGTAAAACTGTAAACTGATACCGAAACTTGGAAAGCAATTTTTTGTTGACCGCAACAATAGGTGAGCCTTCAAAATTCGTGCAGACCAAATCGATGTTACCAAACGTGACAAATCACAACATTATATACGGGGATTTGAATAACGAGATCAGTCTTACCCTACCGCCGAGCCATGGTTCATGGGAAATGTAAACATTGGGGAAGACAGGGCATTATGCTCGAACTAATCCGCAAATTAGTTGATAAATACTCTACCGCCATAAAAGTATCCCGTTGGAACGATAACATACGCTTAGGTAATGCTATGATAAACATAAGTCGGATATTAAGTGACACATTGTTGGCTTAGAAATTATAAGTACTAAACAATGTTTAAATTAAGGTGCTACAAAGTCTTGTGGACTATGCAGTTTGTATATTTGTCAGTAGGAAGTAGCCACACACGTAATAGCAGGTATAAAAATATATTGTGATAACTGTTCACATTTAATTCAAGATTTGGTAGGTGCACGTAGTGATATTGCGACTATTACATACATATCATCACGCCGAGTCCCTAACTAAGTAGGCAGAGAGTATAGAGCGCCAGTTCTTGACTTGCATACCTCTTTCTCTTCGTCCACATTCATCAGACTCTTCATCGTCGGTTTCGAGTACTCTTGACGTTCCCGTCCTTGAGCGTCCGATCGATATGATCCAGCTAGTTGGAACGTGGCCTTCCTCTGCCTTCTTTCTCTCTGATTCGTCAATCTTTCTTCTCTCATCCTTTCTATCTGTCCATACCAACGACTGATACTCTTGAAACAATAAGACAAGGTAATAATCAGTCCAGTTGACCACCAAATAAATCAGAACCTGAAAATAAAGTTGCTTAACCCCGGCGGCCCAATCGTCCATTCAGCACGCGGCGGGGCTATAAAATTAAATAAATCCGTTATTTTTCAGGCTGAGAAATGTGCGGCTGAGCGGCTGCCGTGGTGAGCGCCGGTCAATCGGGCCGCACGATAACGGCCCACATTTGTAAAGATTTTGTCCCGGCCCACGCCGAAGCGTAGTGGCCATACGTTAACTATAGACTTCCAAAGCTAATAGAAATGATATTGGTAAATAAAGCTTTTAATATATATGCTAAAGAGTGTGAAAGAAAAGGCAGAGGAAGACCACACGCTTACTACGACTACCAATTCGAATCCGGCAAGCATGTACGAGTATAAAAAGAGACTGATGAATTTAGATGATGTGAAAGTCATCTGTAAGTCTAGAGAACAGGCGCTCTTCTCTCTCTGCCTACCTCGTAAGGGAATCATCCAACTTATTCACTCTTTTCATTATACGTTGAAGAGTTAACCTCACTTTGCCGTGACTGCCATGTTCAATGTACAGTGAGCGTACAACGCTGGACTCAAATTAAGACCACAATATCTGGAGTATAAAGAACTATCCCTATAAAATTTTAATACATTGTTTACCTCATTCGCTACGAATGATAAGAGATACGTCTATGCTTGTTTCTATGTTCAAACCGTGGAAATTACTCTTTTATATTTTCCTGATTTATATAAAATCTATAATTTTTTTAACAGGCCAATTGCATTTCTATCACTGACAAGCACTTTAAAAAAGTTGGATTTTAAATTCACCCCATTTGTGCGCAAAATTTTGTATTGGCTGTGACGCAGAGGCCTTTTAACAATTCCTTAATGTAAGCTCCTATCTCCCGATTCTATGGTCTACATCATAAGGCGCACTAAGCAGTAAGGCTAAGCCGGGAACAAATGAAAATTGATTTTAAGATTGTACTGCGGCGAGTTGACAAATATCACGGCCTTATTTCATAGCCTACGTATTAACTTCACTCCCTTCGTATGTATAAAGGTCCAAAACTATTTACGGAACTATTTCGTTAAGAGAATAGTGTTTGTTGAGCAAAGAAAAAATCTATATATGTACATATGTAGATATGCCAGAAATAATATGTCGGAATGTTTAAGAAGTAACATTTATTTTATATGTATGTATGTACATACATACATACATATCCTCACGCCTTCCCACAAGGGTCCCCGAAGGGGGAGGCAGAGGTGTATAGGTATATAGTACCCACACCCTCTTTCCGCCAGAGATATATTTTAGGTGCCAACGTGATAGATGGCAAGTCCATCGCCGTTACACAAGCACGTCTATACATACGCCTTTGAATTGCTACTCAGACGTATGCAGGTTCCTCTCGATATTTTCCTTCACCGTAAAGCTCGTGGTGTGACTAATCACTGTACTTAAGTTCAGGAAAATTCATTGGTACAGTCAGGATTCGAACGCGCGATCTTTGCGTCGCAGGCAACTGCTCGAACCACTCGGCCACCACAGCTTCTTATATATATATTCAAAATAAAACGTCAAGAGTACTCGAAGACGACGAGCATATATGAGACTGATGAATGTGGGCGAAGCGAAGTTTTCTAAACTAAACGCGAAATATTTATTTAGGTTCCTTATTAATCACTACTACATTTTTACCATTCCCGTAAGTATACAATAAAACATGAACAATATATAAATTTTTGCCAAAAAATTACTTAGGGTATATATTGAATATCTATTTAGCTTGTCAAAATGTTATCTAATTAAAGCAAGTCATAAGATGCGCGTATATTGCAGAGTTAGTCAATTCCAGGTTTATGAAAAGTTACTCAGTTTAAGTAAATAGAGGCTCAGAAATTCAGGCCACGGGGGGTAATAATTAGGTTGTTGAGGAGGAGGGGTACACGAAAGCTACACGTGACGTCACTCATCTGCATCCTACGCCCCTGATGCAAATTTAAACACAGTTTAAGTACTCTTTTACTTCACCAATTTTTTCCCGTTTTTGGCGCCAGTTGGCAGCGTCGTATATACAAAATATTTTTTAATTGGTTACTTTTTTGGAACAATGGTTTTTAATCATTATCTACATATTGTATCCTATTATTATTATTATTTTTCTCAATTTGTGGTACATTAATTATAAATCCTGTAAAATATATTCTTTGCATAATCTAACTACAAAGCATCTACATTAATTTATTGCATATCCCATTAGGACCATCTAAAAAGTGCATATCAATGGATATTAAAATGCATTTAGTTTTTTGTAACGCACAAAACGTGGACCGAATTCTAATGTCGTTCATTGATGGAATCTGAACTTATGATCTCATTCATTCATTCAATTTTTTTAATGGATATGTTCGAACAGTTTTGAATGAAGAAGGAATTATTCAGCGTGAACGCATTACTTCACGAAACTAATTGTAAAAATAAAAAAGAACGTTCATATTCGTGGGAATGTGACGGTGTGTAATGAGTTGTCGAAAAAAATACTGTTTAACGTTGTAAGAGGGACGTGATTAAGTTTGGGGCTTAATATCCGGCGGGGATGCGCAAGACATAATGCACTTTTGCCTTTATCTCATAGGGGTGTACATAAATTCAACACAAATATTTATTCCCGAAACCTAATACCAAAATAATAGTATGTTAGTACAAGCAATTTTTCGTTATAAATAGAAGCTTAAAAACAATACAGGCTTATTTTTTGCTTTGGGTATACTCGCCTAATCCGTAAGGGCCTCGGCATGATGATATGTAACGTATGTTTGTAATATATATGACATGTGTTATTTAATATAGTTTAAATGAAATATGAAAATAGAGAGATGACTACCTAGCTTTTATACATCTGAAATAGCTCGTTTTATTATTAGACTAGAATCAACTGTGTCAGCTAAAGTAAATAATTAAATACAATTTTATCTAAAATAACGTCACTGTTTATCCTATGATAGTATTTAAAAAAAATTGTCGTCTAAATTACAGATAAATTATTACTTACAGATAAAAATAAACATTTGACCCAAATCGGTATCTTGCCGCAACGTGCCAAGAAGCATAGCAGCATTGCCACTCTGGATAACAATGTTTATGCACTGAATATTTTATTTCAATAACTCGTTAATAATAATAATATAGTCAAAAGCTTTGAGAGTTAATAGTGTCTTCTTACCTATTCCGATTCCTTTTTTAATAAATAGGAAAACAAATATATAAAGTGAAAGCGACAACCCTACTAATTTGCCATATCAACTGGCTAGTAGCGAATAGAATACAACGACCGCAACAGTAGGGACGCACGCCAGATATCAAGCTACTGCAATTTTCCGCTGCAACGTTAAACACAAATAGCATTTTACACCCTAATCTTTTAGTAATAAGGATTATTAAACGTACTACAACGACACAATGAATGGTAAATATATATTGGCGTTGAATAGTTAGCTAGGGAGGGACGTGTGTATGACGTTATAAAATAAAATTGAAGCCACAAGGGCGCTCGACACGGATCTAATTAAATGATAAGTGTGATCTAAGATTAATGTGCTGTACCAAAGAGGACGCCGGCTAAAGTTCTTATGAACGATTCGCATTCAGCTTTAAGCACGAAGTAATTAAAATATTAACTATAATTGAGTAATGTTCGCACGTCTTAATATTTATTTATAGTGGCAAACAGGTATTCCGAGCCATACTTGCAACTACAAAGGTAGCCGACTACAAAATCCCTTCACGTTCTTTGTTTACGTTTTTAGTGGTCCCGAACTTAGATCCATGCCGTAATTTGTGTGTAAGATACAAATGGTAATTTTCCTACAAACGCAGCTTATTTAGATAAACTAAAACTTATATAATGCTACCTTCAATTGTTAGGGTGTTTTAGTACTCACGTTAGAACGTCGAACGAAGTTAGATGAAGTTTGGCACAAAGATATATTGTCTGCTGGAAAGCTTACACATCCTATGTTTTATTACAGAAAAATGACAATGAAATCAAATATTACGCGCGAGAAACCGCAGGGCACAACTACTATTAATACAAATAATAAATAGATACCTTGGGACAATTCCACTCAAATTCACCTAGTCTCAAACTATGCAAGACTATTATAGAAATTAGACAACGATATACATCCTTATATATATAGATATATATATAAATACATAGATCATCCAAGACAAATGTACAAATACTTGTGTTCATCGCACAAATATCAAGAATTGAATCCGCGACCTAGAGTTTCGCATTCAGGAACTCTGACCGCTAGACCAGACGGTCATCTAAATAAAGGTTTGGTTCTCACGACACTTAGTCGAGGGTTACGCTAACTTTCATTTATTCTGCGGCATAGAACCAAATACCATAATGAATGGAGTGTAATCCTAACTTCGCATTAACACTAAAATAAAGATTAGGGGTACAAACGACCGCGTCACGTCATAATAGTGCTAACCATTAAGTAGAATTTACTGTTGAGGAGCTTCGTATGGATCTGTTACATTCTATTCTTATGCTAATTCATTTATGGACAAAACGTTTTCGCTTCCACACAACCATTGCAAATCAATTATAAAAACGTTTATTTCGTACTGATTTACTGTTACGTTTTATATCAATTTAAAATGTCATATTGCGAGTCTTTATAAAAGTTCAGGATACACCAATACAGATACCTTGATCAGTCTATTCTAGACTTAAACACTTGTCAGAATCAATATTATTAGTAAGTGCAAGCTACTTACCATATACTTACTTGTATAGTCGTGCTTGAGTAACGGCGATGGACTCGCCATCTGTCACGTGGCCCCTAATATACCTCTGGCGGAAAGTGGGTGTGTGGGTATTACCTATACACCTCTGCCTACCCCTTCTGGGACCCTTGTGGGAAGGCGTGAGGATATAAGTTACTTACCGTTTCTAATTATATAATTATTTGCAGTGCTGCTGTTCCCATACTTGCCTTTGACCTTTAGTGGGGAAGACAGCAAGTGTGTTGCAACTGTCTTTACGATAAAGGTAAACATCGAGAGGAAACTTGCATACGTTCGTGGAGAAATTCAAAGACTTATGTGAGATGCTTGAGTCATTGATGAACTCAGCATCTTACACGTTGGCACCTAAAATATATCTCCGGCAGTACCCATACACCTACCGTGGAAATAAATATATTTAGAGTACCAATTTTAGATCGAATCCGCTACTAAGAGATACACTGAGGAACTAATGTGAAAGGTTTTGGTAGAGAAAGAAGATATGGTTGTTAGGTCAAAGAAAAGTATGCTATGTCGGTTTGGATAAGCCCATCCAAAAAGGATGAAAAGATGAGTGATGAAAAAGTTACCTAGATCAAACCAATCGATAAATGAAATTAACAGTTGAAACTGGCGAACAAGTAGGAGAGACTGAATGCAGATGACATAAATTAGCTCAGTGTGGAGAGGACTAGAACTCTACTATCTATGACAGCGACGTTGAACCAAAAAGCTCGCATATAATGCAATTTACCTGTCAGTGGACAAAAACTACTTGATTATGTGCAATATGAAATAGTCCGAAGCAAATTAATTACCAGCCCTGACCCCATGGAATCAATAGTTCGTTAAATCATCGCGCTATAGGCTATGTTTGTCGAGCACTCGAGACTGGTAGACTGCCGATCGCCATTAGGCACATTATCCGGGATTTGTGCCCGTTTGTGCGACCAATACACCCGCAGATGGGTGATAACATGACGCGTGCTAAATGATCCCGCTTTGACATTCGCGAGCACACTTAGTTAACATAGCTGTGGAAATTACTAGAACTGTCAAATGACTTATCTTTACTACTAATAGTAGTATTAAAAGATAATGAGTTTGTTTGTTTGCTTGAACGCGCCAATCTCAGGTCTACTATTCCACAGTGAAATAATACGTTTGTCGAGAAAGGCTATAATATTATATAATACCCAAGAGAGTTTATAAAACATGAATGCCAGGGAAATTGCGGAAACATCTAGTTGTTTCATAAATAAGAACTGAGCTACATATCAATGCTGTAGTGTATCTAGTTGTAGCAATTGTGAACGATGTAACATACTTCTGAAAACAAACAACTTAATTGTAATATTCTTGTGTTACCCATATCTTTATACTTTTCCCATTCCCAGGACATACATTTAGATGCCACGTGACAAATGGTGAGCTAAAGTACATATTATAATAATAATAATAATAATATAATATATATCCTCACGCCTTCCCACAAGGGTCCCCGAAGGGGTAGGCAGAGGTGTATAGGTAATCCCACACACCCACTTTCTGCCAGAGGTATATTAGGTGCCACACTATATATATATATATATACGTATATATATATATATATATATATATATATATATATATATATACGAGTGTAAATTTAAATTCGAAAATATATGAGTTTTTAATTGAAATATAAGCAGTTGTTATTTTCTTTCTAGCCTTTAAGTCTAGTTAGAACTGGCTCTCAACTCTCTTTGCCTAAGCTATGCGGTACTTGGCTGACTGAACGTACTTATATTATAATATGTATATAACACAGATATAATTTTAACATTCTAACTGTTCTCACCCTTGTAATTTCTAGTACTTACTTATTGCTTGTTTGCCAGAGAAATGGCCTCACGCGCCGCGCACGCGACTGTAACGGGTTATCTTTACTTACATCACCGCGTGCGGGTGACACTTGTGCGGGGGCAATAATGACCCCGATTCACAATACTTGATTTATAAGCACGTTTGCGTGTTTCGTTACTGTAACGTGATCTTCATGCTTTTCTGAGAATTCACAATAAAATCTAGTAAATAGTTAGTCCCGATATAGATAGTGCCACCTACGAAGACGCGCCCCACTAAACTTCCTTATAGTTTATAGTGTAAATGTGCAACCTTCCACTAATGTTTGAGTATTTTCGGTACACACTGATTACACACAAGAGTGCACACGCACACTATAATTAATGGACTCCCCGCGTCCCCCTCGACTAGATTGCATTGCACAAAAATTGCATGTTCCCATCTCGAATGTGAACATGCAATTTTGCATGCAATTTTCTGAACTTATTTCCAGAAAAACAAGGGGATTACACATGCGTTTGAGAAGAAAGTCAAAGGCGTATTTATAGTCGTGCTTGAGAAACAGCGGTAGACTCGTCATCTGTCCCGTTGTCGCCTAAATCAACGAAGCATTGACGTGTAAAAGGTCTGCCCCTTCTACCCTTTCGGGATAGTAGGTACCCTCTCTTATTATGATAGCGTCGAGATTTATATATAAAAAAAATGTACATTGGCCATTTCGTGTTTATTATACAAAAACATATGACAAGTTTCTATATGATTCCTTGTAACAGACAACTCGAGAACAAGAAGTTGCGGCGACCCCATCCGATCCTCAATAATCCTACCCACCTATTACCTACAGTAAATACGTGCATAGCTTGCGCGCCACTCATTTGTACTGCCGACATTTTAATAATGCCATATTTTTCTACAAGTTGCAGCTACTTACGTAATACAGACTTATTATAATATAAGTACCTTAATTAAGCTCTCAGTAGTTTAGGATATTAGATGATGTTAACTTTGAGCTTTGTGGTTTATTTAAAGTTTAACATTCTAGACCAAATCGGTCAAACACTCAAGGAAAAAAAACTAAAAAACACGCTTTTTATAGAAAACCGAACTAAAAAATAGAAAATAAATTTCGATAATATCTTAAAAAGCGTGGGGTGCATGGTGTCAATAGTTATAAATATTTTATTGACAGATATTAGTAGAGTGATTATCATTTCGGTAATATCTTAAAAAGCACCCCACGCTTTTCAAGATATTATCGAAATTTATTTTCTATTTTTTAGTTCGGTTTTCTATAAAAAGCGTGTTTTTTAAACTATTATTTATTTTCTACTTTTTAGTTATTAGTGTATTGTCATCGGTCCTCGATAAATCTACAAAGTTTGAACGAAATCTGGCCGTTTAAAGTGGGTCAAAATCGAGCTCAAAGAGGTCGGTTACATACATACATACATACATACAGGTGAAGCTAATATAAAGCGTGTAAAAAGTGAAGGTTTCTTAAAATCGACTATCATTTGAAATGTGGATACAGCCGAGGTTTGTAAGCCTTGTGCCGTATGAAGAAGCATAGCTTTATGATATTAATTATAAGCTCTTCGAAATAACAAAACACAAACAAGCAGACATTAGCTCAAAAGCCAGTATATTTCAGTGACAACTACAACGCCTGCCGCGCTACATCCCACGGCAGCAGTGTCTTTAGAATTTTAATTAAATTGTTCATTGGCTCAATTAAATCGATTATTAAAAGGCATCGACTCCCGATGGGGTGAAAATAGTTGCCTTCGCTCCATACTCAACGAATTGCCTGCTCGTGGAATTCCACATTACAGCGGTAGTATGTGTGAGCATTATTAATATAAATACCGTTGTATATTAATTAAGTCATGTAAGTCTGGTTTCACAAAATATGTATTTAATTTGGTAATATTATATTTCATAGTTGTAGTGATTTTTTTATTACTTTTATTGTTATAGTAGATGAAAAATTGATCAATGGATGTAACAAATTATTTTACGAGAATCCGAAAGACGAATTCCTAATTACTCTTTAGATGGATTAATGATGTAAGCTTGCTCACTGACAGGTACTCATCTTCACGCCTCCCCATAAGGTTCCCGAAGGGGCAGGCAGAGGTGTGTTGGTAGTACTCACAAACTCACTTTTCACTTTCCGCCAGAGGTATATTAGGTGCCAACGTGACAGATGGCGAGTCCATCGCCGTTACTCAAGCACGACTATACATACGCCTTTGAATTTCTTCTCAGACGTATGCAGATATTTCCTCTCGATGTTTTCCTTCACCGTAAAGTGTGTGACTAATCTAAATGTACTTAAGTTCAGAAAAACTCATTGGTACAGTCGGGATTCGAACTTGCGACCTTTGCGTCGCAGGCAACTGCTCGAACCACTCGGCCACCACGGCTTTATTGAAATTTAGGTAAAATAACCATTGGATGTTGTGTTCCACCCGTGGAGCTCATAAAATGCATCAGTAATTAGAAGCAATATCGAGTTATAGCCCGTAGCCACAGACAATAATAGGGTTTCCTCCAACGTCATATTTTAAAGGCCGGAAATTGTCTACAGGCAATGGCAAATTGTTAAAGAGTTACTGTCTACCTTATAGGTATGCATTTCCCGTTCGCAGAAGAAAGCTAGTTAGTACCTAAGTAATTATATTGAATGTATCGATTTTCTATTACGAAATGGAGTTCTACAAGGCGATGTTCTTGTACCCATATAATTGGTAGTAGAGAGGCATGTTACGTTGGTTTGGACATTTAGAAAGCAAAAGCGAAGAAAAGGTTGATAAAATAGACCTAAACTCCAAAAATGTTGTACAGTTGGTAGACGAGAATTGACATAGAGTAGTAGAGAGTGCTATGAGATAGAGGATATAGTAGAGAATAATCAAAATCAGAATCAGGATATCAAGAAATTAAGGAAGGTTACTTCAAACCGGTGAGCATGTTTGAATAGACGTGTGAATATGGATGAATTGAGAGATGTCGGAAAATATTTAGAGAACTGGCGCTACTTCTACTATTTTTCACTTTTTTCAGTAAGTTGATCGCCGTAATGATTTGTTCGAAGTGATGAAGGATATGAAAAGAGCCGAATGTAAACGATGTATGCACATTTAATGGTAAGCTATTTCGTTTGTATTGCAATCAACAAAGCCAATAAATTTCTTGCAAGGGTGTCGTTTATATTTAATTTATAGCTATCTGCCGCCATAGTAATGTAGGATCTCGTTAAAATCTATTTACTTCGTGCACATCATGTACATACATATATTTAACTATAACGTGAGTAATAGTACCCTTTTAACTATATTTTGTTGAACCTTTTGAACTGTTTTGCATTTAACATCAAAGTAGAAAAAAATACTGTCTCGGGGAGCCCGGTGTGTATATTGGCTCACCGCTTTAGTTGAGCCATCTGCGGGAATCACACATATGAAAAAACTCCTATTCTACCCGTTGTCTTGAGTGTTTTATTAACTGTGTCAATGTGTATTATCATAAAATATATAAGTCATCGGTAGAACACACCAACTTTCCGAGGGAGATATATTTTAGGTGGCAACCTGTCAGATGAGGAGTCCATCGCCATCGTCGACCAACTTAAGCGGGACTATACATATGCCTTTGAATTTCTTCACAAACGCATGCAGATATCCTCTCGATGCTTCCTTCACCGTAAAGCACGTGGTGTGTCTAATCACTGTACTAAAGTTCAGAAAAACTCATTGGTAGGTACATTCGGGATTCGGACTTAAAATCTTTGTGTGCAGGCAACTCGATCAACTCAGCACCATTATTATTATTATATGGTTGTGCCCTAATACACATTGTATCCAGATTTCTATAATAAATAATAAATGTTGACCTAGTCCCAAATTAAGCATAGCTTGTGTTATGGTAACTAGGAAACGATATATTTACTTATATAGATAGATAGATAGATACTAGTGGTCCCGCCCAGCTTCGCTCGGGTGGAAAAAAAAAGATGGTGGCGCCACCTATCGGGTCCAATTGTGAATCTAAGCCATTCCCAGATCTCCTTGAACACACACAAAAAATTTCATCAAAATCGGTCCAGTCGTTTGAGAGGAGTTCAGTGACATACACACTCACAGAAGAATTATATATATAAAGATATACATAAAAAATATAGGACATTATATTATTATTACCTTCGAAATAAAACTAAATAAAAGAAGATTTGATGAAAATCTTTATACTCGTTAAGAGACCTCCCTTGAAAACGTGAACAATTTAATCGTTATCAAATCCGAATATGTCATATCGAATCTGAATATGTCAGTTGCAGAACGTAGCAACACATGCTCCTGTAAAGAAGTTTAAGTAGAGAAAGTCGTGATCAATCACCAACAATGGTGAGAAGGAGCTGCACCCCCGGGAAAAAAACTTGAACGGGGCGTAGGTGATTTATTGGCGTAGTTAGAATTATCACCATTTGCAATTCTTGCCGCTGAGACTTTTGCGAACAACTTGGTGAGATAACGACTTGCGTGCGTCGGGTACAGAGGACCTAGCAGCGCTCAAATAGCGAACAAATCTTATGCCATAATATTTTTTCATTTTCAATTACTTCAGTTTGGATATCAGCTAAGAAAAATCGATACTGAAATAAAAATAATATGTATATGTACGTAAATATATCTTACTACAAGCATCCCTTAAGCGTAGGCAAAGTTCTGTAGATAGTACCAACACAATAATTATTGGCCGGAGATACATTTTAGGTGCCAACGTGACAGATGTCACGAAAGATGTGACAGACGTTGCAAATCTATACATACGTTTTTATATTGTATCTGTTTCTATATTATATCTGATTATCTGTTGTTACTAATGCTAATCATATTCATGCAAACTGTATGTATTCGCAAAGAACTGATAAACACCGGATAACGCATCTATAAAACGAAATAAATCCATTGAAACTTATAATATACCTACCCACGACACTAAGTCTAACACCCCTGACCTGACTGAATTACCAATGTACTTCTAACTGCTCTCAAGATAAACACCCAAGACATATCCAGTACAAGAAAACAGCTATGCTCGCATTCAGGAACGAGTCGATAGCTGGAAACGCCGACAGATTACTCCCGTGAGACTACTCGACGTTGGCTCTACTTGTGTGTGTGTGTGTTATAGTGGAAATATTGCATATGTGTGTGTTATAAGAAGACGTTTCTTATTACTTGTTTGAAACTTTATGCACAATTAGAGTCAATGATGAACTTAATGCCAAACCATTATCTACCAGTCAAAGATCCTCCTCTACAGAAGTAGCATCGAGCCTTGGCTATGTAGATAATACACCTGAGCTTCAGTACAGTGATTAGTCATACCACGAGCTTTATGGTGAAGGAAAACATCGAGAGGAAACCTGCATACATCTGAGAAGCAATTCAAAGGCGTATGTATAGTCGTGCTTGAGTAATGGCGACGGACTCGCCTTCTGTCAAGTTGGCAACTAAAATACATCTCTGGCGTAAAGTAGGTGTGTGGGTACTACCTATACACCTCTGCCTACCCCTTACTAAAACAACTACATACAAAAAAATCATCGGTCCAGCCATATAGGAAGAGACTAACACACGGACACAAGAAATATATATAATACTAGCTGTCCCGCCCAGCTTCGCTCGGGTGAAAAAGTTAAATTGCCCGTAACACGATTGCAGCGCCACCTATTGGGTCCAATTGTAAATCTAAACCATTCTCGAATCTAGCTTAAGACACACAGAAACACACAGAAAGCTTCGCCCGGGTAAAAAGGTAAAATTCTTGAAACTCGATCGCAGCGCCACCTATCGGGTCCAATTTAATATAGCCTATGTTACTCGGGGATAATGTAGCTTTCCAAAGGTGAAAGAATTTTTGAAATCGGTCCAGTAGTTTCGAAGCCTATTCATTACAAACAAACAAACAAATCTTTCCTCTTTATAATATTAGTATAGATATATATGTATACATACATACACAATATGTATGCAATTACAGGGCCAATATAATAATTTGTTCCGCTAATCAGTATAAGACCACATCAAGTCGAAGGGAACGCCTTATCGGTAAATAAAGTACCAAACACACAATCACGCAGTGCCATAGTAATAAATGGTACTTTGCAACGGATAATCACCAGTTTCCGACCTTTAACCCTCACGTTAACACCCGCAGTCGGCGGTCTTGAAGACCGAAAGACATTAAAACCAAATGTAACGTCGCGGACCACGTATGGCTGCTCAGCGTCGGCGATTATCTTAAAGTTAACCCGTCGTTACTACCCTTATTTGCGGTTGTACCCAACTGACGTAGACCCGGGCTAAGTTTGAATCACACCACGTTCGAATTAATGATACTAATGGTTACGCTTTCTTACGCTGATGTAAAGTTAGTTCTCTTCTAGTTAAAATATGTCTTGTATTTCCAAAATACATTAAAGCTAGTTTTATCAAATTATATTCATTCATCAAAAGCCGTGGTGGCCGAGTCGTACGAGTAGTTGCCTGAAACACAAAGATTGCAACTTCGAATCCAGAATGTACCAATTTTTTTTTTTTATTATTAAAGTACAGGGATTAGTCACACTATAAGCTTTACGGTGAAGCAAAATATCGAAAGGAAACCTGCATACGTTTGAGAAGAAATTCAAAGGCATGCAAAGCTACTTGAGTAACTCGCAATCTATCACGTTGGCACCAAAGATATATATCGGGCGGATCGTAGGTGTGTGGGTGCTACCTATACACCCTACCTATAGGCCTACCCATTCGGGGAACCTTGTCGGAAGGCGTGAGGATATAGGTTCTATTTGTTCACATTAGGGACATAACAACAAGCTTACATGGACCCAAGCCTCCGCAAGGGAAAAAGCTGTATATGCTGCTTGCGGTATGTGGGTGTGCGGGTACTACCTATACACTTCTGCCTACCACTTCGGGTACAGGCGTGACTTAGGGTATTTAAGGATACTTAAGATTACTCGAAACTGGCGAGCTTGCGTGAAGAGACAGGTGACTGTGGATGAAGATGACATAATGTATGAATGTAATGTAACATGCAAAATGTCAAGCTACAATTAAGTAGGTATGTTTATTTCTTTTGATTTCAATATTTTAGGTACACCTTTAGTCGGCGCGATACCCGTGGTATTGCAGACGTCCACAAGCGGTAACCGCTTACCATAAGACGGTGCGCATGCTGGTATAATAAATCCATGTTCAAAGTTAAAATTATCGCAACCGTTATGGCCACATCCCTATTATCTCAGTAGCGAGGCTGCGCCATTTACTGTCCGCCGAATGACATGCCACTCGGATGGCCGCTTTGCGTCTCTACCTCGCCAATTGTCCGATATTGGATCGTTACTCGCCGCACGCGTCAGCGCCGATTATGTCGTTTTATCACATGCACTGCTGGAATTGGAAACTCACATTGTTGAACACCCTTTATGGCTGTAACGCTCCTCATCTCATCTAAAACAGTTGCATTAATGGAGAAGAAATACTTGCACCTTTAACATGTAAGGCCAGCCATAAAAACATACATACCTACATACATACAAATCATCACGCCGCGTCCCTAGGGAGACGCAGAGAGTATAGAGCGCCAGTCCTCTCTGTATACCTCTTTCGGTTCGTCCACATTCATGGTTCTCTACGGTGCTCGTCGGTTTTTAACCTTTAAAAATTTATTTATCTTTGTGGGTGGTATTCTCTTGAACTACTGAACAGATTTAAAGCATTATTTTTAATAAGATAGCGCATTTACCGAGGAAGACTACAGTCTTCTCGCGGTCTCTTGCTCGGCTGTGGCGCGTCTTTGTGGATGGTACTATCTTTATGCACAAATCAACCACAAACATGAAATATATATTTATATATCAATAAATCTGGCATGTTTAACCTGTTGCACTATTTTCTTGCAGTGCAAAACATAGAGTTTGCATTGAGCAGCTCTTTAAGACGAATAGTTAAACCCTTCCTAACGATTCGTAGAATCTTTCAAATATTTGTTAACGGGCGAGCAAGACCGGTTAGTCAGTCACTATCTCTGCTACTCAATGAGCACCCTCTTATTCAACGTCTGATGATGTTCTATGCACCTGAATTATTGAGGAATGCGATAGACTTGTCACATATCCCGAGCGAAACACCTTTCAAAGGCTGGACCAGTCGCCTGGATTTGGCCCTACGATACAGTGACATTGTTGTGATCGCCAGTCAAATTACGAATTGATCTGCCAGCATTCATTTATGATCAGCCTTTGATATTGCAGCTCATTGTCCGAAAGCCTTCGTCGTTGTTGCAGCTTATCAACCACACCGTTTGTAAAGTTCTTGAAAGTTGCGACGCAAATAATAAAAGAAAGATTTTAGAGTACTCGAAACCGACGAGCATGTATGAAGAAACTGAGGAATGTGGACGAAGCGAAAGAGATATGTAAGTCTAGAGAGAACTAGGCGTGATGATATGATGATGATGATGATGATTTTAGGAGTGACGGGTAGCGGGATGATTTTAGGAAGCTCATATGCGAACGCAGGCGTGGTTCAGCAAATTTATGAATTATGGCCTCATCTACTGAATGTTCCTGGTGTATGTGGTCACTCCTCAGATACGATGATTCCTTTGCGCATATCACTCCTCCATTCGAGGCCAATGACAGAACTGCTGCCATGCTTACTGGTGTCATACGCAGTATGGATTACCAGATATATAAAGGTGGGTGTGGATATTCCAACCTGACAACTAGCTACGCTGCCTTTAATACAATCAAGAAACGAGATGAACGGTCTATCGGTAAAGCATACAGGGTTTGTAACAAATACCTAAATGATTATGGAACCAAATATTTCCTACCTTTCTATCATATTACGTTCACAGGGAATATCAGCCGTGAGAAAATACATCATAATCCCAGAATTAGAAGGTAATTATATCTTAACATCTATCGAACACCTCGCTAGGATGTATATAAGCCGAATCATATACAATCCTGTTTGGTGTTATCCCATACAAGTAAAAGGCAATGTGGATTTCAAATTTATTAAAACTCTGTAAAATATGAATAAACGGGTTCAATCGAAGTTACTTTTTTCCTGCATAATCCATAAACTGTATATAATCTTCTCCGATAAAGACGTCTTTATTTATAACAGGAACGGCGCAATTGAGAAGAAATGTTTCATATTCGCTCATTGGAAAATTGCCCCTTAGCTGCACAATACCACACGGGCCCACACTCGTAGGACCTGCAAAAAATCTCGTTCCAAAATGTGGATTAGCAGTGAATGCATGAACAACTACTTCACTGCCCAAAATGGCATCTACGATTCGGTCCACGAACTCATTGATCGACCAAGCCATGGCTAATGTGGCAGAATCTCTTCCGTACTTATGAATCACCACTTCAGTACCAGCTTTTCTTACAAGGCGCGTTAACGTATCTGCTTGGCAGGCATCTACGACGTAGTAACTAGGTGATATGTTTGAATAAAGCGGTATAATAGTGCCGTCCGAATGGCCTCCAATCACTGGCACGTCCAATAACTCCGGATTTATTTGCAGAGCATTCCCAGCAAAAGCTCTGCTTCTTGCGGTGTCTATGTGTGTGATACCAAATATTTTAAATGGATTGTAGCTATTGTATTTCTGCATAAGAGCACATGCGAAAGGAACCAATGAATTTATAGGGTTAGTTGACATTGCGAAATATGCATGAGGATTGTGGTCAACTATAGCTCGGCATACTTTCTGTACAGCCGGTGCATTAGCAGCTACCATTTCATGTCGAGAGTGTCCTGGCTTTCTTGGGACTCTAGTGACCATGACAATTAAGTCTGATGCCAATATAGCTGATGCTAAGTAGTTGTCTCCAGTGTATGTCGAAACGAAGGGCCCTCCAGGTATGCAGCCCAGCTCCATGCCAACGCCTCTGACTCGCTCATCATCATCGTACAAATTAAGGCGTTCTATCTTGTAATTTTGCTTCAACAACAGCGCAAGATTGGACCCAATGTCTCCAGCCGCACCGACCACGGACACCTGAACATTCCTCTGTGGAATAAAATTCCTTTGAGTTTTGCACGTTAATAAACCGCCTATTATCCTGCGATGTAGCATTGTTAAAATTTTCAATTATCACACTTTACAGAATTTTAATAATACCAAAATAAACTCATAATATACTTGTGTCTATTTTGACATTTTAAAACTTTATCTCGAACCTAGCGTATCTCGTAGCGACAGTCACTGTTACTATCCTGCTCGTCGTTGAAAAAGTTATTTTACTTTATGGCCAAAAAAAGACAGGTGATAGGGTAAAAATCTGGCATAGAATTTGTCAACATATTGACAGTTTAAAAAATACAATATGAACACCTAATTACTGTTTAACATTTTAACATCACAATTTTTTATACAAAATTTATATAATGTGAAAGTAAGAACATAAAACTGTCAGAATGTTCCAAATAAAGAGCCTATTCAGCCCACTAAATGTCATGTGCGTAAAACCTTTAATCCGCCATTTCCATGTAACTGTGTTGGGTGGTGCGAATGATGTGGGGCAGTCGCTATCGATGCTGCTGAGAACTCAACCCGCTATCACCACGCTTCACATACACGACACTCAGGAACAAATATCTGGAATCACACTGGACCTATCACACATACCCACGGAGACAACCATCAAAGGCTTTTACGGTAACGACACTTTGGAGAAGGCCTTGGAAAATTCGAATCTCGTTATAGCCGTTGGTGGACTCATCAGGAAACCAGGAGTGTCAAAAAATAAACTGATCGCAACAAACACGGACTTCATAAAAACTGTCATGTCCAAAGTGGCAAAATTGGATCCTTTGCCGTTTGTTGCGATCGTAACAGAACCAATTAACTGCCTGGTACCAATGGCGGCGGAAGTGATGCGAAACCATGGGGATCACGATCCGAAAAAACTGTTTGGTGTAGCCACTGTGGACAGCCTTCGAGCCCAAGCATTGTATGCCGCGCACAACAATTTAAATCCTCGAGACTGCACAGTTCCCGTGATAGGAGGCCGCTCTGAAAAAACTGTCATACCGCTCATATCCCAGACACAGCCTAAGGCGTATATGGACGAGCAACGCATAAGAGAGCTAATCTCGAAAGTTCGCAGGTGTGATGAAGACGTGGCGAAGAGTAGGTGTGGTTGGGCCCCTACGTTGTCGGTGGCTTACGGGGCGATGATATTCACTCAATCCATTCTCGAGGCTTTGAATGGGCATGCAGTCAAAGTGAACGCGTTCGTTGAGAACAATGACTTTGGCACCTCGTACTTTTCCGGTTTGGTGAACGTGACTCAAAATGGCGCTGGAGAGATGGACAGATTCATTGACCTGTCGCAACACGAGTGTCACTTGTTAGAGCACAGTATTATACAGCTGAGAAAGGACATTAAAAAAGGGAAGAAAATATTAGAATTGGCGTAATTACAGTAACAATAATGTATTTATTTTCACGGCTTCTTTAATGGTCTTGTTCCTATATAGGCTTCAAAATGAGTTTTTCACACACTTTATATTCAATTAAAAAATACAGAATACTACCCGTTTCATTGTGTACTAGATATGTCCTGCGGTTTCACCCGCGTATATTTGATTTTATTGGTACTTTTTCTCGTTTAATATATCCTGTGTTAATCCAGCAAAAAATTTTCTCTGTGCCAAATTTCATTAAATTCCGTTCAGCCGTTCTGGCGTAATTGTATAACAAACATCCAGACATACTTAAAGAAATTATAGCAAAAAAATATTGTTTTTTTAGACGATTTGACCCAATTTGACCAGATTATCAAAGTTCGTCGAAGTCTGTATAAATAAAATTCTATTGTATATATTGATAAATAAGACACACTATGATGTAAGAATTTATGAATATTTATTCACATAGACGATCCCGGGTTTCTATCCGAGAATCCTAATCATATCACAGAGAACAATTAATGATGATTAAGTTTTAGACTTAATGTCTATTGAGCATCGCCGCATTACCGTAAATGATACAATCTTTGAAATTAAACCTTAAAAAATAGCATCTTAGGTACATTTTACAACTAAATATATAAGATAAACAACGGACGATAATCAAAGTAAAATATATTTTAAAATAATTGGTATACAGCTTTTAATTACGACGATGCCCACAATTTATAAGAATTGTTCAAATTATAGCATCCCTGAAATTGGTCGTAAGGACGGTTGTTAATTAGAGTGCCTCAGAAAATAAGACAGTTGCAAAATCACATAATAAATGGAAGCAAATACAAAAAAGTACATTCATATTGATGGTTTTTATAATACGATAATTTAAAGTGTGTAGTAGTGAAGAATCTACAAATACGTAGAATCTGATTACGTTTTTTTTTTTTTCGAAAAAAAAAACCATTGATTTCACAACCCTTTAATAACGTCATCAGTTTGTTATCTTGGAAGCTGTTTGTTTTATTGGTCATGAGGATATATTCACAACAATTACTTCTGATAGACAACTCTTCAATTTTCTGAGACATCCTGTCAAAGATTGTATATAAATCTATTAACAATGTTTCAAATAAGAAGAACAAAAATCACATAACTTGACGTCACGACAAGTACATATATATCTACACACTAGAATCGAATACCGAACACTTCACTTTTGGCTAATTATAGATTTCATTTCTTAAAATAATTTAGGTAGATAAAACAATACCACTCCTTGTAGTATCAAACTATTTACAACTCGCGGAAGATCAACATGTTAACGTCAATATTAAGAGTCAACATTTATTCCATAAATTGGAAGGAAAAAAATCCTTTCGCAAAAAGTTAATTCAATAATTAAATGCATTGTTTGACATCTCAATATCTTCAATGCTCTTTGTATTATTACCCCTATTTATTAATTAGTTAATATCATTGTAACAACAAATTGATTTAAAACAATCACATTACGTGTATTAATATGTTTGAACTCATTCAATAGTTTGTAAAAAAAAAGTTGATAAAACCTACTTCCGAGAAATCTGTAACAAAATTTCATCATAATAATCAATAACTAACAATAATTTGGACTATGTATTTGTATTCCGTATAACTGCAGTGGGCTTAGCGTGGCCTAGAGCTCAGATTGTACCTGGAACAAAAAAAAGGTTTACAACCAATTTTTTTTTTATAGTACCTACTAAGATAACTAAAAAGCACGCGAACCGCCTAATATTAAACGTGATTGTTCACCACCTTTGTCTGAACGCGGTAATAATGTCAGAAATAACAAACCTTTGAAAAAAAAAATTATTTGATTAGCCTGTTTATTGAGGAATACAATCAAAGCATGCAAAGAAATCGCACCAATGCGTCACTCACCAATTATTCATCATTGCTTTTACTGTTCTCGCTGCCAGATTCGCTGATGGACGTGGACCGTATGCTAATAGAAGTCTCCTTAAACTGACTGATAAAGTCTAGAAGTTTCTGGAGGTTGCGCTGCGTCTGGATCTGGTCGGCGAGCAGTTGTCTCTTCTCGGCGTTGTGTTCATCCAGGTTTGCCTTGAGGGTCGCCGCTCTCGCTTCGAGCTTGCGTAACTCGACGCATAGTTTTATGTTCTTCTCTTGTAGGATCTTTCGTTCAGCTAGTTTATCTGCGAAGTGATGGGGAATTAGTTAAAGTAGGATGATTAATCACCGTACATATGTTTGGAAAAAAAGTACTTATCGCGCGTAAAATATATTATTTTTATCACTGAAATATTACTTTATTTTTATCATTACCTTTGCTGTTGATTTAAAAATATATAAAATACTTTTTACAAGAATCCATTTAGGAAAACAAAAAAATTATAATGAAGAAAGTAAAAATGGTGAAAGTAATATAGGGTAATTTTTTTTAAGTCATACAATTTTACTATCAAAATATGGATCTCTTGATATCTGAAATATAATATTATTATTATTAAATAATACAATTCGAAATTTAAATCGCCCCAGCATTACGTAGGTACCTGTGTATAGAGGAGGTCGCGCGGGCGCGGCGGGCTCGGCCAGCGGCGCGCCGCACGAGCCGCAGCGTGCGCCCGCGCACCCCGTGTGCTGCCACACGCCACACCCACACCACACCAACAGCGACGGCACATCTGCAAACAACACGCACCATTTAGCTTACAGATAGTGTACCACCAATTTCTAGTCGAGGGGTCGCGGCATACGGGGAGTATGACCACGCGAGTATATTAACTGTAGTGTGTGTGTGTGCTCTCATAGGTAACAGTGTGTACCGATAATACTCAATATTAATGGAAGGTTGCTTACTTTACTTACACCGTTAATTAGATGGAAGAATAGAGGGGCGCGTCTTGGTCGATAGCACTAGATTTACATTGCTAGTTCGAATATATACGATAATTAGTACAGGACACATATTAAATCCCCGCTAAGGGGACCGAATATTTGAATGATGACGGCCATGAAAACTCGTACTCGCCTGTATGTATTATTATATAGAGGCAGATATTTTTTCTTTAATAGGTTTGTAAACCTTTTGGGTACTAACGTTTAATGAAAGAAGAAAGTGAAATCATGCTCTCGGTACAAAGCAATGTAACTTACCATTTCGGCCACATCCATGACAAACTTTCTTTGTCGACGGATAGACTGGCTCTACTGAGAGGCTCGGTGGCAGCGAGGCGGCCCATGCAGGTTTGCTGTTGCCCCAGCTGGCTAAATTAAAAAAAACAAACTAATAGTTATAATTAGACTAGTATTTAGCAATAACAGCAATCTTTATATAAACCACATAGATTTTTTTTCACAATTTAAATTCGAATCTATTTGAAAATTCGAACATGGAACTCACAAATACAAATGCTTCTAGGAAATAAACGTAATGGACACATAGATCACATAGATACAGGAAAAACTACTACCTTTGTTTTCTGTGGACGATCCTGAAGGCGAGCCCTCGCGGGATGATTTGTTCTGAGACTGAAACCGAGAAAATCATTAGTATCATGTTTTTTTTAAAGGAGGTTATAGAAAAGCACATTAAAAACAACAAATGTCGGGCATAGCCACTCGGCTTACTGACACTATTATTTGCAACAGGGACGTAATAAATAGTAAAAAAATACATTACCACAAGCAAAGCGGCGGGCTAATCATAGAAGTCATATAAAACGATCACGCCTTTTCGACCCAGTAAATCACAAGTGTTTTGGCAAATGTTGAAAGTCAAAATTGATAATTTCACTTTATTGACAATTTTTTTTAGATATTCAATGAGTTCAATTAATTGTTGGCTTGTTACCGTAGTACAAAATCTTTGCTTAATTTCGAACTATATACCTATATATAAATAGCACCTAAAATATATCGGAAAGTGGTTCTGGGTACTACCTACACGTACCCCTGCCTACCCTTTCGGGGACCCTTTAGGAAGACGTGAAGGTATAAAAAATATATATAATGCAGGTTAACTTCTGCAGAATTGACTCAAGTATTATTAAGTTGATTATATTAGTCCATATAAAAAAGAGGATGCATAAGCAGGGGACAATTTTGTGTTTTGCTATTGTGCATACCTGTTGTTTGCGTAATTTTGCAGATCTTGTTTGCGGGGGGTCGTTGTGTGTTTGAAGATAAGGATACTGGTTGTATTTCTTGCGTTTCTGTAACAAACAGAAAAATTCTATTGACTTATGCAATATATCAATTAATGTAGACAAGGGAGACCTCAATCTTCCAAAAGACCTCAATCATTAAAGTAAGACCTCGTCTTACAATAAAATAAAACAAATATTTAAAATTTTATCAGTACTCGCAACTGTTGTATAAGTCTGGAAACAACTACTAACTGCCTAACCCATGATGGGCTAGGAATGATATGTATGTATGCATGAGATCAGATGGTAATTAAAGTTAGCAATATGACCCTGACTGACCCACTGTGCCATAATGTGAAAACATACATACATATCATAACGCCGAGTCCCTAACCGGGTAGGCAGAGAGTATAGAGTGCCAGTTCTCTCTAGACTTACATGCCTCTTTCGCTTCGTCCACATTTATCAGTGAATGTGAAAACATTAAGTAAATTTTCAATACTTACAGGGAGCATATCATAATTTCCGTATAAGAAGTCATTTCGGTTTGTGCTTGTTGTGGACCTCTTGCGACGCTCACTTCTCTTCTTTTCCAGCAGTTCCCTTTGGTATGGTGTCACCAAACCTATAAGCCTACAAATAATGGAGCATATTAAGCGTAGTTTCTATTTGCTGAAGTTATTATCTATATCTGCTAATAATATTATAAAGAGGCTATGTTTTTAAAGGAGTTTGTTGGAATGTCAGGAACTACTAATCTGTTTAAAAAACAATTCTAATGTAGATAATTAAATATCTAATTCTTTTTAGCTGCAAATAAAATTTGCAGCAAGAGAAAACTACACTATGGGACACAGATCAAAATAGGATCACATATTCAAAGTTGTTTGTCAAAGGGATTTGAACCTGCTGTTATTGATTGATATTCAAATGCCAGTATTTTGTACCAATTACCTTTTCTACACAAAGGAAAACACTATTAAAAAAACTACATACATCTTAGAATAGCACCAAACAAATTGTACAAAGCAAACCAATTTATTCAGGAATTCCACTTCTGTTCAGTAGAGCTGTATTCATACCTCATAAACATTTCCTGCGAGATTGGCTCTCCTGGCTCCGGCAATGGTGGGGGTGAAGGTGTTGGAGATGGCTCAACACCTTGCGAAGAATCTGAGTCTGATTGTTGTTCCTGCCACTCATTGTTATGATGTGACTTTGGCAGTCTGTAAAATTTACATATTTTTAAAGTGATACTTTGTCAATGAGAGTATATTGTCCTTTATAAGAATTCTATTCTAATTTTCAAATTCAAACATTCCTGTGTCATCATGGTACCTTAATATATCACTGTCAAGAAAAGGCTGTTATTGTGGGAAGACATAGACAAAAAAATTATAAAAACTATAGATCTCTTCTTGCCCAGATACTGGGTGCAAATAATTTCAAAAATATATTCTACACTCACTTAAGTGCCTCCTTGACTTTATTAAGTGCATTGGTGAAGTTACTCCGACTATCATGGACAGTATTGGGCAGTGAATAGTTTCTGGGATACTTGTCCTCTTCAGTCTCACTATTGTTTTCTTTTTCATTTGACAATTTCAACTCCACTTCCGAATCTGATATGTTATCCTTCACATCATTGTGATTCTCAGTTTTGATATGTATCTCATTGAGGACTGAGGGCTTCAATAAGGACACTGTCCTCGTTCTGTTGCGATATTGCACCTGATGATCCTTCAACTGCTGAGCCACACATCGGTTGTCATTCTCAATGTTCACATGTTTGTTCCTTGATTTCAAACGCTGTTGGTATAGTTCCAATTCTCTCCTTAATCGGTCTACAACTAATTTCTGGAATAGAATTTTTAAAAGACTTCTAACTAACTTCATAATGCATGATTTTCACAAAGAATTAAGAAGTAGAACACATGCCGTATAGCTACACTGGCATGAATATGCATATACAGACCCTAGTCTGTACACTAGAAACAGAAACTAACCAATTGGGTTTCATTTCCAGCAAAAAGTGAATGCTAATACAGTTTTACCTTCACATAAACAAATTTATGTATATGTAAAGTCAATATACATTTCTATATGAATGAAGTTATAATTAAAAGTTTATAATAGTTAATACAGAACTTACTTGAGTTTGTCCTATAGTAATAATTTCATTTTCAGCTTCTTTCACTTTAGACTTCAAATGTAAGTTCTGAAAGAGGAAATAAAAATTGTAATTAACTTGATGAATTTATAGACTCATATAGTCATAATACATAATTCCATAGCAAATTAATAAATAATACTCACATTTTCGTCATCTTGAAGACGCGCGACCCAAACCTGAAATAGAACAAAGGTCCTTAGAAATGCGTGTACTCAATTCCTCCCACAGGAAACCAATGTCGCGAAAACTAATTTCGTATATTGTACTCACCTGATGCACTCGTATTGCATTTTTCAAGTCCGATTGAGTTTTGCGAATGTCTTCTTTTATTTCGTTAGACACTTCCATTATTTTAGACCAGTTGTGACAGTCAGTAAAGTTTTTATTTTAACAAAAAATTTCAATATTCGTACCTTCGAATAGAAATCCTACATAACAATTCAACTGGTCTTCAAGAAACAATACGTGATATGCAAAACTGAGCAAATAAAAAAGCTAAATCCATTTATAGAATAACTTCCTCAAACTTGATTTATCCGACCGAAAGTACCTTTATAATGTGCATACTTCTACAATTCTTATACTTCATACCACAAAATAAAGACCGACAATATTTGATTTCACTGCGCATGTGATCAAACTCCGATTCACGAATACTAAACTTGTGTTTTATTAAATAACAAATATAATTCATGCGTTCGCTTGAAACCTCACCAACAACACGTAAACGAACAAAGTAATTTTCTTTCTTTCAAACATGAAACAACAAAAGTACAAGAAAGATAGAGTATCCATACAGTGTTAGTGTAGTGCAAGTACAGATGCGAGCAAAACAAATTACAAGTCTTTTATCACTACACTATCGTACAATAATAATATCGTACAAATGCAAGCATAGTATCATATTAAGTTTGTGAACACATGCACATTATCATGTTAATATTGCGAGAGTATTAAGAATAAGTTAATTTCCTTTCGCTTTCACAGTCACACACAGTATGTGTGCGTGCTAAATCCTTAGTTTTAGCAATTTGCCGCCGCGCCGTTTTTTCAGTTTACTAAGTAGGTACTGAAATTTCAGTTCTACTATTTTAATCTATCTATGGCATGGGACCCTTGTGGGAAGGCGTGAGGATATATTATATTATAATTATATTACACGCTTTTTATTAGCTTCACTTGTATGTCAGTATGTCAGTATGTCAGTATGTAACTCTCCGTGGGTAATTAGCGCGCCTGCGGCCTTTCTTGGTTCTCGTAGCCGTTTCTCTGGCTCCCTTTTGAAAAATATCGAACTAAAAAGTTAATAATAAATATAGTTTAAAAAAAAACAAAAAACACGCTTTTTACAGAAAACTAAACTAAAAAATAAATTTTAATAAATTTGAATTATTAATAGTGTAAAAATTCTTAATAAATAATTTAAAAAAAGCGTGGGGTGCTTTTTAGGATATTGTCGAAATAATAAATCTTCTATTCTTATAGATATAAGTATTTTATTGACAGATATCAATAAAATATTTAGAACTATTGACACCATGCACCCACGCTTTTTTTTAATTATTTATTAAGAATTTTTACACTATTATTAATTCAAATTTATTAAAATTTATTTTTTAGTTTAGTTTTCTGTAAAAAGCGTGTTTTTTTTTAGTTTTTTTTTTGTGTTTTGTCTACGAAAGGCACAAGGAAGGGAAGATATGAAAGATTTTTATTTCAAGATAGGTATACAAACGGTTTGGATTTTTTTCGTAGTCTCCCGCTCTATCAGTATTCAGTTTACGCAACTGAATGGGGCAATGCCTAAATGGAAAATAACGAAGTATTTATTCATTTGACAGCATTTCATTCAAATTACTTGTGTATAAATACATTTCCCATTGATTTTTTGTGTATTTGTTCTTGATACATTTACTATTATTTTACTCAAGATTTTTATGAAAAATTTTATGAGAAATTTACATTAAAACCTTGTTATGTTATGTATATACGTTGATTATATTTTTGTGTGATAAAAACTCCTATAGCTCAGAAAAATAAATAAAGTTCTGTGGTCAAAATATCCTTTGAAAATATCTTAGATCTGTGGGAGTCTTTGAAGCTCGTATTCGATTGGAAGGAAAGGAAATTGGTTTGTAAAATTTAGGAAGTGGCATGGTTGGCATTTATCTTATAATTTTTTTAATTAAGCACAATATTATATTACCCTTTGAGCTTGAGTGAGATTGACGAATGCTGGTAATACTTTCTGAGTGTCTTTCTCTTTAACTCTTGTACATTACAGACAAATTAAAGATGCTAACGTTGTACATGTTTCACTTGACTTGACGTTCTATAAATTCTCTTGTTTTATGTTATCTACTGTAAAGTATCTTTTAAACTAGCGCTTCCAAATATTTTTCTTTATTGTTCATTACAGACAAATATTACACGGAAAATGACAGTAAAATTGTGCTAACTAAAGTTAGTGATCGGCGCCACGAATTAACGTGTAACCTACCCTTTAAAATGTCCGTGAAGAGGCAAGCCACTACGCAGTTAAATCACGATAACTGGGATCAAGATGACCCGGCTGAACATGAAGAGATGGGAAGTTTTAAATCTGCATCGAAGGACGTACTAGAAAAGCGTGTGATAAGAACAGCTAAGAGGCGATCGCTAGCTTCCGGTGCCGAGGTATTTTAATAACATATATAACATATAACTGATAAAGTAGCATTACTTGCCATTTTTAATACCAACGCCATTAAGAGTTAGAAGTGACAAGTATAATTTTGAATACATATCTTGAATGTGTATTCAAACATGACCTGAAACCTGACATTGTTACATTCTTAACAATCAATCAGTCACTATCAACTTAAACACAGGTTATCCTATCCACTTTTAACTATAACCAGATAGAAGATGAGTTACTCAACATGTAAGTTGCAACTTTCATGTCTAGCTCAATAAATTTCAAGTATAGGAGTATTGAAAACTTTACAGTTGAGCATAATAAAACCTACTTTTTTTTGTATGCATTGAATTAAATGTAATGCACAAAGTTGTCTTATATGGTTAAACTGGTTTGAAATTATATTAGTTTTTCTTCATAATTAAACCTTAACCATTCACATATAAGTTGAGTCCTTGTTTATTATAATTTTGTACTGGGCAACTTGATTTGAACTATTAGAACTAGCATTTTACTCCCTCTGCCTACACCAGTGGAGGACTTATTTGAGAAATCTCTTTTTCTCATGTTCTTATAAGCTGATTATATTAGTTATGTGTATACTAACTGTGCCCAGCAACATTAAAAATTTTGTTCCATTGATAATTTTTATCTGGAATAACATATGTCATTGAAGAATATTAAGCATATACATACATATATATCATCACGCCGAGTCCCTAATGGGTTAGGCAGAGAGTATAGAGTGCCAGTTCTCTCTAGATTTACATACCACTTTTGCTTCGTCCACATTCATCAGTCTCTTCATACATGCTTGTCGGTTTCAAGTACTCTTGACGTTCCCATCCTTGAGTGTCCGATCAATTTGATCTAGCATCTTAAAGCATATTTGATCCATATTAACTAATCTTTTCTTTTCAGGCTAAAAGTGGTGTTTTCAGTGGGTTTGGAGGATTTAATAAAGCACAGCCCTCTTCATTTGACTTTTTGGCTAACTTGACAAATGGAAATAAAAACACCAATGGATCTCCCGGCAAGGGTGACACATTTGTGACATCTACATTATTCTCAAATCCAACCCCAACTAGCCCAGTTAGCAGTGGTGGTTTGTTTGGGACAAAAGAGTCTACAACACCCCCAAAACCAGTCTTTGGTATACCTAATGCAGTTTCCCCACTACATGGTACAACTGGTACAACAAATACTGTCTCATCTGGATTTACAGCATCTAAAGCTGACTCCACAGTATCTGATTCTCCATTTAAAATACAGCCAGTTGTTTCAAGCTCAGCTGATACTAGCAACAATGTCTTTACAAGGACTACAAATGCTACATCCAGTGCATCCACATCTCAAGTAACATCTACTATATTTGGAATTCCACCAACCAGTGCAAATAAACCTTTGTTTTCAACAACAACAAGTTCATCTCCATTTAAAATTCAACCACCTGCAACCACTTCTATATCCTCAGAGCAGAGCAGTGTAACCACATTAAGTATGGCTAAACCAGTTACAAATAACTCTGGCAAACCTGATGTAAAAAAGATGAGATACTATGCCAAATTGAAAGGCCTAAATGAATCTGTATCAGATTGGATTAAGAACCATGTAGAGCAAACTCCAATTTGCATATTGTCCCCAATATTCAAGGACTATGGGAGACATCTCAAAGAGATTCAGGATGAGTACTACAGTTCTGATAAGGAAGATAAAGATGAAGAGGAAAGAAGTGCTATGCCACCACCAGCTGCTCCATCTAACCAAAATAAGTCTGTAAACTCTGAAACAACACTGAACAAACCTGGTTTTGGTCTAGTATCAGAGAGTAAGCCCAGTTTTTCATTTGGTATCAAACCAACTGCAACACCAGGAAATGCAGCCGCCCCTAGTACCGGATTTACTTTTGGCATGAATAATCCTGCAAAGCCAACCTCTGCAGCAACACCAGGAAATTTCTCATTTGGTATAAACACCAATACAACAAGCAGCAATGGAACTGCTCCATTTTCATTTGGCATAAACAAGCCATTTAGTTTTAATCCTAACACTCAAACAACTACTGATAAACCAAGTAATGAAGATGAAGAGGAAGATGCACCACCCAAAGTAGAGTTTACACCTATTGTGGAAGAGAATAGTGTTTATGACAAACGATGCAAAATATTTGTAAAGAAAGATGGCAACTTTGTTGACAAAGGTGTTGGAACACTTTACATCAAGAAAATTGAAGACAGTGGCAAACATCAGTTGTTAGTTCGTGCAAATACAAGTTTGGGCAATATACTTATGAACCTAATATTGGTTTCTGCTATACCCACACAACGCACAGGTAAGAATAATGTCATGATGGTCTGCATCCCCACTCCCGAGTCGAAACCGCCACCAACACCAGTTTTAATCAGAGTTAAATCATCAGAAGAAGCAGATGAATTATTAAACACGTTGAATAAATACAAGACATAATATTTTTTGGTATTAAGTTCTGTAAATTTGTCCAAAACTCAGAAAATCTAATGATTGTGACATTAATTCATATATTACGTATTTGTATCCATTTTGTTTACCTCGGAAGGAGTAGTGTTATAGAAATAACCTAATGTTACAGAATGTTGAATCATTTTGAAATAAGGGAAATAAACTATTGCTATTATGGATATGTTTTTTTTATTAACGTGTGATAGTCATATTACATAATCTTTGTTGACATGTAAGATTAATTAATATGCATTCTATATAGACATGCCGTAGGCAATTTAGCGCCTGTCCCCAGATTGTTTTTTAACCTACCTTTGACATGAGTGGCTATCAGGCAAATGTGTCGATAGCACTGCAGGCTTCTGCTTAACCACTCTGCTACTGCAACTCTAGCATCGCAACATTTTCTATGCAGACAGTGTAGCAAAGCATTGATATTTTTTATTCGAAAATTAAACAAAAACTATAACAAATGTTTTATATTTAGTTACACAACTATATATTACAAAGTAGGACATATTTTCAAATGGCACTGAGCTATAGATGCCACCACAAATATTCAAACTTATTACAATATACATAGCAGTTAAAGTATTTTCTCTTCAAAATTTGTATTTATTTAATTTTGTAACTTACCAAAATATTAACAGTCAAGAATAGATGATAGAATATAGCACATTGATTATTATAAATTATTAAATATTCTATATAAGATAGTCAGATATGGTTAAATAACTTAATTTGATAAACATTACAATATTGTAATCTTCAAGTATGTCCTTTGTATTATCATTCTTAATATTGCACTTCATGTTATTTATGTGCAGGCAACTTAGCTACTTGATGCCATTTGTCCCAGACCCATTTGGATTCTGTGCATGTGTATTTCTACATTGTTTTGAAACAGTCTTTGATGATTAGGGTTTAATTTCTGTTTTATTTGTTCCATTGTACCTTGTAAGATGCTCAACTCATAAGCATTTTGATCGGAATCTGACAAGCTTTTGACTTGTAGCATTAAGGCTGTAAGGCTTGTTATGAGTTGAATCAAATTAGTGTCTTGCACAGAACCATTATTATTCTTTTCAACAAGTAATGAGGCCTCATCGTGGCATTTGTCCCTCAAATGGGTAGGCAGAAGCATAGCGGCCAGACTTGGACCTGGTGCTAATTGCTGGCAGTATTGCTGCACTTCATTGATATAATCCTGTAAGTCCATGTTCATCCTCTCCAAGTCAATCACAGCTGCTGCATATTTCCTTTCAAAGTCTTCAGGCATTTTGTGACCAAATGATTTCCTCTTTTCAGCCTCACAATTATACTCCTTCAGTCGGTTTATTTTGAGTTTCTTTGCATTTAGGACTTTTTTCAGTTTAACAATAAGCTCTAAAAACTGAATGGGATAATTACCCATGGAAGACTCCGCAGCCTTTGTTATGTCTGTACAACCAATCATGGGGTCCCCTTGCGAGTTGTTTGACACCATTGAAGGTTGATATAAATTGAATATTTCTTGCATGACATACCTAGGTCTGAATTTTTGAGTTATACTAGTCAGACAGATTGTCTCTGGGGGATCATTGGACAGCACTTCATAATCAGGTACCGAGTGTGTACCCAACTTAGGTCTTTCAAATGTTATCCTGTAAGTATTGTTTGACGTGTCAACAGCATCAATGCACCCTGTAAATAAACCATCTTGGGGCTTACGCAGCCTTGCAGTAACTTTTGTGCCCACCACTAATTGCATGGGGATTTCACTAGGTAAATCTTTGACATTTATATCTGCAGTCTTTCTCTGTTGTATGTATCTTATTAACTTCCTTTTTCTTTCAAGCTCTTTACGTTCTTCTGCAAAGAATGCCTGTGAACACCTTCGAGGCTTACCCATCATTCTTCTTATTTTCGACCATTGCACTTGACTTAACTTGCGATTACTCAGCTGAGGAAATGACTCTCTCAGGCATATCATAAAATCATTTTCACCATCAAACAAAGCTTTATCAATATTGCTATAAAAATATTCAAAGCAAACCCATTTGTGAGCTTTAGGCAATTTGAGTAAGTTTCTCAATCTCATACCTATCCTTTGTCCAGATTTGGGATCTGGAGACTGAATTTCAGCCACATCAGTTTTATCATCAAACCTGTCATTGTTTCTCTGTACTTTGGAAGGCGATTTTTGTTTTTTAGCACTTGATGGTTTGCTGGGTGTCTTGTTGGTAATTATTCTTTGAATTCTTTTTGGAGATTGACGCGGAGGGGACGTGTTGACAAAATCATCAACAAAGATAAATCTGTTCTTCTTCCGTATTCGAGCAGGCATCCCCCTAGCATTTAACTTCTGCACAGGTTCACTAGGCGCAGGTTTTGGCGGTAACTTTGTGCCCACTCTGTGTAGCCCCAAAGCGGCTGGACCGAAGGCCAGCTCCTCCTCTTCTTCAGGGAAATCCATTTCCATAGGCTCATCTTTGACAAATCTATATTGAGATCGAGGCGATATATTCTCTCCATCTTGCCCCCCTGGATATAAACAGATATATTTATTTTGACAAGCTTTAATATACTATTATCAACAGCAGAAAAAATATATGTGACACTCGTGCACCATACAAAGTGTATATTGATGCCAAATTCTAAATTTCAACAAATACTGAGTGTCAATTCGCATGAAAATTTGAATTTTTTCAAATTTTGAATCTGGCGAAACATCATTCTCGAATTATAGAAGACAGAACGTAGGGTGAAAGTAAGGGATCTCGCCGGTAAGTAAAAACGATTATTTCTAATGAAACATCGTATCGAAACTATTATGAATTAGCAAATTAAATAAAGGAAAATAAACAAAACTTACTTTCCGATTTATCCGCCATATTGGTGTCGTAAATTTTGGTCAAAATTTAAAGACGAGAGCGCCAAGTTAAATTTCGTTCGGATATCTTCACAAAATAGGAATAAATAAACTCGTATTGTCTATGCCATTCTTCGCTGTATATCTCTATACTAGGTGGTCAATTTCAAAAACACTAGACGTAAATTATGTTTTTCAATTAAAACTATATATATTCTAAATCATTTCTAAATAAGTAAGTTGCAACAATGCATGCCGATTATTTTTTTAAATTGTTAAAATTAAAATTTTTGTTATAAATGTTTATCACAAAAAGTAAATTGCAATCAAATCGGTAATTGAAATACTCCGTTTTTGAAAGTTTTCGTTCTTTAAAACGCATGTGCGAAAGCGCGTTTTGCGTTGTAGTTATTTTTTGTGTTGTTAGTTATTTGTCTATTTTTTAATAATTCAATAAGAACATATTAAGAATAAAATCTACAAACGCTATCCACATCGCAGGTTTCGTCGGTTGAACATAAAACGCATTCAATTCAATTAATATTTCTATTTATAAATATTAGATTTTTTTATAATTATAGATATTATAGATATTCATATTTCAGAAAATTATGAATATAAGCCATTCAAATGCACTGCTACTAAGCGTACTGTGGAGCACAATTTTAGGAATGAATGTAATATGTGCCTTAACTAATTTAATAGCATGTCAAGACCGTGCTGTAATTAATAGTGAAAAATCGAATACAATATTAGTTGATGTATGTTTAGGTATGACAATAAAACTGTTCTGCAATTATTGGTAAGTGATTAAATAATCTAAGAATACGTAAACTGTATGTACATTATCTAATTGTTGTTAATACATATTTCTTAGCAATGAAGAGGATGATTACAAATCTAAGTTATGGTATTACAAGAAAAGGGGAAGCACTGATATGATGAAGGAAATAGTTACGATTGAAACTGGGCAAGATTTCAAAAGAAACAATATTGCAATTGCACCAACGCATACGTTAATTTTGGAAGACTTCAAAGTTAATGACTCTGGGATATATGTCTGCAAATATTACAAAAGTGACGATAAAATTGCATTTACATATGTATTAGATGGTATACATATATGTTGAGTTATACCTTTGTATCTAATACCAATATGTATTAGGTTGGAAATTTTGACAATTATAATAATCGACGTTGATTAATAATACCAACTTACAGGTGTATTCAGGACCAAAATGAAACCCAAACTTGGAACAATTACTGAGTGGCAAGATTTTAAAGTTTTTGTTCTAAATCCACTAAATGAGAAAATTTCTAAAGTAAAAAGAGAACCCTATTTTGCTTTTCAAGAAAATCTAAAGTTTAAATTTGAAATCAAATTCGTTTGGGAAAATAATATGGCTTCTAATGTATTTGTCAGGCACACGGGTAAAAGAAAGATTGGAAAATGTCGACTACGTCCTATTTCTCACCTCAAAGGGCAGGTAGTTTAAATCTTTTATATTATACTAGTTGTCCCGCCCAGCTTCGCTTGGATGAAACATTAAATTTCCTGAAACACGATCGCAGCGCCACCTATCGGGTCCAATTGCGAATCTAAACCATTCCCAGATCCCCTTGAACACACACAAAAAATTTCATCAGTCAATCGGTCCAGTCGTTTGAGAGAAGTTCAGTGACATACACACTCACAGAAGAATTATATATATAAAGATTGTTTACTAATACTATATATTATAATACTAATACCGGTACCTACAAAATACATAGCTGCTAAGTTACGAGCGTAAGATTTGGAAATAAACCAACTGCAACTGAACCTAATTCGGTTTATAAAGGGAATATGATTTGAAAAGTCCCAAATGATTTATATAATTATTAACTGAAGCCCAACTATCACAATATGGTTTTAAGTGCACCCTTCCTGCTCTATGGGTAAAATTACACTTACAATAAAGTAATAAATTTACAAGTGCTACAAAAACTACTCAATCTGCCGCCACGTCTTACCTACCAGTCTATCTTTTGACTATGAATGTGCAAATTGCCCATTATAATCTTTCAGAATAATAATACCATAAACAATATAACTACATATTATCTTTACGATAACTATGATGTTCCTTGCCGGTCAATAATATTAAATGAGACATTCCCAGAGATAAGTAGAATTGTTAGAAATATTCCAGAGTACGAACTGATAGATAAGTCTGAAAATTTTTTAACCTTGGGTAAGTGCTATTTTTTGCATACTCATCGTAAATTCAATAACAATATAATATTAATTATTATTATTATTTTAAATCTTCGATCTCAATCTGCTCATGTCAGTTAGTTTTTAAATGCAACCGGATATTCCGATATCCGTTTAATTCGGAGTTGCCCGTAAGGATAGTAGTACCACCAGTTGTCACAAAAAAGTAGTTAAATAGCAGATTTTATGATTGATATATTCTTGCGGTGGATTAAATCTTTGAGATGGTGCTGTGCTGCACTGCAGCCCTAAGTAGTGGATATAGTAGTTCTGAACAATGATAATTGAATGCGCAATTTATATCCCTTACATACAAAGTCCACGGTACCTACCAGCTTATCATTATTTGGTTTTATATCTTGGTGTCCCCCTTTCTAGTATAACAAAAATACTATATACTGTATTTGGTTATTGTGTTATCCTAATATGTTTTAGCGAAAAATAATGTAATGAAAAAGAAAAACATTAAACGAAATACTACTAAAGTACTTGAAAACGGACACATAACGTTTGTTTGTCCAGTCGTAACGGATGCCGATATAAAATGGTACAAAAATAATAAATTACTGAACACATCTTTCAGGCGAGTGTAATATGTTTATTAACTTAAAAGTTGCAAACGTGTATTAAGGCATAGGGTTAATTGTTAATGTAGTTAATTGGTTGCTAGCAAGACTTGAGGCATCACGCGCCCTGGTCATCATTTACCTGATAAAGACATACGTCTATCTATATGTATACGGTAATTGAAGAATCTCATGTAAATGGGATACTCTTGGGAAAACCCAGTGGGTAGTTCGCGGAAAGAAGTACCGATTCTTAGATACGGTACACACTAATCTTGTGACTGGTCCCGATGTATGGGGATGAAATCGAAAATATGCCATGACAGTTATAGAAATTAACTGGACATACGATCTAGATCACGAATTTAGTTTGCTAGAAGTAAATCGTGTTGAGCCCTTAAATGAAGAAATGAAACAGCGTTTTAAATTAACAGAAATAACATGGCCGATCAGAAAGAAGAGCCCCACAGTACTATCGATGCATACGGCTCCTTACAATTACTACATGTTACTAAGAATGAAGATGGAATATACAAATGTGTCTTGGGTGACAGAACGATTCACAAATGGTATCTAGAAGTAGTGTCAAATACTAAGCTTCTGAATGAAGGTGAATACTTGATCCTGACAACAATTTAACATCATTCAAATATTCTTACACATTTGGTGTAGTATGCAAGTTTGTTAGTACGTATCTATCTATCTATCTATCTATCTAATACCTTTAAACGAGCAATTCTTGTATATATATATTCTGAATCTCGGAAACGGCTCCAACGATTTTCATGAAATTTGGTACGGGGGGGATTTTGGGGGCAATAAATTGATCTAGCTAGGTTTCATTTAAAAAAAAGTAGTTTTATCCGTGTTTTTAGGCAATGAAAATCTCCTACAATTTCATTAGAATTTGAAATTCGCTACTGCTTTACCGACACAGCAACAATAAAGCGTTGCTAAGCAACAAACTTTAAGCCAATGAGTTTTTGGTTTGACGTTTTCGTAGACGTATTAAATTATATAAAATCAATTGTTTACTTACATGACAAAATGCCTAAACCTTCAAGAAAATAGTGATCGACAAACAAGACTCATTTCAACAAATCAATGAAAATAATCAGCTTTCCGCTCGTCCCACACGTAGTGCTAAAGTCACAACATTATACGAGCAGAAAGGTCTAATGATTTAGATGTTTCACTGAATATGACCAACAGCGGGAATGACGTCCACAAGATTTGCGGCAGCGAACAGCATAACGTGTAGCTACTGAACATTACGAACAACGGGAACGACCTCTACAAGATTTGCGGCAAAAAGCAGCACAACGTGTAGCTACTGAACATTACGAACAACGGGAACGACGTCTACAAGATTTGCGGCAGCAAGCAGCACAACGTGTAGCTACTGAACATTACGAACAACGGGAACGACGTCTACAAGATTTGCGGCAGAGAGCAGCACCACGTGTAGCTACTGAACATTTCGAACAACGGGAACGACGTCTACAAGATTTGCGGCAGCAAGCAGCACAACGTGTAGCTACTGAACATTACGAACAACGGGAACGACGTCTACAAGATTTGCGGCAGAGAGCAGCACCACGTGTAGCTACTTAACATTACGAACAACGGGAACGACCTCTACAAGATTTGCGGCAGAGAGCAGCACAACGTGTAGCTACTGAACATTACGAACAACGGGAACGACGTCTACAAGATTTGCGGCAGCGTGCGACACAACGTGTAGCTACTGAAAATGTTGAACAACAGGAGCGATGTCCACAAGATTTGCGGCAGCGAGCAGCACAACGTGTAGCTACTGAACATTACGAACAACGAGAGCGACGTCTACAAGATTTGCGTCAGAGAGCAGCACAACGTATAGCTACTGAACATTACGAACAACGAGAGCGACGTCTGTAAGATTTCCGGCAGTGTGCAGCACAACGTGTAGCTACTGAAAATGACGAACAACGGGAACGACGTCTACAAGATTTGCGGCAGAGAGCAGCACAACGTGTAGCTACTGAACATTACGAACAACGGGAACGACGTCTACAAGATTTGCGCCAGAGAGCAGCACCTCGTGTAGCTACTGAACATTACGAACAACGGGAACGACGTCTACAAGATTTGCGGCAGAGAGCAGCACAACGTGTAGCTACTGAACATTACTAACAACGGGA
The DNA here is from genome assembly GCA_945859725.1 of Drepana falcataria. Classification (NCBI taxonomy): domain Eukaryota; kingdom Metazoa; phylum Arthropoda; class Insecta; order Lepidoptera; family Drepanidae; genus Drepana; species Drepana falcataria. Next base: position 8,508,228 of record OX243926.1, read on the forward strand.
ACGACCTCTACAAGATTTGCGGCAAAGAGCAGCACAACGTGTAGCTACTGAACATTACGGACAACGGGAACGACGTCTACAAGATTTGCGGCAGCGAGCAGCACAACGTGTAGCTACTGAACATTACGAACAACGAGAGCGACGTCTACAAGATTTGCGTCAGAGAGCAGCACAACGTATAGCTACTGAACATTACGAACAACGAGAGCGACGTCTGTAAGATTTCCGGCAGTGTGCAGCACAACGTGTAGCTACTGAAAATGACGAACAACGGGAACGACGTCTACAAGATTTGCGGCAGCGAGCAGCACAACGTGTACCTACTGAACATTACGAACAACGGGAACGACGTTTACAAGATTTGCGGAAGCGAGCAGCACAACGTGTAGCTACTGAACATTAGGAACAACGGGAACGACGTCTGTAAGATTTCCGGCAGTGTGCAGCACAACGTGTAGCTACTGAAAATGACGAACAACGGGAACGACGTCTACAAGATTTGCGGCAGCGAGCAGCACAACATGTACCTACTGAACATTACGAACAACGGGAACGACGTTTACAAGATTTGCGGAAGCGAGCAGCACAACGTGTAGCTACTGAACATTACGAACAACGGGAACGACGTCTACAAGATTTGCGGCAGAGAGCAGCACCACGTGTAGCTACTGAAAATAACGAACAACGGGAGCGATGTATACAGGATTTGCAGCAGCGAGCAGCACAACGTGTAGCTACTGAACATTACGAACAACGGGAACAACGTCTACAAGATTTGCGGCAGAGAGCAGCACAGCGTATAGCTACTGAACATTACGAACAACGGGAGCGATGTCTGCAAGATTTGCGGCAGCGAGCAGCACAACATGTAGCTACTGAACATTAGGAACAACGAGAGCGACGTCTGTAAGATTTCCGGCAGCGTGCAGCACAACGTGTAGCTACTGAAAATTACGAACAACGGGAACGACGTCTACCAGTTTTGCGGCAGCGAGCAGCACAACGTGTAGCTACTGAACATTACGAACAACGGGATCGACGTCTACAAGATTTGCGGCAGAGAGCAGCACAACGTGTAGCTACTGAACATTACGAACAACGGGAACGACCTCTATAAGATTTGCGGCAAAGAGCCGCACAACGTGTAGCTACTGAACATTACTAACAACGGGAACGACGTCTACAAGATTTGCGGCAGCGAGCAGCACAACGTGTAGCTACTGAACATTACGAACAACGAGAGCGACGTCTGTAAGATTTGCGGCAGAGAGCAGCACAACGTGTAGCTACTGAACATTACGAACAACGGGAACGACGTCTACAAGATTTGCGTCAGAGAGCAGCACAACGTATAGCTACTGAACATTACGAACAACGGGAGCGATGTCTGCAAGATTTGCGGCAGCAAGCAGCACAACGTGTAGCTACTAAACATTACGAACAACGGAAATGACGTCTACAAGATTTGCGGCAGCGAGCAGCACAATGTGTAGCTACTGAAAATAACGGACAAAAAGAGCGACGTCTGTAAGATTTCCGGCAGCGTGCAGCACAACGTGTAGCTACTGAAAATGACGAACAACGGGAACGACGTCCACAAGATTTGCGGCAGCGAGCGGCACAGCGTATAGCTACTGAAAATTACGAACAACAAGAGCGATGTCTACAAGATTTGCGGCAACGTGCGGCACAACGTGTAGCTACTGAAAATAACGAACAACGAGAGTGACGTCTGTAAAATTTCCGGCAGCGTATAACACAACGTGTAGCTACTGAAAATGACGAACAACAGGAGCAATGTCTACAAGATTTGCGGCAGCGTGCGGCACAACGTGTAGCTACTGAAAATGTTGAACAACAGGAGCGATTTCCACAAGATTTGCGGCAGCGTGCGGCACAACGTGTAGCTACTGAAAATGTTGAACAACAGGAGCGATGTCCCCAAGATTTGCAGCAGCGTGCGGCACAACGTGTAGCTACTACTAATGACGAACAACGGAATCGACGTTTACAAGATTTGTGGCAGAGTATGGCACAACGTGTGTAATTGTTGATAAAGGTCCCAATCATATTTTTTCTCATACATCTACCATGTACAGACAGTGATCCGTTACAGTTTTACAAACCACATCTAAATCGGATAAGCCGTTTCTGAGGTTAGCGTGCACAAATGAACAAACAAAAATTCTAAAAATCTGTGTTTTGGGTGATGTTTGCGTTGATAAAGCTCCCAATCATATTTTTTTCTCATATATCTTCCATGTACAGACAGCAATCCGTTACATTTTTATTATATGTTTAGATAGATGATCCTTTATTTTGGCATATCTTTTTAATTTCTTAACCAATTAAGTCGTGATTTTTTATTTAAATAACAAGTTCATATTTTTTCATTATTATATTGGCAACATTAAAAAATATTATTCATATTCCATAAGTCTGTAATTCGTATAAATTATATTTATTTATATTTACCGAGCTAAGCTCGGTCATCCAGGTACTATAATATATACAAGGTATATTTTGTTAGTTTTGCGTTGGGTTTTAATATTTATCCACGTTACATAGATCTATATTATAATGTGTATCCATCGCTGTTGCTTAATAAATGTTGTTTTTAATGTGTCTCCGAGTTTAGTGGACTTTTTCTAAGGAATACGCTCTGCCTATTTATGAGCTGGATTTGCTTATGGTATTCAGAATGTATTTCGACTTTAACATGAAACACGCTCTGCAATACTACCTGCTTTATTTAATGATTTTTTTTCAGATTTTATACGGTATTCAATATATTTGGGTTTTGTTCTGTCTCTAACAATAACATGCTATTGCGCCGGAGTATGTGTGGCTTGGCATCGACGAGCTTCTTTCGCAGATCCCTTGAACTTCTATGTAAAGAAAAAATATAGTCAAAGTTATTCAGATCTTGAAGAACTTATAAAATTAAAATGAAATAAAATTGGCCATGTTTTTATTTTTTTATTTTATGTGGTTCAATCAAGGGCTAGATACTTTCAAGTGTTCAATACTTTCAATAGTAGTCTTTGCTCAATACGAAAGGACAACATTTGAAAAGTATTTCATGGACCAGTTTGTGACTTTTTTGCAAGTTGTTTACTCGAATGCATAAAGTAATGTAAAGTACAATAGTAATGCATATCAGTTCAAGTAAGTTTTAATGTCACGCATGGTCAGATTTTTCAGCATTTTTTTTTAGAATGACTAAAAGACTAGTATCCGCGCTCTGAATATATGTTAAGAACAATAAAAATAATGAACTTGTCTTGTCTTCTGTATTCAATCAACTCAACTTCAAAAAGTTTAAGGTGAAGAGATAAAAAGTTTTAGCAGTGGATGGGTTTATGTTTAATAATAACTAACTATTGTTTTTTAGCAAAACACTGTTCCTGATAAACAATAAAATGAACTGTAATATAATTATATTATTTACTGTGGTGTTAACTGTGATCCAGGACGTAAATTGTAAGTTTCAATTACATATTATTGTCATCAGTTTTGTTCAAGGTAAAGTGAGAGTGGCTACTGCCTGGCAATTCATGATTAACATAAAGTAAACCCATAACTTTTAGTCAAATGTATTCTTCACCTCATTATATTTAGGTTGCTAGATTCATTACGAAATATATTTGTAATTTTTTTTTTGTAAAAATTAGAAAGTTCATGGTTTCTACCTAAATTACATGTACTGTCCTAGCTAAAAATACGTTTATTATTTATACGACGGACTCTTAAATATATGTAAATGTATCTGTTATTTAATAAAGATGATTAAAAGTGAAAGTAACTGTACATAAGAGCTGTCACCTGTAACAGGATATACACGTTTTGTACATTGTTTGTATATATAAAGAATTCTTATTGATTCATATATATTTGGATGTACATACTTTACATTGTACTTGACACTAATTAATGGCCAGTACAGGTAATGGAGTACGGGCAGGAAAATGGAACAGAATTCCAAATGGACTTTAGATATTGCTCTCCTTTATTACCACATCCACATTCCTAAACCATAATTCGTAATTCATTAAATACATGTATTGACAAAACCCAGAAAGATTTGTGAGTTTTAGTACTATTTACATTCTTGAAGAATGCTGAATCTAGAAAACAATGTTTTGTCAGGCATTTAATGTTGTCTATGTGATTCAGCTTAAATATCATATTTATCAAGTATAATCGAAATCCATTCAGGTGTTACCATTTCATTGAGTAGCAAATATGCATACACCCATCCTCACAAAGTATAAGAAGAATAATAATAAAAGAGTATTAACTCACTGTATGAAAACAACCAGTGCATCAATAGCAAATAAAGTTATGGCCTTTGAAGTCCATCCAGACTTGATGCAAGAGAAATGAAGTACAGCCCAAATGTTGAATTATGTGATCAGGTGTCAGCTATGTGCGAGAACCCTTAAAAGAAAATTTGGCTATATAAGTTACCAGCTCACAAGCGGCAATTAAATAACAGTTGAAGCGGTGACCTTGGCCAACAACGGTTGCATCAAATCAACACTTATGATATTGCAGGTTTAAGCAAGAGATGTGTCAGATGCAGATCCCGTGGGGAACTAGGAACATGTGCAGATTCAGTCCCCTTTAATGCCACTGATCCAGAAGCAGAGGTGGGTGTCCATGTTGTGGCATGCCCATCGGGCTGGTGTGGCAAGCTGATTGAAGGCTCTACCGGAACATATAGAACAGATGGTGGGTGAGAATAGATTTTTTGTTGCACACTACTACCAACAGAACATGGCCAACATGGCTCTTTAAAGCCAATATTGAATGCCACTTATGAGATAGTTACCTTAAAAGAAACTGGTAGTAACTGCTAGGATTAAAAGACTGTGTCTGTGTCTATATATAAAAAATATTGTGTATTGTGCACAATTTATTTATATTTACTAATTGATTTGCAGACTATGGAGCAGCAACAGAAAGGATGTGTCTGCAAAGACCCCCAAGTGATTACGAGGAGAGGTGTGCATATACTATGTGGAATTACAAGAGAGTATACATGTGCTTCTGCAATGGTGACTTGTGCAACTCTGGCCTAGGTCTCACACCACATACTTTAAGTATTTTTGTGTCTTTAATATTAGTTCTTATATATTAAACCACTTAGACAATTATTCTGTAAACATATTTTTAGGCTCTGATATCACAAGTTCCTTGCAGTCTTTCTTGTTCATATTTAATTTAATTAAAACACATGAGTATACTATATAAACTTATGATTTTTATGAATGGTTCATCAATAAATCAGTTCAGTTCTATATTCTTTATAGAAAGTGTAATAGACATAATAATAGCACTAATTGTGGGCTTTAGACCACATTGGTTATATTATAAGGGATAAATTAGTTATTGAAACCATTTTGAGGAGGTATTTTGAGACAATACCTACCTATTAGTTAGGCAACATTTACTTTGAATGAGGGTTATTATATTGAAAGCCTGACCACCTGAGACTTTAAATTGCTATTATAATATTGACTACATAAGCCACATGAGTTGAAGTGCTTGCCATAAATTAAATTGGTCAGATGATCATCGTCATTATATTTATGATAATCCTTAGACTTGTGGATCATCTCTCAAGGTCACACATAGACTTGAAAATGCTCAAGAAATTTAAATATGTATAAATTATATATATGCATAATAAATCAAGGCTAACTACTTTAATTTAAACCTCATAGATATTTTATAATATATTGTTAATAATTTTATCTAAGTCTTTTTAGGACTTTGTAGATGAATACTCACTAGAAGCATAAAGAATTTAAGTTTTATTTTATAGCACATTATTATTATTATGTACATATGTGAAGGAAAGGAGTCTGTAAGTTTGGGGCAATTGGCGCTCTGCGTCTTTGTCTAACTCGTGAGGGATTTGGCGTGTTATTTATTTATTTACATTTCTCAATTTTATATATTCAATGAAAACCTCTGTGGGAAAGCGTGATGATATTCCGTATGGAATAGGTCTTCATACCTATAGTTAATTCTGGTCACCTACATAGGATGCAGGGTATGGCAGTTACGGCAAATAGCTGATTAGCCAAAATCCCACCATTTTTTGGAATAAGGCCCAGGAAATATAGAGAATGCTTTAATGTGATAGATATACAAGACATTCCTTAATATGTACAAGTTACGTCTTCTTTATGCTCTTATTTAATATTCTGGCATTTTATAGGCATGTGTACTTAATTTGAATCTCAGTTCTTACTACGTCTCTATACATAAAAACTTGAGAGGTGTCAAGGGACACCCGGATGGAACGAAGTTCAAGAAGCACACGTCACTCACACGGGGGTTATAAATATACAGCAAAAAAAAAGTGTCGTGACAAAAAGTTTCGTGACAACTATGCGTAAGAATTTTTTCCGTCTAGCCCCCTTTCACAACGCGCGAAAAAAAAAAAGTGTCGTGACAAAAAGTGTCGTGACAACTTTTCGTTAGAATTTTTTCCGTCTAGCCCCCTTTACCAACGCTCGATAAGGAACTTCGTTCCAAAAGATACAGGTACTGCCATCTCTTGTCGTTTTGAACTAGATTTTCAAGCTTCACCAACATATGTACCAACATTAATGTGCAAATAATGCAACATTTTCAAAGTTTACTGCCGTCGTATACTCCTTAGCTTTAAATTCTGTTAAATCTTCTACCGCTGTAGTCCAGAATTATTAATGCAACTATTTACTATGTGATATATAAAATTTCGTCCATTTTATCATATTTATTTAAGAAAGTGTATTTGTATTTTTATTAAATATAATACAATGTTTTGGCATAATTATACATTTTTGTATATACCTATAAGAATTTAATCTAAGCAGGTGCTATTATAAGCTTAGACGACAATAAAATACATACAATTTTTGGAGGTAATTTTATTCTCGAACTCACCAACATTCTTAATTTAAATGAGGAATGAGTATTTTTCCAATCAAATATAATTTTAAGACATAGACATCTTTGTTTTTTTTCGTGGTGTCGGTCGTGCTAAGGTCGGTTGTAAGGCCACGTTTTACGTATGCTGCCGAGTCTGTGAGGCTTGAGTTGGTTGGCGACCCTGAGCTCCTGGTTCTCAAGAAGGGACTGTATGTGGGGAATATCGTGGAAATATAGCAGTCCGTGCCGCTTCGTCTTAATCACTGCAGCGACAGCTTCCGAACCTTCTAGAAGATATGGGTCTTGATATTCCGGCTCTGTAAATAGAAGTAACTGTTTATTTTTTATACCACTAAGGTGGCAGGCGGCAGGTAAACGGTTACCGCTTGCAACACCAAGTTTGTTTAATCTGTGGTATTAAGTCAGGCTGTTTGGTGACTGTTTTTGTTACATGCACGCATTATGCACACATTTGAATGTGAAGTAAATAAAAAATCCAAGGCGAGATTGATGAACGTAGATGAAGTGAAGGAAGTCTGTAAGTCTAGAGGCGTTCTACTCTTTATGCCTACTGCGTGATCAACTCGGCGTGATGATATAAATATACTCTAGTATTCGATTTTCAAGATGCACTTTCTGTTATGCCCCGGCTATGTAAGGATTGGGTCTGCTTCAACAGCCCTCAGTCAACATTCCCCTTCTGGGAGATCTAAGGCTCGGAGACGAGTCAGTCTGTAACTTAGTATGTGTCCCGACATTAAATAGAGCGGTTGCCTAATTACTTCCTTTGTGTGAAGTAAATATTCCTTTTTTTTAAAAGAATTAAAAAAAACCGTGGTGGCCGAGTGGTTTGAGTAGTTGCCTGCGACACAAAGATCGCATGTTCGAACCCCGACTGTGCCAATGAGTTTTACTGAACTTAAGTACAGTTAAGTACTTAAGTCACACCATGACCTCTTGGGTGTATGGTATTACCTATTACACCTTGTGGGAAGGCGTGAGGATATATTATTATTTTAAAAAGACTTCCGAATCCCGGTTTACCAGTGGCTACGCCTAGAAAATCTAGTTGTTTTTACCTGTTGCTATGTCTCCGTCGGCGCGGCGACCGATGTGTCCGAAGCGCGGGGGCTGCAGAGGCGGCAGGAACAGACCTTCGGGCCACAGTGACTCGGGGTCGGGCGAATCCACCTTGTAAGGGGATGGGGGCAGCACGGGAATACTAATTTCTACAAAGAAGATACATATAACTAAACTAATAAACTCTGTGCTCTGCGAGGAATTCGATGATAATATGTATGTATTACTAAATAGTTAGTAAGGTACGTAAACTACTCGTACATACAATACCTACACGTCAATCTCAAAGTTGATTTGAAATTTTCCAGTAGATTTATATAAAACTCTACCAACATTCTGAGGGACTGCGTGATGACAACATTATATTTTTAGGAATTTACAAAAAAATTGTTCTTATAGGTATAGGTATCTAACAGAACCTAATACCTAAGTATTATTATTTACTAATATTATATAGAGGAAATTTGGTTGAACTCTTAAAACTCGGGAATTACTAATCCGGTTCGAAACAATATTTTACACTAGATAATTCCCCTTTGTGAAGGAAGCTTAAAATCAAATTTGTGCAAATAATATTTCTGAATATAGACTTGCCAGGAGAGAAAATCTATTTACAAACCTCTTTTTTAGTGATTATTGTTTTACAGTTTTATTAATAGTACCACAGTATAAATATAAGCTAAAGCTGATTCAGCTTATATGTATACTGTGGTCCATAAGTATAGCTAGAAAGTCATATGACCTACCAGTACAGCCACCTTCCTCTAACGTGGTAGGTACTTTGTGCAATATTTGTCACTTGGCAAGATTTAAGTAAGGTTTAATTAGCTATCTGCTAAATTGCTTATTTGATCATTACACGCGTCCATTAACAAGTGACCACGTAATTATGACATATATACCATCTACTGCGAATGACCCGTGGTGGCCTAGTGGTTGGAGTACCTAGTCGCCTGCAAAACAAAGATGCAAGTTCGACAGCGGTCTGTAGCTGTACCAATGAGTTTTCTCTGAACTTAAGTTGAATTATCACACTACGAACGAAAGAAAACTTCGTGACGAACTTGCATATGCTTAAGGACAAACCTAAAGGCGTATTTAGGTACCTATCGTCATGCTTGAGAAACGACGTCCTCGATATCTGTCACGTGACACCTAAAAATATCTCCGGCGATAAGAAGTTGTTTTTGCACTACCCTTTCCCTACCCATTAGGGGAAAGCTCATATACACATTATACACAAAAAATTTAAACAGGTCAAGCGTAAAAGATTAATCTGTACCCTTGAAATTGTTATAATGCCAAGGCGTTATGCTGTGAGAGTCACCCCGGGAGAATTCCTCGTTGTTGAACGGTACTGAAGGCTTCACTCGTGGGTACCCGCTTCGGGTCGGCGATACTGGCTGGTCTGAAACATGAGACATAAGAAATGTATCTAAGAGAGGAAGGGTATAACGGTTTTCCCGTTCGAATTTGCAGCTGCCCGACTGGGGCAGGACCTCCACCTTATAGAAGTCCGTAGCCAAATAACACAATTATTGTTTTATTTGGCTACGCGGTGAATACGATTTTCAGTAATGAGCTGCTTGGGGAGGGGGAGGATTGTTATATTGTGTTGGCAGCAGAGGGATTAGTCCCATTATGCTGCCAACACAGTATAACTGTCCAAACACGTGTCCAAGAGTGGCAACGCGCAAGTGATACTTCGGTATTGTAAGCGTAAATAGGCTGCGCCGTTTTCCATCTGGTGGGCCGTATGCTTGTTTGCCACTCTAGTTGTATAAAAAAAAATGCAACAAATTGTGCACGTCTAAGGCAAATGGAGTTGCATCAGAGACAAGAGTCTAACTCTTACGTCTATGATGAAACGCAGTCATCAGTATTGAGTTATAGGACATGATGTTATAGGTGCAGGTGGTTCCGTGGTTACGTTCGTCTGTAATAGTGACAGATTTATCAAGAACCACTTGACCCTACTGTATGGTGATTGTATAATATCGCGTAACTAACACAATATAAAATGTAATGTTATAACATAATCACTATAACTTCTAGTGCTATTATAATTGTGTTGTGTTGTGAACAATTAGAGGAGGGATTGGTACTAACAATATTAATACTGAATGTGTATTAGCTACACATGCGTGTGTAGGTATTAAGATGCTCGCGTTACTCATAGGTAGCTTAAGTCTTTCAATTTCTTCTCAGTCGTGTACTGGATATATGAGCAGTGAAAATAGAGAAATGAATTACTACAGTATTGTATTAAATTAAAATTATATTCCCTAAAAATACGGCTTCGGCTACCTATATATATATAGGTAGCCGAAGTACCTACCTCTATATACCTATATAAGTAAGTACCTATAAGAGTACTCGAAACCGACGAGCATGTATGAAAAGACTGATGAATGTGGACGAAGCGAAAGAGGTATGTAACTCTAGAGAGAACTGGCGCTCTATACTCTCTGCCTACCCCGTTAGGGACTCGGCGTGATGATATGTATGTATGTATGTAAGTGATAAATCTTGTCCGTGTTTACACTTGTTTAGTCTTATTCACAAACATGGTTGTACTCACTTTGTATGCTCTTGTATGAAGGCTGTGGCCGATGGTAGTTCACTCGCCTGCTCGGTATGGGGTCACCGACCCCATGGGAAAAGCTCCGCGCAGGTGTGTTCACACTGACGTGCGACGCGAACCGTGTTCCTGCTGGAGCTTGTGTTGACAACTGTACCAAGTACAGCAGACAGCTGACAATGTGCTTAAGCGATCTCTTCGTATATACCTGCAATGAACAATAGGTACAAGTGAGAAAAAAAAAATTGCGTAAAGAAAATAGATTTGAGACCGCTAAATATGAAGAGAGTAATCTGCAATCGGAATGAAAATGAGGTCGAAAAATGTACACAAAAAAGTCGACTATTCAAATAAACTTTTCAATAAAATTTTATGGTTTTGTTTTTTTTACTGTTTGCGGAGGAAAATCCATAATTATTGGCGACATACATACGAATAGATTTGTAGCTCGGGATCCTTTGTATGAGGTTGGTCGGGCTATTGCAATCATAATTTAACAATGTTTAAGAATAAGGTTCATTATATAGATCTGTCTGTGTAAATAGTACACGGTAGGTACTATTAATTCTTTTGTAGTTTATGGTTTTGCGTGATGTGGCAAGACTAGCCTTAGAAATATGCTTGGACTTTTCGGTATTAATGAACTACACGTAGGTATATTTTGCTTTTCTAGACTAGTGTTCTGACTGCATCTATCTTGCTTGATATTGTCTATTGTAGATGTTAAGGGTATAAGGTACAAACTTTCTGTCCTATAACAAAAAGCTACACTTGCCTATGACTCTCAACGAATGAAGAACGAATTTAAACCCTGGCCTTGAGCAGGTCAAAGTTGTTTGATTGTTGGTTGTAAATTGATTATACCTTTTCCAGTGCGTTAAGACAAAAGTGCGTAGGCTTAGGAGTTTCACACCGGTACTACGATTTTAGCTTCTAATTTCGAATTTGCGTGTGGACACGACCCACTTCATTCAGGGTCGAAACTACAACGATCGAATGACAAAAGGAATGACGTCATTATGGCATAATTCAGTCTTACCGTATGTTTTTTTTAATATTACGAGAACAAACAAATTCTTTTATTTATACACATATACTTTTTTCAAGTATCAATCGGCTAGTATGCTGCAGTTTGTTTATTTGACATTTTACCAATTAGAATTAGCTTTTGTCATCATGGTAAATATTCCAAATTCAAATTTAATTCTTGTCTTCAAATATATTTTTATTTCCAGGTCTATATTTAGTATGTTAGTACTGGACATAGGATCTGCACACTTGTTGTTGATTGGATTGCATGGCTTGCATTGGAGGTGCAAGATACCTGTCAAATCTATACTTTTTGTTTTTGTTTAATAGTAAACAAGCCTAAGGCCCATCTGATGGGAAACGGTTACCGTAGCCTATTAACGCACACGATACCGAAGTAGGTATCACTTGCGCGTTGCTATGTGTTTGGAGAGTTATACTGTATTGGCAGCATAATGGGACTAATCCCTCTGCTGCCAGCCCAATATATAATTCTTCCCCACTCCAAGGAGCTAATTTCTGGTAATTATACTCTAATTACCAGAAATGCGCTCCTTGCGGTGTTTATTTATAGTACCTGGATGACCGAGCTTAGCTCGGTATTTAACAATTGATTTAATACACGTCTAAGCAAACACTGGCTTAGTGTTCGTTGCTTAGCAACGCGTGTGTCGGTAGAGCAGTGGCGAAATTCATATTCTAATGGATAAAACGTCGTTTTCTAAAAATGAAACCTAGCTAGATCGATTTATCGCCCCCGAAATCCCATCTCTGCCAAGTTTTATGAAAATCGTTGGAGCCGTTTCCGAGATTCAGATTATATATTTATATACAAGAATTGCTCGTTTAAAGGTATAAGATATAAGTCACACCACGAGCTTTTCGGTGAAGGAAAACATCGAGAGGAAACTTATATTCTACGTCTGAGAAGAAATTCAAAGGCGTATGTATAGTCGTGCTTGAGTAATGGCGATGGACTCGCCATCTGTCACGTTGGCATATATTAACATAAATCAAATTTTACGGGTATGCAAGAGCGGGGCCCAACCAAGAACATCGTTAATGCAGCCTTATAGCTAATGCAATTAGGATGGAAGGCGTACAGAATATAAATATTATTTTAAGTTAAATATTTGAAACGTAACTACAGTAGACATATTAGAAACAGAGAACTTTTCTCCGACAGCGTAGGTAGAGTTGTGGCAGTTCTTCTGAATATCTTGTCAAAACCATATAAGGTATTTCACGATCTCTTCCTAACCCGTTGCTGCTTTTTAATAATATATCTACCGCTACATTAATAATATACACACTTCGAATACTCTGCTCAGCTGCATCGAAGTAGCAACAATGGATGCACTCATGGTACGTAAAATAGGTAACTAACGCAGATGTGCTGGCGTGCTCTCAGCGCGGGAGCGATTGCAAAACAATAACTGTCATCTCAATTGGACCTGCCAAGTGATGTCGACACAGTGCATAGACGAGTGCAGGTGACGTCACTTTGATGTGCTATTGTCATCATCATTGAAGAGTGCAAAAAGGATAGATGTCTATAAACCTGTCTCCTTCTCACTCTTTAATCAGATCAGCAATGCGTCATGGTAAGGTCCCGCACTTAGTGCCTGCATCTTGCGACATATAAATAAGTTCTTCAAGCAAACAAAGTGTAGACGCGTAATTAAATTGCAGAAATTTAGTTCGGTCGTGGGTTGTGTGTGTACCTATAAACCTCTGCGTACCCCTTCGGGGACCCTTGTGGGAAGGCGTGAAGATAGTTCGGTTAAAATATGATATCCTGATTATTTTAACTATACACAGATTTGTTTTTTTGTGTGTAGAAGTATCAACATAAATAATTGCATTGCGGGTTAGGCAGGGAGAGTAGCTGAGTGCCAGATTTCTTTAGACTTTCAAACCTCTGTTCCGTCAACCACATTCCTCATTCTCTTCACATAGGTCTTCATATACTCGACATATGCCTTAGTAGGTAGGCCCATACATGGGTGTTTGAATTTTTTTTAAAGCTTATTAATTGTTTACAATTTTTTAGAATGCGAGGTGCATTGTTTTTGCAATTGTTAATTTGTATTTATAGAGAATGAATATGGATTATCGATAAGAACCAACCGCAGAACATATTTAAGTACCTACCTATGCGCACTTTAAGCATTTTATACTTGAATAAAGAGAGCAGTAGGTAATTGGAGTGATACAACACAATACCTACTTCTCTAGTTTGCGTTTCTAAATTCCGTACGAATTTGTGATTTAAGATAAAGGTTTTAAAGTCCCAATGAGATTATATGTTATTTTATAAATATTATTTTTTTGTACCTAACCCAATGAGGTTTAATAATTGACCTAACCTACCGGAAATATCAATAATATGTCTGCATAATCCTCTAGGTACATATTACTCAACAATCAAGTATGAATCTAACCACCACATACTTGACAGTTTTAAATAGGTAGGTACTGTTTTATTGTAAGCGCACGCAATCGTGTCCTTCAAACTCAAAACCAGATTTCCTTGCGTGACGCGTTAGAGAAATCTTTATGGCTAGTTAGATTATTTTGTGCTTATCTGTGAATTGAAGAATAACGCAAATTTCCACAGTCAATATCTCACGTAGATATTGACTCGATATAATAATAAAATTGTGAGTATCTTGACTATAATCTTTAAATAGCATGCATTATTTGTATTTTACATAACCTAACTTTTTACAAAACTTTATTAATGATGACTTTCAATATCTTTGGCCAATAAGGAAATTTTTGTTGTTAGGAATATTTAGATACCTAATGTAGCTAACATTTTCTTTAATTAAATGGGTATTGAAATTTGAGCCACGTTTTCGCTATAGAATGGAGTGCGTATTACGCTGTATTTATATTAAGTTAGTTACAAGATTGATTGACTGATTGGCATGTGTTTTATGTAGATATTTTAAATTGCCGACTTGAAATTGTTTATTTCATTGTTACATATACTCTACATAATATTAATTAATGTAACTTCGAACACAATGAAGAGATGGGTCTATTTAATTTGATTAAGTAATTTAATAGGCACAAGTTTATTCGTAAATTGTTAAACACTTTAAATTTGACCTACCTTTGGACCGTCACGCGAGATAATAAGATAAGATCCGGAAATTTCATTTATGTTTCAGTGATAACAATTGAATCATAAAATAGTGAGCACATATAAAGCAAGAAACGTTCGCAACAAACGTATTGTCGATTAACATCCAGATAATTTGAAAATAAAAATGTCAAAAAAGTCTAGTGAAAGTGAAACTGATATGGATTTCGAAGAGACGCTGTATGGTTCAATTGGACAGTTTGGGAGATATCAGCTGATCAATGTACTGCTCGCGGCTGCTGCGGCGATGGTTGGCGGGTTTGGGGCCGGTGACTATGTGTTCACTGCCGCCAGACTTCCACACCGGTGCGCGATATCTGAATGCGACGGGACACAACCACAGTACAGCCCAGACTGGATACTTAACGCCGTACCGAGCACAGCAACGGGATTCGACGAATGCACTCGATTTGCAAATTCAACTAACATCACAGACTCGATTACCGAAGTCTGTCCCACTTCATGGTTCGATAGAAACACAACGATACCTTGTGAGCGTTACGTTTACGAGAGAACCAATAGCATCGTATATGACTTTAACTTAGCGTGTGATGAATGGCTTCGAGCATTGGCTGGCACCTTTAACTCTGCAGGGGCTTTGGTAGCTCTGCCGTTAGCTGGCTTCATATCAGACCAATTGGGTCGAAGAGTGTCTATAGTGTTTTTCGCATTTAACTATGCTTTGACGGGTGTCATCCGTGCGTTCTCTGTTAACTTTCCCATGTACGTTGCATTCCAATTTGTGCAAATTGCTATTGGCGGTGGAATATTCAGCGCCTGTTACATATTGTCTACCGAATTAGTTGGCCCAAAGTATCGAGTTCCAACGGGAGTATCGATATCTACTGCTTTTGCACTTGGCCAAATTATTTTGGCTGCGTACGCGTACTTAGTACCAGAGTGGCGTAAACTAACATTGGTGTTGTATGCACCTCTGTTTTTGTTTATATCCTACTTTTGGATTATTAGCGAGAGTCATCGCTGGTTGATAACGAAGAACAAAAAAGACGAAGCTAAAGCAACACTCGAAAGTGCAGCAAAATTGAACAGAAAACAAGTGTCAGCTCACAGTATGGACTATTTACTCACAAGGATTCCACAAAGAATGGACGCTGATAAGGAAAAATACAAGGAAAATCTATTCTTACGAGTTATAAAGTCTCCAGTGTTGTTAAGGAGATGTTGTACGACGCCGATAATGTGGATCGCTACTACGTTCATATATTACGGCTTATCTATCAATTCTGTTAGTTTGTCGGGCAACATGTATATTAACTATATAGCCGTGGTTGCTATAGAGATACCTGGTTTCTGGACAGCCTTTTTGTTGCTTAGCAGAATTGGTCGCAAGACCGTCTTGTTCGGAGGGTATTTGGTGTGTGCCGCGTGCTGTATAGCATTCGTGTTCACACCTGAAAACGTGAGCGGTGTGTCCATGTTATTCTACTTGGTGGGAAAGTATTGCATCGGCTTGGTCATGACTACTTTGTACCTCTACACTGTAGAGCTGTATCCAACTAGATATAGGCACTCGTTTTTGGGTTTTTCGTCAATGTTGGGTCGTATCGGCAGTATCCTAGCGCCGTTAACTCCTCCGCTCATGGAATATTGGGCAGGAATACCGTCGATGCTCTTTGCTGGGATGGCTGTAATAGCAGCTTTTTTGGTGCTCACACAGCCGGAGACAAGAGGGTTGACTGCCCCAGATACTCTAGAAGACGCCGAGCAGCTTGGTAAACGATAATCGGACAATTCATTGTGTTTTTGACGGCCGTGGTTAGAGCTACTGACTGCGAAACTTGAGGTCGTGGGTTCAAATCCCGCTGAGTGCAGATATTTGTGTGATGAACGAGTATTTGTACCTTAGTCTTGGATGTCCTATGTATTTATGTGTATATCTATCTATATAAGTAAATATATCGTTGTCTAGTTACCATAACACAAGCTGTGCTTAATTTGGGACTAGGTCAATTTGTGTGGAATTGTCTATTTAAGTAAGAATTAACTTAATATATTGTACTTGTATAAGTTTATATTGTGTTTATTACCTATATATTTATGTCTTCTAAATAAGTGGTAGATTTCTGATTCAATGTTTGAATGAAGATGTACGTAACAGTATTTAAAATTCTGAAGATGTGAGGGGCTAATTAATGATTGACTAATAGCATTAGATAATTTCTTATTTAAACATGCGTACATTACGTACTTACGTACGTACGTACAGTATATTAGACGGCAGATTTGTTGTTGTAGGAATATAATCTACAAGATGATTTATATAGATAATAAGTATAATACATAATTATTAATATTATATCGAGCCGTGGTGGCCGAGTGGTTTGAGCAGTTGCCTGCGACGCAACGGTCGCAAGTTCGAATTTCGTCTGTACCAATGAGTTTTTCTGAACTTAAGTACATTGATTAGTCACACCACGAGCTTTACGGTGAAGGAAAACATCGAGAGGAAACCTGCATACGTCTAAGAAGAAATTCAAAGGCGTATGTATAGTCGTGCTTGAGTAACGGCGATGGACTCTCCATCTGTCACGTTGGCACCTAATATACCTCTGGCGGAAAGTGGGTGTATGGGTATAGGTATTATTAGGTATATATTACCTATACACCTCCGCCTACCCCTTCGGGGACCCTTGTGGGAAGGCGTGAGGATATATTATTATTATATTATATATTATTTATAAAATTATCTCGTAGGAAGGAGAGAAGTTTAGGAGATGTTGTTGTACGCGTATATCTGAAAATGAATGTCGGGAACTTAACATGTCTTACAAATTATTCTGAAATACATTATACTATTACCTATGTATTTTTCGTGAATTTAAATTCGTAATTTGTATTAGAGGCCTTTGGACTGGCCTTAAATTGTTTCAATTTCCTGAATAATTTTTCCACAAATCATTTTAAAAAAAATTTTGTTTGTAGATGAGATAATCGTTTAAATAATAAGTATTTATTATAGAAATAATAAATTCCGGTTGAATTCCTTATAATTATTATCAGATCTGAATCGATTTAGTTTTTTCATGTTTAATACATTTGATTAATTTCAATTGGTGTGTTATCAGTTATCAATAAGGTAGAATAAAAAATAATACCCTCGGTGGCCGATTGGTTTAAGTAGTCATCGACAATGTAAGAAATACAAGTTGGACGCTCGGCGGTCTTAACCCTGATGTATCATATGAAACCTGCATATCCTGGAGACGTAAGCCAAATATGTATGTAATGTCGTGGCATAAAAACGGCGATTGTCCGCTATATTTCGTTAGCCTCTAAATATATTTCCATATTCCAGTGGAAAGGGGATGAAACATCTGTGTGTCTGTGTAGAAGTTTACCGGTGAGTATTACAAATTACCTATTAATGTAGGAGAGTCACTAATTGAAATTGAAAGAATAGTAATTTTCTAGTATCGTAAAGCGCCATTTTCTAGTATCGTTGCTAGCGCAATCTAGCGACTTAAAAGCGAAATGAATAAAAATACGAACCGGGCGGTGACAGTCACACCCCTTGTTAGTTCCGACCGAGAAATGAGAACCATTTGGGTTACGAAAGAAAATCTAACCGGTATTTGGTGGAAGGGTACGTATATATAGAAGGTATTCTAGTAGATGTGTAAATATCATGATACTTTAACCAACTCTGAAAAAATACATCTTTCAAATGTATCTATTAATCAAAGTTATAGTACGTAAGAATGGGTTAAAAAGGGTTGGTTTCCGTTACTGTAATACAAAAACATAGATTTGTCTTTTGTTATAATCTCAATACAGTTTAAATTTAATTGAATGTGGGCGAATGAACTCAGTACGATGCTTTTAAATTAAAAAAGATGAATCCGACCGTGACAGGACTCGAACCTGCAGTCTTCGGATCCGAAGTCCGACGCCTTATCCATTAGGCCACACGGTCTTGTTATGAAAGCCTTCAAAACAGGCTACAAAAAGCTTTTATTCCATTTTATCCCTCTTGTATTGGTTTGCTATAACTGTGGTAAGCAAATCTATGACCTGTATTAATGATATTAAGCGGTTCTCGAAGCCTGTATACACAAATTCTGTTTTTGAATAACTTATCCATTTAATATCTTGTGACGAAAAATTATTGGCAAACTAAGCAAGTCTTATACTGCTGACTCATGATATAATAATAATAATTATTTTATTTTGGAGAACATCCATAGTGTTAGTAGACAATTGACTTAAAATTATGTTAGTGAACCCCTTTAAACATCAAATAAATTATGCAATCAAATATTTAATATATCATCATTAAATCATTTAGCTGCACGCTCTGTAGGGAAGACTTGAATTTTGGTCCAGTGGCGGAGTATCGGGCCATCCACCCTCTCAGCTACAGTACGCAGGAGGCTGCAATATACATTGCACATTAAATTTGTGAATATTTGCGAAATTCACAAAATTGTCCATCCGCAATGGATTCGAATCCATATCTTTGCAGCCAGGAGCTCTTACTACTAGTCCACTTGAGCCAGCATGTAATGTGCTTGACGTAACCTTCTATTAAAGGGCACACTTGGACTACACAACTCCGATAAATTTATGTTTTTTTTAGTTGCCTCTATTAGCATGTGCTCTAGAAACTTATGGCGAAACTTAGTACTCCAGCCAGGTACTAAGCAAATACAGCTAATGACAGCCCCTGTGGGGAACAGACCTCGGATTCAAGCGGTAGTTCACGAGCTAGGGTGTACGGTTGGACAGGTAAATTTAATTTAAATAGAGACGGGAACCGCGCTCGGCTCTGGTAGTGCTTGCAGTCGGGACGCGCTCGGCTCTGACAGTCGGGAGTATGGGTTATAATTTTGTCCGTCAAATTCTAACAATGGACAATTTATGACGTTGTTTTGCTCAAAAGTGTACATGTAACTTGTACGATCACTTCCTAAGTTGTACGGATCAATTACGATAGTCACTCGCCTACTGCTTACTTTTACTTTCTATTTGTCATCTTCGAACAATGTGCATGCGTAAGGTTTGCCCATACTTCCTGTAAACTGGCCAATACCAAATGATTTGAAAAGAGTAACCATGTAGTTCCTTGCCGGTTCTTCTCCATGGAAACGACCACGCCGACGTTGATACTATATGATAACTACTGAAACCTATTTGTTGTTCCAAAACAAGCTTTTATCTCTTCTATCTCTTGATTTTCTTTGTTCATTGTTCTAATGCTCATCTAATGATATCATCTCTACATAGTAAAGAAAAAAATCCGTACGCTAAGATCTTTCAAACTACGCGAAGAAATTTCGGTTATCATCAATATAGGTAGTGATAGTGTGATACAAGAAGGTTTTTATGTATAGTTTAATACTGTATTACCAAAAAAAGTTGATAAATAATCACAATGTATTTAACGCGGATAAAGCCGCGAGTACAACTAATTTATTACATAAGCCTTGGTGGCCGAGTGATTTAAGTAGCCGTTGCTGATTCGCGAGCTCAGGGCTGCGATGGACGGTTGAATTTTACTGAAATAAATTTGGACTGAAAGATTACTACATCTGGCTCCCGGCAGACCAGCGCTTACATGGAACCGGGTAACTCACTATCTGTCAAAGTACCCAAAGGTTTCCTATATACGGTGAATGTCGTTCTTATGCTTCTATGCTTATGTTCTAACTTGCGAGAAGTTGTAAAGGTTTTAGGTGTTGGCCGACGTATACAATAATAATAATAAATACCTGGGACAATTCCACACAAATTGAACTAGTCCCAAATTAAGCAAAGCTTGTGTGATGGTAACTAGACAACGATATAAATGTACTTATATAGATAGATAGATATATACATAAATACATAGGACATCCAAGATTAAGGCACAAATACTCGTGTTCATCACACAAATATCTGCCCTCAGCGGGATTCGAACCCGCGACCTCTAGTTTCGCAATCAGGAGCTCTAACCACTAGATCAGACGGTCGTCAATGTTGGTAACACATCACTAACGGAACAAGTTTTTGTATCAAAACGTTTCAAATAGTAACAAAGAGATACGGATGCGTAGAATAACAGAATGATAGTTAAACAAACCCAATCACGATTGAGGATGTATATAGCACACGTGATTAAGTTTAATGATGCATGATGCTACGAGCGCTCGAGTAGGTGAACAGCCTGGTAATAGTCAAGTTTGAAGAAAAAGGTTTTATTAAATATGTATAAAAAAAAATACGCTGTGGTGGTCGAGTGGTTTGAGAAGTCGCTTGCAACGCAAGGATTGTACGTTCTGTACTAATGTACCTACAACTGTACCGATGAGTCCTTTAGGATTTAAATACATTGATTAATCACAGCACGATGCTTTGGGCGAAGGAAAATATCGAGAGAAATTCCATATAGATCAAAACAGCGATAGATTAGCAATTGGTCACGTTGGCATCTAAATATGTCTGGCGAAAGGGATATAGTATTGACCCTTCTGCCTACCTTTTCGTGGAACCTTGTCGTGGGAGGTCGTGAAGATATAATATATATACAAAAGTATTACTAGAGCTTTTGTGGAAGACTTGCAATGAAGATTTCTTTTAAACAATGCTTTGATTCGATATTATCGTCATTACGATTTCTACACTCCCTATTTGTACAAATTATTGACGTAATTGCTCCTCAATATATGTATGTATATTAATTTTAAGAAATCCGTCCCCAATTAACTCACTTTGGAATCTATTGTCTTGTATCATTATTACGGAATCCTATAATAGTGCGTGTCCGACCCGCACTTGACCCTGTCAATATTTTTAGGCTTAGTTTGGCAATTACGCTATAGTCGAATAAATATTAGATTGAAGTCATCTTGAACTGGATTCAATCAAAAATCGGGCTTGACCTTTGTTCATTGTTTCTCATTTCGCTCATCCAGTGCAAGGTCGTAATCTTTGTTCTAATATATCATCTATCTGTGTTTATTCGTTCTCATTAGCTGCAGATTCCATTAGATAATAAGATTTTTATAGTTGCGTATTGCTTTACGTCATAAAACATCTTAACATACATACAAAAATTAAATTAAATCTACACGTTTGTTTGAACACGATTATCCCAAGAACTAATGGACGGATTTTGATGCAGTTTTCAACTGTTTTTATTTTTATCCGTATTCGAATCGCATCCGTGCGAAGCCGTAGGGAACTTGTTGCTATTCCAGGACACATTCCAAATAATTACTAATTAATAAGTACAACTTACTCCCCACTATCCTAATCTAATTAACATAAATACATACATATCATCACGCCAAGTCCCTAACGGGGTAGGCAGAGAGTATAGAGCGCCAGTTCTGTCTAGACTTACATACCTCTTTCGCTTCGTCCGCATTCATCAGTCCCTTCATACATGCTCGTCGTTTTCGAGTACTCTTAACGTTCACGTCCTTGAGAGTCCGATCTATTTGAACCAGGTAGTTGGAACGTGGCCTTCCTCTGCCTCTTCTTGCACACACTTTTGCTTTGTATATCTGTTTCGTCAATCTTTCTTCACTCTAATTTACTTAGGTAGATAATATGATCGCACGGACGAACTGTATTATTATTTTGCCCAAGTTACTAAAAAGTTATATATAATTTACTCGATATGAATATATAGACACGCATCACCACGTCGGGACCTTCACGGTGTAGGCAAAGGTAGTAAAGTGTAGATAGTAGTACATATCTCTTTCACTTCATCTACATTCACCAGCCTCTTCTTAAATGCTCGTCGGTTTACTCGGTTTCGAGGCAGTACGTAAACCGGAGAGATAATATTTCGCTAATATTTGCTTTAAACTTAAGTAATACTAACTTTTTCTTAATTTTTCGCTTTTCCGCTGAGAAAACTACGCATATTTAGCTAATGCCAAAGTAATAGGGATGGATGGCGTATCTGTCGCCTTTTCTCATTTCGCATACCTAGGTACATGTTTTCTCAAGTTCTTTACCTTTATTGTTAAGCTCATGGTGTACCTGTTCCTAAGTATTTAAAATCACTAAACGGGAATTAAACCTGCAATGTACTAGATACAACAATCGGGCATCAAAACTCCCAACAAAATGTATGCATTGATCTCGTTGCAACCGACAATCAATCCATCACTTTTAACAAACGCCGAAACGTGACTTCGGACAAAGCAGCATCTAATTATCGATTCAACGTTCTATTTTACAATCGTTTAAAGTTACAAAATTACGTTTTAGATCGCGAAAGACTTCGCCCTTTTACACTCAAATAATTGTCAATACATACCTATTAATTCTCGGGATCAGCAAGTAACTGAGTCGAAAGAAAGATTTACATATATTACATGTATAAATGTAGTAATAATAGAAGCATATATGAAATAATTCAAATCTACGTGTTAGTTCTAAAAGAACTTTATATAATTTCAAATAGAATTCAATGTCGCTTATGTCTAATTATGTCGATGTCGTCATTGACTTTCAGCCCTAAACGGCCACCTACGGATACAAAAGATACCTACAAGAAACTGTTCACAATTTGTCACGAAGTTTAAGATTGGTCACGAAACGGAGTCACGGGACCAGTGAAGGTCCGTCCGTGGGAGGTACCAACGAGTACATAAAGAGATTGCTCGACACTAGTGTGAATAGCGCACACATTATTGTTCCGGATATCAAAAACGCTACAAGTTTAACTTATTGCCTGCTTCAAAAACTTCTTCTTATGAAGATATTTTGTATCAAAATAATATACCGAAATGTTTTCTAAAAATATGTTTATACGTATCTTAGCCATTTAAAACATACATATCATCACGCCAAGTCCCTAACGGCGTAGGCAGAGAGTATAGAGCGCCAGCTCCCTCTAGACTTATATACCTCTTATGCTTCATCCACATTCATCAGTCTCTTCATACATGCTCGTCGGTTTCGAGTACTCTTAACGTTCCCGTCCTTGAGCGTCCGATCGATTTGATCCAGGAAGTTGGAACGTGGTATTCCTCTGCCTCTTCTTGAATTATATTAAAAATTATTTAAAACATATGAATCTCAAATCTGCTATGACTATTTTATTGTAATCTGAGGCACAATCTCAGCAATGTGAACACTATTTTCACGGTTGCTTGTTGTACCGTTTATTGCGAAGGCAGGCAGAAGGCAGAAGACAGAAGGTGAAGAAGTTACAAAGATCCTTCCGGCATGGATTCATTTTAATCGCTGTGACAGATTGCGAGTCCTTTGTTAAATATTCCTTTGAGACTATAGTCTCTCCTTCCTTTCTACTTCTTCCTATATCTTTCTATTAAGATTGTAAATTTTGATATGGAAGAGTGGGTTCTTCTATCACAGGTATCTTAATACTCACAAGAAGGCCTCAACAATGATTATTGTTACAACTTATCATAACAGAAATACATTATTTTATTATATATATCCTCACGCCTTCCCACAAGGGTCCCCGAAGGGGTAGGCAGAGGTGTATAGGTAATATCCACACACCCACTTTCCGCAAGAGGTATATTAGGTGCCAACGTGACAGATGGCGACATCTGCATACATCCATCCATCCATCGCCGTTACTCAAGCACGACTATACACACGCCTTTGAATTTCTTCTCAGACGTATGCAGGTTTCCTCTCGATATTTTCCTTCGCCGTAAAGCTCGTGGTGTGACAAATACATTATTTTAATAATTTTTTGAATTCCTTCTGCCTGGTCAAGTGTCAGTTTTATCAACGACGCATTCTTTGGTTACATCTTGTAATGGCAATTGAGAAACTTGGTTGTGCTTCGAATAAACATAACATAACATAAACATAAAGAATGCAAAATATCGCACTGTTTGGTTGTATGTACTTTCATTATTGTGACATACATTGAAATAAACGCGCCCCAGTATTTATCAGGTATAACATGAACAGATATGCTCATATTTTATCATACCTAGTATTTTTATGTTAAACTAGTTGTCCCGCCCAGCTTCGCTTGGGAGAAAAAATTAAAGCCACGGACCCAGTGGCGCCACCTATCGGGTCCAATTGTGAATCTAAACCATTCCCAGATCCCCTTGAACACACACAGAAAACTTCATTAAAATCGGTCCAGCCGTTTAGGAGGAGTTCAGTCACATACACACGCACACAAGAAATATATATATTAAGATAATATAAATAGCCTAGTTTAAACAAGCCTCCTTTTGTTACATTGCTGCGAAAGCATGTTAATGGTTGTAACTTGAATATAATTTATGTAAATTTAGATTAGACGTAATTGTATTTTTTACTATAAAAATATATGTAAAAACAAACGTGGAAAAGTGTAATCAAAACAAAATTTTTACTTCGCTAATTATTCGCTGATACGACGTTAAAAAAACTATTTTTAAACGTAGAGCAATCATACAGTTATATTTCTATTGTCCGTCACCGTAAAGCTCGTGCTGTGATAAAGCACTGTACGTAAGCTTTGAAAAAGTCATTGGTACATAACACCGGAGTCCTAGATATTGACCTTTAATGCGTAAGCTAGTCGACTATCACGGCATATTTAGTATATGGTACCCTTATAAAGCCATAATAACTAATGTGATTTGATAAATCATTCACAAACGGGTGATTACGTTCGCCCGTAGCTACGACCCAGAAGAATTTAGTACGCGTCGTTAGCAGACAGACAAGTCTTTGTTACTACAATGATGGAAATAATTAAGGTCATGCTTCTATATAAATAAATATATTTAGAACTGAAAATAGTTCAATGGATTTTTTTCACTGATGTGATGATGAAGGAGAAAGATGTGCTATTTTACGTATAAGTAATCTGAACAGCGCGCATATCTAGACTTACGTATCACCGTATCGTTTCTTCCATATTCATGAATCGTTTAGAAATTATGTGTTCTATACTCTCCTTGTTATGCGAAAAGTTTTCCTTAAGATCGCATGTAATCACGAGAGTATTCACCTTACATTACATCTTCTTGGCCGTATTTCCCAGAAATGAACGTTACTTTGCGAACAATAAGTAGTCGTATCATACGAGTCGTATGCGACTTTATAAAGGGTGATTTAGAAGACAAATACTTACATAGCCCGTGTAAGCACCTACTTAGTGCCTACGCATTACCCACGCACACTTGACGCGAAGTGACGAAAATCAGATGCAGGTTTTGGTATTCTATTGATTATAGTGAAACAGGTGACCCAGATCATAACGTGAAAATAAATAAATAAAATATATATTTAATTGTCGTATCGGTTCTGATCAGGATCTCTTCAAAGGTAATATGTGTGTATACAAAACGTTTTCCCAAATGAAAAAGCAGATTTGCAATTTCAAACCACACAACTCGAGGTAGGTAAAATATACAGCTTACTGAGAGCAATTTTTTGTTTTTTTTTATCTCGAAACTTGATTTCTGGGAATCTTTGCTACTTCACAGGTCAATGGCTAGAACTAAAAGCCTACAGGCACGTACTTCCCAAGTTCTAAGAAGTAATACTTAGGACAATCCCGTCAGGAACTCGGTTTAGGGTGTATTGCTGATTCGCGAGCTAGGAGGCCGGGTGTACTGGTAATGTTATTTATATTATTAAAGTGTTGGTTTAAAGACACAAACTCGTATCCCGACTGTACCACTGAGGTTTTCTGAACTTGAGTACATTAGTCACACCACGAGCTTTACGGAGAAGAAAAACATCGAAAGGAAACCTGCATACGTCTGAGAAGCGTAAGCAATTCAAAGGCGTATGTATAGTCGTGCTTGAGTAACGGCGATGGACTCGCCATCTATCACGTTGGCACCTAAAATATATCTCTGGCGGCTAGTGGACGTTTGGTTACTTCCTATACACCCCCCTTCGGGGACCGTTGTGAAGGCAAAGTGTGTAACAACATAATATGGAGATGTATTAAGGCAGGCAGTACGTCTTTCAAGTTTATTCAATAAAATATTTTTTATTATATAAAAACTAAAATCATTTCATATCCATTTTAATTTAGATTGGAATTTCGTCTTAGCTACATTAGTGCATTTGTATTAGCTTTACTTGTACATATAGCCTTGCGGTTTTTGTATTGTAGTTCATCACGTGGATGGGTGGTACTTTTTTAAACCTAGATACCTAATTATTTTTCTATTTATATAAATATTATTCATATAGGCGAAAGCCATGGTCGCCGTGTGGTTCGAGCAGTAATGTTTTGCAACACAAATATTGGAAGTTCGAATCCCGACTGCACCAATGAGTATTTATTTAGTAAAATTCAGTGATTAGTCACACCATGAGCTTTACGGTGAAGTAGAATATCGAGAAATATTTAAGAAGAAATTCAAAGGCCTATGTAGGAATAGTTGTGCTTGAGAAACGTAGATGGTCTTTGCACCAATCACGTTGGTACCTAAAACATATGTTAGGTGAAAAGTGGGTGTGTGGGTACTACCTAAACACCTCCGCCTACCCCATCGGGGACCCTATGGGAAGGCGTGAAGATATATACGGAACTGGTGCTCTATTCTCTCTGCCTACCTCGTGATTTATATACCTACCTATATATTTTTTTTTGCACGTGTACAATTTGACAATCCAACTATAAATTAACTGTGTTCTTCACTACTTGCAGGTGTGGTGAACATTTTTGTAGTTTTTTTGTAAAATTTTCTATAAGCGACTTCATAAAAGGAAGCGGTCCTTGGTTATTAGTAAATAATGTTGTTCAGACAAACATAAATTATAATAATCTCACGCCGTCTAATCGAGATCTCTCGTGACAGGCGGCAGGGCCGGATTTAGGGGAGGGCAACCGGGGCTACAGCCCCGGGGCCTCCACAAAGAGGGGCCTCCACACTAGAGACTTCGGGAAAAAAAATATTTAGACCAGTGAACACCAGTAAACAATATTTCTTTTGAATTTTTTTCGTGTTTACGTTGATACTAAAATTTAATTTCAGATAATTCTTGTGTCCGTTTATATTTATAAGTTTGTTAAATTATAAAATAATCTATCCTTCTTTTAATAATACAATTATTTAACTGGAAACACGACTGTAAAAAAATTACCATTTTATTTGGAAAACAATTCGGGGCCAGAGGCCTCCACTCCTTTGTTGCCCCGAGGCCTCCAGACCTCTAAATCCGGCAAGTACAGGCGGGCTGGAACATATCCCGCTCAGAGAATCAGCATTGCTATCCAGCGTGGCAATGCTACTTGTCTTCTTGGCACGTTGCCTCGGGATACCGATTTGGGTCAAATAGTTTGGTTTATACAACAGTTTTTTGTAAATATTGTTAATTGTTGATATTGAAAATAAATCGATAATTGATAAATAATAATAATACTTTAGTCAAAATGTAGCCAATATTACGGCTATATCTTTAAGACTCGTAGTATTTATGTTCGTTTAAAGTAATTATGCTGGTATGCAAAGGTCACTGGAAGTTTAAACAAGTAAGCATGTAATTAATAACCGCGATAAACTCTTACGAATTCTGCGTAATTAAATTTATATCACAGTAAATATTTTCTTAATTATTACATTTTTGGTTAATTCCATGTAAAGCATACCTAATAATTTTACAATAAAAACTTTGCTTTCGATCCAATCGCGCATGATAATCTATACTTTCGAAATTGAAAAGTGAACATTTAACTGAAATATGAAATATTTTAGTGTTTGACCGACTTGTAAGCGTTGTGTGGTAATGTTTACTAAATATCAATTTATGAAGTAATACTTTTTTATTAATTGTTAAATTTAAATGCCGTTACCAAACCCTGGCTGGTTTAAGCTCAAGATATGAGTGATTAATTTAAGCACACAATATTTATCGTGAAATAAACGATGTATTTGTAATATTCATAAAATATAAAGTATCAAAATAATTTATTATAGTTGGGATTTGATCTCCAGCGTGAAGTGGGCGCTGTCTACGGGAAAGTACTTTATGTTACATTAAAGAAAGCGCGAAGTTCTTGCTCTACTTTATGGTTTATTTGTTTTGACAGATGTCATGTCAGCAGACAAAATGCTGGTGTTACACAGCCCGTGTCGACTAGATGTACGTTTCATACACTGATACTCAGATTATCAACATAAAACTTATGTATACATTAATTTTATTAGAAGGTAAACATATAAAAAGATCTTTAAAGTATGTTTTTATCTTTTGGCACTTTATCAAGAAGCAACAGAACCAATACTATAACACTTATGTTATACGAGCTTTGCCCCACGGATTTACCCGTGTAATTTTTTATATCTGTTACATTTTTGTGAAATAGAACATATCCTATCTGTTATATCCAGTTATAAGCTATATTTCATCCAATTTTGTTTACCCGTTCTGGCGTCTGGCGTGTTGGATTACAAAAATTCACACTTATTACAAACTTTCACAATAAATACATATTCGTAGGATCGGATATATCTTTCTGCAATTGTCCCTAAAGGATAACGGATGTAACAGCAGCCTGTTTAAGGTTAACCTTGAGCTTTCTTATTATCAAACCAGCGGGTTTGTTTCGTACGTCACACCTTATTATTTATTTTAGTCACAATACCAGCTTTACGGTCAAGGAAAACATCGAGAGGAAACCTGTATACGCTTGAGAAGAAATTCGAAGGCGTATTTATAGTCGTGCGTGAATATGCGGCCCTAAAATATATCTCTGGCGGAAAGTGAGTGTGTTGGTACAACCTATACACCTCTGCCTACCCCTTGAGGGAAGGCGTGAGGATATATTATTATATACCTATGTTTAAGCTATACTGTATCCGATACTGTTCTCCGCCACAGACGCTTTACATAACTTCTGTATCAAGTAATACCTGATTTAGCTTAAAGGTTTTGCCAACAGGGTACAACCTATATTCGTTTGTTTTACTTAGACTTCAAATAGTAATAAAGTCATAGATTCAAATTGATAGCTAGGTACACACTGCACGATTAAGGCTCAGTAACAGTCACGATCCGATATTCAATACACTTATTACTGTTGAGAAATCACTTCCAATATTAATTTGTTATATGGCAACACGAACACGACTAACGTTCTTTGGTGGGTAGGAATAGACAATTTGAGGATAGGAATAATAGTAATTATACAAATTCTACCCTAATTTAGGAACTTATGAAGTATGATATCTTCACGCCTGTTCACAAGGGTCCCAAAGGGGCGGGCAGACATGTAACATACCCTCTTTTTGCCGGAAATAAATAAAGGTGCTAACGTGACAGATGAATGGCGGATCTTTTCTCCACCGTCAACCTCTCAAGGGTTAACGAGATGGCACGAAGTCTCAGGGCCGTCCGGAAGGACCCTCTGGCCCTCCTCAAGGTGCTCGGCGACTACGCCGATGTATCAGAGTCCCTGGCTACCTTCTCGTCCAACCAATAATGGACTCAAACGTAAGCAGCAGAATCAAACCCCGATCACTTTCAATTGGCTACTTTAATGCCAACGGCATTCACAGCCAAAAGGAAGAGATCGCCGCGTTCCTCCGCGACAACAATATCGACGTTTTCTTAGTGCAGGAAACCTTCTTGAAACCATCACACCGAGACCCTAGAATTGCAAACTACTGCGTAGTTCGCAATGATAGATCTCGATCCGCCCTCGGCGGTACTTTGATCTATTACAAGAGGTCCCTGCACTGTATCCCGATCCAACCACCAACCCTCTCCCACATTGAGACCTCGATCTGTCGATTAGGAATGACCGGCCATCAGCCGATCACGATAGTCTTTGCATACTGTTCCCCAGTTAACTCGACGGCCGATATCAAAGCTGATATCAAAGCCCTCACTAACCTCAGTAGCTCGGTTATTATCGCGGGTGACCTGAATGCCAAGAGCGATGCTTGGAACAGCCACTCACGAAATAACAGAGGTCGCCAATTGGAGGACCTCAGCGGGCTCCTCCAATTCGACGTCATTGCGCCTATGCACCCCACCCACTACCCCGAGAATATCAACCACCGACCGGACGTACTAGACATAGCGATCCTCAAGAATGTAGACCTCCGTTTGCACTCGTTGAGGTCGCACGACGAATTAGATTCCGACCACCGACCTGTGACCTTAGCGCTCTCCCCCCGACTAGGCCCCCCGGACTCAGGTCAGCCCCTGCCTCAGAAAAAGATAACAGACTGGAGAAAACTGGAGGAACTCCTCAAGTCCTCTTCATCTGTTCACTTAGATAGTATCCCGCCCCTCATAGAGTCGGCAGCCGACACTCAAAAGGCGGTCGATTCCCTCACAGCTCACGTACAGTCAGCCGTGGACGCCTGTTCACGACAAGTTCCGGTGATGGAAGACCATCGCTGGAAACTTCCCGACGACGTGCGTGAACTGGTGACGGAAAAGAACGCTGCCCTCCGAGCCCATAGAGCTCACCCGACTGAAGCGATCCGCACCTTTCTGAGGTCACTCCAGCGCAAGCTGAGATACCGCATGAAAGACCTGCGAGACGCTCGCTGGAACAAGTTCCTAGGGGAACTTGAACCAAGTCACTTGGCCTTCTGGCATCTCCAACGAAAACTCAAATCGGATAAAATCTCGTCCATGCCTCCACTCACTCGTCCAAATCAAGGGCCCGCCTTTGACGACGACGAGAAGTCCGAGTGCCTGGCCGACAGTCTCGAGGCTCAATGTACGCCCAGTACCTTGCCGGTAGATCCGCGCCATCTCAATAAGGTGGATGCCGAGGTCGAAAGCAAACTATCACACCCACCCTCCGAGGACCCAGACCACCCCATCGCCCCGATCACGGTCGACGAAGTCCGGAAAGTGATCAAGGATCTCCACCCCAGGAAAGCCCCAGGCCCCGACGGGATCGCTAACAGAGTTATCAAACTCTTCTCCCCTTATCTTATAGTTTTGCTCACTGCCATCTTCAATGCAGCACTGAGCAACAACTTCTTCCCCCAATCCTGGAAAAGTGCAACGGTCATAGGTATTCCCAAGCCAGGGAAACCCAAGACCGAAGCCTCCAGTTATCGCCCCATCAGTCTCCTCAACGTCCTTGGCAAGATGTACGAGAGACTTATCTACAATAGATTAAAGAGTTTTGCAGACTCTAAGAAAGTCATACCTGACCAGCAGTTCGGTTTTCGAACCAAACACTCCTGTATCCAACAAGTCCACCGTATAGTGGAAGACGTCAGTAGCGGCTTCCAACTAGGTTATACCACGGGTATGCTCCTCTTCGACGTGGCGAAGGCATTCGACAAGGTCTGGCACAACGGCTTAATATACAAGCTGTACCAGTTGGGCGTGCCGGACCGTCTAGTACGCATAGTACGGGACTTTTTGTCGAACCGCTCCTTCCGCTACAGAGTCGAGGGCACACTCTCTTCCCCCCATCCCATACGAGCAGGAGTCCCGCAAGGCTCAGTGCTCTCGCCACTCCTATTCACGCTTTATACTAGCGACATTCCCCTCCATAGACGAGTTAAAAGCGCTCTATTCGCCGATGATACGGCTATCTACTACAAAGGTAGAACTCCCGAGGGAATTCACGACAACCTCCAAACCGCGGTCACAGCCCTGGGGCGGTGGTTCCGGAAGTGGAGAATTGAAGTGAACCCCACCAAAAGCGCAGCCATTCTATTCTGGAAAGGCCTCGAACGCCCACGGGTAGCCCCCATCACCCTCTTCGGCAAACCCATTCCTTGGGAAGAAAAAGCCAAATACCTGGGTGTGATCCTCGATCAACGCCTTTCTTTCCGTCACCACGTAAAGGCGGTACGCGCGCGAGCCGCCTTCGCGCTCGGTAGACTTCACAGCATGTTGAATGCACGAAGTAAACTCTCATTGAAATCCAAGGTGAGGATTTACACAACGTGCATTCGACCAATCATGACATATGCGGGTGTAGTGTTCGCACACACTAGCAAGTCAACACTTAACCCCCTGCAAGTGCTCCAAAGCCGGTTTCTCCGGAGAGCCACAGGTGCCCCGTGGTACATGCGTAATAGTCAACTCCACGTTGACCTCAAAGTCCCCACTATAAAACAGTTTTTGAAAAAACTGTCCAAACGTCATTTCGATTCTGCTGTAAATCACCCCAACCCCCTCGTCGTATCGGCCGCCCGATACACTCCTTCCCTTATCTCGAAAATAAGGCGTCCAAGACATGCCGTCATCGAACCGGATGACGACATAACGGTCCTCCAGGACGCCCGACAAAAACATACCAACACTACACACAACCGACCACTGTTCCGTCCTCGCCGGCGAGGCTCGATGCGAACAAGCCGTAATGTTCCCCCCCGACCTCCGCCGCAAACGCCGGCCCGCGCCGAGCCAGACGCGTAAATCCCGCCCCCAAATAATATTTAAATAAAATGACCAGTCCAGCCCAGCTCCCTTGCTCGCGATCCAGCAACGCCCTAAGCCGAGGTTCGTACCCCACAGGGGGTGCCCTTAGCTGTGTTGCTTAAAAATAAAGTGCCTGGCTGGAGGCCTAGGTCTCGCCATTGACCGGTTAAGTAGCAAAAGTTCCCGGAACTCACGCTACGAGAGACAATACAAAAAAAAAAAAAAAGACAGATGAATGGATTCTCGCTCCGGCCGCCGTACCGAGCAGACGTGTGCTCCCACCGCTCCCGCGCTCTGCGCCCGCTACGACCGGCAGAAGCCACACCCGCAAATCGCCACGCGTTAGCCGCACGTGGTGATTGTTGGTCGCCTTTTTCAAGGCAACAACAATCACAATTCTTGTTTCTCGACAATTATATTTGTCCCCTTCTGGGAAAATCCACAGTTTCGTGGTCACTCGTGGAAACCAAACGGTGCCAACGAAACCGAGTGGGGCGCTGACCCGTTGCGCTCTTAGCCTTGCCCCTTCAGGGTAAGGCTACAAACGGACGGGACCAGGTTCACCGGCCTTGGGGTCTACCCTAGTCGCGCCTGGTTATCACCCACCGCCCACCCTTCCTATCCCTTACCTCCTATCCTCCGGTGTTAGTTTGGGCACTGTCCACGGACTAGTGCTCTCTACACCGGAACAGTCAGGAACCCGCTGCACAATAAGACTGGCAGCGGGAATACAAGCTTAGGGCTCACACCATAGGCACACTCACCTCCCTGTTTACACCCGACAGGGAGGGTTCAGTACACACCCCCGGGTCAACCCCCCGGGGATCGGTCTCCTAACGTGTAAGTCACCAGGGGTTTCTTTGCGTGTTTCTTCCCCTGGGCGACCGCGCCCCGAAACACGTTTCCCTCGCCCAAAGTCATGTCCATAAGTATGGACCCCCAAGCCCCAGTGGCATTTCTCGCGCGGCTCTTAGAAGCCGTGCCCACCCTCCGACGTCAATTTGACGAATTCACTTCCACTGCCGACGCAACAGCAGCGCTCGACAAGAGCGCTATCATTGACGTCATCAATGAGGCCAACAAAACTCAAGACTCCCCCCTGTCCCCCGACTCTGTCATCGTAGACTCCGAAATGGAGTCACTTCAGTCTGAGTCGTCCGAGGGCTCTTCGGACGAATTCACGCCCGTCACGGGCTCCACGAAGCGCGTCAGACGCGCTAAAAAGAAGGAGGCCTCAACCTCACCTTCCCCCCCGACTAAAGCCCCCAAAACCGTGCCCGTGCCCTCCGCACAGTCCTCCCCGGCAGCCCCCTCCCCGGCACCCCCTTCCCCCGCCCCCATCGCCTCTCCGGAAGCCGAAGCCACTCAGGCTAGCCGGCTCTCCCCCGTCCCGCGACCCACGCGGCCCTCCTCGACGAAGGAGCGCTCGTGCCCCCCCGTATTCGTCCACACTAAGTCCAAGTGGACGGAAATCTCCGGTTGGTGTAAAACCAACAAAATCAACTTCACCCGTGCTACTTCCACAGCCGAAGGCATTAAGGTGCACCTCCCAAATTCGACCGAATTCCGAGCTTTCACCAAGCTCCTGCAGGCCAGAAGTGTGGAATACCACACTTATGACCTGCCGGAGGACCGTTCACTCCGGGTCGTCATCCGTGGCGTCCCGCGAGAAATTGACACTGAGTCAATAAAAGAAGATCTGAAGGCTCAGAATGTCGCGGTGAAGGAGGTTCACCGCATGCACCGTCAAAATGCCGGAGAGGCATTTAACATGGTCCTCGCCATCTGCGAGAACTCCACCGACGGCAAAGCCGTCTTCAAAATAAAAACTCTATGCCACCTGTCTGGCATAAGGGTTGAAACCCCCCACAAAGGCGGTCCTATAGGGCAGTGTCACAACTGCCAACTATACGGTCATGCATCGCGTAACTGTAACGCAAAACCCAGGTGCGTCAAGTGCCTGGGAGATCATGGGACGAGCGATTGCTCTCGCCCTAAGGACCGCACTCTCGCCGACTCACCCCCGAGCTGCGTGCTATGCCGCCAGGAAGGCCACCCGGCCAATTACAGGGGCTGCCCTAAAGCCCCCAAACCCAGACCGGTCGTGGTCAAGAGGGCAGCGGCCCGCGAATGGCGTAACGCCCCCCCCGCGCAACCCGCCCCACCTCGTCCTTCCCCGTGGAGGGCCCTCCCTCCGAGGGACTTTCCACCCCTCCCACAAGTGTCCCCCCCTGTCCCCTCAGCGGCCCCGAGCCCACAGATTACACCTCTGCCGTCGCTCTCCACCGCCAAACCTCAACAGCCCCAGCCCCAGGCTGCTACTCCCCCGTGTAGACCCCAGGCGGTCCAGCCCACTTCCTCCCCCTCTGAAACCTCCGCCAACATGGCATTCCTGGCGGATCTTTTCTCCACCGTCAACCTCTCAAGGGTTAACGAGATGGCACGAAGCCTCAGGGCCGTCCGGAAGGACCCTCTGGCCCTCCTCAAGGTGCTCGGCGACTACGCCGATGTATCAGAGTCCCTGGCTACCTTCTCGTCCAACCAATAATGAACTCAAACGTAAACAGCAGAATCAAACCCCGATCACTTTCAATTGGCTACTTTAATGCCAACGGCATTCACAGCCAAAAGGAAGAGATTCCTTTTGGCGATATTGTTGTCGCCGCGTTCCTCCGCGACAACAATATCGACGTTTTCTTAGTGCAGGAAACCTTCTTGAAACCATCCCACCGAGACCCTAGAATTGCAAACTACTGCGTAGTTCGCAATGATAGTTCTCGATCCGCCCTCGGCGGTACTTTGATCTATTACAAGAGGTCCCTGCTCTGTATCCCGATCCAACCACCAACCCTCTCCCACCTTGAGACCTCGATCTGTCGATTAGGAATGACCGGCCATCAGCCGATCACGATAGTCTCTGCATACTGTTCCCCAGTTAACTCGACGGCCGATATCAAAGCTGATATCAAAGCCCTCATTAACCTCAGTAGCTCGGTTATTATCGCGGGTGACCTGAATGCCAAGAGCGATGCTTGGAACAGCCACTCACGAAATACCAGAGGTCGCCAATTGGAGGACCTCAGCGGGCTCCTCCAATTCGACATCATTGCGCCTATGCACCCCACCCACTACCCCGAGAATCTCACCCACCGACCGGACGTACTAGACATAGCGATCCTCAAGAATGTAAACCTCCGTTTGCACTCGTTGAGGTCGCACGACGAATTAGATTCCGACCACCGACCTGTGACCTTAGCGCTCTCCCCCCGACTAGGCCCCCCGGACTCAGGTCAGCCCCTGCCTCAGAAAAAGATAACAGACTGGAGAAAGCTGGAGGAACTCCTCAAGTCCTCTTCATCTGTTCACTTAGATAGTATCCCGGCCCTCATAGAGTCGGCAGCCGACACTCAAAAGGCGGTCGATTCCCTCACAGCTCACGTACAGTCAGCCGTGGACGCCTGTTCACGACAAGTTCCGGTGATGGAAGACCATCGCTGGAAACTTCCCGACGACGTGCGTGAACTGGTGACGGAAAAGAACGCCGCCCTCCGAGCCCATAGAGCTCACCCGACTGAAGCGAACCGCACCTTTCTGAGGTCACTCCAGCGCAAGCTGAGATACCGCATGAAAGACCTGCGAAACGCTCGCTGGAACAAGTTCCTAGGAGAACTTGAACCAAGTCACTTGGCCTTCTGGCATCTCCAACGAAAACTCAAATCGGATAAAATCTCGTCCATGCCTCCACTCACTCGTCCAAATCAAGGGCCCGCCTTTGACGACGACGAGAAGTCCGAGTGCCTGGCCGACAGTCTCGAGGCTCAATGTACGCCCAGTACCTTGCCGGTAGATCCGCGCCATCTCAATAAGGTGGATGCCGAGGTCGAAAGCAAATTATCTCTCCCACCCTCCGAGGACCCAGACCACCCCATCGCCCCGATCACGGTCGACGAAGTCCGGAAGGTGATCAAGAATCTCCACCCCAGGAAAGCCCCAGGCCCCGACGGGATCGCTAACAGAGGTATCAAACTCTTCTCCCCTTATCTTATAGTTTTGCTCACTGCCATCTTCAATGCAGCACTGAGCAACAACTTCTTCCCCCAATCCTGGAAAAGTGCAACGGTCATAGGTATTCCCAAGCCAGGAAAACCCAAGACCGAAGCCTCCAGTTATCGCCCCATCAGTCTCCTCAACGTCCTTGGCAAGATTTACGAGAGACTTATCTACAATAGACTAAAGAGTTTTGCAGACTCTAAGAAAGTCATACCTGACCAGCAGTTCGGTTTTCGAACCAAACACTCCTGTATCCCGTAGCGGCTTCCAACTAGGTTATACCACGGGTATGCTCCTCTTCGACGTGGCGAAGGCATTCGACAAGGTCTGGCACAACGGCTTAATATACAAGCTGTACCAGTTGGGCGTGCCGGACCGTCTAGTACGCATAGTACGGGAC
Organism: Drepana falcataria; assembly: GCA_945859725.1. Lineage (NCBI taxonomy): Eukaryota > Metazoa > Arthropoda > Insecta > Lepidoptera > Drepanidae > Drepana > Drepana falcataria. The sequence continues at coordinate 8,545,755 of OX243926.1, forward strand.
TTTTTGTCGAACCGCTCCTTCCGCTACAGAGTCGAGGGCACACTCTCTTCCCCCCATCCCATACGAGCAGGAGTCCCGCAAGGCTCAGTGCTCTCGCCACTCCTATTCACGCTTTATACTAGCGACATTCCCCTCCATAGAAGAGTTAAAAGCGCTCTATTCGCCGATGATACGGCTATCTACTACAAAGGTAGAACTCCCGAGGGAATTCACGACAACCTCCAATCCGCGGTCACAGCCCTGGGGCGGTGGTTCCGGAAGTGGAGAATTGAAGTGAACCCCACCAAAAGCGCAGCCATTCTATTCTGGAAAGGCCTCGAACGCCCACGGGTAGCCCCCATCACCCTCTTCGGCAAACCCATTCCTTGGGAAGAAAAAGCCAAATACCTGGGTGTGATCCTCGATCAACGCCTTTCTTTCCGTCACCACGTAAAGGCGGTACGCGCGCGAGCCGCCTTCGCGCTCGGTAGACTTCACAGCATGTTGAATGCACGAAGTAAACTCTCATTGAAATCCAAGGTGAGGATTTACACAACGTGCATTCGACCAATCATGACATATGCGGGTGTAGTGTTCGCACACACTAGCAAGTCAACACTTAACCCCCTGCAAGTGCTCCAAAGCCGGTTTCTCCGGAGAGCCACAGGTGCCCCGTGCTTCATGCGTAATAGTCAACTCCACGTTGACCTCAAAGTCCCCACTATAAAACAGTTTTTGAAAAAACTGTCCAAACGTCATTTCGATTCTGCTGAAAATCACCCCAACCCCCTCGTCGTATCGGCCGCCCGATACACTCCTTCCCGTATCTCGAAAATAAGGCGTCCAAGACATGCCGTCATCGAACTGGATGACGACATAACGGTCCTCCAGGACGCCCGACAAAAACATACCAACACTACACACAACCGACCACTGTTCCGTCCTCGCCGGCGAGGCTCGCCGCGAATAAGCCGTAATGTTCCCCCCCGACCTCCGCCGCAAACGCCGGCCCGCGCTGAGCCAGACGCGCAAATCCCGCCCCCAAATAATATTTAAATAAAATTACCAGTCCGGCCCAGCTCCCTTGCTCGCGATCCAGCAACGCCCTAAGCCGAGGTTCGTACCCCACAGGGGGTGTCCTTAGCTGTGTTGCTTAAAAATAAAGTGCCTGGCTGGAGGCCTAGGTCTCGCCATTGACCGGTTAAGTAGCAAAAGTTCCCGGAACTCACGCTACGAGAGACAATACAAAAAAAAAAAAAACAAAAAGACAGATGAATGTGACAGGCGATGAACTCGCCATCTGTGACGTTAGCAAACTCGTTAGCAAACTCGACCATACATATGTACGTCATTGAATTTCTTTTCAAACGTTGGTAAGCAGGCTTCTTTATATTTAAAAATCATTTATAATAGTTAAAAAAAACTAAAAAACACGCTTTTTATAGAAAACCGAACTAAAACATAGAAAATAAATTTCGATAATATCTTAAAAAGCGTGGGGTGCATGGTGTCAATAGTTATATTATTAAATATTTTATTGACAGATATGAGTAGAGTGATTATCATTTCGATAATATCTTAAAAAGCACCCCACGCTTTTTAAGATATTATATTTTCTATTTTTTAGTTCGGTTTTCTATAAAATGATTTTTTATTATATAATTGATTATTTATTATATTTTTATTTATTATTTATTTATTATATAATGATATTTTTTTAGTTTTTTTTTACTATTATAAATGATTTTTAAATATCTACTTTTTAGTTATTAGTGTATTGTCATCGGTCCTTGATACGTATGCAAAGTTTCAAATTAATCAGACTTCTTGAAACTGGTGAAAATTAAGTTCAAAGATTCCGTTACATACATTACCGTTACCCAAGGTAATAAAAGCGTGTTAAAAACCGTGGTGGCCGAGTGGTTCGAGCGTCGAGGACTCGCCATCTGACACGTTGGCACCTAATATACCTCTGGCGGAAAGTGGGTGTGTGGGTATTACCCATACACCTCTGCCTACCCCTTCGGGCACCCTTGTGGGAAGGCGTGAGGATATATATATAAAAACTCATCGCGTCAGTCGGGACCCGAACTTGGAGAATATTTGCGTTATAGGCACTCGAACCACCACGGCTAGATATAAAAATAGTAAATAGACTGATGAACGTGGATGAAGCCAAATAGGTCTGTAAGTCTAGAGAGAGCTGGCGCTCTACTGTCTCTGTCATCCTCGTGAGAGACTTAGCGTGATAATAAATCAAATCAAATAAAAAAATTAAATTAAAATTCAACGTAAGGGACACAGGGAACACTTAATTGAACGTCACATACTAAATAAATAATAGTTAAAAAAAACTAAAAAACACGTTTTTTATAGAAAACCGAACTAAAAAATAGAAAATAAATTTCGATAATATCTTAAAAAGCGTGGGGTGCATGGTGTCAATAGTTATAAAAATTTTTAATTGACAGATATTAGTAGAGTGATTATCATTTCGGTAATATCTTAAAAAGCACCCCACGCTTTTTAAGATATTATCGAAATTTATTTTCTATTTTTTAGTTCGGTTTTCTATAAAAAGCGTGTTTTTTAGTTTTTTTTAACTATTATTTATTTTCTACTTTTTAGTTATTAGTGTATTGTCATCGGTCCTTATCGAGGACCGATGACAATACACTAATAACTACAGTCTACAAAGTTTGAACGAAATCTGGCCGTTTAAAGTGGGTCAAAATCGAGCTCAAAGAAGTCGGTTACATACATACATATATACATACATACAGGTGAAGCTAATATAAAGCGTGTAAAAACTAATGTTATCGCCGTTTGTATATATATGTATGTATAAATCCATACATCCCAACTAATAAACTTTCGCGTACTTACTAATAACATTGTTAGCAAGTAGGTTTTTTATTTTACTCTTTATTTAAGGAGTTTTGTCGCACAGCGACTGTCACTCCGTGAGGACACCTAGATATAAAAGTAATTAAAATAAAAAAAATACATATAATATATCCTCACGCCTTCCCACAAGGGTACCCCGAAGGGGTAGGCAGAGGTGTATAGGTAATACCCACACACCAACTTTCCGCCAGAGGTATATTAGGTGTCAACGTGACAGATGGCGAGTCCATCGCCGTTACTCAAGCACGACTATACATACACCTTTGAATTTCTTCTAAGACGTATGCAGGTTTTCTCTCGATGTTTTCCTTCACCGTAAAGCTCGTGGTGTGACTAATCACTGTACTTAAGTGCAGAAAAACTCATTGGTACAGTCGGGGTTCGAACTTGCGACCTTTGCGTCGCAGGCAACTGCTCGAACCACTCGGCGACCACGGCTATAAAAGTAATTAAAATCTACGCTTATATAATATCAATAAATATTTTATATCATCAGAACTAGGGTTCGCCAGGATACTGTTACACAGACCCACATCCTGGCTACATCCAAACATAGTTCTTCTGACATCTTTGTTCTTAACGTGTCTTTTTACGTGGCTTTTACTGTTCCCAATTGTTTCATATCGACCGTATATTTAACTCACGTATATCGATTACATTCGTGGTATCATAAAAAGTAACTTTCACTGCCAATTTGTATACATTTTGAATCCCTAACTAGGCGGAACTATGCCCTAGATCGGATATTACATTTACCTATAAGTTTAACTACTAATTTGTATTCCAACTTGTAATGTTTTCTTATCTAATGTGTATTGGTGACCACGATATTTAAATAAGTGGTTAAAATACCTCTAGGACACATTCTAAACATATATAAATATAGTTATTCTGTACGTGTCTATACTTTATGAGACTGAAATCCTTCTAAGTGGCTGGGCCGATTTTGATAAATTTTCTGTGTCAACAAGATGTTCATCATCACAAGGAATAACAAACATTATATATATATAATATAATAATCCTCACGCCTTCTCAAGGGTCCTCGCAAGGGTGGGCAGAGGTTAGTCGTTAGTACCCACAAAACCGTCAGAGATATATTGGCGAGTCCCTCGGCGTTACTCGAGCAGGACTATACATACGCCTTTGAATATCTTCTCAAATAAATGCAGGTTTCCTCTCGATGTTTTACTTTCCTGCAAAGCTCGTGGTATGACTAATCAATGTATGAAGTTCAGAAAAACTCATTGGTACAGTCGGGATTCCAACTTGCAACCTTGTGGTGCAGGCAACTACACAAACCATTCGGTCACCACGGCTCTTAAATTTTTTAATTATTACATAAGGGTATATATATATATATATAAGGGTATATATATATATATATATATATATATATACCCTTATATATATATATATACCCTTATGTAATTATTAAAAAAAAATTTACATACGATATATACGAGCTCTTAAATTTTTTTAATTATTACATAAGGGTATATATATATATATATATATACCCTTATATATATATATATACCCTTATATATATATATATATACCCTTATGTAATAATTAAAAAAATTTAAGAGCCGTGGTGACCGAATGGTTTGTGTAGTTGCCTGCACCACAAGGTTGCAAGTTGGAATCCCGACTGTACCAATGAGTTTTTCTGAACTTCATACATTGATTAGTCATACCACGAGTTTATATATATATATATATATATATATATATATATATATATATATATACCCTTATGGGAAGGCGTGAGGTGTATATGTAATAACCACACACCCACTTTCCGCCTGTTATTATTTATTAGTAAGTGCGCGTTTACACGTAAACGCCAAAGCAAGTGCGAAAATAAATATCTTCTTACGACACTGTTATATAAACCATTTATCACTATAAAAGTAATTAAAGAAGTGCTCGGCAGCGACTGCGATCTTGAATTTGAACTCGAACGAAATGTATAACTTTCATACCGGTTCTCAAAAGGATATAATTATTAATGCTGAGAGCTCTGAGGGCTTTCAGACCCGGATCAAGTGAAGTGGTGGAATCAACATATTTATTATACTATTTTATCTGTAAGAAGTAAGTTATACAACAGTCTTTTCGCTGTATCGCTGTTTTTGTAAATAAATCCTCATTACACATCTTCTCGCCTTCCCACATTGGTTCCTGTAGGGGTAGGTAGTACCCACTCACCCACTTTCCGCCAGAGATATACTTCATGCGCAACGTGACGAGGCGACGATGTCGAGTCCGTTGCCGTAACTCAAGCATCACTATACCATCTTTTTTACATCAATGACTATACCAATATCGTTCAGCCGAGATTAGGCGTGATTGAGTAACAAAAATTGTCACAAATTTTCGCATTTATAATTAAAACTAGTTGTCCCGCCCAGCTTCTCTCGGGTGAAAACATAAAATTTTCTGAAACACGCAGGACTACCTATCGGGTTCAATTGTAATATATAATTGTATTATAAGTAATTATAAGTAAATAATTGGAATCTAAACTATTCTCGAAACCACCTCAAGACACACAGAAAATTTCATTGAAATCGGTCCAGCCGCACAGAAGATATATATATATATATATATATAATATGACGTTATCGTCCTACTAATCTTATATATATATATATATATATATATAAGATTAGTAGGACGATAACGTCAACTAAGTTTTGAAGATAAAAATATTGGTTAGGTTCAAGGAGCGTCCTTAACATCAGAGTATTAATCCTATGATTAATGATCGAGGCAATTTTTATGAACTACAGGTTAAAATACCTCTTTTACTACAAATTCTTGCCAACTTACCTTTAGTAAAATAATCATTAGGTACAACTTGTCACTTGAGTGCTTGAGTTTTTAAAATAATGATAATGCAGATTGTTTAAAATATTTTGTAACCTATTTATACTAATCGACGTAAGTATTCAATTACAGCGCAAGTATAATATAATTTAATTAGTTTTGTTTTTAATATATTGAGGAACCGTGTAGGCCGACCGGTTCGAGTAGTTGCCTACAAAACAAATATCGCAAGATGGATTTCTGACAGTTTTTTTACAATACAGTGAATAATCGCACCACGAGCTTTACGATTCGCGTTTATGTAACGGCGGTGGACTCGTCATCTGTTAACTTGGCACCTAAAATATACCACGTGCGGAAGGTGGGTGTGTGGGTACTACCTACCCCTACAGGAACCAATGTGGGAAGGCGAGAAGATGTGTAATGAGGATTTATTTACAAAAACAGCGATATTTTCACAAAAAACTGTTGTATAACTTACTTCTTACAGATAAAATAGTAATATAACACCTGCCTATCCCGTCGGGGACCCTTGTGTTGGTAAGGCGTGAAAATCTCATTATTAACATTACACTTACATTACACTCAATCGATTTCAAATTAGCTTATTGTATATAATAGCTATCGAGACGTTGACATCGCTATTAAGCCGTGGTGGCCGAGTGGTTCGAGCAGTTGCCTGCGACGCAAAGGTCGCAAGTTCGAATCCCGACTGTACCAATGAGTTTTTTCTGAACTTAAGTACAGTGATTAGTCACACCACGAGCTTTACGGTGAAGGAAAACATCGAGAGAAAACCTGCATACGTCTGAGAAGAAATTCAAAGGCGTATGTATAGTCGTGCTTGAGTAACGGCGATGGACTCGCCATCTGTCACGTTGGCACCTAATATACCTCTGGCGGAAAGTGGGTGTGTGGGTATTACCTATACACCTCTGCCTACCCCTTCGGGGACCCTTGTGGGAAGGCGTGAGGATATTATAACATCGCTATGTACATATCATCACGCCGAGTCCATCACGAGATAGGCACAGAGAGAAGAGCTAGCGAAACGTTAACAAATCCTATACACAAATTAAGCTATGCAAATGAGAACGAAACCACTACTGTATCAGATTCGCGTAATGGTTGCAATTAGCATGTTATCTTACGAGGTATAATAATAAATGGACGTTACAATGCTGTAAAAACGTCGTAGAATGATCTGCAGATCTGTAGCGGCTTGCAAGCCCGGAGAACTGGAGCGATAGGAGATCGTGATACACGTCACAGACCTACAATGGGAACTATATTGCTAGATGCGGTTCGATTCATTGCACAAGTCGACCTTCACACAGTCACTTGATCTCGCTCCAGATCGTATAAGCAATTCGTTAAGAACAACAATAAACTTGCAGTACTCTACATTATAGTACAGTATCGCAAGAGGCTATCCGGCTACGGTAACCTGGGGCTCCGATTATTTGTTCCCAGTCAAGGTCCAGAACAAGATACTATACGAAAACGATATAAAGGTTTAGAGTCCTTTTGGATACGATGGGTAAAGGAAACTGATTTCGACACGTTAAGGGATTTATTTATTTACAAATTAGCACGACGGGATAGACAGGTAGAGACTGTTGACTGACGAAAGGATACCAAATTACTTAGCCACGATATCCACGGATACCTTTTCCCATCGCATCTCTTGCCATCGTCGGAAACTCATTAACAAAACATACATACATATTAGCCCGCCTCGCTGGTCTCGCACTGTGCGGTTTCAAAAGAGGTTCCTTGCCCGAACGCTCAGGCTGTGGAATGATCTGTCCGTTGTTGAGTCCCTATATTAGGAATTTCTTTAAGAAGAATTTGAAATCCGTGCAGGAATGGCAGCACGCTAGCGATAGTGGTGAGCGTGCAAATGCGGCGGTAACCGCTTACTACAGGCGTAGCGTATGCTGGTTTGTTACCTTAGTGGTATAAAAAATCCCACGTGTTTATTTTGACATCGACAGTTGCAATACGCTGACACCCTCTTAAGAGATTGTTTCGTTGCACAATTGGGAACGGAAACAATAACATCATAAGTAATGCGAATTAAACTGTAAAGCGTAGGTATATAATGTTTAAGCCACGTGCATTTCTTAAAATAGTGTGGCCTCGTTGTCCTTCTTACGTATATATTGTTATAGCTCCATAATGTATCGGCGATGATATGGGTGTAGGTATATATGTTCATAATGTAGGCTTCCAAAGTGAATTAAGTACCGTTGCACAAATTTATACATCTATACAAATAAATAAAATTGGAGTGTCTCTTTGTTATATTAAAATAATCGCTTTTTACTAAATGCATACGGATGTATATTTTATTAAAATGTTTGTCTGTCTGTCTGTTTGTTCCGGCTAATCTCTGAAACGGCGGGACCGATTTTTACGAGCGAAATCGCGAGCTTTACAGCGAAGGAAAAATCGAGAGGAAACCTGTATATAATGTAATAAGTTTGAGAAGAAACGGCGATGAATTCGCCATCCATAACGTTGGAACTTAAATATATCTCTGTCAATAAGGGAAGCGGGAAGGAACCCTTGTGGGAAGACCCTTGTGAGAAGGGAAGTTATACAAAACATTTATGGACTACCAACGACCTTCCTGATAGTGAGTGGTAAACGGGCATTATATACATCAGCAAGCTCGCGCGTTGCTGACCATTTATTGGGTGGAGTACCTAACTGTGGGTGGCAATGGCTGTGTTTACAGACCTTCGTTCATAAGGAACAAAGGTCTATTATCTAAGGCGCATTCGACAATCCTTCGCAAATTCTCAATTACCGTTCATGAATAATAAAGACTCTATACAAACTATAAATAAACAAAACTGCACAGCTTCATTAGTAATATTAACGACGTATGGGCATAAAAAGTGGCTGATGATTAATTAGAAATTAAACACAACTACATGATCTCGTCAATTCAAATAATAGGAGTAACAAGGTTACCACAACGCAATTCGAAAATTATGGGTGTTTGTAGTGGCCAAGGATCATCACGTTGTGCGTGCTTCAGATATTCGGCAGTGCTATTTCACTAATAATTAGTTGCTATAAAGCAACTGCTAGATTTCAGCTGTTAACAGCTCACGGCCGACGCATGTCACGCCATGAATTGAAGTTACCAGATTAATGATTTCGATATGCCTTGTAAATCCAGTAATCGTGATTCTGGATTACTGAAATTATCAACGCGTGGGGTGTAGCCAACGGACTAATGGCAAAGAGACTCGACCGTATGATGCTCTCGGAAGATGGTTGGATCAAAGGCCTGAGGCAGAAAGCTGGGTTCCCCGGCACGGCACGTATTGTGAGGGGGTTTCTTTTTATATAGATAATATCCCAGAACTACTAATCCAAATTGGAGAAAATCTTATAACGAAACTATCCACGAAAGCGAAGCAGTAATCTTAAATGATTTTCCCACTTCTACCTTCTACCGCCACTCTCGCCATCGACGGGGACTTCATCCCCATAACTCCAAAGGAGTAGTTTCCTTCCTCTCAGCCTCTCAGGCTCACGCTCATGCTATGGAATCAGCTCCCCGTTGAGGTTACCCTGAAGAGTACAGCATGGAGTTCTTTAAAAAGGTGTGAAAAGATTCCTGGAGGCGCCGGTTGGCAGCGCGCGAGGGATACCTCTGGTGTTGCAAGCGTCCATAGGCGGCGGTAGCCGCTTTCCATCAAGCTGGCCGTAAGCAGGCCGTAAGGCGTAAAGATTTTTTTAATGATGGCCATTCATGGCAATAAATTGCTCCTTTTGTACAGAGTTTATATATGTAACTTTAATCTTTTCTACCCTTACGTAAAAGGGAACAAATGTTAAAAAAGCAAAGCAAAGCCGTTTCTTCTCCGGGCAGGTATTTGTTCTTGGAAACTTTAGTTTATATTAAATATGCAACGTTCAATAAGTGTTCCCTGTGTCCCTTACGTTGAATAAAATGTTTTGATTTAGATTTTATGATTGATTTTTTGCTTGTTTGCCACCCGTATGGTATAAAAACAAAATTATTATGAATTTATCGTGGGTGAACCCGCGGGGCACTGCTAGCATTGCATAATTAAATATATGTTATATCATATCAAATACATTAATGAATGGCAATCGTCAAAACGTTGATCGGTATAATAAATGATGATTGAGATAGATTTATTAGCATTCCATGAATATGATTAACGCGCATGGACAAAAAGTCTTAATTACGATACAATTATCGCTTTATGTGAATGGAGTATCGAAAATATCGAACATTCCAAACCAATTCACTACGCTTGATTTTGTAGAGTATAAAATCTAATTATAATTATGTACATAATATACATCTTCGTAATATATATAACCTATACACCTCTGCCTACCCCTTCGGGGGACACTTGTGGGAAGGCGTGAGGATATATTATTATTTATTACGTATTATGTCACGTTGTTTGTCCGCGATGGGCTCCTAAACTACTTAACCGATTTCAATCAAATTTGCACACCGTGTGCAGTTTGATCCAACTTAAAAGATAGGAGCTTACATCATTATTGGACCCGATAGGCGGCGCTGTGATCGTGTATCAGGAAGTTTAACTTTTCCCCCGGGCGAAGCTGGACGGGACAGCTAGTATCTAAATATAGTAAAATATACACACCCTGTGCTGGGAAACAGAGAGAGATCGATCAAACACTCAAGGAACGTGGAAACGTTCTCTACGTTTCTGTGTTTTCTATGGTTTCCCATCCTTCTTTCCCCATTCCTCAGAGTTTTCGAATGGGGCAGGCAAGTATGAAGATACACACCCATGTGTCTGAAGCGAAAAATGTTTGTAATTCTAGAGAGAACTGGCGCTCTACGCTCTCCGCCAACCCCGAGGAACTATGCATGATATCATGTAGGTATTACATTATTACAGCAAAATTAATAAAAAAAATTAAGTCTTTTTTACTTAAGTACAGTGAATAGTCAAACCCCGAGCTTTATGGTGTAAGAAAATATCGAGGAGAAACCAGCAATCGTTTGACACGAAATTCAAAGACGAATGAGTAGTCGTGCTTGAGAAACAACGAACTCGCCATCTCTCATGTTGGCGTATAAAATATATATAAAAAAAATGGGTGTGTTAGTCCACACATCTGCCTACCCCTTGTGTTAAGGCGCGAAGAAACAAATAAGGAAATCAATGAACATGATAAGTAGTGAACAAATACCAAGTAATTAAAGCTCCAGATCTATTTGCCTACATAATGATGAGTGACGCCTGATCGATTACTCCTCGGTCGTAATTGAATATCGGTGTATTTCCTCGATCCACCATTGAGTACTTTCCACCTTCCGTAAAAACTGTTTGATTTTCAATTAGTATTGTTTATGCCTTATATTTATTGGTTTAGTGTTCATGAGAATTTGATGATGCGAGAATAGTCTGACGTAATTTTAAATGTTGTTTATATTAGGGATCCCCAAACAATTTGGGCCAAGAGATTCCTTTTCCAAAATGAACTGATACCTCAGACGCCCATAGCCAAATTAATTTAAGAATCTTTATTTTAATATAGTTTCTTATTGGAAGGCTGGATCGTGGAAGGGATCCTTATGGGAAGGCGTGAGGATAATATTATAAATGTGACAGTTCGTATGCTTGGATATTTTTACTCATTCACGCAAACAGGATGAAATGTTACACTTACATCAGACTTTAATCTGACGTAATTTCATATTTTATACGTTCCTTGGTACCTTAAATTAGGGGTTCCCACAAGGGTCCCCGAAGGGGTAGGCTGAGGTATATAGGTAATACCCATACACCCAGAGATTCAGAGTTTCCCCCAGAGACATATTTTAGGTGCCAACGTGACTGATGGCGACTCCATCGCCGTTACTCAAGCATGTATAATCGATATACATACATATACGCCGTACTTAAGTTCAGAAAACCTCATTGGTACAGTCGGGATCCGAACTTGCGATCTTTGTGTCACAGGCAAGTTCTCGAACCACTCGGCCACACGGCTTGCCAATAAATATAACAATATTATCCAAGTCTGTGTCAAATTTAATTAAATTCCGTTGAGTTTAAGATTGACTAACAAGCATCCTCCATAGCTTAGCATTTATAACACCTATTTGTAGAATGGTTAACGTGACAACCCTAATGGACGTAGGCTGAAGAATAGCTGAATTAAGTTATCAAGGTTGGTGTGCTTAAGAGAAAGGCCACACATAAGCCTAATTTCGATCTAATGATAGGTACTAAACATATTAAAATGTAACGAGGCTTCGAAGGTAAACTGAAGATATTTCATTACGGCAATTTGCAACGATTTAATTGTAAGGTGCGTATTTAATTCGTTGATATATCATATAGACTATCTGAAATGGTTTTAATGAATACAGAGGAAAAAATAGTTCAATGCCATTGATTAGTGTTTATTTGTACACCTACGTCGGTGACGTAGGACGTCGTGGACGACGCGAGCGGACTTTTAGAATGTTTATGACGGGGCTAAAACGGCTGAACCGATTTGGCTGAAAGTTGAAATCGTGATGGCTTATACCTAGGAATAGGACATAGGCAAATTTTTTTTTATCCCGTAAATTTCATGAGCCACTTTTTCGAACTCCACGCGGGCGAAGCCGCGGGCATAAGCTAGTATGTAATAGATATAAAAGGAAGTTGCTTCTTATTAAAACATCCAACTGTGTTCTATAAACGAAACAATAGACTGCCTGCATAGTTATGGTTCGCGTTCTGAATTTGAACATTATGAAAGGAAAGGAAGAACCCTGAATGCAAGTCATTTCTATTCTACCTACATCTACTATCGATCTTCTGATAACGTCTCACTAATCAAAAGAGAACACATTAAATTTAACTGGCCAGTGACTAAATTAAAGTGATTTTCTTTTTTATAGTCGTTCCTTTTATATTCCCGCTCATACCTTAGATACTAAGCATAAAGTTCATTTAATTAGTTTTATTTCAAACGCACCTCGCCTTGACAGCCTCTGGGTAATTGTTGCTTGTGACGAAAAGTGGTAATTATCGTAGTTCTTTAGACAAAAACATTCGCAAAAAACTCACTTAATGCTGCTAGTAACAATTAAGTTTTGATGAATCTTAAAAAAATATACTCCGGCCTCCTATGAAATAATAAATCTTAATAGAATAATATTTAACTATAATTAATTTATATAAGTGCGTTATTTATATGTAGGTATAACTTTTAAAAACGATATTTTCTAGCTATTTTCAATCTTCAAAAAGTCAAGAAAATCTTTAAACAAACTTAAGGGAAACTCACCATCTTGAATAAACAGCTAGCAATAAGTTTTCAATCGAAACTAATGTCAAAAAGCGTCACACTAGTACACAATGTCTTTTCTTTTTTTTTATTAAAAAAAATAGAACATTAGCGATGTTATTTCCCGCCAAAATATACAATCGGCTTGTAAGCATGCGCGACGTTCCCGCGCGTTACGTCTTCTGCCAACGGCTTGTGCGCTCTGCGCCGAACGAACAGACACCACACCACTCACCAACCATCGCTACGGGTCTTTCTCCTGGGAGAACATACGCACGTGATGCGTGCCTTATGAAAGCACTGGCCGTGAGAGGTTTAATGTAAGTAAGCAAATGCAGTCTTGTACTTCATCACTGGCTCTACACTTTTATTGGACGCTTTGCCCCTTTCACCTCTTTATCTCTATGAAACTTGCCAGTGTTAGTCGCATCTGGCTGGTCCAGTTATTTATTGGACTCTCGTGACTTGTTTGATGATCTTGCGGAAACCAGACATACTGTTATGCGGATACTGATGGTAATCTACAAAGATGTTTAATATACATACTCATTTATTCTTTTTTAAGGGCTATCTATGGTATTGGGGGTCTCATTTATGTCGCTTTCGCATCAAAACTCTTTGGTATTCATTCATAGTCTGCTGCTATAAACTAATACCTAGTTCTATATCGAAAAATGATTGTATTAAACTTCAAATCAATTAATTATTATACATGAAACCTAAAGCATACACACACAGCGAACAAGGTATGTACAAGGTATGTACATACCTTGTTAGTTAATTTCACGACTCCGTGATTCCAATTCTTTATATACATAGGTAGGTACATATCATCACGCCGGGGTAGTCAGAGAGCATAGATCGCCAATTTATACCTTATATATAAATAAATATTTATAACGAATAATGCAGCCAAGTGCCTAGTCTGCTCTGGTTAGAGCTCCTGACTGCGAAACGAGGTCGCGGGTTTGGTCACCTGGATGGTGGATAGTTGGTCTTTTAGGGGATTGCGTTCAAAGTAAAGAAAAAATCGCCGCTTCATCACGTTGAGGGTGTAAGGATGTTTGTTTTTATTTTGCGTAAAAACTACTTAAAGGAATTGTATGAAATATGTATGAAGAATTGGCGCTGGGTTAGAGTACTAGCTGAATAGCTTTTACATATGCTTTATTCCACAAAAACAATTTATGAAATTCAACCTATGCTTATTCGAGTATACGAATTCTGCTACAAGAATAGTCTGTAAAATGTGGCAGAAGTGAAGGAGGTGTAAGTCTAGACAGAACTGGCGTTCTACTTTCTTTGCCTTCCCTGTGAGAGACTCGTCCTGATGATATATAATTATATATGTGTCTAAGAAATTAGTAGGTAGTTAGGTAGGTAAAAAGGCAGGTTGAATTGCAGGCATATATCTTTGGCGGTATTATGTAAGAAGTGGTTGATGGCTTCGATCATTGTATCGGTCACGGTGACAGGTCGGTAACCTCATACTGGTGTATGTTAGTTTAGAGACCGGTCATGTTTGTTTATCCGTTTAATAGCTATTGCGAATTTTATGGCTTTTCCACAAAATTGCGATAGGATTTATTTCTATTGTTTGGTGATTTGTGGAGCTTTTTGTGGAGAGTTCGTGTTTCTACTATTTGACAAAAATTGGCAGTAAAGGCATCTATTTTACAGAATAATAGATCCTAATTTTATTATACATAGGAAGGGATTAGGCGTGATGATATGTATGTATATAATTTTATTATAAACTAGCTGTGCTCGCGACTTCATCCGCGTGGAATTTAGCAAAAACAATATTGTTCAGTTTCTAAAATAAAAGTAGCCAGGTTATTTCTTGTTACATCAGCTATCTGCCAGTGAAAGTCCCGTCAAAATCGGTCCAGCTGTTTCAGAGATTAGCCGGAACAAACGAACAGACAGACAGACAAAAAAATTAAGAAAAATTATTTGGTATATGTACCTTGTGCATCTATATGCATTTAATAAAAAGCGGGTATTTTAATATTACAAACAGACACACTAATTTAATTTATTTGTATAGATGTGAAAGGAAAAAATATATAATATAGAATCGCATAAGATATGGCACAGAGATAGATTTTTAGCTGGAAAATATATGTATCTATAAATTAATATATGTATGAATGTAAATATATGTAAATCTTACGTGGTTGAAATTGCGGGGCAAACCTGGTTCATAAAATGTTTGTCGATATGAAATCGACTAGCAGTCAGACTATGAAAACGAAAGAAGGTAACTTTCATGGATCCATGGATCCATGGCTCGCCCCGAGTCGATCATGTAGGTAGGACATCGATCACTATTACAAGACATCGATGAGGTAGGAACACATTTGTAATTTACACCTACCTACATACACATACATTACAGATCCGTTCATAGTTCAGGAGCTTTTATTTGATAAAAGTAGTAGTTTTAATGTGTGTTACAGTTTCAAAATATGTTCCAATATTCTCGGCAACATGTCAATAGTAGGGTATATTAAACCTTAACAGAATCCTTTAAAATCTCCTTTTGCCATATTATTAGCCTCTACTATTAAAAACAGAAACAAGTGTCACAATTTGATGTAATTTTTTTACTTTATTTGTACATTTTTTACTATATCTTTTTTTACTCTATCAATGTTTTTTTTTGTAAATAATGCACAAAATTATATAGTAGAAGAAATTATTCAAGTTCTCGATAGGATTTCAGACAATAGTTTACACTTATACGATAAAATAACAGAAAATTTAATAATAACCCTTCGGGCACAATTTCGTAAGCCTCGATGTGGTGATAAATTCTTGGTATGAGTTCGGGTTACCACCGAACCGGACTACAGGCATAAGAACACAACCTAAAATTGCATAATTTTTTTTTGACTGATTGAAGTGTCATCAAATTAGAAAATGGAGGAGTCCGCAGATATTGTTGAGCCAGAAGTAAAACAAGAAGCTACAGAGGCACCAGCTACTGCAGAGACAGGTGGCGGCGATGTCCAGGAAGGTGAGGAGGTCAAAGGAGATGAAGTCACAGATGAAGCCAAAGCAAATGAAGATATACCTAACGAGGATGTGATTGGGGAAGGGGAGGAAATGGAGGGTGAGCATTTAGAGGGAGAACACATGGAGGGCGAGCACGTGGAAGGTGAACATGTTGAAAAGGAAGACAAAGATAAAGCGTTGGGAGAAGGTGAGGAAGTGATGGATGAAGAACTAGAAGGGGAACAATCCCCAGGAGAAAAGAAAGAGGAAAAGATAGAGGAACAGGTCGAGGAGGAAGAAGCTTTTGTAGAAGAGCCTCCGCCAGATCCCGCTGCACCTTATGACTTTTCTGATTCAAAGGAAGCTTTAAGAGAGCCTTTTGAGTTGAGGCCTGATCAGCTGGCCGAAGTTGAACAGCTGTGGGAACTTTATCAAAACTATACTCCAGCGTACACTGATATAAAAGGGTACATTACTGTAAAAGAGTTAGTTTATATGCTTAAGTGTCTGCTTCTCATGACATATACGCCGGAACAATTACTAGAATTAATAGAATATTGTGTTAAGCCACCACACCCTGATGGTCACATCAATTACGAACAATTTTTGAAAATGGTAATATTACGACAACGAGATTTCCCAATTGATGAAGAGTTGCGAGCGGCATTGCAAGTTCTTGATCCCGAGAAAACAGGAATGATTGACCGAGACTACTTAAAAGAAGTTCTTGCTAAGCAAGGGCATAAAATGCCGCAAAAACAAATGGATAATCTTATTAAAGAGGTTGATATGAGCAATGACGGTACAATAGGTATTGATGACGTCGTCGGCACAATGTGCATTGATTTGAACAAAGAAGATTTGATGATGCTCAGAGCAGCAATCTTCCCACCTGAAGAACCACCACCGGAAGAAGAGATTTAAATAGATACCAGTACATAAAATTGTAAACATACATTTACTCTTCCATTGATTAATTAATGTTTCAGAGTTTGACAATTTAAGATAATTAAACAATATTGAGCATCGTGTGATTAATTTTTTTTAAGGTTGACGCTATTTTATGTGGACCTTGCCTTCAAGTCTTTTTCCTTATTTGTGGGGTAGAAGTACGTAACATGGAAATAAATTCCTACAGTGAATATGTGTTATATTTATTCTTAATAGTTAATTTTATTTTAACTAATTTGAATAGATTTACGGATATGAAATAACCCCATAAAAGTAGAATGAACCTAGAACTTTTTTTCTGAAATGGATACGGGTACCAATTTAAATAGTACTATACTATATTAAAATAATACAAGTAAACCACCTATAATATTATATATATAATGTCCCGAATCTGTCACACACCTGTCATTAATGTCATTGCCTGCTGTCAGTTAAAAGAACGATGAAGATTGACGTTTGCTTGTATCAGTTATCCGTTAATCAAAAGTTGGATAGGTTTCGTTTACGAGCGGCGTTTTTTGCTTTGTTATTGTGCTTTTTCGTTTCGATAAGTTTATATAAAACAAGATACCTGCTTATTTCTCTTTAGATACTTAAAGCATTCTAAAACTTAAGAAATGAAGTATTCCCTATTCATAGTTTTCACAAGCATTTTCCATTCAAGTAAGTTTCAAATACACGCTAAGCACTAAAGGTGTGGTTGATTCAAACTAACATGTATTGTGAATATGAATAAGCCCTGTTCAAATTAACAAATGTGATTTTTTTTCCATGTATTATGTATGTTTAAATGAATAACATATATATTGCGTATAATCTCGACCTTAAATTACGTATATTATTCAGGTGTTTATTTTGATTTATAGGATTTCAAGCTTGGCCCGATAAACTATATAATAATATTTGAGGTCACTGATTCAATATAAACATTTACTGCAGCTTCAGTGATTTAAAGTATTTTTTGTTGACTTTATAATATTTTGTGCAGTGGAATACTGTATAAATATGTTCATTTCAGGTGTGGCAATATGGTGTTACCAGTGTACAGCTGCTACTCCAGGCTGTTTGGAACCATTTAATTGGAGAGGAATAGGCTATCTCGGCAATCCATGTCTGGATGATGAGGATGTCTGTGTCAAACTCATTGAAAGAAAAGGAGGTATGTTGCTTTTGAATTGCAGTGAAATTTACTGATTAAAATCTACTGTATTCCTGCCCTTGTATAGGCAATATATAGTAGGAGGGCATAAGACAATTCCTTAAATTCAATTGACTTATGCATGCTGTACAGAAGTTCAAAATTTGTGCCACTACCAATGTGCTTTTCTGAACTTAAGTACAGTGATTAGTCATACCCTCATGATGTGGTAATATATATTAAGATAAATGTATATATATTTTTTTGTATAATAATAATATATCCAAATGCCTTCCCACAAGGGGTGGGGAGATGTGTATAGGTAATACCCCCACAGCCACTTTCTGTCAGAGATATATTTTAAGTGCCAACATGACAGATGGCAATTTCATCACCATTATTCAAGCAGAAATATACTTATGCCTTTGATTTGCTTCTCAGACATATGCAGGTTACCTCCCAATGTTTTGTTAAATGTAAAGCTGTGGTGTGACTAATTACTGTACTTAAGTTCAGAAAAACTGTCTGAATTAGTACAGTTGGCATTCGGACTTGCAATCTTTGTGTCACAGACAACTACTCTCTGCTACCATGGCTTATATATACATGCTTATATTTGGTTTTTACATATACAAATATATTTATATGTAAAAACCAAAGAATATTAGATGGCTGCTGCACACCTCTAATGTTTAATGACACCTATTTGATTCCTAATTTGTTTTACTGGATTAATATTTTTTCTATTATTAATAGCACAAGAAGTGATCACAAGGGATTGTTTGAGCAACTTCAGAGCATTCCGTACTGACATACCGGCCGACACATATGAGGGGTGCAGACCTGCTGCTAAGGATGTCAACTTGGCTCATTATGTAAATAACACTATCAAGGAACTTGATGTTAAGAGGTATATTATATTTATCTATTTCCATGCCATCACCTTTGCTCCTAATAATAGTTTTTATTTATGTTATCTGATTAAGTGGTTAGATATTTGTATGATGTACACTAGTATTTGTACCTTAGTCTTGGATGTCCTATTCATTTATGTACATATATATCTCTCTATATAAGTAAATATATCTTAGTCTAGTGAGCATAACACAAGTTTTCTTAATTTGAGGCTATGTCAATTTGTGT
Source organism: Drepana falcataria (assembly GCA_945859725.1). Lineage (NCBI taxonomy): Eukaryota > Metazoa > Arthropoda > Insecta > Lepidoptera > Drepanidae > Drepana > Drepana falcataria. The sequence continues at coordinate 8,565,028 of OX243926.1, forward strand.
GGAATTGTCCCAAGTTATTTATGTTTTGGTAAAGAAATTATTATTTGTTACATTTTAATAACTATTTATTTATGATATTCTACTATGATTGTGCCAAAAGTGTAGGCAGATATGTAATTATACCAACCCCTCCATTCTTTTCCCTTTCCAACAAAAGCTGGCCTTCTAGAAGGTAATGTGATAGATGGTAAGTCTTTCATTGCCTTTCAGGCTGGATTACTTTGAGTATCCCCTCAATAGGTTGCAGGTATCCTTATGAAATTTTCCTCCACCCAAAAGCCAGTGTTGTGATGAACTGGTACTTAGGTTTAGAAAAACTCATGGGTACACGGTACAGACTGGTGTACAAACTCGGTATTTTGACATTATAGATTACTACTTAATCTCCTGAACCCCCTCATTGTATGTCTTGTGAATTACAGGGACTGGTTTGACGAGACAATATGGTGCTTCTGCTTCCTGGACCACAGGTGCAATAGCGCATCCAGTACGTCAACAACAATGGCATTACTAATACTAACCGGCATTGTAATGCTATTCAATAACAAACTCTTTTGATACTACATTGTATCATTGTCAAGAGAGCTTAAATGGATAATATTGATTATATGTTGTCCTATAGCTTAGGTATTCAGCTTCAGGACTATTAAAGTAGTCTAATAGTAAGACTAGTTAAACACCATTCACAAGGTATGCGGCCACAATCCATATAAAGAAAATAGTTTTGACGATCTGTCCGTTGTGAGTCAAGACATGTTCAGTACAAACCTGTGATATTTTATTGTTCAGTATAGACTGTTTTTGTCTTCTTTAAGATTTATGCTTCGCCACGATTTTCAATATATTTAATTTCAAGGTTGCAACGTGATACATACATTATATATAAGATAATGTAATGTCATTCAGTCCTGAACCGCTCTGCTTCGCATTAGTAAAGTTTTAATTTCTATCGTAACGCCGCCTGCCGAATCTCAACGTATATCTAAACAATCCCGAGCCGGCACACAAAAACATATGGTCCATCCTTATAACAAGTTCAGAGACACATACAAAGGAATTGTTATATACATTTAAAAATTCACTGTGACCGTCCAATTTTATTGTTTAGTTGATTAAGAATAAATCCGTCCATTAATTCTTTACTATATTTTAAGATCAAATGTGCCTCTATGTGTAAATATTCCTTATTTTAAAATTAACTGACGACTAAGAGACTGTCCTAGGACCTTTTTAGCCGTCATTATGACAAGAGGGAAAGGGACAGAGTTATACGTCTCTTTCCCACCTGATAAGTAATTGCAAAGGCAGCTTACAGCCGCTGCACTTAAAATTTTACAATTATACTTATTTAGTTTTAAAATAAGATCGACAACATTTGTTTATTTCAATATAATATATTTTACAGTAATGCTCTCAATATACATTGTATGAAATATTAATAAAATGTTAAATAAATTGTGACGACTGTTTTTATTAACGTCATCGCGCCCAATTTAATTTATAGAGGATTATACACACTTCACAAAATTAGTCCAATGCGCCAATTAAGTCTTATATTCATTTCATGACATAGTTACTAGTTAGTGTTTTTGAAGAAGCACCAAAAAACATGTACATCATTATTACTATATACCTAAAAGAACATAATGTATTTTGAAGATGGGCTGTCTAACTGAATACACTAATAACATCGCTGAAATTTGTTGAAAACATTGTATAGAGATAGTATATTGTATATAAGAGATATTATATATAACCTAACCCAATCAAATCGACCATCAAATGTCCTCGGATTCTAGCCTAGTGTATGAGATTTCACTGAACAAATAAATGTTGCAATATTTCAGTTCTAGCACCTCTGTTACATAATAACGTTGATTACAAGTGTTTTGTGCTACACAAATGTCATGACCAACACTGAGTTGAGGTAGCTAGTCAGTTCAGTCAGAAAACACATCTTTGTCACTTGCATTTGTGCTAACATTGCCCATTGGCTTGATTATAACAGCGCAAATTGTATTAAAGTGACTATAATAGTAGTGATCAGCATGAAAAGCTGCAAAAGGACTCGCGAATCTACCTGCCACATGTCGTACACAGAAAAGTGAGGGGGAGTGTCGTCAGCCATCTTGTACATTCGTTTTGCTTTCTCACGCAGCTCGCCTGAAATTATACATCGAGGGAAATTATACAAAAAACATAATTTATACAGGATGTCATGTTCAGATTTCATAGACTAATGGACATATTCAAGGTTTTTTTGGCAAACAAGCATATGGCCCACCTGGTGGGAAGCGGTTACCGTAGCCTATTTACGCTCACGATACCGAAGTATTATTTGCGCGTTACCACTCTGCGTGCGGAGAATAATACTGTGTTGACAGCAGAGGGATTAGTCCGATTATGTTGCCATGGCAACATAACAATCCTCCCCCCTCCTCAAGTAATTAGTTATTAGGTACCTGCACGATGGATACCTTATTCATCGTGCAGGAACACAACCCAATAAACTGTGTCATTTGGCTACGGACTACTATAAAGTGGTCCTGCCCCTGTCCTGTCAATATTAAATGAAATATTTACCTCCTTGATATACAGACATAACTGAAATACACAATCGTTTGGTTTCCTTCACTTGCCCGAAGAACAACTGAATCCGAAGGCAAAGTAATATTGTAATAAGAATATCTAGTAGTATGAAAAAACATATGACTACGGTGTCCAGCCGGTTCAAATTCTGCAATAAATAAGACAACTAGGTATAATACATGAACGGGTGAACAGATTACATGATATTCTTAACAAAGTTTTGAAACTCACTCCACTCTGCATCCCAATAAGTATGACTTCAAATGAAAATATTGAAAATAGAACCATTCTCGAAAAAAAAAGCAAGACCTGAAAAATATAATTATAAATATTTAGGTCAATAATAATTATAAAATATATCCTCGCGCCTTCTCACAAGAGTCCATGGGGTAGGCAGAGTAGGTAGAGTGTATAGGTAGTACCCACACACCCAAATTTCGCCAGAGATACATTTTTTAGATGCTAACGTGACCGATGGCGAGTCCATCGCCGTTACTGAAGCACGACTTATACGAACGCCCTTGAAGTTCTGAAACGTATGCAGGTTTCCTTTCGATGTTTTCCATCACCGTAAAGCTGTGTTCACCAGTGTGACTAATCACTACTTAAGTTAATTTGGGAAGCCGTGTTGGCCGAGTGGTTGGAGTAGTTTCCTGCGACTCAAAGATCGCAAGTTTGAATCCCGACTGTACCAATGAGTGAGAGATTAGTCACACCACGAGCTATATGGTGAAGGAAAACATCGACAGGAAACCTGCATACGTCTGAGAAGCAATTCAAAGGCATATGTATAGTCGTTCTTGAATAACGGCGATGGACTCATCATCTGTCACGTTGGCACCTAAATTATATTATTAAAATTCGAATATAGAGAAATCAATTATCAATATTAGGTAGCCGTGCCCCACGATATCAACCGTGTAACCGCGTTTTTTCGAGGCTGCTATTACCTAATACTTTGTCGAGTTCTTTCCAGTACTGTACGGTAATGTAACGTATAAACGTAATGGTCAAAAACCCGTTCGTTCCATAAATTACTAGCACTACTTTACCCTAAGAGCGGCAATGCACATGAGACCAATTAGTTACATACCTGGAATCTGTAGATGTTTTGAAATTTCTGAAAAGACTCTAATATCTCTTTCAAAAAAATATCTGTATTACTCGTCGTAAATTCGTGAGTCTGCGCTGCCAAATTTCCCAAAACTTTTTTGGTAGGAAATTTTAAATCTATGGTTTGCTTCACCTGACACTTGTAATTCGTCAAATGATTATTGATAATACTGTTCACAAAGCTTATTCTTAAAAAGTAGAATATGACAATATTGGCGCAGTATGCTAATTCCAATATGAAAGTGCTTTGGGCAAATGCAGTTCCAATGAAACCAAGTGTGGCTAACTTAAAGTCAAAACATGACACTAAAAATATAAGCCCAATACAGGTTATTATAACTGTTACAGTAGTTATATTTATTCTTCGCGGTATTCCATTAATATAGACATTACGGTCTATTGCCATGAGTCTATCTATTTTCTGCAATCCTATGTAAAAATCCGCATTGTCACTGCTGTTGAAGAACCGAACGTGGACCGTACTGAGCGAAGACACTGTCATATTCACCGACAATGATGCCGTGATTAGGGAATAAAGAATGGCGTTCCTTTCAAGTCCTTTGAAGTACGTTGTTACTACCACAAAGTCCAGTACAATGCAGACCGAAATGACGCACAGTGTGTATATTTTTTGCCACCGCGACGGTGAAGTAACAAATCGATCCTTCAAGTGCACTCTGCAGGAACCCATCACCATTTGTACTCGGCAAACCCACTTGAATGAATGTACGAAAACATCTTCTAGTATGTCTTTGGATAAATATTCTGTCTTAGCATTGGTTGGTAGCATGTTGCTTCACTAATCTAAGGAACAGGGATTTAAGCTGTTTTCTGTCTAGTTTAAAATGTAAGATTTAATTTGTGTATGATTTAAAGGAATGCTTTACAGAAGAGCAAATTGTAATAGCACTACAGTGTAGGAAGTGGTTATAGCGAACAAATGAAGCGGTAGTCGAGTACTTAGTGTGAATATGTTATAAATGGACACGTTCCGTTTTCCCTCGACCAATGCCACCATTTGCTTAGCATTCTTCCGGGAATTGCCTGCGAATAAAAAATATTACAATAATAGGTATAAGAGAACTGGCGCTCTAATTTCACTGTCTACCCTGTTAGGGACTCGGCGTGATGATATGAAATATGAATACTGAACTATTTTAAAATATGCTGGAGCTCTTTTTAATAAAATTATCAACGTATAGTAGTTTTCTGTTCTTTTCTTCCTGTGCATGTGGAAGACAATTTATCGTAATCAATATGACGTAGGTAGGCACTATATTTTCCAATTCGGAATATTGACTACTTAATAGTGTATATTAAGCCGTGGTGGCCGAGCGGTTCGAGTAGTTGCCTGCGATACAAAGATTGCAAGTTCGAAACCTGACATAGGTACAGGTGAGAATTTCTGAACATAAGTACCTAAATTAGTCATACCACTTTACGGCGAAAGAAAACATCGAGAGGAAACCTGCATACGTCTAAGAAACAATTCAAAGGCGTACGTATAGTCGTGCTCGAGAAACGGCGATGGACTAGCCACGTCACGTTGGCACCTAATATATCTCGGGCGGAAAGTGTGTGTGTATTTATTATTTATTTATTACAGCGTATATTATTAAGATCAAACGAAACAGCAAAACATACAGCCAGACAGTCCGACAATAATTTTAATTTCACGAAATTTAATTACGTAGATGCGTCGCTATCACACTTAAGACCTAGCCGTAAAATTGTAATCCATTAGAATGATCAAACGCGATGTTCGGAGAAATAATTCATTATAGTTGAACGGCAATCCATTTGTAGTTTGGTAAATTGATGACAAAATTACGAACTCGCTTAGGTATTATGAGCTATTATATATTAATATTTTCACGCCCACAGTTAGGTACACTTACATACATATTGTCACAAGGATCTCCGAAGGGGTAGCCCTCTTTATGCCGGAGGTAGGTATATTCTTATTTTACTATTATTTATTTGTGATTAGTCACACCACGAGCTTTATGGTGAATGTTAACATTGAGAGGAAACCTGCATACGTCTGAGAAGAAATTCAAAGGTGTAGGAATGTATATTCGTGCTTGAGTAATGGCGATGGACTCGCCATCTGTCACGTAGCCTACCCCTTTGGAGATCCGTGTGGGAAGGAAAATAATATTATTCTTACCTTCAGTGTGTGTAGACATAATGTTTATACAAAGTTGTCTTGATTCCTCCAATTTAGAAGTGAGAGATTCAGCAGCTGAGCATAGTACCAGCATCATGGTTACCATGGACAGAAGAGCAGGAGCTGTCCTCAATATTACTAACACGTTCAATGGAATCTGAAAGTATCAGGAATCTCTGAGACGTTAGCTACTCTGCTAGACCTTCTAGAAATTTTATTATAATCGTTAAAGCAGATATTTTTAAGACCAACTACCGTAGACATCCGTTCAACGACTTAGATTTTCCTCTTTAACGTATGGACACTACCTTGCTGTGTTTTCTTCCCCGAAAAGCTCATTGTATAACTAATAAAGTCAGAAAAGCCCAAGACGCACATCTAGGAAACTGCAGTCTACATACGTAGGTATGTACAACGGCCACCACTTGGGGATAGTAAGCTTCAAACATTCCTACCTACACATCATCACCCTGACTCCCTCAGGGGATAGGCAGAGAGAGTAGAGCGCCAGCTCTTTCTAAACTTACATACCTCTTGCTTAAGAAAAGTAATATAGACTGCAACAGACTCTTCATACATGCTCGGCATATGTAGGGTTTAAAGATTATATTCACTGACCTGCTCCTTGAAAATTGTCACCAAGCTATTCATTGTAGTTGTCATCATGGCAAAGAGAGTAGAGCGCCAGCTCTTTCTAGACTTACATACCTCTTGCGTAAGAAAAGTAATATAGACTGCAACAGACTCTTCATACATGCTCGGCATATGTAGGGTTTAAAGATTATATTCACTGACCTGCTCCTTGAAAATTGTCACCAAGCTATTCATTGTAGTTAGATTCCAAAGCATCATCTGGCAGGTGAATGAGAAAATCTACCGAAAAAACTCGGATCATTAATTAATAAAACAATCTTACTTAAAAACTGTTGGTGAACATACCGAATACTGAAAAAGATCCATGAATTCTGAAAACGCCTCTAATATACAGTGCATTCCAGCGACCAGTTCGTTCGGCACAATTTCATCTGCCAATTGGCTAGCTTTTCTTTTATAAACTTGGAAAATCACTTGAGCTCTCTCGTCATGTTGATGTCTTTTTGAATTTAGCAGTAATGTTTTGTTAATATAATTCACTCTAATTGTAATGAAGAACATAATTAGTATTGCTAAGTTAATATCCAAGTAGTTTCCGGTGTTTGAAAGTATCGCAACAGTACTGGAGGGGCAAATAGTGTTGACAAAGAATATGTTGAATACTGCTGCCCATAGAGCCGTCAGAACGACAATAGTTGTTGATGTTGCTCTCGCTATAACTGAGAGATTTTTATCTATACAACACGGATCCATATAAAGATGTCGTTCTATTCTCTGTAGCTTTACGTAAAGTTGACTGTTTAAATTCCCGTAGTTGTAAGTATTCCGCCAAGCAATAATTGCGTTTGCGCACCCGTTACTAATGATGCAAAATTTTAAGGACAGCTCCGTTGCCAAAATGCTGAATGCTGCATCACAAGTGATTATATAATCCGCGGTACAAATGATAAATACAACCCAAACCAAACCACTGTATATACGGTACACTTGAGACGGTGCCGTGACGAATCCATATTTAATATTTACTCGCACGAAACCGAATATACTTTGAATAAAGAAAATTGGTTTAAATATTCGAATGAAATGTTCACTGAGCATATCTTTTGAAAGACTATCTATGTCCTTATAAGTGGCTGTCGCCATGATGTCGAAGTCCTGAGTAAAATGCGAACTACAAACTTCGAATATTACCGATTCGTGATGTCACTTGAAATTACTACGTTACATGGATGTAAATCAGTGTTACACTCATGGGACGTGTTATCAGTGATAAAATGAAAGATAGTCAACATATTAAAACGCAATCAAAACCAAAAACGAGGACTATAATAGAAATAATAGAAAGTAGTATTGATTAGTGATGAATATGATTATAAGGTATACCTTCACGCATTTCACGCATACCTAGTAAGGGTCGTACCGATGTCCATCTTCTGGCCATGTTAAGTTCTTCAAGCGTAGCCCAGAGCAAGGGTTCCGCTTGCTGAGGTGCAGAGTGGCCATCCCTGCGACGTGAACTACCTTTGTTAATTTTATAGAGGCTAAATACGGTACGGAAAGCTTGAGCGAACTTTTTGCTACTTTCGTTTGGACGATACTATGCAACATACGTTTGGAACACTAGTATGAAGGAACTCGGAGCTGTAACATCCCTCTTATAAATAGGCACGTAAATAACGTTTTTCTCGTTAATACGCAACGTCGAAAAAACTACTTACTTATTCTCTGGACGGAATTCAAAATTTACGGATGCTTGAAACTGGAAGTTTAAAGTAATTCCTTCTAAACACATCCAAGTACCAAGCCTTAATTTTTAAATCCCAACAATCTACTTATTGCAATGTACAGGAAAACACTTTGATTAATGAGTATTCCATTATTATAAATAAAGTCATTATTTGAAGTGACGTTCAAATTGCCGAGTATTATAGATACCTAGTTGAAGTTTTGATATTGACTCGAACGCAATGAAGTCAAACAATAAAAATAATACTTTAGCAATATCACGATTGGTCCGTTTACAACAATTGTTAACTGGACTACCTCGAGTTAATATTGCAGGCGAAACCGTGTGTCCCGTTTTGAGCAAACGCGATAAAACATTCTTCATACATTTTGCGTGGCTCGTAACATGGTCAATTTTTTCAACAATAACGATTTGTAAATACATCGAATTCAGTACGGAACTTGGAGTGAACGCTCTAATGACTTGGAAAATTGGAACCACGATTACTATTTTCCGATTATATTTCCCAGTTTGTCACACATTATTGTCACGTAAATTATGTGCTACATTGTGTAAAGTTTGTCAAGAGCTAAGAATTAATACAAACGTTAAATCTTGCTTGGGAACCATAGATTACACAGATTTGGGATTATTTTTAGTAGTGGTTACTACTCTAGTTAAAGTTATAAACCATCACTCTTTATCTTTCTACTGGGACTTCTATATACAGGCCGTACCGGGGATAATAGGTCAGCTTGACATAATATTTTGGACAAAAGTTAGTAATTATTTGAGAATACGCGTCAATGTTATAAATATGGCTGCCAAAAACTTTGTGAAAAGAAAAAGTAAAAATATATCACGGGTAACCGCCAACAACGTGGATTTGAGGAACATGCTTTACACACTAGAAAGAACGTTCCATGGCCACGAATTGCTGGTTCAAATATTAAAACTTCCAGTAAGTTATATATTTGAATATACTTTTTAATAAGAAAATATTATTTCTGAGTAGGGAATTCATTTACTATTCTTCTGCAGGCTGTTGTAAAACGTGATCATAATTTTAACACTTTAAAAGTGTCTTAGCTCGATCATACAACAACATTAAAAACTAGCAAACTAGCAAATGTATTTTCGCTTTCCTCAAAGGGGTAGACAGAGGGGAGTAGGTTTCCTCTCGAGTTTTTCCTTCAACGTAAAGCTCGTGATGTGACTAATCACTGTACTCAAGTACAGAAAAAGTCAGTGGTACAGTCGGGATTCAAACTTGCTTTGTGTTGCAGCCAACTACTCGAACCACTCGGCCAACAAATAATTACATAGGTACATATATTCTTGCATAAATAGATACATCACTCTTCGAGAACTTCTATGGTAGGTACCATTCCTTTTATATTACCTTCTAGGTACCTAAAGGGAAACTATAGTAGTTTATTAAATTTTATGCTATAGGTACCGAACTAAAATTAAATTTCTTTTTGTCTTTGAGGTCCGAAAATTCTTCTAATAAAATGTTACGCACTTACGAACATTTTGCAGTCAAGACTTGCTTCGGTCGGTGTGTGACAGACGTACACGTTAGATAATATTTTAAAATGTACATACATACATGTCCTTTGTACAGTTTATGACAGGTATCTACTATATACCAACAGATCAACTAAGCTATTTAAATAGTCTAATGTACTAGTTTCCAATGTAGGTACTTGGTACATGTGTACTATTGATATTGATAAAGTTATTCAGTATTTTTTCTGTTTCAGCTGCTGGTCTATTTCTTAGCTTTTTTCTATTGGACACTGGTTTCCATAGCCAAAATTGCAGTTGAATTCAAAAAGACGGTAAGGAAAAGAGTTTCGGTTACTCCCCCACACGCGCAGATGTTATTCGTCGCTCCAATTAGGCCCAATCTAAGATTGGAAATATTCCCAATACAGATATACTTATATTTGTTCTTTCTATTTATAATTTTAATACACTGCAAAAAGCATTATTGCTTTACGTACCTAATGTTTTAGGATGCTTATTATCTGCGTGGATTCTTAATGAGTCTCTGTCTCTTATCTAAACGAGTTTGGCTTTGTAGCTAGGTAGGTAGGTAAGTAAATATGCCTTATAAAGTTTATGAAATATCTCATATTTAATAATAATAATATAAGCCTCGGTGGCCGAGTGATTTGAGCAGTCGCCTGCAACTCAAATATTACAAGTTCGAACCTAAGTTCTCAGAAAACCTCTTTGGTTAAGCCGGTCAAAAAAGGTTGAAACCTGTACCCGTCGGAGAAGAAATTAAAAAGTCGTATACTAAAATAAAGCTGTGCTTGAGAAACGGCGATGGAAGCGCCATCTGTCATTACCGACAAGAAGTGGGTCTGCGGGTACTAGCTATACACAAAAATACGTTCCACAAGATGTATCTATCATCATCTTGTCGAACGCAATCAATTGTTTTTATTTTTACAGAAAACTGTCCAATTCCATAATGATTTGATAACGATTATAAGCAATGGACTATTGGTGATTATAATAAGCATTTACTCTGAATTATTTTATAAGGAACTGGATGGAACTCGGAAGTTATGCCTGAGGATTCTGGATCTCTATGGCGAAAACAGTAAGGACTGCATTGCCCATGAATATCTTGTATAGTGTACGAGCTACGATATTTTGAATTGAAGCCAATTTTTTACCTGTTGTATTTCTTCCCACTAAAGACCAATTTCAAACGAAAACCATACAAGATATTTTTGGTGGCAATTTGTTCCAACGTTTGTTCAGGAACGTACATATACATATTACTACATATTATCCTCTTTTGTTTGGACAGGTAACGAATACGAATGTGCAAAGCAGATTCTTTGGATGATGGAAGAGATACCTCCTACAATAAATATCTTGGGAACATTTAAGTTGAACGCCTTTCTGCCATTTCGATTCTTAACTCCAATGTTTACTATAACACTAGTCGTTTTTCAGTTCATTCTGCTATAAAATCTATCTATAATATTGTATTAACATATTCAATTAAGTATGTCATTCACTACATTACATGTATGTATATGCCGTGGTGGCCGAGTGGTTCGAGCAGTTGCCTGCGACGCAAAGGCAGCAAGTTCGAATCCCGACTGTACCAATGAGTTTTTCTGAACTTAAGTACAGTGATTAGTCACACCACGAGCTTTACGGTGAAGGAAAACATCGAGAGGAAACCTGCATACGTCTGAGAAGAAATTCAAAGGCGTATGTATAGTCGTGCTGTAGTAACGGTGATGGACTCGCCATCTGTCACGTTGGCACCGAATATACCTCTGGCGGAAAGTGGGTGTGTGGGTATTACCTATACACCTCTGCCTACCCCTTCGGGGACCCTTGTGGGAAGGCGTGAGGATATATTATATTATATATTATTATATGTGTGAAAATATATATATTAAAGACACTCTTCATTGTTATTATAATTCAAAATAAGACTTAATTTCTAAAATGTATCATGCATTTGTATAGGTCAATAAATCCAACACATTTAAAATAATTCCTCAATCAAATTAAAACATATTATATCCAAAATATTGATTGAAACAAGCAGGAAGAATTTAACAACACTTTATTTGACAACTTCAATATAAATGTACTACATCTTTGACAATATACCATCTAAATATACAATACAACAATAGAAAAACCAACAAGCATACCGTTAAAATAGCCTTAATCCCATCAAAATAAGACTTCTTTCTAAATAGGTACATCTAAAGCAAGCTTCAATGTATAAAGATAACAGCTCAATATCCAAGTTAGCACCGAAATATAAAATTATTACACTTTTACACCGATCCCGAAGGAAATATTTAATCACAATGATGTACAGGACTTCCTATTCCTATCCCATTCAAATAAAAACATGTAACGTGAATGCCGGCACGTGACTTGAGCGCTATGCTTGAGCGGGACTCAATGTGAACAGTAGGCGTCTCTCTATGGCGCAGTGCTCTACTTATGTGCCGGTATCGATAGTGCCATCCACGAAGACGCGCCCCACCAATTTCTAGTCGAGGGGGTCGAGTGTACCGGTAATACTCAAACATCAGTGGAAGGCACTATCTATAATTGTGCTTAATGTTGCTTATTCAGTGAATATACCCTTTATACCGCGTGGCATTTCACATAAGCTAGCTATTGAAACCTTGCAATACTTCCAGCGAAGTGTCATTACACATTGGTCTACTCCTTTGGGGACCCTCGTGGGGAGGTGTTAGGATATTATTCTTTAATGGTATGTCTTTGCGAGAGGATTTATCTATGTAGATATACTTATATCCCTATGCTCAACATTCATGCGTGGTGGTATTGAGTAGTAAAACCAACAGGTACATCACATTAAGATATACTCAAGCAATAAGATATAACAAGTACTATGTTGTAATGATAATGGACAATGTCTTATACTCGACATTGTGCAATGCAAAACAATATTATTAATGTTTAAGTACAGGAAATAGTTTTAGACGCTTTTAATATGGGAATTTATTATTTATTTATTCGCAGACATGATTTTGGTATTATTTAAATATGTATTTATTTAAAACCAACTATTAAAGCTTGTTCAAATATGAATGTACAAAATTAGCATAAACAGGTTTCTTAAACGTTATTATTTAATATTGATAACTATATTGTGTATTCTTGATGAAATGAAATTTGAGGTATGAATTTACCAATGTTTAGTAGGCGAAACGCAGTTCGTCCTTGTAGCCCAGTTTCTCGAGTGCTGGGTTGCAGGCAAAGTTGATCATGGGCGGTGGGCCGCACATGAGGACCATGACGTCATCCGCCGGGGCAAAGAATTGGTCGCGGATCATGTCCTCGTTGATAAAACCGGAACTGTATTTCCATCCTGCAAGAAAAGTTTTCATATCGGGCAGACTGCATTTTTTTTTATACAACAAGAGTGGCAAACAAGCATACGGCCCACCTGATGGGAAACGGTTACCGTAGCCTATTTACGCTCACGATACCGAAGTATCACTTGCGCGTTGCCACTCTGTGTTCGGAGAGTTATAGTGTGTTGGCAGCATAATGGGTTTAATCTCTCTGCTTCCAACACAATGTAACAATCCTCCCCCCTCCCCAAGGAGCTCATTACTGGAAACCTGCATGATTCTTAGTCACATATATGGTTAAAAAAAGTTCGACTAATGGTAAGTGGTTACCTTTCTCTTCTCTTACGGCTTCTCTCGCTCTCTACTAACTTTATAATGGGAGTATCGGTGCAGAGATAGAATGAAAGAGCCACCTTTCTATGTGCTTTCTCTTTCCTTCCTGGCATACTTTAGATACATATTCTCACCTCAGAAGTCCAACACAATCCAGAACATGATTATTCAATCACTGCTCTAAGTTCAGAAACACGTTACAGATCAATAGATTGGAACCTGTTAACGTGACCCCACTGTGCTACTTCCTAGTAATATCATAAATGCGAAAACGATGTTTGCTCATCATTCACGCAAACACAACTGGATTGGATGAAAGTTGGCCCAGAGATAGATTATTATTAGCTGGATTAACACTTTGGATATGTTTATTCCAGAAAAAAAAATACAATGTAAGTAATTACACTTTACGCGGGTGAAACCGCGGGGCATATCTAGTTGTATAACAAAAAAAACCTTAACAAATGTTGCAAAGATGTACCTTAACAAATGTTGCAAAGGTGTAGTGTCATCAAAATACATACTTATGTGAAAATCGCCAACTTACCTTCGGTAGGTCTGTCAACAGTATACCAAACCTTGAATTGGTTCGGGTAGTCAGCTTGGTACTGCTCCAGCTCACTCCTGAGAAGAATGTCTTCTTCGGTCTGGTTGGCGAAAAGCAGTCTCAACAATGTTTGGTCGTTGGGGTCTCTGCAGATTTGGCGGACAAGTTGCAGCATTGGCGTTATGCCAGTACCTCCTGAGGACAGAACATTTATGTGTACAATATATTTAAACAGTAGGGAGAAGTCTACAAGCTACAAGCAAAAGAAAACAAGTCAGCTTCCCATAAGAGAGCATGTATACCGAATATCCAATGTTTCGGGGTCCAATTGTGAATCCAAACAATTCCCAAATCACTTGAATACCACAAAAAACTTTATCAAAATCAGTGCAGCGATTTAGGAGTTCAGTCAAACTTACCAGTGAATCCCTAGCGGTTACTCAACCAAGAATACATACAATATTGATATATATGAGATACATACACATTGTATAACAATTCATAAATATCATCATTCACAATCTATTTTGTTGTCATATGTTGAATACAATAGTATTTGAATACAATTTCATTTTTGGGCACCTGCAATCATGTTGAGCTTCCGGACGATGAATTTAACAGGGGGATCTTTCCTCAGCTTCTTGATGAGGAGAGTACCGGGAGACACGTACTGCAGCCGACCGGAGGGTCCTCGCACGTCGATTGTATCATTGATCTTCATGTTCTCCAAATATTGGGACATTTTACCACCATCAGGGAATTTGGGGTGCACATTTTTGAAGTAAACCTGTTGAAAATTGATATGCCAAAAGGGTGGAAAAGGGAAAAGGTGTTTAAAACACCCTTTTTTGCTGGAGATAAATTAAGTGTTAACATTACCGATGGCAAGTTCATTGCAGACTTTCAAGCACATTACATCATGTTGGCATGACTAGACTATTGTTAGAAGAGTGTATGAAAGAAGTTCTGGTTATTGTTTGCTTGCTAATTATGTATAAATAAATTACATTTCTTCTTAAACATAAGACAGGTTCATATCCTATGTGCTTATCCAGCTAAAAATCTATCCCTGTGCCAAATTGCATCTAATTACTGCCTGAAAGTGGGATTAACATACTCAAACTATCGCATTATATTAGTACTGTACCTTAATGACCAAATCAACATAGCCTTTCTCTTCATCGCTAGACACTGGTGTGTATGCTCTGATGACTAAATCATCATCAATTTTGGCTGATAAGTGGATGTGCTGGCCAATTGGTAACCCTGAAATGGTCAAAGATATGTTATTTATTACAGTGATAAATATTATATAGGTTGATGATAGTATGGATTAAATGTATTTTGTCTAGACATGGCATTGAAGCTGTCCCAAGAGCCTTAATAACGTCTCTGGAAAGGTAGTCTGAGGTGTAACAACACCCTCTTTTCCCCAGGCCAAGACTAGTTTATTAATAGTGTAATATTCTAGTTTATTAGCAATGATGCTGCAAGTTTAAAAAAAAACATTAACTGGATCCATTCACTATATACATTAAATTATAAAACTAAGGATAAATGCAAATATATACAAAAAACGAATATTGTCTCTACAAATCCAATTAGTTAAAAATTGTAAGCATATAGGTACTTTGAAGGACATAAGGTTATTGCAAGGTTACTCATTTTGGCATTCTACATGCAAGATATAAAATAATGTCTGTAATTATGTATATAGAGAATTGGAACTCAACTTTCCCAGGTTTAAGTGTATAACTTAACTATATCAATGGAGTAAAAATTTTACCTAGAACATGTTCTGAAGAAGGCAATCCGAAGCGGAACCTTCTAGTGTCATGGCTGATCTCTTCGCGCTCAATAAGGGGCAATGCATACTTCACATTAGGGTCTACAAGAGCAACCAATTTGCTCTGTTTCTTAGACTTCTTTCCCCACAAACAATTGGCTACCACTGTTACTAGGACCACTACCGTCCCAGCACCTATTACAATGGGTAGTACCTAAAAAGTAAAAAAATTCATGACGACGACCATGACGACCGTCTGGTCTAGTGGTTAGAGCTCCTGACTGCGAAACTTGAGGTCGCGGGTTTGAATCCCACTGAGGGCAGATATTTGTGTGATGAACACAAATATTTGTACCATAGTCTTGGATGTCCTATATATTTAAGTATATATCTATCTATATAGTATATATATATATATATATATATATATTTAAGTATATATCTGCCTACCCCGTTAGGGACTTGGCGTGATGATATGTATGTATGTATATAAGTAAATATATCGTTGTCTAGTTACCATAACACAAGCTTTGCTTAATTTGGGACTAGGTCAATTTGTGTGGAATTGTCCCAGGTATTTATTTATTTATCAACATTACTTAATTGGTATTCATAGAGATCTATAGAAAAAACTGGCACTCCTTGTCTACACCATGAGAAGCTCACTATGATATGCCACTGAAAGTATTTCCTGGTAATGTGCAATAATACTTATCTTTTGGTTGGTTACAATAATCTAAAAAGTTTAAAGTCTACCTGTGTAGAAATGCTTGCAAATAGTTAGGTTATTAAAAGAATTATAATGTTAAAGTATGACATATTAAGGCATATGTTTTGGTTTATAAGAATGCAACAAGTACCTAGTACAAGATAACAAGGAAGATGTTATAAGTGTATGGTTAGTGAGCTTAGGTAGGCACTATGTTAAACATGAAAGTATTTACATACTGGCAAATTTTCCATGAACTCAGTTACAGCCACTTCTAAATTATTCATGATTCAAAATCAGATACACATATATTCACTAACTGAATCCAAACTTTGTCGTGGGCAAGTTTTACCCACCTCCGACACAAATTGAAGCAATGTGAAGAAACCGGTAGGTAATTGCATAAATATCTACGTGTTACTTAAAGTGAGATTAGTAGTTTCGTACTTCGTACCATACGAACGTATATTCTATATTATACAACGATTGTGCTGTGTCACCTTGAACTCTTATCAAACAAACTGATTTTGAATTAAGATGGTAGGAGGAAACTGCCGGATAAGCAAATTAAATGGGAGGTCGGTATTTGCTAGGTATAGGTAACCAGTTTTATTCGTTCGATGAACTTTGCGCTTCATATTCTACAAGTAAACTCCGCAAAGACAAAAGAATTTTTAATGCGCCACGGATCTATACTTTAACGTAAGCCTACTTTAAGTTAATAAACTAATTACTAACCATGTTTTCAGATTCAGTCATGACACTAACTCACCAATTTCTTTCAGTAAAATGTAACATTTTAGTCGTATTGCACATTATCAGTTCGATTACTTATCAAATTGATAAAGAAACCAAGGAATTCATCGATTAATTTCCTAGACCTAACCTAACCTCTTTACTAGATTGTGTTGAAGCATAGAAGAATAGACATACCTACCACTTTCGCGTTTACTGTAATAGCCATATTTCTTTGATTCCTTTCGCTATTATATTTAAACACAGTTCACTTCTTGGAAAATACCTCATTCACAGGTAGGTATGTTGACTGTAATGTTGTTGTATTCCGCCCGCGCTGAATTCTCCGGAATACTAACTGCCAAGAAAGAGCCAAGACTATTATAATCTATGATGTCTTGCCGCCGATGCAGGGGCCGGACGGAACTCTCCAGTCGTTCATCGTCGTCAACATCGACAGAAAGTATTTTGGTATTTTGCTTCACAGCAAAAATTTCCGTAGGAATTTTCAGTTGTCTGACTCCGTTTCGGTATATGTACGTCTTTCGCTTAAGCGAGTGGGCGGGCACCATTTAATATTATTCTTTATTTTGATAACTGTTGTTGGAACGTTGTGTTGGTATGAGTAGACCAACTTATGTTTCCACCTTATGGCAGGCTGAATGCAGCGCACCTAAGCTTGTCGCGCACTCTCACCCTTCTGTTTTGTGGGTGTAAGTTGTTTTACGGCTCTCTTTGGTTTAGATTTTCTCCGTTTAATAAGTTATTTGATAAATAAAAAAAATGTAACTATAACTTTCTTTTATTATATAACCTACTAATAATTGAAAGCAATCAATCAATTTGTCAGTGTTAGATTATTTTCTGGATTAACACGTAGGATACCTATGTTAATCTACTAATAATTCTCATTCGGGTGAAACCGCGGAACTCGGCTACTTCAGAACAAAAGTTATAATAGTATTGTTACAGTGTTCTTGTATTCGTCACTGTATAATTTTTTGATACCTACGTGAGTTACGTTACGGCGATCGGTATTTCAATTAAAAAAATATTTATTTGTTACAAAAGGATGTTTACTGAATGACAATTAAAATTGGACTGAATATAATGTAAAACATAATTACTAATCCTAAACTGAAACTTAAGCTAAGGTGTCAGTTGCGCCGCTGTGCTGCGTCTGCGTATTCCTTGGGATGCGGCTCGCTAACTCCTCCCTCCTTAAGATAGAAGCGAGAATTGAGAGCGAGCTTCTTGAGCTTCTTGTAGCGTCCTCGCTACCCTTGGTCTCCATCGGGAACTTGTGTGTAGTTTTCCACTTATATAGTTTCCAGGCGATGGCTCCAATCAACAACACGTACAGTATTAACGTTATCCAACTAGGGGTTAGCATTGGGGTTGTCCAGTTGTCTTCACTTTGCAGGGATATCTCTTTGGCTCTGTTAACCAATTCATGGATGTTGTCCAGGGGGATGTCTTCCAGGTGTACTTCGAGTTTTATGTGTTCTACGGTGGTCTGCTGTATCTCGGGGAGGGGGATGATTTCATCGTTGTTTACCGTTCTTAGGTGAGTTTGTAACGTTGTATTTAAGACATTCATCTGGCAATCTCCAGTCAGTGTAGCTATGAAGACTCCCTTCGCTCTTCTGTATTCCGTTTTAGTATTGCATTGGGTCTTGATTACTTCATCTTCCTGTAGGATCAGTATCCAGCTGTTATCTCGGACCTTCTGTATTTTTCCTTTTTTCAGGTGCATCTTTGCGTACGTGCAGTTGGCTTTCTGTTGTTGTACCAGGGACACGATGCAGTCTTCATTAGTTTCCATTCTTCTAATTTCCAGTGATTTGCATAGACGCGTATCCTCGGTGATTGGTTGGCAGTCTTCCTCCTGAATGTGCGCGTACTCATCGCTACCAAGTGCAAGGTATTTGGATTTTGGGATTATTGTAAGGTCATTATGGTCAGGGATGGAGTATAGGTGAATGAGGTCATATATCTTTGAATCGACAGAGGGGATTTCTAATATGAAGTTTATTGAGTGTGGTGTACTATATACCTTAACCCCAATAGATTTCTCTATTTTATGTATGTTCATAATACTTATATCTGCTACCGGGTTTATTGAATATACGTTACGTAAATTTACTAATTCTGTTATAAGGTTTTGCGGGCTAATAATGCTGGGATGCATGGCATCTAGTTGAGCAAAACTTACGGCGTCTTCTAATGACATTAGCTTTTCCAAAATTATTTGTAAACTTAAATCAATTTGTATATATATATCTAGAAAATGTAAACTGTCTATAACTCCGTTGGAGTTCTGCGTAATATTCTGCAATAAATTCCCTAAATTCTTCTGATTTTCGTTCAATCTACTTATCTGACTACCAAATTCATTAATTGTGCTTTCTGCTAAAGTTAAAGATTTCTTTTGGGAATTTTGTACTTTAATAAACTTGTTGTTTATATCGGAGATTTCTTTCTCGAACTTAACAGCATCTTCATGGTCTAAATTTCCTGTTATAGCTTTAACTACAGATCCTAAACCGTTTATTATTCCACGCTTAACTCTAACTGGTGGGGCTAAAAATGATAGTTTCTTATTAATTAGACCTAGACTGTATAGTATTTGGTCCTCATAGGGCTTAAATCTATAACCAGATGTCAAGGAGGTTTCAGCATTTTTAGTGCTTGCATATAATGCCATTACTTTGCTTGATGCAATCTTTATATTGGTGATGTTATACACACAAGCTAGGCTGAAATAGTCTATTTGTCTTAGTAACTGACCCTGTTTTAGTAATAGAATGCCGTTGTCATTACTTATGGGATCTAATATTACGTTTGCGGTTGCGTAGAGCACGATGGCTCCTGCGGCGAGGATCCTGGAACAAGATGAGGCCTACGTAATAGCTTGAAGTGGACTCTAATTGACTTCGAATTTGGGTGGTTTCCTATGATTTCAGCAACGTTATTTGGGTGTAGATGTATTACCTTATATGGTCCTTTGAATACCGGCTGTGTTTTGTCGTTCCGTGCTGTTTTCGCCACCTGTTTATACACAGTTTCACCTACCTTAAATGATATTTTCTCGGCATCTCTATTTCGCCTCTCAATTACCTGTTCTTTATTCCCAGACATGAATGCTGCAACACACTCTTGCACTGCTTCTGCATTAGTACGGTGCTTGAGAACGTAATCCTGGTAAAATTCTTTAGGGTAAAACATTTCTAGGGGGTTTCGAGATGCTGTGTGACCAAACAACAGTTCATGTGGAGTATAGCCTGTCGCGGAGTGTATTGCGTTATTGTATGCTATAATTGCGTATCTCATAATAGACTGTATTGGGTCGTCTTTGTTAGTCATTCTCTGTATGCGTATAATCTCACCTAATGTGGAGTGTAGTCGTTCTACGGGCGAGTTAGAATTAGGGTTGTAAGGGGTAGTAAAGTGTATGTTAATATTGTGCGATGCACAAATTTCTTTAATAACATCGTTGTCAAACTTACTATCTGAATCGGTGGTTATTTTATGGGGAAGACCAATGATGGATAAAGCTTGTAGGAGTGCCTCGGCAACATGAACGCTACTACATGCGCTTAATGGGATTGCCTGAGCATATTTTGAAAAGTTGTCAATGATAGTGAGGAAGGTTCCTCCACCCGTGGAGTACAAATCCATGAACATATGTTCCATGGGTTTATGGGGTGTATCTGTGAGTGCTAATGGGGGTCGTAGTGGATTCCGCTCGTATTTAGATTTTAAGCATACATCACATTGGTTTATGTACCTTTGGATCGTCAATAACATATGGGGCCAATGGTAGTTACGGTGAACCTGTTTGTAGGTCTCTTGAATACCACGATGCATTGTTTTTCCCTCGTGATATTTCTTAATAATTTCCTGCTGCTCGGTTTTATTCTGTACGAATGTTACGCGAGAAGTACACTTAAAGAGTTTAGGGCCTCTCTCGTTAAAAACAGTTGTATATACTCTTGAAAAGGCTAAATATAAACTTTCATCATAAAAATAACAATGAAAAGTACGATCTGCTATGGTATGTTCTTTGAGGAATTTAATTATTTCTGCTTCCGTATTATTGACTGGTATAAAAACATCTTTAATAACAGTTCGTGAATTTGTGGACCTGTCGTCTACTCTGAATGTAGAACCTGGGGTGGATCGTACATGAAATTGTTTGAGTTGTCTATCGATCGCGTCTGGTATAATAGGAATTCCGTTATTCTCGTTATCGGTCTGAGTGTGGTTTGTAGAAGTTAACTGTTCTGGGGTTTCTGTCACTACGCTCATGCTATCCGATACACAATCAGCTTGAGATTCTAGTATATTACTATCTATAGGTTCCGTTAAACTCATTGCTACAGTACCGGCAGATGGCTCATTTATGCTTATTGGTGCGGTGCTAGCTATTGGTCCGAGGACCTCTGCAGGGTCAAAGTCTGCTGCGGCGTTATTAACAGCTTCTGCTACGCTTTCGGATACTCTTCGTGTGTTATCAAAGATTATGTATATTATGTCACTTTCATTATTTTCATCTAAGTTAACAGCCAATGAGTCTACACTATTATGAAAAATTTTCGCGCGGGAAAGGGCGTCAGCATTGGTATTTTGGCGTCCCTTTTTATAAACAACTTTGTAATCGTATTCGGCTAATTTAAGTCGCCATCTAGTAAGCTTAGAGTTTGGGTCTTTGAGGGACATTAGCCATGTAAGGGGCCTATGGTCTGTATATATAATGAACTTTCTACCATAGAGGTATGGGCGGAAGTATTTTACGGCCCATATGATTGCAAGTAACTCTTTTTCTACAGTAGAGTATCGCGATTCTGTTTCAGATAAGGTTCGGGAAGCATACGCGACTGGTTTATCCGACCCTACATTTCCTTGGGATAAAACCGCGCCTAACGCCACATCGGATGCATCAGTTGTTACTATGAAAGTTTCCTCGAAATTGGGGTATATCAAAATTGGAGCGTTTGTTAAAATTTGTTTACACTTATTAAAAGCTTCTAAAAATTCTGGGGAATGCACTACTTTATTGTTTTTCTTAAGGCAAAATGTAATTGGCTTGGTAAGTCCTCGCGAAATCCTTGATGAACTTTCTATAATACCCTACAAGACCCAGAAAAGACTTTATTTCTTTGTGGGTTCTTGGCAACGGAAAATTTATGACAGCTTTAATTTTATCCTGGTTCGGTTTAAGTCCTTGGTCAGTCAGTTCGTGCCCTAAAAATGAGACGTGCTTCTGAAGGAATTCAGACTTTTCTAACTTGATTTTTAGATTATGTGTTTGGAACCGCTCGAAGACTTGCTTCAGTTTTTCTGTGTGCTCCTGCAGTGACGTAGAAACAATAATTACGTCATCTAGGTACGTATATACATTATCTATGCCTCTAAGAATATGGTCCATTAAACGTTGAAAAGTACTTGGGGCATTTTTTAAGCCGAAGGGCATTCGCAAAAACTCATAGTGCCCTCTTTCGGTAGTGAATACGGTTTTTTCAGTATCGTTGGGATGCATTTCGACTTGATGGTATCCGCTGGCTAAGTCTAGCGTTGTGAAGTACTGAGCACGTCCTAGTCTATCTAGTATATCATGGATGTTTGGGAGGGGGTACTTGTCTTCTACTATACGATCGTTGAAACGCCTATAGTCTATTACAAGTCTCCATTTAACTTTTCCCGACGAGTCTGGTTTTTTAGGAACGATATGGACCGGGCATGACCATGGGGAAATGCTTTCTCTAATTATACCCTGTTTGAGCAAGTCATCGACTTGGCTCTGGATCTCTTTTCGTTGCTGTGGAGCTTGTCTATAGCTTCTGACAAAAATCGGTGTCTCGTCTGTCAGTCTAAGTTGGTGTTTAACTGCGTGCGTGAAAGTTAGCGGTATATTTTCCGAGTAGAATAAATTCCTATACTGAAAACACAATCTATTAATCTCACGTTTTTCCTCATCGTTCATGTGTTCCGTCCGAATTTTCTTTAAATTGTTGCGTAATTCGCGGTCAGTGTCTATCTTTCCTTGTATGTGATTTAATTCACAAGTGTCATCATTATTTAACTTACTGGGGAGATGTTCTAAGTGAATCGGGGCTTTATTAGGGATATATTTCTTGTCGTTACCGAAATTAATAACGGATGTTCGAAACGTTCCCTCTTTCACGTTCACGAGGGCCGCGGGTGACTTTAAGCCGTCAGACCAATAAAAATCCTCGTGTAAATACTGTCCATCTATATAATGTGTTTTAAATGTTACTAATTTTTCACATCTAGGTTCAACTTTGATTCTTTGGAAGGGGTGGTTAAAATAGATTGGTATGTTCGCTGTAGCGGTGCGTAGCGAGTTATTATTTAAATCAATATTACTTTTTAATTTTCGTAGCAAATCAAAACCGATTAATCCTTTGTACTTTGGATCGAAATCGAAAATTAAAAATTTGTGCGTTAATTCGGTATTAAATGCGGGTGGCAATGGTAGATATACCACATAGTTGTGACGCGAAACGCTGTGTGCTGTAGATATTTCAAATGGATCGTATTTAACATATTGTTCGAAAACAGTGCCTCGAATAACATCGGGTGAAATAGTTGAGCGACTTGCTCCTGTGTCTACTAAGAACCTACCTTGAAATTCAGGAAGCTCAATGTATGGAAGATGGTCTTTGTCCTGAAGGTTTATTTCCACTAATTCGGGTCGTTGCGATGGTCCTCCAGGGGAAAATCCTGGTTTGGTTCTTGATCGTTGCCGTACATATCTGGTTCGAAGGCGGCGTTATCTGATAGTTGTTCAATATAATACTCACCTTCGTCAGCGCATGGCTGCGCCTGGTTACTCATCTGCTGGCTAGGGGTGTAGAACAGCTCCTCAGGAACAAACTGTGGTCTCGCTGGTTTGTCTACCGATCTCATGGTAACGTCCGAAGACCTTTGAGGGGGATTTATCTGTTGTCTTGGTATGTTCGGTTGATTCCTGAAATTACCGCTTCTGTGGTTTCCGGGACCGCCTGCCCTAAAGTTACCTGATGTTGGTCGATTTTTCCAGGGTAATGCCGACTGTACCCACTGTTGCTGTTGCTCTGGCTGTCTATTGTTAAAGGTAAATGGGGCATGCGACATTTGTGCTGGAATATATGTGCTATGGAAATTACGATAGGGTGGTAAATTCGTTGTGTTTGAGTTGTACTTCGTTAACTCTTTCGGCTTAGCTTGTGATGATGATGGCATATTAAAATTTGTAGCTCGATTATATGCAAGCCTAGCCTCCTCCTGTCTAGCTGCGGTTATCGCCAATTCTAATGTCTCTGGTCTAGCTATCCTTACTCCTAGGGTAACGTGAAAATCAAGTTGATTTATATATTGCTCTATGGCCATTTTCTCATAGTAAGTTTTGTTATTATGTTCGCCTATAGATAGCAAGGTGTCAAGTAATTCCCTAAGCCATTTCCCGAAGGATTCAGCGTCCTCGTGCTTAGTGCGGCGAGTGCGTGTAAGCTCTTGCATCACCTGTATCTCGTTACGCGGTTCGCGTAGTCGTCTAATGAGGGCATTCCTAATAGATTCCCACGTGTTTAAATGATCCTCATATGCTAACGCGTCAATGGCTGTGCGACTGAGTCTACTTTTAATAAGACACATAAGGGCTGGATGCACGCGGTCTGCATCGCTTGGTAAAAGGTTTAGAATATTTTCAACTTCGCGTATGTAATAATTCAATAATCTAATATTCCCATCATAACGCGGCATTAAGTCCGCGATAAGCTTAAAGTGTGAATCGCAATCTTTCAAGGACATTGTTATAATATTACAATTCTAGGTATTAGATGCAATAAGACAATGGAATGACGTCAGAGCGCATTCAACGTGTCGGATGTCTCTAGCGAGTTTAGCTATCGGACAAGCGCACGGCTAATTTATTATTTGGATAACAAATAGAGTTATTATAAGTATACACAAAATAGGAAATGTCTAATGCGATTCAAGCCTATAGACATACACACAATAGAAATATGGATAAAAAAAAATGGACAGGAAATAGAGCAGGAACACTTGGATAACAGCGAGAGTACTCACCCCAGTATTTTCTGCATTTCCTGACGAGTCCTTGTTAATGAAGACCGATCGCGCGTCGTGGTTCTATAAGATCGCGATGGAACGATTTGAGAACCGTCACTCAATCGTAAGAAGAGTTTTATTCTATACGAGAGTGTCGCGATCCTACCGACTGCGCCAGTTACGTTACGGCGATCGGTATTTCAATTAAAAAAATATTTATTTGTTACAAAAGGATGTTTACTGAATGACAATTAAAATTGGACTGAATATAATGTAAAACATAATTACTAATCCTAAACTGAAACTTAAGCTAAGGTGTCAGTTGCGCCGCTGTGCTGCGTCTGCGTATTCCTTGGGATGCGGCTCGCTAACTCGTGACTTTAATTAATTCAAAGCGAAATTTGTACCTATTCGTCACTGCAATAAGAAAAGTTGCTTCCACTTAAATCTTTAGCCTTCCCACATTGTTTAAAAATATATCTTCACGCCATCCTACAAGGGTCTCCGAAGGGGTAGGCAGAGGTGTGTAGGTAGCACCCACCCACATATAATATTTTAGATACCAACATAAATTACAGATGGCTAGTACATCGCCGTTGCTCAAGAACGACATACATACATACAGTTTACAAAATAAATATTTTTTAATTACTTCTCAAACGTATGAAGGTTTTCTCTCAAAGTTTTTCGTCACTGTTAAGCTCTTAGTGTGACTAATTACTGTACATTAGTTCAGAAAATCTCATCAGTAAAGTCCGGATACGACCTTTCCACCTTTGTGTTACAGGCAGCTAGGTACTCTAACCACTCGGCCACCATGGCTTTTGTACATTGGACATGGTATAGAAGTTAGTTATTTTACGCTCATGCCTATCGATCCTGATGATCGTGTGCAACTTGCAATTTAAATTTACTACATTATGTACAGTAATTAATGGAATTAAGTATCTTCCACCTGGTAATAAAAATAAAACTCCCGAGCATACACAGTTTGCTGCAATAAATCTATGCCATTATTAGCAGGCCTTTTATTTTTGGTAGTTAGCTAAAAAAACGTTAAAATTACAATTAAAACTCATGTTATTGTTAAAAATATTTTATTTCAGTACCTATCCATAGAAAAATATTGGGTAGGTAATATAAAGTGTAGATATTATACAAAATAAAGTAATTTAGATCTCTTAATCAAACCTTATTGCACACTTGTTCATTTGTATGTTAAATCAGATGGGATAAAGCATTATAGAAAACTATCTGTGCTTTATTGTTTCATTGAATTCCTATGAGATTTAAAAACATTTTTTTTCAACAAAATCTGACATAACAATCATATTATTAATATACCTAGTATCTAAATTATAAATACTTTATTTACAATTTTTTTAACTAACATTCCCATACTATCACAATTCACAAATTGTTTGCATGTTTCTTTACAATCTCTCTGATACTTTGTGTTACTCCAGCGACGAGTACGAATGTCCCGAAGAATATAAGAGTCATGTCCTTTATTCTTGTGAAAATACTGATATTTCTATTCCAATTGAACATAAGGTCTAATATTGATGGCGCAATCAGTCCCAAGAAGGAGTAGAAGAACGCACCTTCTAAGCCGATTACTTGTTCTAATTGGGGTAAAAATCCTGCTGCTATCACTGAAATAAAATTGGTTCCAATGGTTAAAGGTCTATGGTTATGGTTTTTAATCTATACACTAATAAACATTGGTCTATTGGTAAACTATTGAAACAATAAGAATAACTTGCTATCTGACTATATGAGATAGTGAAAAAAAATATTATGTTGTCAAAAACGTCTAAGTGTCATTCTATATAATCTATGGTGCCACCTTACAAATATTTTTTTAAATAGGTCTTCGCGGAACTATCCATGGCCGAGTGCTTTATCAACTTATCAAATTAATATAATATATCCTAGTAATATTGGAGTAGGTATATGCAATAGTTTATGAGGAGGAATATGGCACAGAGATAAATTATTAGCTGGAAGGGATACAACATATCTTAGGTATGAGCTATAATTTTTTTTATACTTCATGGGTGGCAAACAAGCATGCGGTCCGCCGCCTATGGACGCTTGCAACACCAGGGGTATCAATCGCGCGTTGCCGACCCTGCAGAAATCTTCTCACACCCTTTCTTATCATAAGATTGTCATTGAAATTAAACTAGTTAGAACATATTTATAACTAGCTGTGCCCCGACTTCGTCCGCGTGGAAAAGTGACTTTGGGCAGCATTTTTTGGATATACATTTTGATTTACTTTGTACATTTTACGAAAAGCTTACCACATTATATTATTGAAAAACCACATCTAAATCGGATGAGCCGTTTCTGAGATTAGCGTGCACAAACGCACAGACAAACAGATAAACAGACAAAAATTCTAACAATCAGTGTTTTGGATGCTATTTGCGTTGAAAAAGGTCCCTATCACATTTTTTCTCATTTATCTTCCATGTACAGACAGCGATCCGTTACATTTTTATTATATGTATGTATAGATCAATATACCAGTAAAGAGCGCGAAAGCAGCTCGAATGATTACTTGAGCGATATTGTGATAATGTTGTGGAACATATCCTTTAGTGTTACGCCATACAATCTCCATCGGAACGTAGAATTGTAGCGTATATGTAAAAAATATAGCCAGTATTATAAAGATCTTCGCCGCCAAGGCTAGTCTGAAAAAATATTAACACAAAATTATAATTTTGTTAGACGGAGGAACGCAAACCATTTCATGCAAGCAAAAAAAATATTACAAGGCTGCGTTCTTATTCGTGTGATGCAGATACAATAATCAATATCAATATCAAGTAATATTTTAGATTATAGAGAACTATCGGTCTAGTCTACCCCGTGAGGGACTCGGCGTGATGATGTGTAGGTACGTAAGTAATATTTTTTTATATCTGGAATGTGAAAGGGCCACTGTATATGGGAAATGGGAGTTTTAGGTCGGATGGCTTTATCTTAAGAATCGTCCTGAGAATACATACGTAAATATGTAATAAAATTGCTGTTTCGACATCGAAATACATATTATCTCATCTTGCTTTGTATCTCACGAGATAGGTAGATCAGTCTCTTCATACATGATCACCGACAGCTGTCATAAAAATATTATACGTATAAAAAGTAGAACGGACTTGTCATTATCGGGAAGGTTGAGCGTGATGCTGCCTAAAGCTTCATCACCGTAACGAATATAGCCGAGGAAGCCCATGGACATATACAGGAGGACCACCACAGTCATGGTGATGTTCAGTACTCCGATGCAGCCGAGGAAGTGCTGGGGCTTAGCCATCGTATTCTCCACTGGAAGCACTACGCCGATTCCTTCCATGGCAAATATAACTGTACTGAAATAACGAGCAACGTTGAATTGATTTTGGCGATCTTGATTAATAGTTAGATCTTGATTAAAAGTTAGACTTGGAATGCATGAAATTGTATTTTGAATAACAAAGCCTAAAACCACACATCTGGGTTAAGCGATACAATATAATTCGTTACTTAAGTAAGAATATTCTGGCTACATATGAACTTAATACAACTCACACTTAAGTAGAACGACTGATCATTCGTTGTGAATATATACCGAGATAATGAAATTAATTACACCCAGACACACAGCAAGCAGATAGCATTTCTAAGCTCATAAATTTAGGTTGCTGGGGTGATCATCGAGCCCCCGTCTAATAGCACATAAGGAAGAGCTGCTTGCGTATTGTCAGTGGATTGTTTATTATTACTTAAACTGAATACTTCCATTTAATGTTTTTGTCGTCCGATCGGGTTTGTAGGGTCAGCCGAATGGCAATGCTTCTGAATAGTGTTCCTGCGATAAGTAAAGTTGCCAAAACGACAAAAGCTATACTCGTAGCTCTACTGCTAGAAGTAGAGAGGTTCGTCCTTAACGATGATAACAGTGATACCTTTTTAGCGCTTATAGGCTACTACGGTTGATCATGAGGTAGGCCATATGCTTCTTTGTCACTTTTGTAATTTAAAAAAGTTGCAGGTAAGTCAAAAGAGGACATACATTGATAAATTCTTACCCTATAAACAGTGGTAGTTTTCCAATTTCTACTGATATAGGCCTCACGCTTATACCGGGGAAATCGATGCAGATGTAATATAAACATATGAGGAATGTTAAGACCAGCAGGATGTTGGCCAAGCCGGAGAATGGGGCCAGATACTTCAAGTTTTTGATCTGTGTGAATGCCAAGATGGGTACCAGGAGTATGACATAGTACCAAGATTTGTTTATCCTTACCGAAAAATGTTTGTCAATCTGAAAATAAATCATGTGGGCATTACTGGACTTTGTTTGTAGTCACTGCGACATATATATATATTGATAATGATTTTATTAAGTACTATTATTAGTTGGATTAGTTATAATATTAAAATGAGCGTTAATGAATATAAATTTGCCTGCAACAAAGTTAATAAAACAAAAAATGTGTAGCGGTCGGTATTAACGACACGGTATCAAGTTACAATTTCAACTATCTGTCCGTAATCTTAATAATATAAAAAGTAAAAATAAAAGTGAAGTTCAACAATTTTTAAGACTTGTTTTATATAGCCACGGGCACAAAAAGCTTGTTGAAATCCGTTAATGTTGATAAATGTGGATAAACGGCGTAATTGTCAATCGTCCAAAATACCTGTTCGGAGGAGTCGACCAGCAGGATGACGTACACTGCGCATGCGCCAAGAATGGTGAAAGCCATCGCCCAGTCTATAAATATCCTGAAACACGTGAATTTATGTAAGAGATAGACAGGAGAGAAAGAGAGATTTAGCTGACATTGACAATATTGCCACTATATTATGAGCTTACTCGTACTCTTACGTAGGCAGAGAGTATAGATCTCTGCCTACCCCGTTAGGGACTCGGCGTGATGATATGTATGTATGTATTATGAGCTTTGCTCCTGGAACTTTGTTGCATTAATCTGTACAGGTTATAAAAATGTTACGGATCGCTGTCTGTACATGGAAGATATGTGTGAAAAAATATTATTGGGACCTTTATCAACGCAAACAGCACCCAAAACAAAGATTGTTAGAAATTTGTCTTTTCGTTTGTGTACGCTAATCTCAGAATATGCGATTTAGATGTGGTTTTCACTAATATGTTGTGGTAAGCTCCACTGAACATATGCAAAATAAACCAAAGTATATATTTAAAAATGCTGCGAAAGTCACTATTCCACGCCGCCGAAGTCGCGGGCACAGCTAGTACTTTTTATGTTTCTTTTTGGTTGTATCGAATAGGGTGGTTATATGGTCGAATTGGAGGTTTGTAACAACGTGAAGGTAATGTCCGGTTGTTTGCAAATAGCAGACACCTTTGGCGTCACGCCATATGTTTCTTGTTTCTCGAATGGAAAACTAGTGTTCGTAATTTGAAATCACTTAATTAATACCGCGGTTATGTAGTACTTAGATATAATTGATAATTTACTTATATTAGGCTCGGATGATAAAAGTATGTTAATAGTACCTACGTTGCGTACATTTTGATAACGGCAGTAGAGTTCTTTGATTATTTAAACGCATAACAAATATCATCAATAAGAGAGTCTATTTGTTTCACATTCGTAATACTATATCTATACTAATATTATAAAGAAGAAAGATTTGTATTTTTGTGTGTGTGTGTGTTTGTAATTAATAAATTCAAAATGTGCCGATTTCAAAAATTCTTTCACCATTGGAAAGCTACATTCACCTTAAGTGACATAGGCTATATTTATTGCAATGTAAAAGGTAAAAATATAAAAAAAAACCTATGTCCACCCGTGCGAAGCCGGGACGGGTCGCTAGTATTGCATGAAGAGTAAGAGTAGTACAGTGCAATTTAAACGTTCAATGAAGGCCTCTTCGGACATGAATAAAAACCATCTAAAAATAGAAACTGCTTGGTTTAAACTGAGACCATGTGTCACATGCGTCGGCGAGGTTGATAATATTAAATCGTGATTGATAAATCGAAACGATTGAAAGAACAGTTTTATCCTTGAACCAGTCTCCTTACTCATCATATTGATACGAGAAAAAATTAATAAGTAGTATTTAAGTATCAATGATTCATTCATTCGTTATAATTTTCTTTGTAAACTTTTTTATACAACAAGAGTGGTAGACAAGCATACGGCCCACCCGATGGACAACGGTGACCGCAGCCTGTTTACGCTTACAATACCGAAGTATCACTTGCGCGTTGCCACTCTGTAATCGGAGAGTTATACTGTGTTGGCAGCATTAATTTAGCTATTATGCTATTATTACATTTTTAATATCACGACAACACCTCACGGGGTAGGCAGAACGAGTAGAGTACCCGCCCTTTCTAGACTTAAATACAGCATTCATTCACGTTCGTCAATCACACATGCATACCAGTTTCGAATAGGTACTCTTGACATTCCCAACCCCAATAGTTCGATCGATTCTTCTGCTTCTTCTTTCAGACTTTATCGCACTGTAAATTTTGTTTTATGAACCTTTTGACATTAATTAATAATATCAAACGTAACATGCACCTCTTAATTTTTACAATCCCTTCCTACGAATCCTTGAAATTGTATTGGGAAAATACAGATTCTAGCAAGTATGTATTCATGTACAAAAGTATTTTAAGTCTGTGTTTCCACCTCAAACTGAAACCTCAGATTAAATAATTAGGCCCGACTAAACACGAAAATATATTGAGCATAAAGGCAAAGGTAGCATTGCGTCATATAAGTCAGAACCACGGTCACAGACAGCAGTTTATTATCATGATGCCCTGTATACGATAAACTGTTTCTTTAATCCTAAACTCCATCGTACTACGTTCCGTAAATTTATAAATACACCTTATTACTTGCGACATAAATTCGATAGTTGAATGCTAAAAACATTTCAATCTGGCGGCGACAGCCTTCGGTACAAATTTATATGGAAAAATGCAAATATCTACTTTGTTTGCTTGTATTTAGGGCCTAATATAATTAATTGTATTGTAAGCGTAAGTAGGCTGCGGTAATCGTTTTCCATCGGGTGGCCCGTATGCTTGTTTTCCACTCTTGTTGTATTAAAAAAAAACATGTGGAATGTCTGTTGGTTAGCGGTTACTTTAGCTTATTGGCTCTGGTAATACCAAGATGGCCTTGCTTTAGGTTCAATAGTATTACTATTAATATAGGCACTAGCACATTCATTGATTGTGGAGTTCTGAAAACTTTAAAACACAACATTATTAAACGTTACCATGGTGTGATATTACCATCATTACTCATGAGAGTGTAAAAGGGATAGATATCAATAACATCGGAATATCTATCCCTTTCGCACGCTTGAATAACGATGCGAAGAGCACGTCATAGTTAGCCTTTTGGATACTACAGTACCGTACCGTGTACAGTATACATTGTCTTTGTCATCTTTGGATACTAGTGATTTGTCTGCGATCTTTTATAAGGTGTAGTTACTGCTCCAGGGCAGTTCCAATTTTGAACGATAGAAAATGTATCAAAACTCTTTTGAAATAATATATATGGTGTTAGGATATCTATGATCTAACCAATTAGGGTACAATAATAAGTAGGTACTTGCCTAGATGCACGTGAAAATTTTCTTAACGGCTGCGGTCCAGTAGCGAATACAGCTTCGACCGTTTCTGCATATCCGAGTGACGGTACTTTAGTTACTTTTGCTACGTCTTGTGAAGTTTTTACCTGGAATTCAGTTGGGAATCTTAATTATTTTTATTTTCGTTTTTGTCCTCGGTGAAAAATTATTATGACCGGAGATTCTACGATAATGTTACAGATGGCGAATAAGCTAACCTAGGGTGAGGATCTATACATTTTCTTCCCAGATGCAGGTGTCCTAAGACCGTTGTTTCATAGATCACTGTACTATAGAAAAAGTCGCCCATCGGGTGTGCAGAATTTTAAATGTACAGAAAGCCCCCTTTTTATGCGATGATAAATTTTATTTAATAAGGCTTAGTATTTAATAGAAATAAACACCACGAGCTTTACGGTGAAGGAAAACATTGAGAGGAAACCTTCATACGTCTGAGAAGCAATTCAAAGGCGTATGTATAGTCATGCTTGAGTAACGGCGACGGACTCGCCATCTGTCACGGTGGCACTATCTACGGGGGGTACTACCTATACACCTCTCTAAAAAAGAATAATAAATATGAATTTAGACATCAACACGCAAAATCACGTAATTTTATGAAATACGTTTCTATACAACTCACATTAGATTTATATAATTTCGAATCTTGTAATACATAAAAGGCTTTGACTGAGCAAAACGGTTACCGTGGACCCATACCATAATTAGCGAGATCTATATATCTATATAGTTAAGTTTAATGTTATTTAAATATGATATATACGAGCTTAACGGTGAAGGAAAACATCGAGAGGAAACCTGCATACGTCTGAGAAGAAATTCAAAGGCGTATGTATAGTCGTGCTGGAGTAACGGCGATGGACTCGCCATCTGTCACGTTGGCACCTAATATACCTCTGGCGGAAAGTGGGTGTGTGGGTATTACCTGTACACCTCTGCCTATCCCTTCGGGGACCCTTGTGGGAAGGCGTGAGGATATATAAATATGATATACATTTTAAGTTAGAGCTTAAAGATTTACAAGCTTAAGCCTATAAAAGCTGTACTCACCAGTAAATAAACGCAATGTGTGCAGATGTACCCCAATATTATGGTACCTACAATACCGACTACGCCTCCAGCATTTTTGAAGGCTGCTGGCATTGCCAGGATCCCAGAGCCTAAAGACGACTTTAGTAGATTTGCAAACGACCTCAAGTCTCTGAAAAATAAATGAAAGAAATATTAAATTCGGAGTGTTACTGGAGGCGCAGTGTAGTGTTATTATAACTTGTTACTTTTGAGGATACAAACTATACAGCTCTGCCTACCCCCTCGGGTACCCTTGTGGGAAGGCGGGACGATGTTACTTTTGATTAGGTTTCTATATCAATAAAAAATAATGAGTTGTCAAAACACCATGTTCAATACGACAATATTTACATTCCGAAACTATTGTTAGGCTCATTGTTAAGACTGGCCGTTAGGTATTTGTATCATCTTTGTTTGAGAATCTATAATGTAGCATTAATATCACAATGACTACTGTCTTTCATAGTAATCTAATTTAGGTGTACATGTACTGTAATAATAATAATTGAAATAACGACAACAATGTGAATTAAGTAGCTCTTAATGCGGTATTTGATATTGTTAAATATATCTTTACGGGTCCTCTGTATGCACCGTATGTATACATCTTTAGACATGCTCATATTGGTCTGCTGAGAGGTAGATTATTGTGTATTAGCCCGTAAAATACCAATAGCTTTAATTATCTGCTTATAACCTGTGGGTTACAAAACAAATACTATTTTCAGTAATTATTCCATTTTTTTTTCATTTGAAGAAACAAAGCAATTCTAGCCTATAGATATAGAATTTGAAATTGTTCGAGTGTTGTCTTCCGGTTACTATAGGATAATGTAGTTCATAAAAATAACAACTACACTACTTACGAATTAGGATGTTCCAGTTTTCTGTTTTTAAAAGGCTCATATGTATTCATTTCGACGTCATCCTCTTTACATTTAGTATTTATTGTGCCAATTGATATTGTCGATGGATATATTCCATTTTCTGTAATGACGGCCCTGTAAGAGATAGCATACGCTTGAGAAATAATAGAGATAGATGGTTTAAGAAATAGAAAATGGAGATGACGTCAGCATCTAGATATGTATATTGCCGGGGAAAATAAGCTGCTGTTACTCCGCTTATCCCTTAGGTGGCCTCTATGAGAAGGCATGAATCTTATGTAAAATGTATACAAGTGGTCTCAGAAATAATAACAGGTTCCGTCGAGAAGTTAAGGTAATGTTAAGGAGAAGAAATACAACAAATGACTCCAAAAATTACAAAATTATAAAATTAATAAAGAGGGCTTCACTCTGAAACATGGTTTTATGAAAAAAAAAATGATTCTACATGTATAACTTTATCGTTACAGCAGATTTTAATGCGAAAATAAGGAAAAAATTCTACCTGTCACTTTTTTTTTATTAATGTTTTTATTTTGTTTCTTTTAGCTTATTTTGAGTAACTGTAAAATTTTCTGAGACAATTTGTATTTTAAGATAAAATTATATTGAAAGCGGTCGAAGGCCCTGGCAACAACTATAATTTTAGAAATCGTCAAGGAGACCACACCAGGAAGAAGTAAATAATAAATAAAAAGAAGTACTTTTCAAGATTTGAATTTTCAAGGCTTTAACTAATGAATGTGTATTTGAATTGTTTGCCAACACATCATAAAATTAGCTTAGTCCTTGTCCGGATATTGTATGAATAACCTAATGACCGGAGTATATTTAGCACGTTGTAGAATCAAACCGAAGGTCGTATGACAAAAACTGTTTTTGTTATAAAGGTGGATATCACATATTATAAAGACGAGTGATGCCACAGGACGCGACTGAAATTTTATTAATTTTTTAAATAATTTATAGAATTTTATTAGAAATTTTATTATATAAGAAGTAATTCAATTTTAATTTTAAAGCACAGCTAGGAAATAAATTTTTTACATTAAGGTATTGTGGTTTTAGTTATAAATCTTTTTACACCAAACTTTCGCATCTCCGAAATTATCATCGCAGTAATGATAAGTAAGTCTGCTATAAAGTTGAGGATTTTAATTATGAAGATAAAGATAAATGCCTCAAGTCTACAGTTCCACGGCGCAATGCAGATTATTAAAGGCTCTATTAATCAGTTGTTTAAGGATAAATAGTACTTAGTTTGTAATCTGACGAGTCATATAATTGAGCTCAGTGCTGTTATATTTATATGCAGTACATATTTTACGAGAGTAAATGCGTAGTTTTAACGTTCAATGATCTGCACAATTTGAACAAACTAGTTCGAATTCGTTAGGGGTCGTTCATTAGTTATGTGATGTTTTTAAACAAGTCATAGCCCTTCCCCCTAGAGATGCCTGCAACGTTTAATTTTTTCGCTTGAATAATAGACACACGTGGTAACCGCTTAACATCAAGTGGGCCGCATGCTTGTTTGCCACGACTGTGGTATACAAAACATCACACTACAACTACAGACCCCTAAGATGCTGAACCTCTTTCACGCCTCACTTAACTAATGGAGGACCCCTAATAAGATGGGTACGGCTCATACATGATCTTCTACGTGTCTCAAAGAAAAAACTAGGTTGACCTCGGTTGCTAAACGTTTGGCAATTGTTTTGTCTTTAGTGTTGTGAAGGTCAGATGGCAGTCGCTTCCGGTAAAGTGTTGTTACCAACTACATCGGGTTGGGTCAACAAGGTGTGGGATAAGCCTTCCTGCATACCTCATATACGGAGGATTATATACGGGGATTGGAAAGACAGGATAGAGGCCTTTTCTCAGCGGTGGGACACAGATGGCTATAAATAATAATAAAAACTTATATACTGGTTAGGAGTTTTTATTTCTGAAATAAACCATGTTACGTCAGCTAATAATTAATTTATCCTTAATGCATAGATATAAGGTAGATTATATTAGTATCCAAGCTATAGATGTGCTTTTGCGAAGCTAGGCGCAAGAGTCAAGTTCCGGGTATTCGGATTAATATGGCGTGACCGAAAACTTTCCTCATCATGTTACGTCATATTCACTTAAAGCCTCTATGCACAAAAAATCTAAGCAACTTCCGACGTCTTTGTTTAATATTCATCTTCAAATACACCTATGAATCACAACTGATAATAAGGTCATAGCGTAATTGACGCTATAATTTTGGTCTTGCGCTTCGAAATTACGGATTTGTGCAAGACTTGTTGTGTCTCGCGGTTTTTTTTTCGCGTTAATTTAGAATATTTACCTAATATTGAGTGCTTTGCGGTCTGAACGCTGAAATATGAATGGTGGTGTAGTGTTTTATTTTCTCTATGTTTTCCTTCACCGTAAGGCTCGTGATGTGACTAATTACTGTACTTAAGTTCAGAAAAACTCATTGGTACAGTCGGAATTCGAACTTGCAATCTTTATGTCGCAGGCAACTACTCGGACCATTCGGCCACCACGGCTCACGATGAAATAAAAATAAAATTATTCATATCAATATAAAAATTAAATAAAATTATTCATATTTATTTCATCAATATGAAAAGTTAATCTTTTTTTCGAATCGACTATCATTTTTAATAATGCAAAGGAAGCCACGTGCTAAGCCTACATACGTCTGTACATGCAATTTAATCATAAAAAACTTACGTATGAACCGTAAAATCGAATCTTGAATCATGTTAAGAGTGCTAAATGAGCAATTTTATTAAGTCCCCAAACCTGTTTCCAAGCCATTTAATCACTAACACGTGACATACATAACGACCAGAGCGACAGGTCGTTAGCATACAAAAACATATCGAATCAAAATATTAATTATTATATTATTATCAAGAACTAGCTTTGAAAATGTTCCTCACGTGTATCATATGAGCAATACCTCACAGACTTTCATATTTATCATATTGTTATTGCATAGTTACGCATGTTGCGAGTCTTGGCCCAGCCAACTTAGAATAAATAAAAAAAAAATCTAAATCTTTTTATTTCACATAGGCCCAGGTGGGCACTTATAAAACGTCGAAGAAGAAGCACGGTTCGGGTGAATTTCGGATTTTGAATTCAAACTCGAATTCAAAATCTTTTGCTCAATATAAGTGACACTAGGAACACTTCTTGGATGACATATATTACATATGCAATTACCGTTTTCAAGAAAAAACCTGTCAAAAGAAACCCTAGCTCACGAATCAGCAACGTCCTAAGCCAACACCACAGAGGATGCTTGAAGTCGTGTTGCAGTGCTGGCTGGAGGCCTGATCTCACCATTGTTCGCTTAGGTAACTATAGTCCCCGAAAAGCTACGAAAAATACTATATCTGAGGACACATAGATTAAAATAAATTGACATTTATTAGCATAGTTTATTAATACAGATCTTGTTTTGCGTCACCTTTTTGGACCTGCGTCAGTGAAATGCAAATGCGCCTTTACAACAAGGAAAATGTCTCGGGATAAACGTGAGATGTTATTCTCGTAGTTTTGTCCTACTTCAAAATCATCCATAAGGAAGGATTTCAAAGGTCATATGGCAGTCGCTTGGTGTATAAGTCAGGCCAAAATACTGGGTCATATAGAGTGTTGACTCGTAACAATATTTGGGAATAATCCAGGGATAGTTTTACGCGCGGTAATTGACTGCGTTTTAATTTGGACATTTATCAGATGTTGTCTTCACGATTGAATCTTATGATAAGCTGGCATTAAATCTCTTGTTTTACGCTACGTAAGAAGAAAGTCTTAATTTAGTTAGCGAAGCATAAAAATTACACAATGTTGGCGCTCGCTAAAGTAGAAAATACAATGTTCAAACGCCCACATAGCGAACTAATGGATTAATTTATTCATTTTCTATAATGAAAGAAATCTATATGAATCGAATTCCATTACAGAATTTTGAATATTTTCATTGTGATAGGAAAAAAATATTTTGTTGACGTATAGATACAAGATTAAAGTAATATAGAATAACTTACGTGGAGCTGAATTCCTTCATATTGTAACTGTTCGACATTATCACAGGGTTATGTTCAAGCTTAAACAGTAACGGTAAGGGCACATTCACAATTTTAGTTAGTTTAACGTATTGTTATAAAGGTAGTAAATATTTTGTTTATTCTGTGTACGTCAGTTGAATATTTTTAATTTAATGTGTTTGCGCGCGCGCGACATCTTTGGCATACGTCGGGCCAGTCAATGATCACGATTCGCGACCAGTGTGCCGGTGATTTTTATAAATATAATATTATACGCGTGATCATTTCAGGGCCTTTTTGGCAACGACATTTAGCTCAAGGACGATTCTTGTCTGGAATTTTGGGAACAATGTGCATCTAAATTTAAATAGTAGCTTTAAAACCGCGTATACAAACACACAAATCAACACGTTAAGCCCTCACGGTGTAAGTAGAAAGTATAGAGCGCCTGTTCCCTCTAGACTACATCCCTCGTTCGCTTCATCCACAGTCTTCTTCTCAGCCTTCTCTTCATACATGCTCGCTTGTTTCGATTGCCACTGACGTACCAATCCTTCAGTTCAATCGATTTGATATAAGTGCTTGAAATGTGGTCTTCTTCATCTTCCACCCACTTTCGTAGTGCATGAACTCACATTCCGATTTGAAAATGAATGAAATCCTCGGGAGCACTGATTAACTCCTACCAAATAATAAGAACTGTGTTACAAAACAAAGTAAAAATTAATAGTAAAGTTCTTGACAACATCGTTTGGTGTCATCATTAAAATATGTAAGTCGACTGTTACACTTACGGATAACGAATAAATAAACAAAATATATTTTCTTGATCTGGTCGACGTCATTTACTTTTTCAGCCCGAGGATTAATATTTTTGGAGCATAAAGTTTACAATTTTAAAAACTATGTGAGTGAATTAATCATATATAGCAGATTCTGTAGATTTCGAAATTATAAAGACTAACAGCCGGTTTCTCGTACGCATTTCTATCCATCAAATTACGTGACAGATTGTTAATCTCTAATTAGACGTAGTTTGGGTTGCTAGAAGCTTCAACTGACAAACTGTTGGCAGTTTGTCAACGGTATGTCAAATCCCAAATCAATTGCCGATTGGAGCCATTTTGAGTTTCTGAACGCATTTTCTCTTTGTTAACATATTGTTGACATACAATTTTTTATTGTAGATTATCGAGGAATTATCGACGTGTTAACGCAAGTATTCCGATTTGAACTCCAATTTCTAAGCGGATTTAATAGGATATAGGGATGTTACAAAATAATCGATTTTAATTTTTCGTTTTTTATAGCAATATTAATATAAAACTTAATTTCTATCAATAATGCTATTTGGTTTCCTAATTCCTTACGTTGAAATATTAATAGAACATTGCCTTTGATTTTTAGTTTTGAATTGGTTATATTTTTATTCATATAATTTTATTTGATTTTTAATCTGATATTTTTTTAATATGAATCTCTTTAGACAAACCCTAAGACATAAGTGTGTAAAGTTACAGAAATCGAAATAATCTTTTAATAATAGCAAAAATATTAGAAATTGGCAAGTTTCAAATCATCATCATCAGCCCTGTCGGGAACCTACCTATATGTTGAATTACTATAAATTATATAATATAAATATTAGAATAAAATATAAGTAGATAGATCGCGTTCTGTGTAATTTTTACGCGACAGCGGCGGCATTTTAACATTTACACTTTATTTATTTATATTCTGTACACTTGTTTATCACACGATAACTGAAGTACCTAAACAAACAAGATAAACAACAACAAATCAAACTTTTGTCCAACTAACGAAACTTCAGCTCCCGGTGGGAATACTTTGACATTGCAAGACAAAGACGAAGCTATAAGCTAGAGGGAAATAGATATACTTTAAAAAATAATTCGGCTGTCAACAGTAGATTAGTTAATTTTTCGATGATTTGCGTTCTAGAAACTCAAAGCTCGATGACAGATTGTTAACAAATTGTTATTGTGACAAAGTGTTGACTAATTCATCGTGCTAAAATTGTACCAGAAACCGGCGGTAAGGTTAGTTATGCTTCTATGGAGTATATGCAACCAGTCGCACGGCACCCTAACCTAGCGCTGTGGAGCTTTTGCTCTAATATGTCAAGTCTGAAAATTCTAAATTCGAACAACCAATGAATATAGCTTTTGGTATTTTTCTGTCTCACTGTTGTACAAATGCGTCACTAGCCTCCGCGATGGAACATTCCCTATGATAGATGTATGTCAAGTTCGTTTAGACATCTTCTTTTTAGGGCGTTCGTTATCGGGAACGTTTCGAGTTTTTGAGCAATAAATATTAATAAGATTTGTTTTGCAAACATGACAATGTCATATTTATCATATATACACAATATCATACATACCCCCAGCCCCTCAGAGGATTGGCAGAAGTTACGGAGTTATGATTCGCTAAAGACTTGGACGGATTGAACGGATGTTATAGCAGTTTCTACTATTAACAGCATTTGCTAAGAATATACCAAAAGGCGAACTTAGGCTACAAGCATACAAACGTCCTAAGAGTAGTTTTAAAAAATATCCTTTGGAAGCATTTTTCGAAAAATATTTTGTGTTTGAGCGTTCCGCAGTCCGCCACAACTCGGCGCCAAGTAATTTTTCTGTAGTAGGTAAACGGTGGACGCCTGATATATCACTATTTCAACCATGGTACAAATTATGCTTTATGCTATATAAAAAAAGAAACATTTTTCTGTTTTGTTTACGTGCCACTTGGAGTACTGTACAGTTTTCTTCTGACTTTCCAGTGTTCTATAGTAGTCTTTGCTTATGACAATCATTTTGACATTAAGCATATCGTGAGCTTTGCAATCACAGAATACGGACACGCAGACATAGAATTATGGAAGCACTATATACTAATAGCTTCAGTAAAGGGCCAATATTCATACTACGCATTATTTATTACAAAATATATAATACATAGCATTATACTGTATTCTTTTCATTCTGACTTTTTTAATACCAATAATACTTAGGGTCAACATTAGTTGCTGAAATCCACCCTAAGAAGATCTTCGATGTTTTGTAGACAATTATGAATATATGTATGTATCTCTTCTCGCCTTCTGGTAGACAGAGGAGAAACGATTCCTCCCTTTTAACAAATTTTGGTGCTAACTTGACAGATGCCGAGTCCGTCTACTATACATCACTCGTCTTCTGTAAGTCGGCGTTACTTACTACATAGTGTAAGAAGTCAATTTGTGTGGAATTGTCCCAGGTATTTATTATATTATTATAGTCAGTCAGGAGCTTGAACCAGTAGGTTCAAGCTCCGGTGGAATATAACAATAAGTTTCTAAACTTAAGTTTACTGTTTAAGCACTCCAA
Organism: Drepana falcataria; assembly: GCA_945859725.1. NCBI lineage: Eukaryota > Metazoa > Arthropoda > Insecta > Lepidoptera > Drepanidae > Drepana > Drepana falcataria. The sequence continues at coordinate 8,607,380 of OX243926.1, forward strand.
GGGTTTACGTTGAAGGAAATAAACTGTGAGGTAACTTCCATACGTAAGAATAAATTCGAAGACGTGTCTAATGGATGGCGACGACTCGCCCTCTTTCGCATTGGCAGCTATTTATATCTCCGGTGAAATGTGGGTGAAGATAAAAGGAAGGTCATTGTTAAGTGCTTTCTAATCTATTTTCGTTTAGTTGCATCGTAATAGTTGCATTTAATATAATAATTAGGTCTGATGAATAAAAGTCCGTGATTGTGATGATGTGCCGTGGTGGTCGAGTGGTTCGAGCATTCGAATTTACAGATTTCAAATTCAAATCCCGACTGCCCCAATGAGTTTTTCTGATGTTGAATACATACAGTGATTAGACACACCACGAGCTTTACGACGAAAGAAAACATCGAGAGGAATCCTGCATATTTGTGAAGAAATTCAAAGACGTGTGTATAATTGTCTTCGAGAAACGGCGATTGACTGGCCATCTATGACGCAGGCAATTGCTCTTCCTACCGTACTTATTAATCAATTAATATTTGCTAAATAAGTAAATGCTATGGTAAGCTTATCACCGATGCCCATAGAAGGAGCTGCAATGGAGGATGATTAGTCACATCCACCCACTATCACGAGTCTAGACTTAAAGCAAGTTTCATCGCTGTTCAAACTATCTAGGACAGTGGCCAAACTATATATAGACTCGTTACAATACTTCAAATAAGACGGCTATAAATATACTTAAGCACGACAATACCAAACAACAGGCACCAAAACACAACATGTGTGATTCCCAGGATTATTACACATTAACGGGTCGACATTGCAAATAATACGATTGCAGATTACAGAAACTACCATATTACTAACTGTTGATGTAGACTCTACACCATCTTGATATATATAAATTACGTGTCACGTTGTTTGTCCGCGATGGGCTCCTACTCCTAAACTACTTAACCGATTTCAATCAAATTTCCACACCATGTGCAGTTTGGTCCAACTTAAAAGATAGGATGGCTAACATCACAATTGGACCCAATAGGTGGCGATCGTGTTTAAGGAGTTTAGCTTTTTCCCCCGGGCGAAGCTGGGCGGGACAGCTAGTGTAAATATAACTCTAAAAAAACGGCTTGTTGTTTGGTGTTGCACAATTAAGTGGCTGGAGGGCTAGGTCTCGCCATTGCCCGGTTGAGAAGCAAAATTTCCCGGAGCTCACGCAACGAGAGACAATACAAAACAAAAACATTTTAGGTACATACTTAAAGATATCTTCTATTCTGTTTCATGTTTAATAGAGTACTCTACTGTGCTACATATTTATTTATAACTAAGGACCCGCCCCGACTTCGTACATATGTACATATATTTTTTTATATCTCAAACGAATTAACGTAGCATTTTCGATGAAAACTCTCACATGAATTGACATTTTCTATAATTAGGTAGCACCAATTTGAACAAAATCTTAACAAATTATACACCAAAGTTTTCCTCACGATTTTTTATATATTTCAGTGAAAACCGCAAGAAAATCTGTTCAGTAGTTTAGGACTTTATCGCCATCAGACAGACGCGGCGGAGGCTTTGTTTTTTGGCCAACTTCAAAAAAGGAGGAGGTTATATGTTCCAATGTACTTTCATAATATGTAGTGACTATGTAACTATGGCTGTGTTATTGTGAGACTGCAAAAGAAAATGAAGGTTTATTTTTACAAATATAAAGCGGATGCATAACTAATGAGCGCTGAGAAAACTCAACTGACTTATCTTTTTCACCTTTCATAGTTTTAACAGTAAAAGTACTCGTTAACTTTATGGCAATGTATTATTTCCTTTTGGCACACGCATCACAGCGCCGTTTTATAAATAAAATGAATAAACTACTGTTGTCTCGCTAACACGCTCGAGTTTCTATATGAGACCTATTATTGTTATGCGTAAGCGGAATCTTCACTCAACCTGACAAAAGGTAATTTAATCAGCAAACGAAAATGGTTTGTACCTGTATAGAATGCTACTTTGTGGCAATCAGTTATTTTCTAACGTGCTTTCTGAATTAGATTAAAACATATTATAATTAATAATAACTACCTTGGGAAAATTCTACACAAATCCCAAATTAAGTAACACTTTAACTATTATACACAACGGGACACCCAAGACTAAGGTGGAAACTCGTGTTCGTCACATAAGTATCCAACCCCAGCGGGAATCGAACCCACGACCTCAAGCCAGGAGCTCTGATCACGAGACCAGAAGGCGGTAATTATGTCTATATTTGAACTCTCGCATACCATACTGACTTTGTATTAAGAAAACATATATAGTACTTGAGACACGGTCTTGAGATGACATTCATCCCATTAAATCCCATTGGTCCCATCCCATCCGTTCGAATCGACAGATTCGCCGTCTATTACATATTTATGCCAAAAAGAGGGTCTTATTACACCTCAGCTTACCCGTTCGTCTATATGTACATTTATGTATATACAAGATGTCTCATAAATATAACAGTTGCCTTAAATAGGTATGAAATAGAGCACATTGAAAAAAGGCAAATAATAATATTTTTAACCTTATGTTCTCATAAAAATCAACTGTAACTATTAGTTAGACATACATGTAGAATCTAACAAAGTTTTTTTTTTATATTAATAATTTCTAGAAAAACCCCATAAAGCCATGTTTCGGAGTTTTTGTTTTATCTTTGGAGATATTGGTTTTGTTGTATCGTCATGAGAATCTGTTCACACTCGACAACTTCTAGAAGACACGTCTTCTATTTGCTGAGAACCTGTATATAAATATTAATAAATAATCATAAGAATAAAAATGAAATGAAAATAAACCAAACTAACAAAATCCGTAGGTTGATATAATAGTCGCTAAACACTGGCCACAAATATTTATTTCGTATAAATGTAATTTATATTCAAGATTTGGCCTCATTTGCACATAATAAAGACTCTTTGTATGAAAATAAATGTACCTACATATATGCTATATCTTAAAGTAGGAGAGATTTGTTTTAATGAGGTTAAGTAGGCACTTTGATAACACTGAAATGAATTCAAGAGGCATTACAAAATACAAATATTTTAGTATCTCTATTTATGGGGCAATTAAAAGTTTGTTTGCTAAGTGTGAAATTTCATGATATCTAAAGGATCCATCTTTATGCAACAACAAGTGTGGCAAACAAGCATATGCCCCACCTGATGGGAAGCGGTTACCGTAGTCTATTTACGCTCACGATACCGAAGTCTCACTTATTGCGCGTTGCCATTCTGTGTTCGGAGAGTTAAATATTGGTAGTATGGGACTAATCCCTCTGTTACCAACACAATATAACAATCCTCCCCCTCCCCAAGGAGCTCATTATTGGAAACTTAATTCATCGCGCAGTAACACAACGCAGAAAAAAATCTGTACATTATTTAGAAAGAAGTCGCTTCCCGTCGTCTGTAAGCTTAGATCTTTTAAACTAGGCTACGATAAAGTTAATCAAGAGGAAGGTATAAATGCATAGTTTGATATTGTACAGCCCAGGAGAGCAGAGCAGGAATTTTATACATAAATTGCGAAACCGCATGGCGACTAACATATTATTTTCGTAAAACAATCGGGTTTTTTCAATGCTTGCCCCACAGTTGAAGATGTGTGAATATGTATCCCTGAAAAAGTGTTTATGTAACTTTGAAGATCGGTAACTAATTAAAACAACAATTGTATTCACTATGGACATATATCATGGTAGATTGTCATCGCACCTCCACGGGAATTTCATCCCTTCAGTTTAGAAAGTCATTATCGACTTGCGTACATAATTACCTTTCAACACAATTCTACATAAATTGACCTAGTCGCAAATTAAGCAAAGATTGTGTTATGGAAATTAGACAACGATATATTTACTAATATAGGTAGATATACTTAAATACATAGGATATCCAAGACGAAGGTACAAATACTCGTGTTCATCACACAAAGATCAGCGGGATTCGAACCCGCGACCTCAAGTTTCGCAGTCAGGAGCTCTAACCACTAGACCAGACGGCCGTCAAATACATAGAAAATGTATGTTCAGCAAAAAAAAATCATTCAGCGGGGATCGAGTCTGCGATTTTTAACTTCTCAGACAGGACAACTGACCACTCGGCTAGACAATCTGGTAGACAAACGATAAATATCGAAATTTTAGGAATATTAATTAATACTTAACATTACTTAACTTAACATTTATTAAATTTACTTACATAATTTCAGTTCCTTAAACTATAAAATAATTATATAAGCACATGTTTCCCTCAAAATAGGACAATTATACTAAGCATTATTGTCGACTTTAAAAATATTTTCGTGATACAAAATTTGTGACGCCGTTCTATTTATTTGTTGTTGAATAATTACCTACTTACAGTTATTTATAGCGTCACCTACACATTTTTTGTACTCGACATCGTCAAACAAATATTTTTTCAGTAGCTCAGTTATTCGTGTATTGAGTGTCTCCCACGCTGATAGACGAAGCTATTCTACGTGGAAAGAATTACTTGAATGTACAATATTTATGCAAGTCGAGCTTCGTTATGCACGATCTTGTCTATGTATACCACAGCAGTGTCTGACTTTTTGTTACCACTAATGCAAGTAAGCATGCGGTCCCCGAGGTGGTGAGCAGATATCGCGCCCATGTACGCGCCCATTGTAACGCCAAGGGTACACGGGCTAGCGACTCCGAGTTCTTGCTTATTTCAAATGCATTGATGCTTAACGAAGTCCGTCTCATGTTTCCTTCGTATGATGATGTAATAAGAAATTATTAGATAATGAGAAATTGAATAGATATATAATTAATAACGATATAGGATGGTAACCTAGATCAAAATGCAAGTGGCGTATGACATTAATTCTAATCGTTATAACGTTAGATTTTAGATTTTTTGTTATTTATGAACACTAACGAAAGCTTATAGCGCAAGGAAGAACCTTTTTCGTTTAATGTTGTAATTTGATTTTTTTTTGTCAAAAATAATACTTGACATGAATACTTTAGTAGTTAAATAAAAACAATCAGCTCTATTTTGCTTCGTTCAAGAATTATCTTTAACGAAAACAATACGTAGTTGTCTCCGCGGAGTGCTTATCACAAATCGATGAAAACTCGCGCGTTAATTAACTTTTTAATGATCATAAAATCTAAAAGGCATGCAGCTTATAAGAACATTAGCTTAGGAAATTACGTTATGGTTCTTGTTTTCGCTTGATATCGTCTACGGAATCACGTGGGTTGTACTCGAAATCGTTGGACACGTGTTTAGGGAAATACCAGACTATTGCGAAACGCATTTTGCATTATGTGCAGCCTTTCCCTCGAGAACGAATCTTGGCGTAAAGATATAGCGAATTCCTGGCCCACGTCTATTTGCGCATTCTAAGATATATGTTTAATACCTACTAACAGTCGTATTTAAAGATATTGTTGCGCCTGCGCAGTTGGCTCAGTCGCACTCAATGCTTAATAATCCAGAATGTTGTTATTGCGATTTTTGCATAAATATATTATAATACACATATTATAGTCACACTACGAGCTTAACGGTGAAGGAAAACATCGAGAGGAAACCTGCATACGTCTGAGAAGAAACTCAAAGGCGTATGTATAGTCGTGCTGGAGTAACGGCGATGGACTCGCCATCTGTCACGTTGGCACCTAATATACCTCTGGCGGAAAGTGCGTGTGTGGGTATTACCTATACACCTCTGCCTACCCCTTCGGGGATCCTTATGGGAAGGCGTGAGGATATGTTATATTATATTTTGTATATTTTATATTTATATATATGTAAATTACATAGCTTTATGATGAGGAAAAACATCGAGGGGAAACCTGCATACGTCTGAGAAGCAATTCAAAGGCGTAGGTATGTATAGTCGTTCTTGACTAACGTTGATGGACTCGCCATCTGTCACGTTGGAATTTAAACTATATCTCCGGCGAAAAGTGGGTGTGAACTACCTACACATCTCTGCCTACCTCTTCGGACACCCTTGTGGGAAGATGTGAGTATATATAACTAGCTGATCTAATCTATAATAACTAAAGATTACATTTATTTGGATGTTCATACTGCCATTTTTCTTAAATAAGTAGCACTTGCATGTCCTCTGCTGGATGCAGCCTTTGCCTGCTGCTTCTCCCATGGTATATCATAGATCTCGATTGCCAGTGTTCTGAATCCAAATTGTTGGCTAAGCCTTGTCTTCTAGAAGTTCCGTTTAATAAAAAAAATCTTGACCATGTAATTTAAAAATGTAGCCTCTTAATCAAAAAGCGGGTTGGCGAAGTCCCGTCCTAAATATAAGGTCAATGACTACTAAATGTATGTCAATTTGCTGTAATAAACTCCGGACCGATTTAGAAAGTCCATTCAATAGATGGCTCATGTGCTAACGTTTGAGGCTTCGATCCGCCCAGTCTGGCCTTGCTTGCGAACCAGCATCGTTCTAAGCCGAGCTATGTTAAAAGTGCCTGGCTGTAGGCCTTAGCTTTCGCCATAAGTAGCAGAAGTTCGCGAACACTTCGAGGGATGACGCTAAATAATATGAATGGATGCATGGGCAACAAGTTTTACGAATGAAACTCTCACGGTAGAGAAGTTAGGCAAGCTCTATTGGACGTAGAAAATTTACCTTTATTGGGATAATCATTTCTTATTAGCCTTAGTCAATAACTAAGGCATCAATAAATTTGGAGCGTCTCTACTGCATATAATATAGCGTTTACTCATATAGAATCCTGTTTTTGGTAGGGCTTGGTAAGGCGGCAAGCAATCATGCCATCCGCCTAATGGAAAGCGGTTACCGCACCCTATAGTCCCTTACATATTAAAGCTTATATGACGTAACGTAAAATAAACAAAAACCACTTAGTTAAAATTTTATTCATTCTATCTATTTATAAAATAAAATCCCTGCATGTGAGAAACTCGGCGTGATGATATGTATGAGGGTGAACAAACTGTTCATAGAAAAGCTGGTCATAGAGGTCTATAGAGAGGAACGTGACAGAGAAACGACCATTCGAATTAAAATAATATTGATCTACAGGTGGATGTCAAATAAACATGAGTTCACAGCTCCTTTACTTAATATCTATGGTGGGTCTTTGCTCGCTACGTTATGAAATTTATGACAACGTTCAGAGCATAGACAAACGAAGTTTTTTTTAAATTAATAAAAATCGTCCATTATCACATTAGTTACAAAGTCTTTTCATTTAACTTTGCTTTAATGTCTAATATTGTCACAGTGCACCCCGATACTAAGCTTACTATCCCGAAGAAGACTATCAGAACGTTCTTCCACAAGATCCAGTTCCACTTGCCCAGGTCTTGCCAGTGGAATATAGTTTCTATAATTCCAGGTATGATAAGCCCAAGTATGGAGTAGAACAGAGCACCAACCAGGTTGATGATTTGCTCCAACATTGGTAGAGCTATGCCAATGCCACCTGTGTAATAGTAAGTATTAGTACATAAGTCCATATTCAATTGTTTTATTCTTGTATTCTACGTTACGTTGGCCGAACGTGGCCAAAATGACCACAGAAAGCCAACCCAGCTAGACGTCAGCGAGATAGAGCACAAACAGGTGGTCATCAAGACGTGGACAACACAGTCGAGGATTGGCCAACACTGGCATTGGAAAGAAATACATGGAAATGGGAGAGCTTTGTGGGATATACTTACTATATATACTTGTGACCTTAAGAAATTTCTAGTAGTAATAAGTATCCTTCATAAGTAGGTTTGTCTAAGCCAATGGCCTAAGTCAAATATTATCTTGCCTTCCCACAAGGGTGGGGCATATGTGTGCCATTTTACGCTAAGATTATTTTTAGGCCCGTAACTGCAGCCGATTTCACATTGATGTACATTTTTGAATTCTTCCGTATGTAATGTATGACGGTCTTCTCACGGTGCTAAAAGCTTTTCTAGCGCTAATGTGGCTGCCACAAAATCACTTTTATCATCTCGATTCGAGCGAGAAATTAGACGATTCGATAAAATTATCTTGTCGTACATACATACAAACATACATAATAGTTCACGACTGATGTGATAAATTACTGTTTTTAGTTCTGATATCGGTATAGACCACCAGGTGGAACTTGCAAGGTGACTATTTAAATCACTCGAATGTCGCGGCTACAGACTATTTATATATGTACTAGTACATACATGTATAATAAAGTGTATGGTAATATTGGAATTTCAATTATCTTGGCACGATAGCTACTCTATGTTGAATCATAGGGCATTCACTCTATTGATACATTGAATGTGGTTGGTGTTTTTGTGTTGCTAAGTCGTCTATTATTATTATTTATTTATCAAATAGCATCCACCATCCTTTTACATATAGTTTGAAAAGGATCCTTTAGTAGATCCTGAGTAGAGAATATGTTGTCTACACGTTTTTACCTTCGTGGGGTCGCATGAGCTCATTTCAAGCAATTAACACAAAAACTTAACAAGTTAGACACCTAGACCTTCCTTCATGAATCATCATGCCTATTAATGAAATTTGATTCAGGTTAGCATCTTTTCAGTTTAGCGTGAACATACGGACAAGCACGCGCGGTGACTTAATTTATAGCGATTAAAGACGGAAAAACACGGTTATCTTATTTTTTTTAAATGAACGAACAATATTATATGTCCTCACGCCTTCCGCGTATAGTAACGCTGTTACTCCAGCACGACTATACATACGCCTTTGAATTTCTTCTCAGACGTATGCGGGTTCCCTCTCAATGTTTTCCTTCATCGTAAAGCTCGTGGTGTGACTAATCACTGTACTTAAGTTCAGAAAAACTCATTGGTACAGTCGTGATTCGAACTTGCGACCTTTGCGTCGCAGGCTCTGCTCGAACCACTCGGCCAGCACGGCTCAACAATATTATAATAACTTAATTTCCTTGTTAATTCACCCATTTAATATTATTTCTGGCGCGACTCGGTTGTTTAATGTTATTGTGGTTTTAATCACCTGTATCAATATTGGTTATCTGATCGTTAACAATGTACCCTTGGCACTTGTAAGGTCAATGTAGCTTCTATGTTTAATCACTCGTTCTACTTGCTGTTTCGCTTCGTTATTACCCAAAGGATTTCATACTGAGCAATAATTATTGCATGACAAAAATACTTGTATTAACGAATATTTTAGAATTAGAAACGCCTGATATTGCGCGTATAATGTAGCTTACTGTTAGTTTGTAAAAATAATGGTATTACTACGACGTTGCCGACCTTGCCGATGTTGAGAAGCGGTGTCCGAGCACAACAATTTTAGCGGAGCATTGGAAAGCAACACTACATCAGATTAGTGATAATTAACCGCAAATTTCAGTAAAGTACCTACCTACAGAGGTATCTATTTACTCAATTGGGGAACCGTTTTTTTCTTCTTCTACTCTTCAGCTGCTCGTTTAGTTAAGCTTCAAAGCGTCAGTATTTGTAAACAGAAAACTCCAAAAGATACGTTCATAAGTTCCTTACCGGCTGAGCAGAAAGAATACATGCATTTCTGGTTCCATGATTAACTATGGTTCCATTAGGTTCCATTGAGTAGCCAATTACTGGTAATACCAGTTTATAGTATTGAGTAAAACTTACCACAAATACAAACGAGAATGATCCTTACAGCTATCTGCGTAAGGTTCCGATGCTGCTGTTTGATATGAGGCTCCATGTATCTCGTGAATATGTCTATCACCACGTAGAACTGAAGAGGATAAGTGAGGAATATTGAAAATGCTATGAAGCACTTCGCGCAGATTGCAGGCCTACGATAAAAGGAAAATCATGAATGATGTCGGTAAACATGGATCAGGATGAAATTTTGTAGAATGTTGCATGCCAATATTATATTGGTATAACTTGGCCTTTTTCACTTAAAGGATGGATGGATAAGATAATAAAATACAACCACGTTTGAACCAACGCAGGGTTTGAATAAAAACATTGAGCTTGAATATTTCGAATACTCGTGGGTAAAGATATTCACTTTGCATCTTTAATTACCGCTTCGCGACGCTGTGGGATTCTTACCAATTGTTTTCACAAAACATGAAAAAACATATTTTAATACAGTTTTGAATTTTGCATGCTACAAAGATATCTTTTTTGGGGCTTAGAAAAAGAAGTCATTTTCTGCCAAGCAAATATAGGGAACAAGTGACATCTAAAAAGTGGTAATATTCTGAGCATGAAATCAAGTTCTCACCAATCATCCAGAGGAAGGTTCAAAGTAATAGACCCTCTGAGTACGTCTCCATATCTGAAGTACCCGAATAATCCAAGGGTCGTATACAATAGCATGATAGAGACCATCGCAAGCACAAGCACACTGGGACAGCCAAGGAAATGTTGGGGTTTCTTCATGGCGTTTTCAACTGGCATCACTACTCCAATGCCTTCCATTGCAAATATTACTGTTCTGGAGAAAATAATATAAGAAATTGAACATTACCTGTCGACTGAACACCCTTATTCTGTATTCTTATCTATTATTATTATTATTTTATACCACACCGGTGGCAAACAAGCATGTGGTCCGAAAGATGGTAAGCGGTTATCCCCGCTCATAGACATCGACGCTTGTATCGCTCGCGCACTCAACCTAACAACCAACAAGGAAAACCTCAACGGGAAGCTCATTCCACAGCCTGAGCGTTCGCGGAAACTCCTTTGGAAATGCGCAGTACGAGACCTTTGTGGTTCCAAGGTATGGGGATGAATGATGATAGTGGTAGACATTTGAACTGAGTACTTATACATTAATATTGTCAGACATACGCAAATATTGTCAGACATACGCAAATATTGTCTGACATACGCAAATATTGTCAGACATGCAAATATTGACAAACATACGCACATATTGTCCATTCACAACTTTCACACCTCATCGCCATCGCCGGTTAACCTGCAAAGGTTGATCTGTCGGGTTGGATCTGTGGGTTGGTGAATTTAATCGGGGAATATTTCGGTGTTAACTGATGATTTTTATTCCCGTGAAGGTCGTGTTGTATCATCAAAGTGGGATTGTTTTTTTAAATACTCACGATAGAAAAGCAGGAAGCCTTGACATATCTCCGACAATCTTCTTATCAGTGTAAACAACGTCATCTTTGAAGATATAGTACAGACATATACCAAAGGTAGCTATAAGCAGTACGTTGGCTAAGAAGGAAGACGGTGCGAGCCACTTTAGGTGTCTTATTTGAACCATCATGCAAAGGGGCACCATTATGATTAAACAATAATATTCCACTGCTAAGATTTTGCTCTCTAGATATTTGTCAAGGACCTGAAAAGAGGTTAATAGGTTACAAATAAATATAGATATACATGTATACAAATCATCAGGTCCATTGAGGCAGAGAGAGTAAAGCGCTTGTAGTAGACCTTCTTTCACTTCGTCCACATTTATCAGCCTCTACATACATGCACTCTGGTTTCGAGTATTCTCGTTACAAGGAAATCTTATGTACTATCCTCAATATTGGCTTGGTGTATAAGATTTCCTTAAGGATACTAACCTGTTTAATGGAATCAGCGATAAGTACTGTAAATATACAACACACTCCAACATACGTCAATAGTAATGACAATTCTGCAAACACTCTGGAAAATAGGAAACATAGTTCGCGAAAATAAATTAAAATAGTAATACTTGTCCACTAACGACTCGGCTATGACTAAGGAACAAAGTTTAGAGGTAAGACATAATGGATCTGCCATTCAGTATCTCATCATACTGAACATAAACAGCCAATGGAACTGTTTATGATTAGTGATTTGCTCCTTTAGTGAGCTATGTTTACAGAATTTTACAAAAAAAAGGATGTTTCAGAAAGCCATGGTGGCCAAGTGGTTCGAGATCGCAAGTTCGAATACCGACTGTACCAATGCAATAATAGCTTGCAGATTAAAAGCGGAAGCGACGCATGAATAAAAAATAATATCTTCTTTGCACTTTTCCTGTCTTGTGTGCCTTTTGTCGCCAGTTTTGAAATACTTTTCTGACGTAAGCATGTTACTTCACGATTTCATTGTTCTTCTTAAAGCTAACGTTATCGGTTGACGGTTAACGTTATAACGGTTGAAACCTCATTGATGTATGTACATACATCAATGAGGTCTCAACCGTCAAGGTTTAAACCTGGAATCTTAATTTTGCATGTGACTCGGTCACCGTGCCTCGAAAATTTAAATATTGAAAATAGAATATTTACTTCGCTCCATGCGCGTATTTTCTAAGTGATTTCGGACCATTAGCAAAAGCTGATTGGCAGGTCTCAGCATAGCCCAGTAAAGGCTTTTTCTCCAAACGACAGCATTCCCGTGATGTTTTTACCTGTAAGGACTCAAAATATTCAATCGTTTTCCAATTTAATTTAATTTTCTAAAGTTAATTTAATTTCACTACCCCCACGGTCCCCGAAGGGGTAGGCAGAGGTGTATAGGTAAAACGCATTGTTCCAGTCGGGATTCGAACTTGCGATATTTGTGTCACAGGCAACTACTCGAACCACTCAGCCACCACAGCTTCTTATTTACTTTCATTCTATCTGATCATATTTTACATTCATAAAAATTATCTATCACACGTTCAACCATTTTAATATACCTAGGGAACCGAGTCTCTCATGGAACGCCCGATAATGATATATCAAACAGTATGCGTAAGTATTTAAGCTCATGAATGATTCGTCGAGTTTTTTGTATTCTAAACCGATTGATTGCAGTTCTCTCTAGTCTAGTAGTGTAGCAGACCTAGTATCATATGTATATTATATAATGGGTACTTACAAAAATATGTACGCAGTGACCACAGATAAACGAAATGATGACTGTTCCAATTATACCAACTCCCCAGCCTGCATTGGAAAACGCTAAGGGCATAGCCAATAGACCAGACCCCAGAGATGACTTCATTAAGTTTGCTAGGGTCCTTATATCCCTGCAATTTAAAATTTATTTTCACCCCACAACTTTAACTTAAAAACTGTTTCGGGTCGGCATCTTTGGTGTTGAAAACGTCTGTTGGCGTCGATGAACGCTTAATCAGGTGGAATGGACAATTAATGAATAATACCTGGATGTATTTCTTAGGTGAACATAGGAATGGTTTAGAACCAATTTATTTTCACACCATGCCTATAAAACTGCCAAAAACGGTAGGCAGAGCAGGCAGGCAAAAATATGATAATTATCATAATAATTATCATATTTTTGTTGGACAATGTGGATAGTTTAGGCCGTCTCTCAGACCCGGCTTCAAGAACCTACCTACATTTATTTTTACTGTCATAGTGATGTTAAGTTTTTCTTAATTAGTATTTTGCCCCAGCGGTTTGAACCTAAATAGCCAAACGTAAACCGGTTACCGTAGGTTACGGTTGGCTATCTATATTAATAATAACAATAAAACTATTATATAAAAAACCCAAAAGGAAACTACGTTTTGGATATGGTATGACAGCATCAATATGTAGATAGTAGTAGAAGCTCATTTGATTATATCCCAACGCAAGCCTAAACTATGGGCTGGGTCCTTTGGGAACCCAGAAATTCCACGTAGCAATTAAATTGTCTCTTGAGACTTATAAAAAAAACATTTTATTACTAATAATTTATTAACTAAATTAATTTATTAATACCTCTCCTACCAATCTGGTCCAATAATTAACGTAGGGATAAACTGAATAATGTAAATTAAAATCGATTAAGGTATTGGGTACTTACGAATTGGGCTTTTCTACATTCCGATGTTCAAAAGGATTATAGTTGTCTGCCTTTTCATCTTTTATGGCCGCCATTTTTTTTAAGTACCGTGCTTATGGTTTCAGTCGCTTATAGTAACTGAAATGGTTAACCCTATCTACCAACAGCACTCTAACTGAAATTGCTATCTCGTACGTAATTGAGCCTTTTATTCGTTAGTTACTGAACAGGTTGGGTAAATTAAAGTGGTAAAAAAGTATGGATTATCAATGTTTTCACTACACTACTATGTTTCGCACTGAAGTGTGTATGTAGTCCTGAAGTGGAATTAATAACACTTAATCACATTTCGCAAAGAAAATCCAACCTTGTCAGTATAACGTTTGTGTTTAACATGTTTTATTGCCGCATTCAGTGTTATCTAAAGCTAATAAATGGCGATACAATTTTCATGAAAGAAACATCTCCTAGCCGCTTCTAAATACAAACTGAATACTCCGTGATTTTCAAGGAAATAAGCGCATTTGTTGCTTATTCAATCACTTATTCTTTCATTAATTGAGAAATGAGTCAAAAATATTTCATTACCTCACGGGCGGATTATTTTTAAACTAGAAAACCTGACTGCTAATTTAAGCGTTTTAAATATCATAAATTACACATTCTACTTTGCACAAATTAATGATTTCGTTAAACTGTCAAGACGAATCCAAAAAAGTGACGCTTAATGCAATTAAACGACTAAACGTGAACGAATGTAAATAAGAACTCGCCTTTGCTTTATATTATAATACATATTATATGGTTCGAGCGCGGAAATCTGAATGTGTCTGTGTGTGTGTCTGAATGTCTGAATGTCTGTCTTTATTAAACATATGAACACAGAAAGAGACAGAATTTTGTACTAACACTATTTTTTGAAGTGTTTTTATGTAGGTGATTCTTAAAATACTAATAGATACATAAAAAAACACACACTTCTTTAATTATATTACTAATGTCTTTGCTCGTATGCTGACTTTGCAATTACAGAATTTCACTGAAGGTGAATTACAGAAGGTTTGGTTACGTGCTTTGTAGGCTAGCGGGGATTCGTTGGAAAACTGAATACAATTGATGCTAATTCAAATTGTAAAGAAGTTTAACGAAATATGACTTAAAATACCAAAAGATAGTAAGGAAGGACTTTCAATTAAATTGGAGAATTTTAATTTAGTGTGACTGACCATTGCACTTATTTCCTTAAATCCTAGTAGGTACTATTAAATCCTAGTCACTAGATCAGAATACATATACCTGTAATTTCGACGACAGATGCAGCTTTTGTCATACTATGACAAGATTTTTAGAAATAAAATAAATAAACTTGGAATTGGAACGGTGAAGGAAAACATCGGGAGGAAACCTGCATACGTCTGAGAATAAATTCAAAGGCGTTTGTATAGTCGTGCTGTAGTAACGGCGATGGACTCGCCATCTGTCACGTTGGCACCTAATATACCTCTGGCGGAAAGTGGGTGTGTGGGTATTTCCTATACACCTCTGCCTACCCCTTCGGGGACCCTTGTGGGAAGGCGTGAGGATATATAACTTGGAATTTTCCTCACAAATTGACCCAAACTAACGGCAGGAATCGAACCCGCGACCTCAAGCTTCGCAATTGTACTAGCGTACAATCTGCCTGATGGTAAGCATGCTATTAGACAGGGTGACGCCATTCTTTTTATAGCACTAGGAGGCAAACAATGCGCCTGTAGATGCAAAACCAGGCCACACGTTTACATGTTGCCAACCTTGCAGGAATTTTATGACACCCAGCTTGAAGAACTCCACGCCGTGCTCTTCATGGAAATCTGAATGGAGAGTTCATTCCTTCATTCATTTTTATTATTTATTCATCAACTTCATATATATTTATATGTATATAAAAACATATTTAAAAATATAAAATATAGAGGCCCATCGGTATCGGGATCAGGGTCCAAGGTACCGGTGGTTAGGGTCCCAGAGATAGAAATCTCCTCACAATACGTGCCGTTTCGAGCAGTACTGCTTTCTGCATCAGGCACTTGATCCAACCGTCTAACGAGAACCTCTTGAGGTGTTGGTCGAGGCTCTTTGCCATTAGGCCATTGGCCGTTATTACTATCGGCACAATAATTGCAGAGTCCACATCCCACATGCTGAAAATCTCGTGAGCCAAGTCCAAATATTTTCATTATTATTATTCCACAGACTCGAAAGGACACACTTTTAAATACCGCGTAGTACGAGACCTATTTGGCTTCAAAGTATGGGGATGAATTCCTCGTCAATGTCGAGAGGATTTAGAGCATCTAACTAGTATTGCCGAGTGGTACTGCGTCCAATAATAAAAATGTAAAATAAGAAAAAGAAATGAAATTAAAAATAGTAAAAATATTTTAAAATAAATATTTATATATTTTATATTGATCACAATTGTATATCTTACATAATTAACTTAAATTAAGTCTATAGTTGGTACCTTCAATATAAGAAACATAGGTCTTTACTTATGAAATTTATAGAACCAGCATTTTCAGATTTAATTATCTGTGGATTAGCGCAATTCGAAATTCAAATAATTTAATATTCGAGAGGTAGTATAAAACGCTTTCGCTGGCTTCATCGACTGCCGTCTGGCAGACTTCTACAGTAAAGGGATAAACAAACTGCTATCAAAATTGTATGGATATTTTTTTTTATTATAACTATTATTATTATTATTTTAATTGTTTGGGCCTGCACTTTAATTAGCTAAAATAAAAAAAAAACATTTTGAAATTTTCATACAAATCTCCAATTTCATAAGTATACCTACTATCTTATCTACTATGTAAAGCTCTTTATTTAAAGCTTTAACTTGATACATTACTCCTTTTCATACAACAAATTCGGTCAAGTAAAAGTAAGAGGAAAGATTTAACGATTTTACGAACAGTACGTAGAATACTACTCAAAGATATACTAGTTCGAAAATAAATAGTTTGGCTTTGTAATCGTAAGAATTTGGAATATCTTTCTCACCGACAAGAACCCAGCAAGAAACACACAATTTCCTTTGCAATATAGGTACAACTTAAATAAAAAAAAACCAGACTACGGAAAATACATGGTATCTAGATGTCAGCATCGTACAATACAATGTACTTAGTAAGTATGGTGCGGTAACAAGCTAAGAGTATTCGTCATAAGCAAGATGTAAACCGAACAAAAAACTTATAACCCCGTTCCTTGCCTCATCAAAAGTCTTGACATATAAAAAAAAATGCTATACAGTTTTCGCATGCAATATTTTGATAATGTCCATAATTGTTACCGTACAACCTGAAACTAAACTGCCTAGGCCGAATAAGACTATAAATATGTTTTTCCATAGGATCCAGTTGTACCTGCCTAGGTTGTTCCACCTAAACACTGTCTCTATAGTTCCAGGGATGATCAGTCCCAGAATGGAGTAAAAGAATGCCCCAACTATATTGATAATCTGCTCCAGTAAAGGTAGAGCAATCCCAATGCCAACTGTAAAATAAAATACATACAAATATTAAAATACATTAACATCAGGCTCCGGATAAGCGATAGCTTAAAGAACTGTGACCTCTTTCTCACTTTTTAGGATTTTGTTCTACTCGAGTTCCTAGCTTACCACTATAAGCGGGAGTGTCTTTTCTCTGTTATAAATCAGTTAATAAATATATGTATCTATTGTACGCATTCACAATGTTAGCTCAATTAGTTAGAGTCAGCACTGAACAAACGTTCTTTGAGACTTCACCAAAACTATCTACGATCTTGAGCTACGCAGGCATTAAAATTAACAATCCGCTGTCTTTGTTTAATAATATCAGATTGATTCTATTTGAATCTAGTTTGGTCCAAAGTGAAAAACTCAAATTTTTTCGATAATCTACAAAAAATACGTGTATTGCCTAGAATAAGGTATAGACTATCGCAGCATCTGAGTCTGTAGTTGCTTCCAAATTCAAAACCTTCGGGAAACTTTTTAGGCATGAAGTATACTTTTATTTTTTAATCTTACCACAACAACAAACGCCAAGAGTCCTTGCACTGAATTGTGTGATCCAGTGATACTTCTCCTTTATGTGGGGCTGTGTGTACTTAGTAAATATATCAATGACCACGTAGAATTGTAGCGGGTACGTGAAGAAAATCGACAACGTGATGAATATCTTCGCGCAAACAGCGGGCCTAGAACGAACGCACCGATCTATTATGATTCAAAATCTCCATTTATAATATTCAAATGACAGATAATTGTGGGAAAGGGTTATCAATAACAGTGCTATATCTGACAATATAGTTATGTCGATCAATCAACTCATATTTACGATTATATATGTCCCTCTATAGTGATCACTCTATAGTGATAGCGAGGCGTGCGTTAGGGTTAACGGTGAGATGTCACCCTGGTTTGATGTGAAGTCGGGGGTCAAGCAAGGGTGTATCATGTCTGCCTGGCTGTTCATTATATATCTAGATAACTGTCTGAGAGCACTAAGAACGAACGGATGTGGAGTGAAAATGGGAAACTTAGTGGTCAACTGCCTACTATACGCCGATGACGCGGTTTTACTGGCGTCATCAGAGGGCGAACTGCAGTCACTAGTTACCATAATGAAAGAAGAATGTGAAAAGAAGGGGCTGCGCCTAAACGCTGGCAAGACTAAGGTTCTGGTATTCGAAAGAGATGAACAAGTGACCGAGTGTGCAATATCGGTAAATGGGCAAATTCTAGAGCAAGTGAATGAATTTGTATATCTTGGAAGCATGTTCACACGAGATGGAAAGTATGAAAAAGATATTGAAAGAAGGATAACTGCCGGAAATAAGGTGAATGGAGCCATGTCGGCGTTGATGGGCAGTAAAAGTCTGAGCAAGAATGCTCGAGTTGCTGTCCACAACGCGATATTGGTACCTACCTTATTGTATGGCAGCGAATCCTGGGTATGTCAGAGGAAGTATGAAAATATGCAGTCGAGATGCGATCTCTTCGAAAAATGTGCGGCGTAACGATATTAGATTGAATCCGCAATGAAGAGATTCGCAAATCAACTGGCGTGAATGAGGGCGTGATTGTAAAGATGAAGAAAGGCATGTTACGTTGGTTTGGACACATAGAAAGGATGAGTGAAGAAAGATTGACGAAACAGATATACAAAGCAAAAGTGTGTGCAAGAAGAGGCAGAGGAAGGCCACGTTCCAACTACCTGGATCAAATAGATCGGACTCTCAAGGACGGGAACGTTAAGAGTACTCGAAACCGACGAGCATGTATGAAGAGACTGATGAATGTGGACGAAGCGAAAGAGGTATGTAAGTCTAGAGAGAACTGGCGCTCTATACTCTCTGCCTACCCCGTTAGGGACTTGGCGTGATGATATGTATGTATGTATATATGTCCCTTGTAAAGAATATTCCAAATAATATCCAAAAACCTTGTAATGTGAACTGTCACTGAAAGTGAGTCCAAACAAACTGAGGGAATAGATTTGAACCAAAGTTCAAACTCTTCCCTCCTTCTCTCTTCCTTCCCTTGTTGTCCCATGTTCCACATTCCACGAACATTTTCAAAAATATATCTTTGCCTGTCTATGACAATATACTTTCGGAATAATTATCTATAGAGACAACACTAAGGGATCGTCTTTCAAAATGAGATAATTTGATAGCCCTTCAAAATGAGACAATTTGATAGTCTTTCAATGAGATAATTTGATAGTCCTTCAATATGAGATAATTTGATAGTCTTTCAAAATGAGTTAATCTGCTTACCAATCATCAATAGGCAGGTTCAAGGTGATGGTTCCTCTGAGTACCTCACCATACTTGAAGTAGCCAAACATACCCAATGTGCTATAGAGGAAAATAATAGCAGACATGGCGACGACCAGAACACTAGGGCACCCTAAGAAGTGTTTGGGCTTCTTCATTGCATTCTCAACCGGCATCACCACGCCTATGCCCTCCATTGCAAATATTACAGTTCTGAAACGAAATAAAACACTGTATCAAGAAACATTAAGTTTGTTTCATGTGAATCTTATCTCATCTTACTAATATTATAAGTGTGAAAGTTTGTAAGTTTGGATGTTTGCGGTTCTTTCACGGCCAAACGGCTGAACCGATTTGGCTGAAAGTTGAAATCGTGATAGCTTATATCTAGGAATAGGACATAGGCAACTTTTTTTTAAATCCTGAAACTTCAAAGTTCTTATATTATAATGTATGATGCTCTTTCACGGCCTAGCGGCTGAACCGTTTCTAGCAGGAAAATTTCCAAAGCTACTTTTTCGAACTCCACGCGGGCGAAGCCGCGGGCATAAGCTAGTAAGTCATAAGTCTGAAATAAAACTAACGTTCTACTTCATATAATTGAAGATAGAAAAGAGTTAATACTTCAAAGCCAAGTGGTTCGAGTAGTTAGTTGCCTGCAACACAACGATTGCAAGTTCGTATACATCGATGTACCAAAGAGTTTTCCTGAACTTCAGTACTTATAAATAAATACATTAGGATTATTCCACTCAAATTGACATAGATCAAATTAAGCAAAGTTTATGTTATGGTAACTAGACAACGATATATTTACTTATATAGGGAGCTGGGCTGGACTGGTAATTTTATTTAAATATTATTTGGGGGCGGGATTTGCGCGTCTGGCTCGGCGCGGGCCGGCGTTTGCGGAGGAGGTCGGGGGGGAACATTACGGCTTATTCGCGTCGAGCCTCGCCGGCGAGGACGGAACAGTGGTCGGTTGTGTGTAGTATTGGTATGTTTTTGTCGGGCGTCCTGGAGAACCGTTATGTCGTCATCCGGTTCGATGACGGCATGTCTTGGACATATATAGGACATCCAAGACTTAGGTGGAAGTACTCGTGATCATCACACAAATTTCTGCCTTCAGCGGGAATTGGGATCTCTAACCACTAGACCAGACGGCCGTCTAAGTCTTAAGTCACACCGAGAGTTTTTCTTTGAAGTACAACATCGAGAGGATACCTGCATACGTTTGAGAAGAAATTCAAAGACGAGTGTATAGTCGTGCTCGAGTAACGGCGACGGACTCGCCATCTTTTTGGACGACCGTCTGGTCTAGTGGTTAGAGCTTCTGACTGCGAAACTTGAGGTCGCGGGTTCGAATCCCGCTGAGGGCAAATATTTGTGTGATGAACACGAGTATTTGTACTTTAGTCTTGGATGTCCTATGTATTTGTGTATATATCTATCTATATAAGTAAATATATCGTTGTCTAGTTATCATAACACACACATAGCTGTGCTTAATTTGGGACTAGGTCAATTTGTGTGGAATTGTCCCAGGTATTTATTATTATTATTTGTCACGTGTTACCTAAAATATATTTCTGGCAAAAATTGGATGTGTGGGTACTACCTATACCCCTCTGCTTTCCCTTTAGGGGCCACAAGGGTGTGGGTAGGCATGTTTTCAATATAAAATAGTTTATAGATAGACCAATGAGAATCAATATTTCTGCCTCAAGATCAGTGTACAATTTGTTTATCTAACAGAATCTGTTACGAGTATATTAAGTGTATGACAGGTGTCAAAGTCAAACAAGGGACTAATTAACACCAAATTTAAATGCGAAACGAATTCTTAGTCTTGCATTGTATTTACAAGACTTAAGCTAAAAAAATATTATGCTTACAATTTTAGCTTAGAATAACTCGGTTTTAAAACAAAGAACCAATGGTCATAATTAGTTGAGCATGAGTTCTTGACAATGCGTGTGAGTATAATAACTTGTTAATGGTTTCTGTATATAACGAACATATCTTTGAATTGCCGTATCTAAATATTACTCCTCTCTGTATGAATTTTGAACTGAATTTTACGCTCCACTCTTTTTGCCTATCCTAGTGTGGAACTCGGCGTGATGATATGCATGTATGTATAGGTACTTACGAAATAAATGCCGGATATCTTGAAGGACTACCGACGACTTGTTTGTCAGTGAAATTCAGCCCATCCCCAAATATGTAGTAGAGGCAAATTAAATAGGTAGCCACCAATAAAAAGTTTGCAATAAGCGAAAAAACCGCCAACCACTTTAAGTATTTTATCTGGCATAACAAGCATAGTGGAATTAATATCATAAGGCAGTAATATTCCACGGGAAGTATAGTCGACGGCACGTAACGATCCACCAACTGAAACAAATATTCATGAAGCATTTTAAAACGACATACATGCGTCAACAGAAGACCTTTATAGCTCACGTGGTAGTTTAAAAAGTAGCAAAGTTATATCCCAACGAGTGTTTGTGTGGAAATTTTTCTACTTTACTTGAAACTCTTGTAGATAAGAAAAGGAATGTAGGTGCTTACGAACTGAATTATTATCATTACTGTTAGGTTTAAGGCATTTCTGAAATACCTTTACACGCGACAGCAGGGACTACCCGTGCTAGTATCCAATAATGTTTATTTTAGGGTGTTTGGGCTACAATTCATTGGAGTCTAGGTGAGCTGACGATCAGATGACTTTTTTTTTTATACAACAAGAGTGGCAAACAAGCATACGGCCCACCTGACGGGATGGTTACCGTAGCCTATTTACGCTCACGATACCGAAGTATCACTTGCGCGTTGCCACTCTGTGTTCGTAGAGTTATAGTGTGTTGGCATAATGGGTTTAATCCCTCAGCTTCCAACACAATGTAACAATCCTCCCCCCTCCCCAAGGAGCTCATTACTGGAAACGTTATTCACCGCATAGGAACACAATACAAAAAAATGAGTTATTTGGCTACGGACTTCTATAAGGCGGAGGTCCTGCCCCAGTCGGGCAGCTCCAAATTCGAACGGGCCCTACCTCTCTTAAACTTGACTACTACATATGTAAGACGATTTGTGGAAAAATAGGTGCCCCAAGCACTCGCGCGTGGTCGAGCAGAAATCTTTTCACACCCTTCTTGAAGAACTCAATGCTGTACTCTCCAGTGAAAACCTCAACGGGGAAGGGGAGTTCATTCCACAGCCTGAGCGTTTGCGGAACGAAACTTCTTTGATACCGATACAATAATAGCTGTTTCACAATTATTCAATCGATATTTGATATTGGAACGAGTTCCACTGTGACGTACCTACATCAATTCACAATAGTTATACCTGGGACAATTCCACACAAATTGACCTAGTCCCAAATTAAGCAAAGCTTGTGTTATGGTAACTAGACAACGATGTATTTACTTATATAGATAGATATATACTTAAATACATAGGACATCCAAGACTAAGGTACAAATAATCGTGTTCATCACACAAATATCTGCCCTCAGCGGGATTCGAACCCGCGACCTCAAGTTTCGCAGTCAGGAGCTCTAACCACTAGACCAGACGGTCGTCTTCGTCGTCAGTTATGTATAACAAATGACTAAAAACTATGTAATATGGTAGGTACCGTCTGATAGAAACTTGCCTGTTTTATAGAATCGGATATTAAGACTGTGTAAATGCAGCAGACGCCAATATAAGTTGATAACAGAGCAAACTCTGCGAAAGCACTGAAACAAATATACAATTATAACTTATAATATGTTATTCATTGCTCTTTTTTTGTAATAATATTTTCACGACCTCCTTTAGAGTAGGTCTCCTTTAGTCGTCCCTCCTTTAGGGTAGGTAGTAAACAAAAATAACACAAATGTAATGTTGGCCGCTTTTTTACGTGTCAACGTGACAGATGGCGAGTCTATCTTTGCTTTCAGGTATGCTTGCACAGGCGTCTTTGAATTTCAGCTCAAACATTTGCAGGTTTTTTTCTCTATGTTTACCTTTACACAACAGTCTTTGTTAACATATGAATAATACTGTTCATTGATTTATCAATGAAACACCGCATCAGCTGATCATGAATCTTAGATGAACAATATTGCTGTAGCGTGATTGAAAGATACTAATTTCTGCGCTAATTACAAGGAAAAAATATTTGTAATGCTATTATTAGCATCAACGTTCTTTATGTATCGTTTGCTTTGAATAACAATTTATATAACAGGAGGTAATCACTTGAGTCGACGATAAACGCATTTACTCTAACAATGGTTCATTTTCACGCCTGTGCATTTATTTTTTCATATTTACTTGGAATTATAATGTACTAAGACGTCCAACAAACTGCCAGGACATAGTGTCTTAACGCTTTAATGTGTTTCCCACTTCCCACAAGAGTCCCCGAAGGGGTAGGCAGAGGTGTATAGGTAATACCCAACACCGACTTTAAATTAAATGTGTTTGATAATAGGTAATATATATTTCGAAGAAGTGGTGGCCGGGTAGTTCGAGTTGTCGTCTGCAAAGCAAATAGATTGCAAGATGATGATGATGATGCATAGGTGATTGAAGAAGCACAACTGTTTCAATGAGTTTCTACTGAAATAAAGTATAGTGATTAATCACACCACAAACTGAATGGTGAAGCATACAGCGAGAAGAAACCTTGTATAGGTACGTTCGAGACGAAACCCAAAGACGTATAGTCCTGCTAGAGGGGACACTTGTGGGAAGGCGTGAGTATTTTTATAATAGCTCGTAAATTAACAAACTTTGTTAATTCTTGCAAAAGGTGATCTATTAATTGTTATTTCAGTATTTTTATTTGTTTTTATCTTTGACGACAACTCATTGTTCTGTTAACATTGAAACAACATATTGTCGTGATATCGTAGATTTTTGTGTAGATTCAAAGTAATTTACACCAGTGTGTTCAATGCTATACAAACCCACTGAAATCGTGACAAGTTGACGTTAAGAATGTTATCAAACCGTGACGTCACTAACACGATACCATACGTTAAAGTACCTACTTTGCATGTCGATTAGTTTTTTATATGCATTGGCTAAAGGCTTATTCTCAAAATATGATATTGATATAAAAGATAAATGCAAACCTCCTTCACACAAGGGTCCCCGAAAGGGTACAGAGGTGTATAGGCAACACCCACACACCCACTTTCCGTCAGAGATATATTTTAGGTGCAAATTTATTACATTAAGTATTGCTTTACAGTGTGACCTATTGGCAATAATTAAGGTGTCTAAGACATGCATATGATAAATGATTATTAATATTTAGACATTATTAGTAACAACAGATTATATTAATAATAGAGCCGTGATGGCCAAGTAGTTCGAGTTCGACGAGTAGTTCAAAGATTGCAAGTTCGAATCCCGACTGTACCAATGAGACACCACTAACTTTACAGTTAAGGAAAACATCGTAACGAAACTTGCATACGATTAAGAAGAAATTCAAAGGCACACAGTCCTACTTGAGTCGTACGGCGATGGATTCGCGGTCTGTCACGTTAGCACCTAAATGAA
This sequence comes from Drepana falcataria, assembly GCA_945859725.1. Classification (NCBI taxonomy): domain Eukaryota; kingdom Metazoa; phylum Arthropoda; class Insecta; order Lepidoptera; family Drepanidae; genus Drepana; species Drepana falcataria. The sequence goes on from OX243926.1 coordinate 8,632,564, forward strand.
TGCCCTGTAACTCTCAGAAAGGATGTATATTATGGCTAAGTGCTGTAAAATACTGTACATTGTTGCAGTAAAACTTATGATTTACTACTGGTCGTAGTTCACTGCGGTGAAGCTTAAAGCATACCTGCATACGTCTGAGAAGAAATTCAAAGGCGTATGTATAGTTGTGCTTGAGTAACGGCGATGGACTCGCCATCTGTCACGTTGGCACCTAATATACCTCTGGCGGAAAGTGGGTGTGTGGGTATTACCTTTACACCTCTGCCTACCTCTTCGGGGACCCTTGGTGGAAGGCGTGGGGATATATTATTATATTGATGACTAGTTCCATCAAAACCAGCTTCGCTCAGTTCGAGATCAATTAAATTTGTTCCAAATGTGAGTTGTTGTTACTTAATCAGGCTGAATGGAAATGGATGATTTTTAACTGGATTAACACAGAGGGTAAGTTTAAATTGTTTTCTCAGTAAGTGAATTGTAATTCTTTTGAGAAATAAATGCAATTCTAACCGAAGGGGTATATGTTTTATTCCAGAAAAAAAACAATGTAATAAAAATATACGCGGGCGGAATCGCGGTGCTCAGCTTGTATATTATGTTATACTTATTATATAGGACAAAATATATGCATATTTACCTTGCGGCACTGGCCAGTGGTTTTAACCTTTTCGGTCCATGTATAAAAGCTGATTTGCACGTCTCAGCGTATCCTAATAGAGGCTTCTTGTCTAACTTACAGCAACCTCTTGATGTCTCCACCTAAAATTATTAAGATTATCGTCGGTATGTATCTATATAACAGGTAAATACCATTTAGCTATACAAATCTTGAAAACGGTAGTAACGATAATTTAATACTTGATGTGTTCTTTGTGTCCCATACGTTGAATAAAATATTGATATTGGAAAATTCATTACGAAAAATTAGGAGGTCAAAAAGAAAAAAAGTTTAGACATTATCTTCCGTCCAAGGATTCCTGAGGGGTACACATAGGTATCGATGCCATGCATCTTAAGACTCGCATGGAATATATCTTAAATTAGTCATTACTCAGAGTTTACACGTAACCACGTCCAAACTGACGTTTGATGCGTTTCTTCATCCAAAATATCAACTATTTAATGTCATCATTACCACTGTCTTCATTATCCTCATCCTAATCGTCATCATCATCATATACATACCAATATTTGAATGCAATGTCCACAAATTACGCCAATAACAATCGTTCCTGCTAATCCGATGCCCCATCCTGCGTTAGAGAATGCTAAGGGTCCTGCAAGCAATCCAGACCCTAAAGACGCTTTTATTAAGTTCGCTGTTGACCTTATATCGCTGAAAAAGAATTGGAAAATGTATGTTCAGACATAGGAAACAAAAATATCTTCAATATTAGGAATGTATTTAAACAGCTTGTGATACAAGTTCTAAAATAAACATAAATGGTAAAAATGATCTTCACCGCGACCGAGTTTTTACAATTATAATAGTTATTATGCATTCCATGTTATATACTGTATACTATAATAAGCCGTGATGGCCGAGTGGTTCGAGCAGTTGCCTGCGACGTAAAAGTCGCAAGTTCGAATCCCGACTGTACCAATGAGTTTTTCTGAACTTAAGTACAGTGATTAGTCACACCACGAGCTTTACGGTGAAGGAAAACATCGAGATGAAACCTGCAAACGTCTGAGAAGAAATTGAGTAACGGCGATGGACTCGCCATCTGTCACGTTGGCACCTAATATACCTCTGGCGGAAAGTGGGTGTGTGGGTATTACCTATACACCTCTGCCTACCCCTTCGGGGACCCTTGTGGGAAGGCGTGAGGATATATTATATTATTATGTTATATACTAGGCTTTGCTAAGATTATCGTAAGTATGAACGAAATGGCATCGACCTTACTTTGGATTTATCTAGACAACAGAACTCACGAAATGTCAGTTCAAAAGAAAACCTTTTCACAGACACTACGTATTTAAGATATTGTCATGCCGAGTCCCTAATGTCGTAGGCAGAGAGTAGAGCGCCAGGTCCCTTTAGACTTACACACTTTACACAGACCTCTCGTTTCATCCACATAAATCAGTCTGTTCATAGATGCTCGCAGGTTTGTATAATATGTATGTAAATAAAAATGAAATTAGGTACGAATAAAAATCATTTTTTTTCATTCATATTTAATTTCATTTCATAAACATACATTTAAGTTATATATCTTTGAAGAGGAAAGATGTAATTATTCAAAAACATCTCTCAGAGAAAGCTCCAGTATCCACCTTAGAGTAACAAACTGCAAGAGCTATTTTTGTTTTGTTATAAAGTGAAATCCCCAAGAAAATTACAATACAAATGAAAATAACGTAACATCGCGAGGCACCTTTTTATAAAAATATATTTTTGGTAAAACAACGTAACTTACGAATTAGGCTTCTCCACTTTTCGATGTTCGAAGGGATCGTAATCGTCTTCCTCAACTCTTGCGTTCTTAATGGCGACGTTCATTGCGCCCTGTGTTCAATTCAAGAATGATAAATGATCACAGATATTCTTGTACGGTGTGGGAACAAGCAACAATTCTTATATGCCAGTGAGCACTAAATGTTCAAAGCACATATTCATAACACTACTTATTCACATATTTTGTTCTCGTATTCCACACGTTAACGTTTTTCGTTTTATGTTGCTCTCGGCACTGTGTTCATCCTAAGAAAATGTTTTTATGAGTTAATTAAAGTACGCAAGGTTAATACTGTATTGTGTATGCAGATAACATTTGATAAGAATCATTTTGCAGTAAATGAGCAGCCAAGAAATTGTTCTTTTATATTTACCGAATGTTTTCGAGTATTTATTTCAATACGACATATTTTCTTGGTACATGGTCCAAAAATGGTACTTGATGCATGCTGCGGCTTTACACGCGGTTAAATGGTGAATGATCTTAACTACTTCTAACTTGGCCCTAGGTCCTAGGGAATATATTATAGGCAGTTGTGTATTGACTCTGTTTTGTATAATACATGTATATAATATATCCTAACGCCTTCCCACAAGGGTCGCCGAAGGGATAGGCAAAGGAGTCAAGGTAGTACCCACAAACACACTTTCCGCCAGAGATATATTTTTGGTCCCAACGTGACAGATGGCGAATTCATCGCTGTTACTCAAGCATGGCTATACATACTCCTTCGAATTGCTTATTAGGTATGCAGGTTTCCTCTCGATGTTTTCCTTCACCGTAAAGCTCGTGGTGTGACTAATCAGAATCCTCTTGATGAATCCTCTTGTGGTCGAACATGGTGTTCGCCACAAAAAGATCTCTCTCCATGCATACATCTAATATCAGCTTGCCTGCCTCGTTCACTCTCTTATCACCATACTTGCCGAGTACTGCCTCGTAATCCTTACGGGCTGTCCCGACCCATCCATTCAGATCACCACAAATAATCAGCTTTTCATTCCCTTCTTTCGTCTCTAGAACATTACTCACACATTCCCAGAACTTATTCAGGTCGCAAGTGTCCGCTGAGGCCACCGGAGTATACACCGCGACTAAAAATAGTCGGGTAAGGCCTATTTTAAAGCGAGCCCAAATAAGTCTGGGGCTCACCGCATCACAACTTATCATACATTCTGCCAAGCGGCTGGATAGTAGAATTCCCACTCCCTGGCAGGCGTGCTCGGTGTTTGCCACTCCTGACCACAGCACTAAACTCCCGCCCGGGAGCTCGTCTACTCCACTACCCTTCCACTTGGTTTCAGACAAGCACACAACATCTAACTCGCTCTCTGCCATAACATCGATCAATTCGTTCATCTTATCAGCCATACCTCCTCTTACATTCCATACACCCATCCTACACTCCACACTCCACTTCCCGCCGTAAGGCACTCCGCGTGATGGGTGGCGGTCCCTATCGCCGCACTGTGCTGAATTTTTCGCACCAGCGGGGACGGACTGGTGCGCGTCGCCTCGGGGGCACGCCCTAACAGCCGTCCGGCCAATGCGCATCGAGTGGAATTGCAGCCCTCTGGTATTTGTACTGTAATTCATATTTTACCTTTTACTGTAATTCTAGTACTTTTTTTTACGTTTTTTCTGGTATGTTTTACGTTTGCGTAATTTCTTGTACGTTTACGTAAAAAAACCAATAGTATTGGACCACCAAGGTTCGAATCTACAGTCTGTTATTATGTTATTATCACCTAACCACTGAGGGTAACCAGATAAATTTTATCTACTGAGATCAGTTAACAACTAACTAAGCCACATAGATTATATTTACATACATTTAATTTAAAGTCTTGAATACATACGTATGTACTTGAAAATATATGGAGGCGGAACGGCATGAACATTATGATGGCAAGAATAATATACTGAAATATGTCCAGCATTTTGCATGATATACATATGTATTTTTATATATATATATATATATATATATATATATATCATTCACGTCCCCGAAGGGGAACGTAGAGGTATGTAGGTAGTACCCACACACACACACACACACATTCCGCCAGAGTTATATTTTAGTTGTCAACATGAAAAATGGAAATGAACCGCACAACTTTTCTTCTCGAACGTATGCAGATTTATACCCGATGTTTTCCTTGACTGTACAGCTCTTGAAGAAATATCATGAGTCAACCTGCATATGTTAATGAAGAAATTCAAATGTCTGGTCGAGCTTAAGGAACGATGATGCTTTTTTTTTTATACAACAAGAGTGGCAAACTAGCGTACGGCCCACCTGATGGGAAACGGTTACCGTAGCCTATTTACGCTCACTACCGAAGTATTACTTGCGCGTTGCCACTCTGTGTTCGGAGAGTTATAGTGTATTGGCAGCATAATGGGTTTAATCCCTCTGCTTCCAACGCAATGTAACAATCCTCCCTCCTCCCCAAGGCGCTCATTTCTGGAAACCTTATTCACCGCGTAGGAACACAACACAATAAAATGTGTTATTTGGCTACGGACATCTATAAGGTGGAGATCCTGCCCCAGTCGGGCAGCTCCAAATTCGAACGGGAAACCCGTTATGCCCTACCTCTTTGTTCTCTTCGATGTTTTCGCCATCTGTCTGTTGATACCTAAATATATCTTCGACGAAAAGAACGTGTAACAATTCTGCCTACCATTTTAACGTCAGGTTAGTCATAATTATGTATATAAAAGAAAGGGATTGTGTTTAAGGGCCGAGGTGGCCGATTGGTTCCAGTAGTTGCATGCGACTGCAAGTTCTAATCCCGACTGTACCAATGATATAGAATAAGTACTTAATCGTCGTAAACGCAAACGTAAAAAAAAGTAAAACCGACTTTATATACATAATAAACGAAAACTTTACTTCTGTTAATTGCCCTCCTTCTTCTTATTTAAAATATTATTCGGGAAATACCTATCACAATATTATTTTACTTCTCAATTATGTAGAATTTAGTATTTACAAATTATGATGATTTATTTACACAATTACAATCAATTTTTTGTCTTAACCTCTTAACTATTAAATTAAATAAAGTGTGATACCTACTTAGGTACCTACGTCAGAAGTACGAAGTCAGTTAAAAGTACATTCTTCCAACGGCTTGCCTGACGAACAATCGTTATACATATTTTCTTTTGTTTATTTCACAATGTAGTTTCCAGCAAATATGTACTTACATATAACACGCACTTATAAGAACGGAATAAAACACCTTTTGAATATTCGCCTTACAGCGGAATGATAGCTTGTTTCCTTAACCGAAGGTTATTTAATATAATTAATTCAACATACATGCATTAAATTGTGTTGCTCTACTTAAAAACACGCTGTTAATCGTGGTATTCTTTACCAAACTAAAAAAAATATGTTTTATTAGCTATTTTATCAAATTATGTATCTTAACTTATGCCGTAAATGAACAAATATGTAGTAAATTTTTGTCTGGTCGCGTCTAACATAAGATTCTAAAGCCTTGACTGTGTATATTATACATATGTAGGTATATTTAAGAGTGAGTCGTTCATGTTGTCCCCTGCAAGGTAAATATTTGCAAACATATATCACTAAATGCACCACGAACTCTACACTGGCTACATACACTTAATACCTCTGGCGGAAAGTGGGTCTGTGGGTATTACCTATACGCCTCAGCCTACCCCTTCGGGTACCCTTGTGGGAAGGCGTGAGGATAGTATTATAACTCTACACTGAATGAAAACATCGAAACCTGCAAACGTTTGAGTAGAAATTCAAAGCCGTGTTCGAGAAACGTCGAAAGTATCACCGTCTTTCACGTTGGTACCTAATTATATCTACGGTGAACAGGGTGTGTTGTTAGACTTTTGAGGGACTCTCTTTCTCTCTTTCTCTCTTTGTGGGGCCCTCCCATGAAGACATATTATTATTATTATTTTAAGTAAAATATTGCTGTGCCCTGTGGTTTAATCCCTGTACATTGGTATTTTTTTCTGGAATAAACAAATCAGAAGTGTTCAATAATCCAGCTGCTAACCAGTCTGTCTCTGAGTCAAATTTCATCTAGCTCCGTTTATCCGTTCTGGCTTGATTGAACAAACATCTATTAGGTTTTCACGCCTCCTTAAATTGTTCCAAGAGGCAATAAGCATAAGGTGTAATAACTCACATTTTTTGCCGAGAAAATTTTACACGGACTCTAAGATACACTGGACCGCAAAGAAAAGGGGTCGGTTAGAAAATTTCTAGTCTCAATACTAAATTAAATTACTCAGACTGAATTAAGGAATATTATAATGTGTTTAAATGAAAATTTAAAAAAATATATTAATAAATGTAAATAAAAAGAAGAGCATAATTTTTCCAGTATTTTCGTAAATGCATTTTAGCACTTTGTGTTGCCTCTGCGAGCTCGCAATACTGCTGTTATGCGATTTGACATACTTTTTGAGGTTTTTGAGGCGATGCTGAGGAATATTCTGCCAGTCCGCTATTAGAGCTTCTTTCATTTCACGTAGCGCAAATGGCGGCGGGTCCCAATTCGTCCCATGCTCAATGGGGTTTAAGTCGGGGCGGCGTGGTGGCTACTCAATGTGTGATATCGACTTTTCCAAAATAGGCAAATACTAGAGCTGAGCTGTATGCGGGCGGCCATAAAGACGGCATTCTCGCCCATGTCTACTGAAAATGGACCAACGTAGTCATTCAGAATTTCAGTGACATACATATTCAGTTTTTATAAAATTATCAATAATAAATAAAGTTTAAATATATTATTTTATGACGCATTAAATATTCTTTAACTTATTCGTTATTTTAGAAAGCGACCCTTTTTCTTTGCGGTTCAGTGTAGATGCCGAATGCAAGATACACCTCTTTTAAATACTATTGTTGACAAGTAAGTCATACGATTTATAATATAGTAAAATGCCTTGTCTAGCAGTGTGATTATCCACGTAACAACGTATAGCAACGACAAAATCCACAAGCGTTTACTGTAAGCACTGGCGATTGTGACTACCTGTATCAGTTGCAAGTTGCCAACTAACTGTATAGATGACATGAGGAACGAATTGCGGCTAATATAATATATAATATATAGAGAAAATAGTTTTCTGCTTAAAATCACGCTATCTGATGTATGTATATAATGGCATTGACTGTGGAAAACTTTTCCGCCATTACAATATATAGAAAGAAGGCTTTTCCCTAGAGCTGCTGTGCCGTATCCGCCTTCTCAGCTTGTATTCACGTCTTCTCAGAGGTATACAGATTTCCTCACGTTGTTTTATATCATAGTCAAGCTCACGATGTGATAAACAACTGAAAACGAATTTGCTGACCGGGCTTAAATCTGTATAGCGCATGTTTTCTGATGTTTCTTAGCGCCTAGCTGATTTCTTAGAGCAACATATGTGGTAGTGTGTCAACACTATCAAGATTTTTAAGCGCGTTTCATACATACATAATATTTATATCATCACGTAGGGTTTTTATTTCGGAGGGTATCATGGAAATAAGTTATGTAAAAAACTTACTTTATTATATAGTAAATAATAGGTACGAGTATAAAAAGTAGAAATAATCTTAATCCTCTATTCACTTAGTTCTAATATAACAATCATTTCAATAAATAAAGTTAGCAACAATTCTAAAAGAAAGATATAAAGAAAGACAAACTCCAAACATGAATCGTCAATCTTACATGGTAGCAAACAATGGCAGGGGGTTATATCAGAATCATTACAGCATAGCATTAGTCTCGTACATAAAACATACATACGGAATACTCTTAAACTAAATAAGGAGATACAATAGAACTATCAAATATGAATAGCTTATATACTCCAGTATAAAGCGCTTACTAAATGTTGTACTAAGCATTTCGTATAATCTATAGTATTGTGTGTACTTTGAAATAATATTTTTTAATCTTAGCGCATCATTGTATAACAACTTTCTTGCGTTAAGACGTTGGTATTAATATCTTTCATTGCTCGAAAACCTCATAGTCACGCCTCAGCCAATATGGAGTTCTGTTCGAGTTCGGTTTCGAAATCCTTCCTGAGATGAAGGGAGTGGAGGGCTGTTTGCCGAAATTTATATAGCTTTCAACTTTAGGTACAATGTTTTGGATAATCTGAGGTCTGTATGAGGCGGTTATGATTTGAGGACGAGGCGATGTCGGCGGCGAGTACAGGCTGAGATCCGAGTCTATAGGGCTCCCAGAAACACCCACGCCAGATTCAAGGTATCTAATTTGCTGGGGTCTTACTACAGGGAGCTTTGTAGTGCCAGGCTTCGATGGCTGAAGGAACCGTGATGGTGGCTGGCATACAGTTCCGTCAATCAGTGTGTCTAAAGGAGCGGTAAAGATCCTGAAGTTAATATCGCTGTAGTCTAGTTCAGCTTCCAAGAACACAGGCATACGGTCAGACAGCATCCAAACATTACGTTCAGCGTCGATCTTAACATCACTGGGGAATACAAATGAGACGTCATCTTTGTCTACGATACCAGTGTTTTGGGGCTTCAAGGGCAAAGAAGATCTCCAGCACCCGATGGCGTTCTGGTCAATCAAACTGTAAAGTTGAACACCGGTATCGTCCATTACTTTAGCAGTAGTATGTGTGTCCGATCCACGCACACCAACTACTTTAAAGTCCTTGTAAGATCCTTTTACTTTGGATTCGTCTCTAAGTATCCGAGTGGATACAGCAAACTCCGTGAAGCTTGACAAGGGGCTGAAATACAGAGTTCTGTAGCCGTCAGAGCCGACTGGAGACGCAGTGATTCCGAAAATACCCTCGGCACCCCATTGGAAGTTAAGGCCGGCGATATTGAAGTCACCGACAAGAGGGTCAGGCATGAAGAAACTATGGCTGAATCTCCAAGATCTGTTCTGTTCCCAGGAGTAAGCGATGAGACCGTAGCCAAGTTCATCGGAGAAGTAAGCGAAGGTATCGTCACAGGTGGCACCTTCATCAAGGGCAATGTTGGCGATGAATGTCGTGGAGACAATATCATCAGGACGGAACACGTAACGACGGATGCGCTGATCCGTGTTCAAGTCGTATACGTTCAAAGAATATGGGCACAGATTGGTTACGTTAGGATCTGAAAATAAAAACAGCTTATTAAAATAATGTCTTATAATGACAAAAAGGAAAGTTTAGACTAAAAAGGTGATATCAACTTTCCCTTTCATTAACCTTACTGAATAAGGTTAAGTTCGTTCGTAATCTCAACGGTGTCAATGAAAGAAGTTTGTCACTGAACTACATGATATAAATAAACAATGCTATTTTTATATATTACAAAGTTATTTATAAGAACAGACAAGATTGAGACATGTTAAAGCTACTTGTTTTGAAAGTATTTATACGCGACCATAAATGGGTATATGACATTAATTCAGTCACGTATTTTTGACTTTGAATAACATGCAGTGTGTCAAATAGAGAAGGAGGAAAAAAAGCGTTAGATAAAAATAAACTCCAAAAATTGCTCATAACTATTATACTATAGTAACGGTAGGCACTATTTGCCTATCATACTAACCTAATTAAAATACGAGTAAATGACTTTGTTTTGTAAGTTTTTTTTGGAGACGGTTTGTATTCTACTTACATTATGCATACGAAAGATTGTGAGTATATATGTTCCTCTTTCACGCAAAAACTAATGAATGGAATTTAAGGAGAGGTAGGGCATAACGGGTTTCCCATTCGAATTTGGAGCTGCCCGACTGGGGCAGGACCTCCACCTTATAGAAGTCCGTAGCCAAATAACACATTTTGTGTGTTGTGTTCCTACGCGATGAATAAGGTTTCCAGTAATGAGCTCCTTGGGGAGGGGGGAGGATTGTTACATTGTGTTGGAAGCAGAGGGATTAAACCCATAATGCTGCCAACACACTATAACTCTCCGAACACAGAGTCGCAACGCGCAAGTGATACTTCGGTATCGTGAGCGTAATTAGGCTACGGTAACCGTTTCCCATTCCCAGGTGGGCCGTATGCTTGTTTGCCACTCTAGTTGTATAAAAAAAATGAAAATTTCGCATAGAGATAGATTTTATTACCCGAATTAACATTTAGGATATTATGTTTTCTTCATGACAAAAAAAAACATGAATTCAAATTTTACGCGAGAAACGACAGGGCATGGCAAATAAAATATGATATATGCTTACCGTATCCATAAGTGCCTACATCCAAGACCCAGAGACGGTCACATTTGTCAGCTTTGATTCTGTATACAGTGTTCAGTCCAGTTTGGCAGTTGCCGATTTCATTACCTTCCAAGCTTGGGTATGGAGTCAACTTTGGAGATGGGTTGTATGGACCATCCAGAGGTATATAATTCAAGGTAGCTGGGACACCTGGGAATAATAAAAAACATGATAATGCATAATATACATCTGTAAGACTGCATTATTGAAACGTGAAATTAGCACGGAATTTTTCACCGTAAAATTCATAGTGGGTCTTGTAAGTTATTAAATAATCTCTTAAGTACTTAAATGTAGTAAATTAGAGATAGTTAGATCATTAGTCAAAACGAGCAAGTAGTTGCATGCATGAATCGATAATTCAAACTTATTAATTGCCTAATATTAAGTTAAAAAATAAGCCCTGTGACCAATGTGTCAAGACTTGTTAAGATTAATACCGGTTATTCATGTCAAAATAATAATATATTAATTCCGCCTTCATACTGAATTGATTATTCATGCCCTCGGCAATAATTCATGACGCTTACATAAGATATGTAAGTTGGTCAGAAAACGTCGTTTTAGATAGCCTAAATTGGGCAGCGAATATTTTTAATAATATGGGCCCTAAATGGAATTGACGTTTTTGGTTTTCTATAGTTTGAGAAGTAATATAATCTTCGTAATCTTCTAAGCAAGTGTATACCGTAAAGTGATTTGGATGCAGTATTTACATTACAATAAAAAATATAGCCGTGGTGGCCGAGTCGTTCGAGCAGTTGCCTGCGACACTAAGATCGCAAGTTCGAATCCCGACTGTACCAATGAGTTTTTCTGAACTTAAGTACAGTGATTAGTCACACCACGAGCTATACGGTGAAGGAAAACATCGAGAGGAAACCTGCATACGTTTGAGAAGAAATTCAAAGCCGTATGTATAGTCGCGCTTGAGTAACGGCGATGGACTCGCCATCTGTCACGTTGGCACCTAATATACCTCTGGCGGAAAGTGGGTGTGTGGGTATTACCTATACACCTCTGCCTACCCCTTCGGGGACCCTTGTGGGAAGGCGTGAGGATATAAAAAATATCACTATCATTTTAAGTGAAAATCTATTGTTCTTATGAGAAGTACATTATTTAAACCTAATAGTGATTTACTTACTCATAGCTTTAAGTACTCATGAATGGGGCTTTCAAAGTTTCTAAATTAGGGCCACATTTGCATAATATTTTTCTCAATGATGCAATACTAAACATCTATCATCCATCAAACATTTTTATGGTAAACTTATGACGCAAGATGTCAATTTTTTTTTAAAGATGTGTATATCTTTTGAAATTTGAATCGGACTCTTACTTTCAGATCAATTAAAGACTACTACATGTAGCGCTGTAACATTTCAGAATGAAACTTTATTGATATAGGTACTTAAACTATATTAATTAACTAGCTGTCCCGCCCAGCTTCACCCGGGTGAAAAAGTAAAAAAAAACACGTTTTTCAACTATTGCTTCCCCTATGGAAGAAAACGTGTTTTTTTTATTTCACAGAAACTTGAGTTTCATAAAATCCGTTCTTAGCTGACCTTTACACCGCGTAAGGAATACTCCTACAAAATTTCAAGTCAATCACACAACAAATCAATCAAATCGGCCTTATAGTTCCTGAGATTTCGTGATGAGTGAGTTCACAAATGGGATCTCCTATATATATATAGATTAGCAATTGAAACGACTGGACTCTGCAGTGACAGCTCGAGCCAAATGTTAGAACATGCGTGGGTAAGGTACCAGTGAGATAACGAACACCCGGCTACGGTAACAAAACTGCTGGTATGGTAAGATGTTTTATAAACCCGGTCAAGTGCGAGTAGAACCCGCGCATGAAGGGTTCCGTACCGTTATCTATAAAAACTCAAAAAAATCATGTCTGTTGTATGGGAGCCCCACTTAAATATTTATTTTATTCTGTTTGTTGTTATAGCGGCAGCAGAAGTGAAAATGTCAAGTGTCTAATTATCGCGCTTCATGAGAAACAGCCTGGTGACAGACGGACAGACAGCGGAGTCCTAGTAATAGGGTCCCGTTTTACCCTTTGGGTACTGAGCCCTGCAAACTAACAGTATTAATTAGAACTCACTCACCTAATGCGCGCAGTTTTACGCACCAACGACCTAACGAGTTCGATGAAATATGAATCGAAGGCAGCTGGTATTAACACAATATATTTTATCTCAAAATAACATTATTACCGTGGGTTGGCTGCGCGACAAGTGCGCCGTTATCGCCTAGATAAAAATAATAATATATCCTCACGCCTTCCCACAAGGGTCCCCGAAGGGGTAGGCAGAGGTGTGTAGGTAATACCCACACACCCACTTTCCGCCAGAGGTATATTAGGTGCCAACGTGACAGATGGCGAGTCCATCGCCGTTACTCAAGCACGACTATACATACACCTTTGAATTTCTTCTCAGACGTATGCAGGTTTCCTCTCGATGTTTTCCTTCACCGTAAAGCTCGTGGTGTGACTAATCACTGTACTTAAGTTCAGAAAAAACTCATTGGTACAGTCGGGATTCGGATGCTTCTAGTAAAAGTCTAGTCGTGTATTACCTGACCTTATACCTACGTTTAGTTATTGAAATGTAGGCTTACTAAAACGAAGCATCTAGCCATCTGCCAAGATGGCACCTACATTTACATATATACATACATTCTGATCATAAGTACTGTGTTTATTCACACCACGAGCTACTATAGAATGTGAACATCGAGAGGACGTCGATAGACCAGCCATCTGTCAAGTTAGCACCTAAAATATATCTCCAGCGTAAAGTTGGTGTCAACACATAGGCAGAGGTAGAGTAAGGTAGCACCAACGTACTTCCTACACACCTCTGCCTACCCCTTCGGGGCCCTTATGGGACGGCGTGAAGATATATAATATTATATTATTGAGTATAACGCGTAAAATAATATCAGATTCTTTCGCTAAAGCTATTTAGCTACTACTGTTGGAGGGCGTCGCCGGATGTTAACCAAAAGATGGAAATACACTGCGGTTGTATCCATTATGTAAGCCATACGAGCATGTTCGTGTAACTTGTACGGTAACATTAATACCGTATCTAAATCTCCATAAATTATCATAATCTAAACGGGAAGTGTAGGTCAAATATTTATTAATTACCAATATTTTGTAAATATTACACGATTACTAAATAGAGACGCATATTTCGAAAAAAAAAATGAAAGTAGCCTGCGTTGATAACGTAACCCAATACATCTGAAATATTATGCGTAGGTTAACGATTATGATTTCACAATTAATGATATTCATAGTGGGAATGATCATTTGCATAACGATCGATATATCGTGTTTGGGGCAGGTCATGTCTATGCTATTATTTAAGCTGAGACAAGTTGAAAAGTTTTGTTGACTTTGACCCACATGTACACACTTTGATCGTGTTATGATTACGTCGACTTAATTCCGTCATAATCGTAGCTATCATTGAATAGCCCGAGGTCGTTTAATGGAATTGCTCTAAGGTTGTCTTTAAGGAAACGCCTTCCTTGTAAAAATCGTGTTGGCGGGTGAAGCAATGTCTAGTTAATTTGCCATTTGTCCTCGCTTTTAGATGTAAATATTTTAACCGTTCAATTAATCATAGAAGTAATTGAAATGAGTTGATAGACAGTATTAAAAATAATACTCCAGTATAAATTCACACTCATGGAAAAGTTCCACATAATATTACCTAGATACCTAGTCCCAAACTAAACAAAGCCATTGCAATGTCGCCAGCCTTCTTGGCTACCATATGTCTAACAGGCATTTAAAATATTTATTTCATATATAAATATGTACGGTGTTGTAACTTAAGGCTTTTATCAAAAACTTCATAAACTTCTCGAAATAGTGAGCGCAAAGTACTGTGGGAACTAGGCAAGGAAATACATTTTTATATTGAAATATGTAAACGCTTAAGAATATGGAACATCAAAGTCTAATGTACAACTACGCCATCACCTCTCGCTTTGTAATTAATTCCTCCCAGGAAACTATTTATCACAATTTAAACCACTTAGCATACTAATTTACGAATTTAACAATGAACGAAGTGATGGACTGTTTGTGTAAAGTTATTTATATTTATTATGAAGTGATGAATTCTAAGTAAACAAGTTTTTTGAAACTAATTAGTAACGCGAAAGTATGAAATATTATTTTATTATTAAATTATATTTCATAACTCAACACATTAAAGACACGTGCTGTTACTAGATAGTCAATTACGTATCTCAATTGAATAATGATTTCAAACTTCCGCAGAAAATGACGACACTAAAGCGGTATATTATTACAATAAACATACCAAATAGTTGTATTCCTACGAACTTGGGTTATTGAGCTTACCTCTGAGGGATATATATAAGGTTTTTCACGCTTGGCCGACTTCGTGTAACAAGTAGCTATTCATCAAACGCACACTTCATTTCGTAATCGCGATCATTGTGTATTAACAAAACTAGTCAGGGTGTGGCTGACTTTGGGCTAACACGATGTTACGCCAGCGGTTACTTCGTATTCTCATAACACTCATCCATTTGTATCACTTTCTTTTCGAATAAGTACTTAATTTTATGAATGTGAACAGATGAAGAGCCGAGAATGAAACAGATATCCTAAAGGAGTTCATTTCGGCAAATCCTCAGGCTGTAGAAAGAAAACAGAAGTCTTCAAGATAAGTGTGAAAAATGTTTGCATGGACGGCTGTGCGTGATTACCCTAGGTGTTATAAACGAATATATTATGCCACAGTAATCGCAGTCCGCGGGCCGCATGCTTGTATGCCGCAAGTCAAATATTTTTATCATATATTATGTCCCTTGTCTACTTGAAAATTTCTGCCTCACATCCACACCTTCATGACAAACAGTACAGGTTTAATGACAACAATAAGCTTTGAATTGTCACGAAAACACGCCCCAGTAATTTCTAGTCGAAGGGGTCGAGGGATAATGGTAATATTACCCGAGTCTATTAATAGAAGCGTGGGTGTGCATGTGTGCATGTGTGCTTTGGTAATCAGTGTTTACTGATAATACTCAAACGTTTGTGGAGGGTTGCACACTTACATTATAAACAAACTCATCGTTAGCTAGCTGCAGCTGAAGGGATTCGTCACTATTGTATTTAAAAAAAAACTCGAAATCTTTCACTTACAAACGTTTATAACCAATAAATTAAATCTGTAAATATATTTTAAAAGACAATAATTCATTGACCGGTAATAATGTATGCTGATTTCAATTCTGCATAAATAAGCAATACTGTTTGGTTTTTACTATTGGTCTATTGCTTATTTATCACAGATAATTGGTTTGAGATAAGTATCAGGTGTGTGGTTGGTGAGATTGGCGATTTTATTGCGTGGTCTATATACATATACATATATACACAACAAAAATGTATTCTTCGGGGACCATTGTGGAAAGGCGTGAGGGGTTGGGATATCAATTGATCTATGTCTGAAGAATTTTATTACGGGAATATTTATGTACTGTTCGTTGTTAAAAGTTTTATTTACACGTAAAAGGTTCTCGAAGAGGTAGGCAGAGGTTTTCTGGCAATTCCTTTTTAATTGTATATCATTTAATGGTAATTAGGTATAAAGGTAAGGTAGGTATAATAAAAATATTAGGTATAAATGGTAATAAAGAGCTGTGGTGGCCGAGTGGTTCGAGCAGTTGCCTGCGACGCAAAGGTCGCAAGTTCGAATCCCGACTGTACCAATGAGTTTTTCTGAACTAGTACAGTGATTAGTCACACCACGAGCTTTACGGTGAAGGAAAACATCGAGAGGAAACCTGCATACGTCTGAGAAGAAATTCAAAGGCGTATGTATAGTCGTGCTGGAGTAACGGTGATGGACTCGCCATCTGTCACGTTGGCACCTAATATACCTCTGGTGGAAAGTGGGTGTGTGGGTATTACCTATACACCTCTGCCCTTGTGGGAAGGCGTGAGGTAATTAGGGTTTGATGCGACACTACGCGAGCTTACTAAACATATTTTGAGTACCATTAACTGTGTTATAGTATGCTATGTTATTATTTATATATCAATCTATTTACTTAAGTATGTTGGCAATGTCTATTTCTCATGGTACAGGAATGGTCTAGTTTGGGACTGGGTCAATTGGTGTAAAAATCTAGTCAGTTCACGTAATATAATGAATAACTTACACAGACATTAATTGTAGTTCTTGAAAGGAAACTATTATTAAAGTAAATTCTTAATGGGGTACTAAATGTAATTTCTAGTGTATATATTATATTAAGTCGAGCCATTTGTCACGTTACAGTGGTTTTATTAGCTCCAATTTCGACAGCTGTCTAAATAAATTAGAATTCGAATTTTAAAAACAAAGCATTTATGACTATTTGAAAATGTGATAGCCGAACGGTTCGAGTAGTTGCCTGAAAGTTGCTTTTAGATGAAAGTCCTTGAGAAACGGCGATGGACTCTCAATTTATAACGTTGGCATACTGACAGCTAAATATGTTTTTTACGTAAGAATAGATGACATGTTTTTACCCCTTCTGGGACCCTTGGGAGAATGCGTAAATATAGGATACATGAAATTAATTTACTCTAATTCAATCCAATTTATCTATTATAGGGTTTCCTTTATACCCTTAACAAACAATTTCAAATAACGCGTTTCAAGTTTCAAGCGTTGTGTCCTTCTGGGGCATTCCACTTTACACATTATATCAACTAAATGTAGCGAGCTGAGAATGTTCCCTCAAGGAATGACAGTACTTTGTGCTGCTAGCTAACTTTACTCAACATAGGATCAGCAACGCGATAATAATGATAACTTATATTTTCCCACTTCGGTAGCAAACAAGCAAGCAACCTGCCTAAACGGTAATCGAATACTTATTTGCACTTAATACATAGTTACAAAAAATGTCGCCCCAAAAGATTGGCAAATATTTTTTTGCAGAACAAATTTCGAGACTGTATATTTAATAATTTTGAATATTACGCAAGGAGTGAATGGCATTTGAATCTAGTTTTCTTGGTGTTAGCATTAAAACCGGATAAGTGCGTGAATCACGCGCTTCCAGAGTTGCAATATTCCTAAAAATCCAGCAACGTGTTTTGCAATTTAAAATTTGTACAATTTATTAATATTAAAATAGTATGCTTTCTTACTGCTTGCTTATAATGATAGTAGTAACTGACTTGGGATTGAATTGATTTCAAAATAAACACAGGGTTTGTACATCGACGTCACTCTTATAGTTTACGCGTCAGCTAAGATACATTGCCATTCTAAGAACTCCTTATAATTCTTACCTTATAGATTCTTAACGAGATTACGAATAAGATTACGAATAGTTCAAAATATTCCAACATACCTGGCTTCCACCTGGGTACAGTGACGAACAGCTTATTCCTCCACCTCTCAACACCAACGGGGAGGGCGTTTTCCGGGATCAATGCTCCTGACTGCAAGGCTATCTGCCTGGAGAATGCATCGGGGTAGTTCCAGTCCATGGCATTCCAAGAAAATACTTCTTGAAACTTCACCGCTGCTGACGCGAGCGTGATTAGCCCGCAGAGGAATATCACCCTTGCTGCCATATTGAGTTCTGATCTGTTGAAAGAACAACTAATTTTAGTGGTGGTTAATGTGATAAAAGAAAATTTTACTTAACACTTGAGGTGTTAAATACGAGTACTAAATACAACAAATTTTAGTGGTGGTTAATGTGTTAAAAGAAAATTTTACATAACACTTGAGGTGTTAAATACGAGTTATAGTCCTGATTGATATAGATCGTCTTTACTAGATCTTTTCTCTGACCGTATAAAATCATGTACTAATATAAAATTAGTTAAACATTAGAGAACTGGCGGTCTCTGCCTACCCTGTTAGAAGCCGTGTTTTTATGTATTTGTTTATGATTTGTTTGAATTTTACTTCTGAGTTTTGTGACACAAATGTATACCGTGGGATGAAAACGAACTCGCGACCATTAAATTAACACTACTCAACATGACATTATGGTCAGTCGAAATTTATATTATTGACTTGAGATTGCATGTGCGGGTTAGTTTTTATATAAAAAAAACGAATTTACACAATGTATAATAATATGCGCTTTTTATTTATGCGTAATACTTTTACAGTTGTTTTTTTTGTCGTCTGGTGTTTTTGTGATGATATTCTGGGATTTTTTGTTATTTTCTATTTATATGAAATTTTAAATGAGATGAAAGCAGAATACTTGAGATAATTATCTAGGCCGCTCGTCTGGAGACACATAATGTGCAATATACTAAGAATAAGCGTATCAAAATTTTGAATTTTATAAAAATCATCTCGATTACTACCATAAAAAAGTTACGGGTCTATTAGGAAATATTTAAGTTAAAAATACTTATTAAAGAAATTTTTGTCAATTCAATACTTTAGTTTTCGCCATAAAGCCGGTATTATAGACGTAGTTAAATTGTTTTACGAACATAAGTTAGATTTTCTCGCGTATATTTGAGCCAACAAAAATATTCGAAAAAAAATACAATCATTTTAATATCTAATTCCATCAAGTATCTATAATTCTTTAGAACGAGACAAATTTTCAACAAATGAAAATCCGAAATTATGCACAAGTAAATAAATATAGAACCACGATTCAATCAACGTGAGCACACACGAGCGACAAAATAAAGTAACTTAAAAATCAAAGCGATAAAAAGTTACGTACTAAAACTTGGACGGTGAGTACCCAATGCCCGCAACAGTTCGCTATCGACTGACCCCCTACGGGATACCTTTACTATATAAAACTGCGGCCCGCCGCGACTCCTACCCAAACTCGGAGGAAATTTATCGTAGAGCTAAGAGTAGGAAGTATTGCAGAATTGAATAAATAAAATACCTCATTTTTATATTTGAAAATTATACGAATATTACGTCGTCAAACTGTTAACTGGATCTTATTGAGTTACTTTTTAAATGTAATCTTGCGCATTTCTAAAGTAAAGGTCCAGTTTGATATTCATACATACATACATATTTATCATCTTATTCAGGTTTCTGAAATGATAATCGCGTACAAATCTGTTTCAGCTCATTATTATTATTTCAGGGATAGGATGGCTTTATATATCGTATTTATATACACATATATATATATAAATATATCGTCACGCCTTCCCATCAAATAGTCATCTGAGACTGGTGAATATGAAGTTTCAGCGCATTGTTTTACCCACCACCAAGGTGACAAAGAAGCGCCCGTGCCTTGTGGTAAGCGGTTACCACCGCCTTAAGCACAATTATTTGCCGGAACATTTTGACCAACAAACGACTACATGCTCCCCGTATTTCACTGTGCCTTCCCTGTGATAGAGAATCTTCGTATGTATCTATAATCTTAACATTTTGACACCTATAAAAGGGTCTTACCTATCTGTGAGATTTATAACACTACGATGGTGCGTGTAAGTGCGTTCGAATGCGTATGGTAGCCGTATTACCTATTTACTTGCTCGGGCACACCTCATCAGCTTGCTCGTGCTCTATATTTTGTATATGCATTCATAGATCTTAGTATGAAACAGCAAATTTGTTTATGAATTTCGAAGTTCAAAAGTTTGTTTCACTTTCTGACAAAAATTACTGAACTTAATTGTATGATATAGACCAAATGAAGAAATAATATTTTTTCTTTCAGAAAAAAAAAATATGTATATCCTCGCGTCTTCCCACAAGGGTCCCCGTAGGGGTAGGCAGAGGTGTATAGGTAGTACCCACACACTCACTTTCCGCCAGAGATATATTTTTGGTGCCAACGTGACAGATGGCGAGTCCATCGCCGTTACTCAAGCACGGCAAAACATACGCCTTGGAATTACTTCTCAGGCGTATGCAGGTTTCCTCTCGATGATTTTTTACATCATAAAGCCCGTGGTGTGACTAATCACTGTAC
Organism: Drepana falcataria; assembly: GCA_945859725.1. Lineage (NCBI taxonomy): Eukaryota > Metazoa > Arthropoda > Insecta > Lepidoptera > Drepanidae > Drepana > Drepana falcataria. The sequence continues at coordinate 8,653,286 of OX243926.1, forward strand.
TTCAGTTTAGAAAAACTCATTGGTACAGTCGGGATTCGAACCTGCGATCTTTGTATCTCAGACAACTACACGAACCACTAAGCCACCACGGCTATTAGAAAAAATCTGCTGTTATTATCACCGAGCACATAGGTATTTTCGATATACATATATTTAAATTTTTATTCATTCATTTGATTATCTATTTAACCAATAACAATTAATTATCGAGATAAATCCGCCATTAATACTATATTACTTTAATTTGTTTTACGCGTGTATTTGCCTACTTGAATTAGATATACGGTCTCTTAATTGACAATTTTCTATAATTTAGACGAATTTAACGATTTGCGTATTGGATAGATAATTTTTTTATTTTTTTGAGAAAATATCGTGATATTTTCTTCCATTGAAATACTTGTAGTGTGATAAATTTACGGTCTGAAGAAACATTAGGGTAGACAAACCATCGCGGCTTGAACTTGAATTTTGATATCAAAAGAGTTCTCTCTTCAATAGGGTACTCTCCTCTCCGCCTACCTCGAGAAGGACTCGGTAATATGTTATATCTATATGTATTTAGGTACTAGTACATTTCTGGCCGACTTCAATCAATCAATCAATCAAAATCTTTTTATTGCACATAGGCCCAGATGGGCACTTATAAAACGTCGAAAAAGAAGCACGGTTCGGGTTGGTCGCTTCCATGGAGAAGAACCGGCAAGAAACTCCATGGTTACTCTTTTCAAATCATTAGGCATATACAATATTTTTTTCGTTACAGCAATAGTACCCAAGTATGGGGGAACAACGTAGGTCCGACAATAGGTCGTTGCTTACTATACAAAGCATACATAAAACAAGATAATTATAACAATGTTAGCAAGATCTAAGAATCTACAAAGCCTACAATGTTCTCACATTCACAAATTAGACAAATTAAACAAGTGACACAAATATTGTCATCAGTACTGTAACTAATTCTGGTCAAGATATGGAATAAATTAAAATAAAAAAAAGGAAAATTATTATTGTATAAAAAAAAACCCGAATTGAGAAAAGACTATAATACATATATATCATATCATCCGAGTCCCTAACGGGGTAGGCAGAGAGTATAGAGCGCCAGTTCTCTCTAGTCTTGAAAACCGCTTTCGCTTAGTCCATATTCATCAGTCTCTTCATATATGTATAGTACTAATAAATAATAGAGCCGTGGTGGCCGAGTGGTTTGAGCAATTGCCTGCGACGCAAAGGTCGCAAGTTCGAATCCCGACTGTACCAATGAGTTTTTCTGAACTTAAGTACAGTGATTAGTCACACCACGAGCTTAACGGTGAAGGAAAACATCGAGAGGAAACCTGCATACGTCTGAGAAGAAATTCAAAGGCGTATGTATAGTCGTGCTGGAGTAACGGCGATGGACTCGCCATCTGTCACGTTGGCACCTAATATACCTCTGGCGGAAAGTGGGTGTGTGGGTATTACCTATACACCTCTGCCTACCCCTTCGGGGACCCTTGTGGGAAGGCGTGAGGATATATTATATTATTATTTTATACTAATAAATAATAATATGTATTATGTTTGCAATATATATATATATATATAAATGGATGTCTGTATGTCTATCTATCTGTCTGTTATTGACATTCTCCTATGGTATAAGTAGTATATACCAAGGTATGAATTCTGTATTGAGTTGAGGAATGACTTCGCTTACTCATCATGAGACTAGTATTGAGCTTACGTCTATGAACGGCAATAGTATGCGAACGCATTATACAATTTCAACAGGTATTCTTGTAATTGCTAATCCAATTATAGTTGTTTTAAGAAGTCATAGATAAGGCTTGCGTGACTTTAATGATACGTGAAGTGATAAGAGCCTCGTAAAACGAAATCAATTTTGTAACGAATTATCCTTTAATATAATTCAATCACGTTTTGGTATTGTAACCTTTTTGTAATTGTAACCGTTTTTCTACCGGATGATACTAAGGTCAGGTCAAGAGTACCCTAAACCGAAGAGCATGTATGAAGAGAATAATGAAAGTGGACGAAGCGAAAGAAGTATGTAAGAATCGTAGCAAGTGGAAAGAAGTGGTCTCTGCCTACCCCTACGGGAAAGAGGCATGATTATATGTATGTATGTATGTATGATACTAAGGCCGCATAAAGCGTTTTGCTTTTAAACAGATGTATGGTAATAGGTGAATATCATCGCTTCCTGTTTTCCTATGACCTGTCCTGTCATAGCATATAAAATACTAGTCTGACTGAGCTTTATATTCACTACATATGTTTTTTTAAATATTAGTTTCCAATTTCATAAATTAATAATTATTACAAGTAATCTGTACTAAAACTAATTATCAACTTATATTTTATCAACATAAAATATTTGTGCCAGAAATGAAAATAAATGAATAAAATAATAAAGTAAAATAAAATGTATGTCCCGAAATTATGCCATGGGGAAAGGTATCTCGAACCAGCCTGACGAACTATCAATTATCATGGTAAGCTCTCGAATGATATGACGGACGATACCATTGATGGCTTTACAAGAGAGATCGCATCTCATACATACATACATACATATCATCACGCCGAGTCCCTAACGGGGTAGGCAGAGAGTATAGAGCGCCAGTTCTCTCTAGACTTACATACCTCTTTCGCTTCGACCACATTCATCAGTCTCTTCATACATGCTTGTCGATATCGAGTACTTTTGACGTTCCCGTCCTTGAGCGTCCGATCGATTTGATCCAGGTAGTTGGAACGTGGTTTTCCTCTGCCTCTTCTTGCACACACTTGCTTTGTATATCTGTTTGGTCATTCTTCCTTCACTCATCCTTTCTAACATGCCTTTCTTCATTTTTACAATTACGCCCTCATTCACGCCAGTTGATTAGCGAGTCTCTTCATTGCGGATTCGATCTAAGATTTTTGGAAGAGATCGCATCTTAACTGCATTCAAGCTATTTTCATACTTCTTCTGACATACCCAGAATTCGCTGCCATACAATAAAGTATGCACCAATATCGCGTTGTGGACAGCAACTCGAGCATTATTGCTCAGACTTTTACTGCCTATCAACGCCGACATGGCTCCATTCACCTTATTATCGGCAGTTATCCTTCTTTCAATAGCTTTTTCATACTTTCCATCTCGTGTGAACATGTTTCCTAAATATACAAATTCATTCACTTGCACTAGTATTTGCCCATTTACCGATATAACACACTCGGTCACTTGTTCATCTCTTTCGAATACCAGAACCTAAATGATAATTTAAATAATAAACTAGCACCTTGTAAATGAATCATTAAACAATTATAGCAGATCGATATTGGAAATCATAAGGGTTACGATATGTAATAATTTCCTCAAGGGCACTTTATTCGTGTATTGATGAATGTCGTTAAGGATTTTAAGCCTAAAAATAACCGTTCCAATTTTTGTGTGTTAAGGCCGAGGTTAGACTTGCTCTTTACTTTTGAAACCCTGAAGGCACTATTGATTACTGTGAAATTATATTTAATCATTTCATTTATCCATTTAACTCTCAATTTAGAAATTAGGATTCTAGGTATATTAGGTGCCAGGAAGAAGACATGCATGATTACAGGTTTGATTTGTTACAAAAGATCCGTTAGGTGAAAGTTCAGCAAGACAATATAAATTGTCCTACTCAACTTTTTGCGTTTTACTTGCAATTAATTTAAACTGTCGTTCTTATTTCATTTATCGTTCGTGACTAGTACTGCTTTATCTTCAAGGACGTATTAACGATTGCACGCATAGGCACAACTCCAGTATCAAATTGTATGATAATTTAAATAATAATATGAGCATTTATTAGTCTAATTAATACTTGTTGAGGTTTTAGTAATAAATTCCTTTAAGATAATTTATATTCGTGTACAATTCGACTTCACAACTTTTTTTAGTTTTGCTAATGCTAATTTTATTGCCCATTCAATTAGTATCGGCCTACAATGCTGTTGGTGTTTATTATACCTTGATACAATTATAACATATTTTTGATAGCTGACATCGTATGCATATTTTACGGTGTAATTGATCGCGTAGCCGTAAATACTCTTTCTGCCGAGCATAGAACTCCACAGGGGGTGCCCTTAGCTCTTTGCTTAGCACCTAAGGCTCAAGGCTTTTCGGTCGGGCCATCGTTCGCTTAAGTAGAAAAAGTTCTATATAAAAATATACCCTTATTCGCCCCCTAACGCCTGTAATATAGAATGAAACAGATACCAATATTGCTAGGAGAAGTTTCGAATGCATTCACAACAGACTACCAATCCGTTTATAATCTTAAAAATATATGATAATAAGGATTAATGAGTCGTTAAGTATGTGGCAAAATGAGACATAATTTTAATCCAAATGTGACTACGTACTTATTTAAATTTATTTTATGTTATAATTTTAGAGTTATCGTTAGTCGAAGTTTTCTTTTGTTAAATAAGGTACACTTTGGGAAAATTATAGGTTTTCAAAGGTTTGAGTACCTTTGAAAAGGTAAGAAGTAAGCATCCAGTTTCACCGTCCGTAGATGGTGAATCCGCCGCTCCATCTCAGATGAGACTTTACACACAAATTAATTTTTCTCCACCTTATAGCTTCGTACACGATGATTCCGTATAGTTCTTGGTGTGATTAACTTATAATAATATCTTCACGCCCTCCCAAAAGGGTCTCCGAAGGGGTAGGCAGAGGTGTTCAGGTAATACCCACACACCCACTTTCCGCCAGAGGTATATTAGGTGCCAGGTGAAAAACTTACTCAAGCAAATATCAGACGACCGTCTGGTCTAGTGGTTAGAGCTCCTGACTGCGAAACTTGAGGTCGCGGGTTCGAATCCCGCTGAGGGCAGGTATTTGTGTGATGAACACGAGTATTTGAACCTTAGTCTTGGATGTCCTATGTATTTAAGTATATATCTATCTATAAAAGTAAATATATCGTTGTCTAGTTACCATAACACAAGCTTTGCTTAATTTGGGACCTGGTCAATTTGTGTGGAATTGTCCCAGGTATTTATTATTATTATTATAAAAACCAGTGGAGTTTCCACTTGCAATATAACTTTATTAGAAGAATAATTACAGCCCGCCATCTGACACGTTGGCACTTAAAATATGTCTCTAGAAGAATGTGGGTGTGGGTCTGCCTGCTCCTTCAAGGACTCTTGTTTGTGTGTGATGGCGTGAATATATATATATGTAATTACAACCACTAAAGGTTTTTGTCGTGTCTATTTTATGTTATATATAATATAAAAGAGACTAGATATTATATTAAAAATAAAAAATATCCTTTTATATACATGTTTATCTATTCCTGTTTCAAAAATATATCCATTGTCAAGAAATAAGCATAGAACCTTCATCAATGTCGGCTAGTAAAACTAGGCGCGTTTAAATGTGCGTTCCTCGTTAATAATAAAATTAATTACCCTATTTTGGACACCGGATTTCCTATGCTGTTGTACAATCGGCCTCGTATTTTCATAGCAATTCCTAACTGATTAAATAGTATAATGACTTTTATGGCTTTGCGGAAAATTTTATTCATTACTCGATCAACGGTATTAAAATTCGTATCCTCGCGCCTCCGGATTAGGATTCGTATCCTAGTACCCACACACCCACTTTCCACCAGAGAAATATTTTAGGTGCCAACGTGACAGATGGCGAGTCCATCGCCGTTACTCAAGCACGACTATACATACGCCTTTGAATTGCTTCTCAGAAGTATGCAGGTTTCCTCTTGATATTTTCCTTCACCGTAAAGCTCGTGGTGTGGACTAATCACTGTACTTAAGTTCAGAAAAACTCATTGGTACAGTCGGGATTCGAACTCTACCACCACGGCTTACGTACGGTATTAAAATTGATCATTCATGTTCTATCTCTATTTTTTTTATACCACTTGGGTGGCAAACTAGCATGCGGTCCGCCTGATGGTAAGCGGTTACCGCCGCCTATGGACGCTTGCAACACCAGGGGTATCACTCGCGCGTTACGAGACCTTTGTGGTTCCAAGGTATAAGGATGAATTCCCCGTCGATGGCGAGAGGTGCAGTGGTAGAAGGTGGAAGTGGGCATCATGTCGAACAATTCTGCTGAACACTCCCCGTTATACAAGCGGTAGAACACACACTTCTATCTTGTCTTGTTCTTCTATCTTGTTATGAAAAGTATTGAGCAACTTACACCGTCCCTTAGAGTCGACATCACATGCCTTTTCTTCATGAACTTATGGTTTCGTCACTGTGTTTTCCGATGTCGTTTTGAATGTAACACGAAAATGAGTTTAACTAATTATATACTAAAGTTAGTTAATTTATATATTAAAGCTGATGTTTTTAGTTACTAACTACATTTCGTACACACTGTAAATTATCGTGATTGTTCATAATTATATATTAGATATATCCAGTGCCACAAAGTATTTATATTATCTTATAATAGTATTAACTGGCGGCTTTGCTCATGTTAATGTAGTTTTCCTCTGTATCATACTTTTTCTTTCATTATACCACACATATTTTCCTTTTTCTGTACTCCTGGTATTATGTTGCAATTTACTGATGTCAGTTGAATAATTTGCTTTGCCGTGACAATCAAAACATTTTTCTATCACTCGATAGCAGTACTTTTTATTTTAATCACAATGAAAAGGATGACCAGATGATCATATAGTCCTAAAAACGTTAAATTAATTATGATTGCTGGACTTTTAAAACGAGAAAGGGTAACTCATAAACAAACCCACTCAAGATAATATACATTTTCGATAATACTGATAAAGGTTAATAGTGAGTAGCAAAAATAACTAAATGTTATTATTTAGAACATTGATACTTCCAAGCTACATATCACACTGTATACAGTGCAAGACACGAGATACAAGCAGACTTTTTTTATCATGCACAATTCCTAAAGTTTTCCTAAAGGTACTCGTGGTCACATAGAAAAACCACCTTCCCAGGTGTGCAGTGCCCTTGGAACCACTCTTTGCTGGAGATATATTTTAGGTGCCAACGTGACAGATGGCAAGTTCGCCGTTTCTCACGCGCGTTTATTTTTGTCGTACTTTTTTGACGTTACATATTTGAATTTCCTCACAAACGTTTGCAGGTTTCCTCTCAATGTTTTTCTTCACTTAAAAGCATGACTAGTCACAGTGTTTAAGTTCACTTGTAAATACATTATCTTTTATAAAATAATAATAGTATGACATGCTTTCGGACGAAACGATTTCTCTCAACTATATTTATACGCTATGGGTATTCAAGAAATTCTACTCCCGCGTTGAAGACTAAAAGCACGCCTCTCTCTTCGGTCTTGCACCCTCTGTGTACAGCTTTTTCCTTGAGGAAGACTTTATTATAGTGCTTAGAGTTATTAGGTGTGTAAAGTGTTTACTATATATAAATTACAGTAATTGCTTTGCCGTTATAACGCAACGTTTGAGTAACATTATGGCAGTCGTCTACTATCTGGCAAACTGCACTGTATGCATGTGTCAATGTGACAATCAATGTGAAATTGACAGAACCTACAATAAGAATGTTTCAAGCTTTGTTATTCTATTTTAATTCTTGAATTTTAAGACTTGATATTCGTATATTTTGTATTGATACGTCACAATTTGATTGAAATTATTGAATATACAAATTAATTTATGTTCCAAAACTTTAATGAGTTTTGAGTGCTAATTTGTTAGGTAAATAAGGTTTTTTTCATTTAACTGTCAAGGTTTTCGATTGTCACTGCTTTTTGGGACAGCCTGTATAAGAGCTCTTATTTAATTGCAAGCACAACATTCCCAAAGGATGGCAAACAGTGACGGTGCGGTTCGGTATTCGGTTAATATAGATTTCTAAACATAATGAACTTAAATCTTGTGTCGGACTGTACTTACGCACAAGAACAATTACCTCCAGATACATTATTGTTACTGTCAATACGTATGAAGGTTATAAGACTGTGTTATTTATTACATGATTTACTTTGGCGAAAAAGATAATATCTAACTCGAAAACTGTAGTTAATTATCACTTTATACGCCCACAGGCGACACACAAAAGTGCGTGCTTACGTGCGTGACGGAAAGGTCGGCTCACTTTTATTTTAAAAGGAAATAGGCGTGTACTTTGAGTTAAATAGCTCAGCCCTTTAGTCAAAATTCCTTTCTGTCCATGCTCTCGCTATTAACTGTATGGCAATTCTATTAGTTGCGGTAAATGTTATCATAGTAGGACCAGTAAGGTCACATATTATTTTATCCCAGTGTGTTGGGCAGTCCTTGGTGAATGGTACTTGCTTTAGGTGCTACAGGCACCTATGTCTAGGTCTCGATGCTGAATATAGGTGATGAATATATACATAATAATATAATTTGTAAATGGGAGGAAATCGGATTATTAGGTTTTTTAACGTAACTTATACATAGGTGTACGTTAAAAATAAAAATAAATACGTTATAAAAAGTCACTATCACGCTATAGTCTGGGCGGAACGGGTTGGCCGCGCATTAGGTGGGGGACGGGGGTGAGGCGGCGGGTTGCTTATTGAGATGATGAGAGATGAGATTACTGACAATGATAACATATGTCGAGATATCGCACTTAATTGAATAAAAAACAATTGTAACATATCAACAGATAGTAAGTGATAATAAATAAGCAGTTAAACTTTATCAGTATTTATTGCAATTATTTACTAATAAAAATATTAAAAATATATCTAATTATAGGAACTTATTCTGACATATCTTTGAAATTATTCAATTCTGAATTATCTGAATTTGAGTCAGTTCATACTATCAACATCGGTTTCCCGTTGTTGTATGCACTGCACTAATAATATAATATTCACTTATTTATTCTGAGCGAACATATCTCCTTCAGAGAATCAGCATTGCTATCCAGCGTGGCAATGCTGCTAGTCTTCTTGGAACGTTACCTCGGGATACCGATTTGGGACAAATATTTTATCTGTAAGTAGTTAGTTTCAACTGTTCTTTGTAAATATAGTTAATTGTTGTCATTATAAATAAAAAACATATTTAATATTATAATTAACTTATCTATTGGTCGGCGGACTCATCTTGCTATTGAAATCCATGTGTACGTACCGACTGAGCAATGACACAACAACCAGCAAAGGGCCCCCTCTCCACAGCTCTCGTAGCTAAAGCGCGGCCAACTAGTTTCCCTCGGACTATAAATCCCATATTGCAATTCATGTTAGGTCTAGATCTAGAAAAAAACTGTTAAAAGAATAGATTTCGTCCTTCTAGGTAAATATTCAAGCCAGTTTAAAATGAAAATATTAATTCAACACTGATAATTTAATTTATAATTAATTTAGTGTGAAGTATTATGTTAGGCATTTTTTATACCTACCTAAGTTGATGCAATAACAGTATATTCGACTGCCAAATATTGTTAGAGTAGGTCGTTGTTAGTTCAGTGACCTACACTGACGGAGGCGATTGTAGTGCCTTAAGGCGTCGCGTCACAGTGAAGGCGATCTAGCCTAGTTAAGACAGAATTTCTTGACTGAGGCCGCCCTCACGTGGTTACCATTTAGTAATCTTTAGCTTTGACCTCCTACGAAACTCACTGTTACCGAGAGCCGTGGTGGTCGAGTAGTTGCCTGCAACACAACGATTGCATGTTCGAATCCCAACTGTACCAATGAGTTTTTATGAACTTAAGTACATTGATTAGTCACACCACGAGCTTAACGGTGCAGGAAAGTATCGAGAGAAAACCTGCATACGTTTGACGGTGATGACTCGCCATCTGCTACGTTGGCACTGAAATATAATATCTCTGGCCTACCTTTACACCTCTGCCTACCCCTTGAGGGAAGGCGTGAAGGAATTACCTACGAAACTCACCGAAAAAAATCCAAACCGCTATTCTTAATTTAAGCCAAAAATACAAAAGGTTGTGTAGGAATGTTCCTTCTTATATTTAAACCTTCAGTTATATTTAGCCAAGCTATATTTACCTGGTATATAATTAAACTATATTAAGTTTAATTCGCGCAATAATTTCAAGACGAATGACAAATACCTACGTTATAAGTGGATACATTAAGGTCCATATATGAAATAGCATATTTAAAATGTTTCTCAATAACGATAACTTGATACATTTTAGTGTGTGCCAAGGGCATAATATTTGCTTAACCTCTATCTTTGTCCGAGTGAGTGAGATAACCAGTGGTATTATAGGTACCTAATACTAAAAAAAATTTTTTAGACTTCATCTTCATCAGGATCACATCATCATGGTGGAAGCGTGCACGTCGTGAACAGCCAACAGCGGCCGAACAGCGATGAATCCGCAGGGGACGCCGCGGGGCGAAGCTAGTATGGTGTATTTGGAGAGAATGGATGTCACAAACGGTGTGTGTATACTAATGATGTTAGTAACGAAACATACTACATTATTTATGATAAATAATAAGCTATTGCAAGTTTCGCAAAATTTATGAAATATATTTAGAAGCACGGAATAAGATTCCTTATTTAAATGTATTTCTGTTTTTAATATTTATGTTACAGCTAAAGCTCGAAAAAGAACCTATGAAAAATATGTCTAAGATGTACTGTAGTTCAGTAAAAGGGTATGGAATAATTAGCTCTTCATTCAATAATTAGATTTTCCAAATGATTCCGTTAAAGTCTTTAAAACCCGTAGACGGCCTCTACGAGTGTTCGAGTAGCCTGCAACACAAAAATTGTAAATCCCGACTGTGCCAATGAGCTTTTGTTGAGTGGTTCGAGTATTTGCCTGTGACACAAAGATCGCAAGATCGAATCCAAACTGTACACCAAACCATAGTTTTGCTGAAATTAAGCACAGTGATTAGACACACCACGAGCTTTACGGTGAAGGAAAACATCGAGAGGAAACTTGCATACGGCTGAGAAGCAATTCAAAGGCATATGTATAGTCGTGCTTGAGTTATGGCGATGGACTCGCCATCTGTCACGTTGGCTCATAAAAAATATATGTCGGGCGGAAAGTGGGTGTGTGGGTACCACCTATACACCTGTGCCTACCCCTTCGAGGACCCTTGAGATGGGAGGGCTTGAGAATATTATTATTATTATTTATTATATGTGTATATAAAGTGAAAAATGCGCAGAAGGGGACTGTATTAACTATCAGACAAATTTTGTTTTAAAAATAACTTCTAAGTACTTACATATCACCGGATTTGAACCTGCCATATTCGTACAATCTTAACATAAATTTTACTTATAAAAAATTTTTCGTCAAACGTCGAAATAGCAAATACGTCAGAAACAGTCACCTATTAGGTAGAGCAGCATATGAAGCATCCAATATAATATTGAAAGTAACGTGCAAGTGTCATATCTATTTGACTACCTTTTTGACATACGAGTTATGTTACTATGACATACAAGTAGCGGATGTGGTGAAATACTATCGCAACTTGACCTTAACATAGTTGGGGAAGGAACGCCCAGCCTCATGCACATTCTATGGACATGTTAAGAATCTTGAAGGTTTGCTGAAGTGACCTAGGATTAAAATAGTCAAAGTGTTGTGGTTTAGGTTTTAAAACCTAACAATTTACAATATTTACGAAAAACCAAACTTCGCTTCGAAAACTAGGCGGCGTAACGAGGGTGTGATTGTAACGATTAATAACATCTTACAAGTACGTTGGCTTGGACATATAGAAAGGGTGAAGGAAGATTGACAAAACAGATGTAGTGTGTGGGAGAAGAGGAAGATAAAATCCACGTTCCATCTTACATAAAATCGATCGGACGGAAACGTAAAGAGTACTTGTAACAGGCGAGTATGAATGAAGAAACTGATGAATATAGATGAAATGCTTTCACTTCATCGTAAAACTAAGTAACATATTACATACTTGACTCAAATCCCGCGGCAACGTGCTGAGAAGACTAGCAGCATTACGGCTGGCGTAGATAGCAATGCTGATTCTCAGAGAAGGTAGCGACGCGAAACCTCTTTGAAAATATGTCAAGGTTCTGAACACTAAGTTACAAATGCAAAGGCCACTGATATGCAACCTAGACAAGCTATTTCTGCAAATCTGGAACACAGACTTTTACCATAATAACTTAAATCCATGCAAAGAGGTTGTGCCCGATAGGAGAGGATTCTTAGGCCTAATATGGAAGTACGTGACGGATCGTTTAATCTAAATGCCTATGTTGATTTCACTATTTTTCATCTATAGTTATTATTATTACACAACAAACTTATTGTGTAATTAAACCTATTTGGATAAGTAATATCGAAACCCAAGGTGGTATCTACTTAAAACGCGGAACATTTAGAATGTCTTCCAATTGACTTATAGGAGGGAAATAAATAATCATGATATGAGCTGACTAAGGTTGAAGCTCATTAGGGAGACCGACCAACATCACTTTGGAACTCACGGGTTCTAATCCTGCATCTTGTATTGTAATGGTTCATGAACGAAAAGTCTGGAATTTTAATATAATCTATTATAGGTATTTATCAGCCAGGTCTTCAGTTTCGTATTGGGGTATAATAGGAGAGGCATGTGATCAATTTTTAGTTTGCCTCAAATACCTACCCAAAAATTGGTGCCAGCTCTCCTACTATTAGCAATAACATCATAATTACTATGTGGGCTATTTAACAAAAATAGGACACCTATATTTATTTATTTATTTACAAATTAGCACGACAAAGTCACTTACGCTAATAGGTTTACAAACATATTACAAATTAGTTACACAAATCTAACAAAAGTATAAAAAATAAGTTCACACCATCCTCTCGCGGTACATCAGACACTCTTTCAAAATTTCATTCCATTCACCAGCAAGCACATCGTAGTCAGGCCTTGAGTCCAGGAGGGCATTGAGCACGGACAGTGATCTCGGATCGGCGAGCGAGCCCTGGCGACGGTACGGCATGAGGGCACTGAGAACAATTTGTGCCTCCGATTGCGACGATAGTTGTTGGGGACAAATAAGACCGTCAACTCACTGTGCAGATCCGGAGCATCTATTTTCCCATGAAGGATTTTAGACATAGTGGTTAACTGGTCATAGGATTGTCTGACTTCCAAAGAATTGAAACCCAAGCATCCAAGTAGGAACTTTGTCGGGTACAGGAAGGGATAGTACCCGTACAACCGCTTATAAAGAAAGCGAAGAAAGGCTTTCTGTACTTTCTCCAGCAATAATGCATAGGTACTCTCATGAGGATGCCACACACAAGAGCTGGCCTCCAACTTGCAGCGAACCAAAGCACTAAAAATAAGTTTAATAACGTGCTCAGTTTTAAACTCCCGCGAATTCCTCAACACAAAACCCAATCGCCTGAATGACTCTTTGGCAAGTGTGGTAATGTGGTCACGAAAATTTAATTTACTGTCGAATGTTACTCCTAAATCCTTGATGTTCATTGATTTTTTCAACATCGTACCGTCAACTTCGTATTGAAAATCGACGGGGTTTTGCTTGCGGCTGAATGTGATAACCGAACACTGAGGGATTGAACTCCATGCTGTTTGCGGCAGCCCACTCTACGACAGCATCCACATCTTTTTGGATTTTACGACAATCTTCTACGGACTTGACCTCCAGGAATAGCTTAAGATCATCGACATACAGCAGACACTTGGCGTGTGCCAAAACAAGAGGAAGATCATTTATCATGAGAAAAGCGGCATAAGGGTCGATACCTGACTTACTCCTGATGCACGTGATTCATAAATACCAACTCTTACGTATTGCTGTCGATCATATATTCCGAGGCTTCTAAATTTGTAAATTACAAATTTAGAATTTACACGTGACCGTTATATATTCAAATTTAGGAATCAATATGAGCCAACTAAATATTTTGTAAGGAAATGTATTGAAATCATATTTTATTGGGACGGCTGAGAAATGCAGATCAAATCATATACAAAAAAGTAATTATTATTACTTAAATGTAGGCATAGGTATAATTGTTGAAGGCGAAGCGCGATCTTTCTGGCTCGCCTTATCTACGAATGTCTTACACATATCGATAGTCACTTGTTTTCGCATTTCTTCTGAAATGTAGGTATGCACATTTCACGATGTTTCCTTTTAGCGTAAGGCTCGTTAGTAATTATTTTGTTTAACGAAAGGGTGCCGATGAAATCGACATTAACGCGAGTGAGGCCGTTAGAAAAGGCTTGTTTAGATTAAATTACAAAATGATTAAACAGTAAGTAGTCGTGGCGACCGAGTAGTTCGAGTAGTTGCCTCCAACACAAAGATTGCAAGTTCGAATCCCGGCTGCACCATGAGTTTTCTGAACTTAAGTACAGTGATTAGTCACACCACGAGCTTTACAGTGAAGGAAAACATCGAGAGCACACCTTAATTTGAGAAGTTTGAGAAGAAATTCAAAGGGGTAAGTTTTGTTTGAGTAATAGCGATAGACTCTGGTCTCTGTCTGATAGAATCTGTCACGTTGCAATCTAAAATATATCTCTGGCGGAAAGTGCGTGTATGGGTACCTATAAACCTCTGCGTACCTCATCGGGAACCTCGTGGGAAAGCGTGAGGATAGATATATTAAATAGTAGATTATAGAATCACAGCTCTAAGCCTTTCTCTATTCTTTCGATTATAATTACGTAATTTTTGCATTACATTGGAACTTCCTCGTTATTAAGCGCGAATAAAAATACAACTTTTTAATGATTTAAATAATTGTCCAATCATATTAAATGTTACCAGATTATAAAAATAAATGTATAAGCTTGCTGTTGTTGTGTTTTGATAAACAATACTTACAGATACGTAAATGAAGCTCTTTCACTCTTCATTTAATTTGAATTGCCCATGCATAAACTTCGACTTAGCATTATCTATAGTACATATCATCACGCCGAGTCCCTAACGGGGTAGCCAGTAGTAAGTGATGGATAATGAAGCATTCTAATAATGAAATAATTTTTAAAATAGGTCCATTAGTTTTTGAGGCAATTCGTTACAAATATACTTACATACTTATATACAAATATTTCCTCTTTATAATATTAGTACAGATATAGATAGTGTTTGTGTAGGTACTATACACCTCTGGCTATCCGCTCGGGGACCCTTGTGGGTAGGCGAGCACGTAAGATATGAATAATTTTAAGAACCTGTTTCAACTGCTATACTACACTGATATCGCATTTAGGTCAACATGATTAATTAAGCCAGTAGTAAATCGTATGTAGAAATATGCATACATACATTTTAATTAGTATTTTCTAGATGGATAGCTAGTTAACCCGAGTTTGTTTCGCCCTCTATTCACCAGACAGGTTTTTTCTAAGAAACGGTAATATAAGCAGTAATTTTGTATTTAATATTACTTATGACGTTGGAAAAGTGTTTCTTGTAACTCTCATTTATATTGAATTTACAATTATTGATTTCATTGGCTTATAAAATTACTAAATTAACACAAAAATATAATATTATGACTTTCTTCAAACTCGACAATCTCGTCAGCCTCATTCACACCAGATGCCACCAAAAATCGTTACGCGGCCATTTTATGAGCACACAAATATCTATCTAATCGGCTATTTATTAACATTTCAAGCAACCTTTTACGACAACTTCTCCTATCACCTACATGAAAATATTAAATCAATATATGGTTGTAGAATTTCATAATAATTATGTCACTCGAAACCAATCTCAATAGTGCATAATTTATAAGGGATATATTTTTCCGTTGATTATGTCACGTTGATCTCATTTGCAACGTATAGCTCCTACACTTTCAATAAGTATGTTAAGATGGTTCTCTGTCGCGTTGGTATGACTATCCCTACTGTTCTAATAGTTGATGGTTCTTTTATCTCACTTATAATATGAAAGAGCCGTGGTGTCCGAGTGGTTCGGCTGGTTCAAATCCCGATTGTACCAATGACTTTTTCTGAACTTAAGTACAGTGATTAGTCACACCACGAGCTTTACGGTGAAGGAAAACATCGACAGGAAAACTGCATACGTCTGAGAAGCAATTCAAAGACGTATCCATAGTCGTGCTTGAGTAACGGCGATGGACTCGCCATCTATCACGTTGGTAAAAAAGGGACAGGACCTCCACCTTATAGAAGTCCGTACCCAGATAACACAATTTTAATTGTTGTGTTTCTGCGCGATGGGTTTCCTATACTGAGCCTTAATGACCTTGAGGAGGCGTTTACGACGATTAAGTACTCTATATCATTGGTACAGTCGGGATTAGAACTTGCAGTCGCATGCAACTACTGGAACCAATCAGCCACCTCGGCCCTTAAACACAATCCCTTACTTTTATATACATAATTATGACTAACCTGACGTTAAAATGGTAGGCAGAATTGTTACACGTTCTTTTCGTCAAAGATATATTTAGGTATCAACAGACAGATGGCGAAAACATCGAAGAGAACAAAGAGAGGTAGGGCATAACGGGTTTCCCGTTCGAATTTGGAGCTACCCGACTGGGGCAGGACCTCCACTTGTTGTGTTGTGTTCCTACGCGGTGAATAAGGTTTCCAGAAATGAGCGCCTTGGGGAGGGGGGAGGATTGTTATATTGTGTTGGCAGCGAGGGATTAGTCCCATTATTCGGCAAATACAGTATAACTCTCAGAAACAGAGAGTGGCAACGCGCAAGTGATACTGCGGTATCGTGAGCGTAAGTAGGCTACGGTAACTACTTCCCATCAGGTGGGCCTTATGCTTGTTTGCCATTCTTGTTGTATAATTCTTTAAAGCACGCGAAAATTCTTCGGACAGTATAAAAATGTGATCTTTATTGAGATATAATTAATGCGTCGAGTATTTTAATATATTCAACAAGAACATCGTTTACAAGAACTTATACATAACGTCGAATTCCTCGGTCTAGTACCTATACGTGACAGCTTTGAAAGTGGGCAACGTAACCGAATTAAGGTGGCGCCCGTGATTCGTGTGGAAATCTCAATAGCCCACGTAATTGGTTTGCGATGCGATGTATGTAAAATGGGCAATTACATGCATTATGCATGTTACCAGAGTTACTATGTGGGAAATTGGTGGCAGCGGTTTCGAATGAAATTGAAATCGGTCTAGTAATCCAGTCGATTAAGTCAGTTCACGCGGTAGGTGAAGATTTTTGCACATAACCGGTGGCTAGAATTTTATTTGCCTTGTGGTAGGTAATGGTTTGTAATTTGGTTGTATAACTCTTTGTGTTCGCGAAAACTGTGCTTTTCTGAGCGATTGATTGATGATGTGACTCCTTGTGTTGACTTCTTTGGCAATAGATGTAATTTTATGTTTATTAATATAGGCTATTATGGAGTTTATTAACGCAAGTGAGCCGAATGGCAGAGCTTCTACCACATTCAAAGATCATAAGTATTTTTCCTTTTCCTGCGATGCCATCTTACACCGCAATATTCGTGATGTGATAAATCACGACCATTGCATTATCTACATTACGGCTATCATAAAAAAGCGCTTGATTTGTCTCCCCTTTTTAATAATTTTATTCATAAAGTCCTCGACTTGGAAACGGGGACTTTTCCCTAGGGTTTGGGTCTCTGACAACTCCACACCAATTGACTTAGACCCAACCTAAGTTAATCCATCTAATAATCTTAACGCCTCGTTTTATCTGATTCCGTTCAGTCGTTCTGGAAATCTATCGCAATGCCTTGTTTCTAGTGACCAGCCGTTCTGGCGAGACTGAGTAACAAAATATACTATGTTGGAACCATACCATACCATAGTGGTAACTTTAGTTTATATTAAACGTGACGTTCAATAAGTGTTCCCTGTGTCCCTTACGTTGAATAAAATATTTGGATTTTTGATTTTTTCATCATCACAAAGGACAACCATACATACATCATCACAAACTTTCGCATTAATAATATTAGCAGGATTGCTGTTTTGTTTTCAGACCCCCGTCGAACAGAGCGCAACAAAAAGTCACTCGAATAAGATATCTCCTGCGAAGCTATCTTTCAGAGTTAACGATCTCCAATTAACTTGCATGCATAATATTTGTGTTTTCATATTCAACAGTTGTTTGTATTCATATTTCTGGACCTATAACAATAAAAATCGTATTTGCAATTTTGATTTCTTCGAACGATAAAAATCTGTTGTCGAATCTTTGGCGAACCAAGACTACGATACTCGGAGCTTTCGATCTTGATAGAAAGGCAGAAATATAAATGTGCCATAGAGTTTTTGTAAAGCCCGGAATATAGTATTTGTCCGATAATGTTGTTATTTTAAAGGAAGCTACGAATAACCTATACGATTGCCTCAGAAGCACTAGCATTTTAAATCTACTAGTAGTAAGATAATTACAAGGAAAGTCCAGGTGGCGGGTTCAAGTCCCAGGAGTGTATACTACTACATGACGAACATTGCGATGTAAGAAAACATCGCGGGAAAAGAAAAAATACTTATGATCAAATGATCTTATGAAAATATTTATGCGAATTGGAATAGACTACTTTATTAAAATTCTTGTCTAGTTTGTCTAGGCACGCGATTTTTGTGCTATCAAAATGTGCTTTTCATTAAACACGTGGTTTTTAAAACGTTACTTGCTTGCTAAGGTAAGTGTAGTGACATTAACTACACTTCAATTATGTCGTACAACATTTTACCGTAATAGTAAAAGTATAATCGTGCGGAAAGATATCGTGTGTCCACGCGACCGGCCTAAAGCCAAGCTCAATCACACTGGATTTTATTATATAGTGTATTATCTATGCACTGGATCTAGCAAAACTGCTAGTCGGCGGAATGAAATTACAAATATTTTTTATGTTCCCTCCGGTTGTTACGGCCCAATTAGTTGAGCATTTCATTATTGCCATTAATACTTTGAAGACGATAAATGTTTCTGTGAATATGTGTAACAACAAATTACGGAATTGACTACTTTATGATTACCTACTAATATTTGTGTCAATATTTGTGTGTTGTATTTTCCTATTTCAAACCTTGGTAAAAAAGCAGTGGCAGGCGAGGGGTTCGGGTAGTTGCGACTCAAAGATTACAAAGTCGAATCTCGACTCTACCAATGAGTTTTTCTGAACTTAAGTCCAGTGAATAGTAAAGACACACCATCACACCATGAGTAAAGCTCCTGTGATTACTAGGGAGCCCGACAGTGTCTCATGCCCGACTGGATTATATATAATAATTATATCCTCACGCCTTCCAACAAGCAGCAGAGGTGTATAGGTAGTACCCACACCCCCACTTTCCGCCAGAGATATATTTTAGGTGCAAACGTGACAGATGGCGAGTCCGTCGCCGTTACTCAAGCACGACTATACACCAGCCTTTGAATTTCTTCTCAAACGTATGCAGGTTTCCTCTCGATGTTTTCCTTCACCTGATAAGTCACCACATGAGCTTTAGGTACCTACTCATAGTGTGACTAATCACTGTACATATTTTCAGAAAAACTAATTGTTACAGTCATGATTCGAACTTGCAATCTTTGTGGTGAAGGCAACTACTCGAACCACTCGGCCACCACGCTCAATGTTAATGTAGGTTGTATGAAAACTGGGAGACTAATGAATGTGAATAATTTAAAAGAGGTCTGTTTGTCTAGGAAGATCTAGCGCCTGCCCCGTGGCTGACTCGGAGTGATGATAAGTACCTGTATGAATTAATCTTTGCGAATAGTTTGATAGGAAACAAATCATAAATATCTCACTTAAATATAATGCAACCAATTTGCTAACTTCAATTACGGCATTACTAAGCAGGAAATCATGTAATTGAACATTGGATTTTACTTGCGTCTGAAACGTTGTAATTTTCTGTTACACCCATTTAGTTAAAACGCGAAGATTACGCCTTGATAAATAATGTGATGTGGTACGATACATAATATCGGTCGGTGGTTTTAGTTTAAACAGGGCCGTGGTGGCCGAGTGGTTTGAGCAGTTGCCTGCCCGAAAGGTCGCAAGTTTGAATCCCGACTGTACCAATGAGTTTTTCTGAACTTAAGTACAGTGATTAGTCACACCACGAGCTGAACGGTGAAGGAAAACATCGAGAGGAAGCCTGCATATGTCTGAGAAGAAATTCAAAGGCTGGCAAATATGTATAGTCGTGCTAGAGTAACGTCGATGGACTCGCCATCTGTCACGTTGGCACCTAATATACCTCTGGCGGAAAGTGGGTGTGTGGGTATTACCTATACTCTCTGCCTACCCCGTTAGGGACTTGGCGTGATGATATGTATGTATGTATGTAACACGCTCCATAACGAGCTGGATATTAGAGTAAAGGCAACATTACCCCATACAGATACCTACTAGCCTGGAATATTCTATTGGTCCAAGGACCAAGACCCTTGGACTATAATTATTTACATAGCGCGCTATTGTTTATTGGTAATTTAGCAGGAATGGTCCAATCCTTAACATGCTTTAATGAAGAATACCCTACTCTTGGACTATGTATAATTATTACATTCAAAACAACATGTTTAATTACATCGATTATCTACTATTTCTAATTGGCTTAACGAACAATTACATAAAAATTGATTTATTGCTTTCGGAATTGGAGTTCAATTTAACCAATATGAATTGCTTATGAAGTAAAATTCTTTTGGAGGAACTACAAATCCTTGCTCTAGATTCTATGATTCTATGGTATACGGTATATAATCAAAATCAAAAAAATCAAAATCAAAATATTTTATTCAATGTAAGGGACACAGGGAACACTTATTGAACGTTACATATTTAATATAAACTAAAGTTACCACCGTTTCCAAGAAAAAAAAAAGTACCTGCCAGGAGAAGAAACGGCGAAACAAACTCCCCGGTTTTTTTTTTTAATATTTGTTCCCTTTTACGTGGGGGGAGAAAAGATTACATATATAAACTCTGTACCTGAGGAGCAATTCATTGCCATGCATGGCCATCATTCAAATAATCTGATGTTTTATAATAAGCCTTTTGAATTAATTTACTTTTAACGACAGCTTTAAATTCTACACAAGGTAATTCAATTATTTTCCGAGGTAGCTTATTAAAAAAGCGTATACCTTGCCCGACAAATGAGTTGCTAGTTTTGTGTAATCTAGCTGTAGGAACATGGAGTTTATCTTTGTTACGTGTATTTACAGTATGCAAGTCGCTATTTTTCTTAAATTTTATAATATTCTTTCTTACAAATAACACATTTTGAAATATGTATTGACATGGTACGGTCAATATGTCAATTTCCTTGAATAATTCTCTGAGAGAATCTCGAGGCTTAAGGCTATAAATTGCGTGAATAGCCCGCTTTTGCAGCACAAAAATAGATCCAATGTCTGCAGCATTACCCCACAAAAGAATGCTGTAAGACATGACACTATGAAAATAGCCGAAATAAACTAAACGGGCTGTGTTGATATCAGTCAAGTGTCTAATTTTTCTTACCGCGAATGCTGCAGAGCTGAGTCTATTCGCCAATCCATTAATGTGGGGTCCCCATTGCAGTTTGTGATCCAATGTGACTCCAAGGAAGACTGTTGAATCCACAAGGTTTAATTCCTCGTTATTTATAACTATACGGGTAGTTAAAACCTTTTTCACGTTAGACATTGTAAATTTAATACATTTCGTTTTCCTAGCATTAAGTACCAAATTATTGGCACTAAACCAATGAACCACGTCAGAGAGAGCATTATTTACATCGTCAAAGTTTTCTTTCTGTCGGTCTATCTTAAATAGTAAAGAAGTATCATCAGCAAATAATACAATATCATGTTTATCATTTACCAGGTGAGGTAGGTCATTGATATAGATAAGAAAAAGAAATGGACCGAGAATCGAACCCTGTGGAACGCCCGTAGCTACTGGGCACCCGGAGATATTTCCCCACGTATACACACTTTTTGTACTCGTTTACTTAAGTATGATGATATAAGGTTAAGAGCTAAATTCCTTATACCGTAGTGGTCTAACTTCCTGATCAAAGTTTCGTGATGCACACAATCGAAGGCTTTGGATAGGTCACAAAAAACACCTAAAGCATCCTTTGAATCCTCCCAAGCCTCAAGAATTTTCCTAATAAGCTCGACACCTGCATCGGTAGTCGAACGACCCTTTGTGAAGCCGTATTGTTTACTATGCATCAACTCATGTTTATTAAAAAAGGCTAGCATCTGGTTAAGTAAAACTTTTTCAAAAATTTTGCTGAAAACTGGCAATATTGAGATGGGTCTGAAATTGTTTGGGTCGGTCATGATACCAGTTTTAAATAAAGGAATGATTTTACTATATTTCATTTGATCAGGAAATTCACCGCTAGCAATACACGCATTAAAAACTAATGCTAAGTCTACTGCAACAATGTCAATAATACTACTTAGAACTTGTACAGAGTGTCTCCATAAATCAGTAGACTTTTTCATATCTAGGAATTTAAAAGTTTTTATTATGTCTTCGGGGGTAACAGTATTGAAATAAAATTCAGTATTAGATTCTTCCACATGAGCTTTAAGAATTTTTTCAGCGGCGGAAGGTGATGAAATTAAAGATTTTGTTAATGAGACTGGAATATCAGCAAAAACTGATTCAAAAGCGGTGGCTACAGCAATATCAGCTTTTATTAAATTAATATTAATTTTTAATATTATTTTATCCTGTTTTAGTGCCGATTTCCCAGTCTCACTATTTATAATATTCCACGTTGTCTTAGTCACATTGGATGACTTTGAAATTTTATTTCTGACAGCAATAGACTTGGCGTTTGAACAAACCTTTTTAAACACTTTGGAATAATTTTTAACATAATTTATAAAATCTAAATCAAAATTACATGTTTTCTCATGGTAAAGTTCATACAGCCTTCGTCTACTTCTGTGAATGCCTGTGGTAGCCCATTCACCAAACGGCATATGGTTACCAATGTGAACAGTCTTAGGGGTAAATATGCGCTCATGTTCTTAATGTACCACTTGGAAAAGAGAATTATACATAGATTGAGGATTTTGGTGGTTACCTTTTAAAGGAAATTTACTGAGCATATTACCACGAAAACTGTTCAAGCGACTTGCATTTACAGGTACGTAAGTAATCCGCTTTTTGGAAACTTTAAAATTATGTTTTCGAAAACTTACTAATTGGCCGCAGTGATCTGATTCTAGTTTATTTATGATGGCATTACTAATGGGCTCAAAATTAGTAAATATATTATCAATACATGTAGCTGATGCGCTAGTTATTCTTGTAGGCTCAGAAAACATATGAGTAAAATTGAAAGAAGCAAAAAGGCATTTAAAACGATTACTTGTGGATGAGTTTTCAAGTATATTAACATTAAAATCTCCACATACTATTATATTTTTGCCTGACTTACAAATTTTATTTAAAACTTCTTCCATAGCTTTTTCAAACTGTTCATAATCTCCACTTGGGGGTCGGTATACGCACACAACAATGTATCGCTCTAACTCTATACATGACAATTCAGTAGTACGCTCCGCAGATACTAGTACTATGTACTAGTATACTAGGTACTAGGTACTAGTAGAATACTAGGTACTAGTGTGTCATTTGTTTTATTTATCGTGGTGTGACTAATCACTGTATAAGACTCATTGGTACAGTCGTGATTCGAACTTGCAATCTGCGGTGCTCGAACCATTCAAACCACTCGTCGAAAATCGTCGAAAGTCAGCACGGCTAATAATAAATATTGTATTTAAATTTTATTCCTAAGTTAAATTCTAATCGCTGTTCCTTTAAATCCATATTAAAATATGTTACATTACTCTACAAGGTAATATAAGTGATACGCCGCATCATGCTAATATAGAAAGTTTTTATACCTCGACCATTATATTTTTCAACACTGACATTCCTGAGTGAGCTACTCCTATTTAGGAAACCTGTCAGTATGTCCAGTCGTTAACTGATGTCGCGTGCCTACGGCTAGGGTGTCCATTTATTTGTTGGGAAATAAATAATCTACCTAGATATTCAAGTCTTCCGACAGGCTTACCGAAGGTACCCCTCCGTTAGAGATGTAGCGCGTTTTTCGCCAAGTAAATATTAAGGTTCCAACGTGACACATGGTGAGTCTATCGTCGTTTTTAAAGTGGTGGCCGAGTGGTTCGAGTAGTTGCCTGCGACACAAAGATCGCAAGTTCAAATCCCAACTGTACCAATTAGTTTTTCTGAACTTAAGTATAGTGATTACACACCACGAGCTTTACGGTGAAGGAAAACGTCGAGAGGAAACCTGCATATATCTCTGGCGGAAAGTGGGTGTATGGGTATTACCTATAACACCTCTGCCTACTCCTTCGGGGACCTTTGGGGGAAGGCCTGAGGATATATATTTTTTAGAATTCATGGTGTACCTTCTAGACTGAATCTACTTAGACACCTGTTTAAAAATAGCAAGTGCATTGTAATCATACAACATGTAAGTCTTGTATAATTACAGGGTCCCTTCAAACACACCAAGGGACTTTTTCATAGATATTACATTCTTCAAAAATACTTATCATTGGAACAAAAATAATACCTGTTACGATTAAATATGACATACAAAGCATAGTCAATTTCACAAAATATATTTTGCATAGCAATGCATTCCTAAGAACATTGCTCGTTGAATTTTAATAGGCGTTAGTAAGCATGCGAGTATTATGCCGAATCCAGATAAGTGTAGGCAAAGAGTCGAGCACCAGCTCACTCTAGGCTTACTTTTAACGTATAGTTCGGTAGGTGGAAAGTTCCAGTACAAAAATAATAAAAATATACTTCGGCCGTCTGGTCTAGTGGTTAGAGTTCCTGACTGCGAAACTAGAGGTCGCGGGTTCGAATCCCGCTGGGATCAGATATTTGTGTAATGAACACGAATATTTGTACCTTAGTCTTGGATGTCCTATGTATTTAAGTATATATCTATCTATATAAGTAAATATATCGTTGTCTAGTTACCATAGCACAAGCTTTCCTTAATTTGGGACTAGGTCAATTTGTGTGGAATTGTCCCAGGTATTTATTTATTTATTTATTCTATGTAAAAATTGTTTTTAATGATAAGACACATTTTTATGTCATTAGATCTTGACTTCCCACCTGGTAGGAAGAACTGTACGTGTAAATTTTATTATACTAGTTTGTGTAGGTGGCTAAATAATAATAACAATATAGGTACGTGATTAGTGACGTGTGTCGCCTTAGGATACATGATTTAAATACGGCTACATTGGAGGAAACCTGCATAAGTTTGAAAAGTAATCAAAAGACGTCGTGCATGTTATCTCCAGCGAAAAATTTATGTATAAGAGCAACTCACCTCTGCCTACGAGTTCGGGGACCGTTTTGTGGGAAGGCTCCGTAAGGCAACGCGAGGTGTCAACGTGACAGGCGAGCCTATCGCCACTTCTCAAGCATTACACATACATCTTTGATTTTCTTCTCCAACGTTAGAAGTAGCGCAGTGCAGCTCGTAAGCTCGTATCCAGTATTACATACATACATACATATCATCACGCCAAGTCCCTAACGGGGTAGGCAGAGAGTATAGAGCGCCAGTTCTCTCTAGACTTACATACCTCTTTCGCTTCGTCCACATTCATCAGTCTCTTCATACATGCTCGTCGGTTTCGAGTACTCTTAACGTTCCCGTCCTTGAGCGTCCGATCGATTTGATCCAGGTAGTTGGAACGTGGCCTTCCTCTGCCTCTTCTTGCACACACTTTTGTTTTGTATATCTGCTTCGTCAATCTTTCTTCACTCATCCTTTCTATGTGTCCAAACCAACGTAACATGCCTTTCTTCATCTTTACTATTACGCCCTCATTCACGCCAGTTGATTTGCAAATCTGTTCATTGCTGATTCGATCTAATATCGTTACTCCGCATATTTTTCGAAGAGATCGCATCTCAACTGAATTCAAGCTATTTTCATACTTCCTCTGACATACCCAGGATTCGCTGCCATACAATAAGGTAGGCACCAATATCGCGTTTTGGACAGTAACTCGAGCATTCTTGCTCAGACTTTTACTGCCCATCAACGCCGACATGGCTCCATTCACCTTATTTCCGGCAGTTATCCTTCTTTCAATATCTTTTTCATACTTTCGTACGCTCGTTTCATACTTTTTTACTTCGAGTACATAGCTTATAGTAACTTTTAAAAAGATCAGAGGGATATGTCTACTCTTTTTGCTACCCCGTAAGTGACACACGTAAGTAACCTTCTAAAAATAAATATATGACGTTGATGGTACGCATTTAATACGCGATGGTATTAAAGAATCTCAATTTCTTCTTTATTTAATTCATAACAGATACTCCTCTCTCGTCGACAATATATCACATGAATTTTTCATTACCAATCAATTTTCAACAAAACTTGTTTATGCCTGCCAATGTAGCATGCATTTAAATTGGATTTTAAGACGATAACCATTTTATAATAGTGATAATCTTTGCTAGCTCTAGTGCAATTTTTCATTAAGGCCTCATTTACGCGCGCTATTACACTATACTTCCATACAAGAACTACAAATGATGGAAGCTCTGAATAGTCTTCACGAAATTATATTAGACTATGTATTTCAAGATTTGTATTGTTTTTTTTAACACTGACAAGAATAAGTCGTTCCTCTCAGAATTAATATGAATCAGACTGAAATTTCTCTCATTTTTTTATTTATAAGCCAACACACGCTTAAACCAGCTTTGCACATTTCGAAATACTGTTAAAAAATTCGCCGCGTGATATAAAATGATCAATTATGTTCGATAACTTTTGTCAGAAATGCTCAATGAACACGAATTATGATGCCGGGTCTGAATTCATTATGTCTGTACAGTGTGTATATTTATGTTATAAGAGTTGTTTAAGTAAAACCAATACAACATTTGAATTTCCCTAAATATATAATACGCCCTATATTATTTGCAAATCAACTCGGGGTAAAAACCAGTTCTTGGTATCTGAAACATAGTTTTTTATTATATTTTATTCTGACCATTTGATCGAGTTTAAGTTAAGTCTAAGAGAAGTTTCAGAGGGAACTAGGGCTCTCTGTGGCTACCTGAAAAGGACTCTAATCTATTTATCAGATTCATAAAAACACATAATTATAGGAACAAAAAAGCGAATACAAAGTCTTACGAATTAGGAACAATGATTGTCTAGGAAAGCCTAATACCCGTTTTTTTTAAGTGAAAAGTTTTTTCATATTCCTGGATGTACTATTAATAACTGACCGAAGAGCTGGCAGCTACCTTGGACAAAGAATTAGTCTAGCTATTCAAAGGGGGAACGTTGCCAGTATCTCCGGAACCCTGCCTAAAGGTGCTCCTTTTAATAATATGTTTTAGTTATATTATATTATGTTATAAGGTTTTTAGTATTAATAAGTAGTCGCTGTCTAGTGTATAGTGTTGTAATGGTAAGATTATTTTCTATCTAAGAGCAGGTACAGATATTTCGAGGCAAAATGTGGGTAAATTTTGATGAAGGTACCTCTACATACACACATATCATGGGTAGTGATACGATAATGAAATTGCTCTTGGGGCAAGTACGAGGTATGAAACTTATAAATGTAATTGAGTGATAAAAGTAGTTCGACTAAACCAATGAAAACTCTTTTTAAAAAGGAAAAGTAAAGAAATAATTGATTTACGGCGTCGAAATGGGACTTCTTACTTTTTCCTATGGTCGTCGGAGGTCGGTTTATAGGGTTGAGCCACGTGCCTTTCTGTGGGCCAGCAGATGTACCGCGACACCTGCCCCTGGCTCTCCACCCATCACTGTCGTATCCGCACCGAACATCATATACCCATCCCTGTCTAGTTGTGCTTATTTTTATATAATTTATACAAAGTGACGGTAACTAGAATGGTCCTCGGGGCGGTTATAATGACCATTGGCTTCCTCAGCTGGATATTAATTGCATAAGTACTACTTTAACTACATACCAGCTCGTCTTAGCTATTAATTCTACTGCCATATAGGTATCTTAGAAACTAATGAGCTATGAAATCGTTCCCTTGCAGTTTTTGTATGCTAATATAAAAATTAAGTGTATTAGGTATGTAAGTCTAAAGTGAACTGACGCCCTTCTCTCTCTGCCTACCCCATGAGGCACTCTGCTTGATGCTATGTACCTATATGTATGTAATAGTTCGCTGACGAAAAACCGACTATGATTTCCCAAGGAGTTAATAATATGTATTTTATCTCTTCAATGTTTTATCCGAGCACACGTTTGGTGCTTGATACTGTTCGCATACGTCGGAAGTTTGACCCTCGATACCCTACACGCTCGATGTAGCTAACCAACCAGCTTAGCAGAGGTAGCAACGTACCTCGTACATATATTGGCTCATCTCCACTCTACAGAAGATGGCAACAAAATGGCACTGCTTTCGGATATTCTGTGATTATACGGTGAGTAAGTAGCGGTAGAAGAGAATTTATTAAACTGCATCTATCCTCACGGCTTCCAACAAGGGTCCCAGAAGGGGTAGGTAGAGGTGAGTAGGTTGCACCCTTCGCCAGAAATATATTTTAGGTGCCAACGTGACAGATGGCGAGTCCATAGCCGTAACTCAAGCACGATTATACATACGCCTTTGAATTTCTTCTCAAACGTACGCAGGTTTCGTCTTGATGATTTCCTTCAACATAAAGCTCGTGTTGTGACTATCACTGTATTTAAGTTCAGAAAAACTCATTGGTCGCGGTAATACAGTCAGGATTAAAGCTTGTAATCTTTGTGTTGCAGGCAACTACATCAAATTCCGTTGCGCATTTTATAAAGACAGCGGGAAGCGACTTTCTTTTATACTATGTAAGGATAAGGATAATAATAGCACGTGAACTTATATATTGATGACCTAGATACTAGGTAAGTATATTCTCTCAATTAACCTAAAATACATATCATCACGCTGAGTCCCTAACCGGGTAGGCAGAGAGAATAGAGCGCCAGTTCTTTCTAGACTTACGTACCTCTTTCGCTTCATCAGCCTCTCTATACATGCTCGTCGGGTTCGAGTACTCTTGACGTTCCTAAATATATACTTAAAATAAAACGATCCGATGATCTGTGAAGCACTTAGAAAAGCATCCTATTTCTGATGTGCCAATTGATAGTTTGTATATTTCTTTATATAAGTCACCGATGTATATGACCTTTATATATGGTCCCTTTCGCACTCTTCAATAATAATGGCAGGAGCATGCCATTTTTTTTATACCACAAGGGTTGCAAACAAGCATGCGGTCCATGCGGTCCGCCTGATGGTAAGCGGTTACCGCCGCCTATGGACGCTTGCAACACCAGGGGTATCACTCGCGCGTTGCCGACCCTGCAGGAATCTTTTCACACCCTTCTTGAAGAACTCCATGCTGTACTCTCCAGGGAAAACCTCAGCGGGGAGCTCATTCCACAGCCTGAGCGTCATGGTACGACCTCTAATGAGATTGATCAAAGAGAAAACATAAGAACCTCTTTTTTTTCTTTCCGAACGAAGTCACGGATTTAAGTTCGAGCGTCTCGATTCTGTGTACATATTAAAAACATTGAGTACTCAGCAGGTGTAATTACAGTTCAAAACCAAACAAACACGTCAATTAATACGTGTTCAGGTGAGAACATTTAAAACAACATTATCACGGGGAGAAAATGAAGATGGGAACGTATTATTTGACTATTTTAAATAGACGTGCTTAATTTAATGCCGATGGGTTGGTTACCTACGTCTATTTTTGGTTAAAATCAATTAATGTAATTAATTCAATAATTATAGGAGCGATGGTAATAGTATAATGAATAATCTCCTGGACCTGTTACACGAAGTCTATGTAACCCTTAAATGTATACATATATACATATATATATATAGATATATACATATATAGATATATATACAATACATATATACATATCATACATATCATCACGCCAAGTCAAAAGATGATTGATTGACTAACAGGGTAGCGTAAACTTATATTATATGTAATACTATATGTATATATATACTCAGAACAAAAGATTCTGTCTATTCCCTTGGGGACCATTGTGGGGGTAGCGTGAAAATATATTTTACAGACTACCAGCAATTGAACCTATGTCCGTCAGCATAGAAGGCAGAGGACGACTCTAGACGGCCGGACTCATTAGATAAGGTCATATCAAAGTCAAAGAAAATCACACTCTAGAGATAACCTTCAAGTCGGTAATCGGTAATCCTTCAAGTTGGCGTCAAAGACGAAATTGCGTACACGTGTTCATAATATAATATCAATTTGATCCAGTGACGGCCGGTCTCATTAGATAAGGTCATATCAAAGTCAAAGAAAATCACACTAGAGATAACCTTCAAGTCGGTAATCGGTAATCCTTCAAGTTGGCGTCAAAGACGAAATTGCGTACACGTGTTCATAATATAATATCAATTTGATCCAGTGATCATTGATGAGGATTCCCTTCGCTCTTTCGAAGCATTTCCAGACTTATTTTTTTAATTAGACACACTTAGCAGATTCCGTGGAGGCGGGCGTCGAGTGATCGACTCTTGTTACTGCAAACTCGATTTTTGATCCGCGCAGGTGCAAGTTCCATTAAAATTTAATACAGATGTCGCGTGCGTCGCTTTTTTACTCCACGACGCGCCATTATAATTAAAGAATATTATTTTGTCGTAAAATTCGAACCAGCGAGTTTATCTTTGCAATCGCCACGCGCCGTATTGGGTATCGGGGCTTCTTTTTACCTGCACGCTTTCCCACAAAGTTCCCTGACCTTTTCCCACCTCTGCCTACCCCGGTAGAGGTGAAACAACACCCTAATTTTACTGCAGATATATTCTCAGGCACGATCATACATACTTTGATTGATTGACTTTCTTGTATGCGGGTTTCGTCACTGTAATTAAGACATGTTGGTATAATCGGAATTTAACCCTACAATCTTTGTGTTGGAGGCGACCACCAATGATTTCACTTATTTTTTCTTTATCAAAATGTTTAGTGACACATGAAATAATTTATTAAATTGGGTTGGATAATTCGTATGGAAATTTGCAAATGTTATTGACAACTGCAAATGCTATTGACTGCCACTCATGTTGTGTTTTCCGCATTGAATGCTTTAGGTTTAACGTCAAACATTAAAGGCCATTTTATTTAAGTTTAGTATTTCGATATTTAGAAGATCATACAGACGACTAAATTAATTTGTATAATTTTTGTTGTTTTCTCTGGTACACTTTATTTGTGACAGGATAGGTAGGTACTGGTTCTTTAACCTAATACATTTTTTGAATTTGAACCTCTTCTTTATAATATTAAGCACTTCAATATTGTAACGTTTATCAATTCAACCCGTTTCTGGAGGCTGAGCAGGCAACCTTAAAACGTCTGTGAATTCGTGATTAAGGTAAATATGTATTGCTTGTCAGTCGCACATGTTATGCGTAGGTATATCGTGATATATACTCCCTCATAATACAAAATATTAATTACGAACGAATCTGCGACCCTTTAGAACCGTAAACAGGGCCACTATTGACCTCTCAGTCAGGTGGTCTAATAAGGTGTAGTGTATTTACGAATATTTAGTGTGTATTTACTTTTCGTCAATTTAAATTCCCAGGCTTACATCCAACGGAATAAATTAATGTAGCTTTTGCCTTGAAGTAACATTAATAGATGCCAATGATACGGAGACGTATTTAAAGTCTTTGTTTTTTAGCTGCGGTAGGTCTGAGTGGATCACAATTTACCATAGAAGGGTATAAAACACAATTAAGCTCAATACATTGTATAAAAAGTTACTTAAAGGCATATGAGCCTAGGTGTATAGGTTGGTCAAGCGAATAAATGAAGTGGGCACACAAATAAATTGCCTACGGAATTACGGTACGGCTCACAACTACATATTTCATCAGCTTCAACTTCTACCAGGCAGCGATATAAATACTTACATAAATAGATAGAGACTTACATAAATACATACGCCCGTCGAGCCTATGTTGCTATACTAATTCTAGTGTTTTTTACATATACTCTTATACCCGCCATCTAGAGCTCTGCCCGTTAGACCAGAAGGCTGACGGTATGATGTTTATGAATATCCGCTACAACAATTTCAAATGTAAGGAACTATTACTTTTGTACAGTGTTTGTCACATATATAGATGTAATGGTAAATGTATAGGTGAAGAAAAACATCAAAAAAGAAAACCTGAATCCGTGTAGAAGAACTTCAAATACCTACGTATGTATAGCGCTTGAGAAACGGCGATGGATTAGCATGGCATCTGACTTGCTGGCCAATTAATATATCTCCGGCGATAAAAATATGTTGATACACCTCTGCTTACCCCATCTATCCTTGTGGATAGGCGTGATTATAAAAATGATTAAAAAATAAATTACAGTTGATTTGACTGCTAATTTGCTTTAGTATATCCTCCGAACTGTAGACTATGATTACGCTTCTATAAATATTTCTATTGACGCTATAATTCAACACATGACGTGCGATATTAAGAATTTCACTAGTAAATTTTTCGCTCAATATTCCATTCCATTAAACTTGGGCTCATTATTCCATTCGAGAATCCAGTGAGTATATTGTGTATATTTCGTGTTTAGTATGTATATTTCTTCGATGGTGTCGTTACCTCCACAGCGGATAGTTCACGCGTGTCAGATTAAAAAAAGTGACTTTGAGGCAATGTTTCCCTTGGCATGAGCCGCGATACGCCGCGGGCCCCCGACCCGCCCTCCATTGTGCCCTACAATGCCTCGTACTTCACCCTAACGAGCGCTCCGAGCAAACCAGACACATTTGTAAAAATACAAATAAGCGTTCCATTTCGGCATATTGTTTTGACATATAATAAATATTTGCAAGATTACACCGCGAGAAGATTGTGCGCCAGATTTTACAATCGATCGCTTGTTTCTTTTTGTATACGGTATTGTTTCGTACCGACGCGGACGGTAGGCGGGCGGACGCGGGAGCGGGTGCGTCCGTTCCGAACTGTATTACACACAGTTGCGTTCGGCAGCTACGCTACAGATGATTCTGGCGCTGCCTATTAAGATTATATCTCAAGGGATTTTAAAGCCTCAAGGAAAAAAGGTTGCTCTTAATTTTTTTTATTTTAGGACCAAATTGCTCTCAATAAACACTTCACAAACTGGATCTTATTAATTTTGTCTCCATATTGCAAACGATATCAAGTCAGAGGACGTTTTTAATGTATACGGTCAATTGTGTGTGAGAAACGTGAACAATACATGTGAGAATGGAAGTAAATCAGTGCGTGCGGGGGCTAAGTCACCGCCGCCAGCGCACGTTGGCTGCGGTTTCCACGTCCTGCAAATTGCAGGGTGCGCGTTCAGTTAGCGCCTCGGAGGTGTCAGGATTGCCGTAATTTGCGTCCGGGAACATTGGCCCGCAGCGGCTGTCGTCACGTGTTACCATCTAAATACTTTTATTATCATGAAAACATACCGATTGGCCTTACAACAAGAACAAGATAGCGTGTAACGCCCTCATAATGGAAACGCCAAAGGACTCACAATAAAATTAAGAGTCTCGTAAAGAAATAAATATACTGCGTGTTTTATAACGAGTCGAGATATTCGGGACTATAAAAAGGAAATATAATATCTAATTACACATGGTTATTAAAGTGAATAGTATTTAGGTGAAGAAGGTTTCACTTCTAGAGTCGTTTATAAGCTGTGCCGACCGTTGACATAACATTCCACGATATTTCATTTGCTCTTTTTAAAACAGTTGCATTTATTCGTAAACGTTTACAAAAGTTTCGGGTCAATGTGATAATTCTGATAAAATTGTTTACAATTTAAATGTGTCTTCCAAAATCAAAATATTATTCAACGTAAGGGACACAGGGAACACTTATTGAACGTCACATATTTAATATAAACTAAAGTTACCACCGTTTCCAAGAAAAAATACCTGCCAGGAGAAGAAGCGGCGAAACAAACTCCCCGGTTTGCTTTTTTAACATTTGTTCCCTTTTACGTATAGGGGAAGAAAATATTAAAGTTACATAGGTATATAAACTCTGTACAGGAGGAGCAATTCATTGTCATGTCATGTCCATTTTAGTAACCTATTAAATTGCATTAAAAAAAAGGAATCATGATTATAGTGTCACATTTTAGTTGTTTCTCCACACGCTTAAATACGATAACGCGTGTAAGTCCCGCATTTCGTTGGGTTATATTTGTATTTATATTTCAATCTGTCAGAGGCCAGCTATGGGTATGAAACATTCATTATAGCTTTTTTATTTACTATAAGTCTACATCATCACACTTTCCCGTAAAGGTCCCTAAAGGGGTTTTTTCTTGCGACAGATGGCGAGTCTATTGCCGTTTCTCAAACACGACTATACATACGTGTAAGTTTCTTCTCTAAAGTACACAGATGTCCTCTCGATATTTTCCTTATCGCAAAGCTAATGGTGTAATAAGTCATGTAAATAAAATGAGAAAATAACTCAAACACCACGAGCTTTACGGTGAAGGAAAACATCGAGAGGAAACCTGCATACGTCTGAGAAGAAATTCAAAGGCGTATGTATAGTCGTGCTTGAGTAACGGCGATGGACTCGCCATCTGTCACGTTGGCACCTAATATACCCCTGGCGGAAAGTGGGTGTGTGGGTATTACCCATACACCTCTGCCTACCCCTTCGGGGAGCCTTGTGGGAAGGCGTGAGGATATATTATATTATATTATTTATTTATTTATGAACTTGGATTTCCAACAAGGAATACAAAATTACATGCAACATAACAATTTAGGTGGTGACATCAATATTGGTTCCTTAATTATAGGAAATCACAGCATGCGTTTCGTTAACATAACATAAGAAATAAAATATTGCGTAAGGATACATAGTAAGGTGTTGCTTAGTTTAGTTTAGGTTAGGGCTAGCTTATGTAGATTTGAGTAGATTTGAGTAAATATGTTTTTTAAAAGTCTTTAAATTATTATTAAAAATATCTATGTCTTCAGAGTTTTTGGAAATGGCATTGTATTCGTTAGCCATTCTAACAATCGGAGAGTGCTTGCCGAGGTTGGTTCTACATTTGGGGATTGCGAGCAGAGGGCAAGGGTGTCGTGGCATTCTATGTGGTACTTTTATGGATATTTTACGCAGTAAGTCCGATGAGTCGATGTCATGATTAAGCAATTTGTGTAAAAATGATAGGTCGCAAACCTTACGACGCGATTCAAGGGAAGTAAGATTAAAATAATTTAGTTTACTACTGTAGGAGTTTATAGAACGTCGCAAATTGAATCGAAAGGCCAGTCGACGAACCAGTCTCTTTTGAATCCCTTCAATTTTGTTAATATAGACTCGATAGGTGGGGTTCCAAGCCGTGCTACAGTACTCTAATCGACTACGTACATAGCTGTTGTATAGCAGGATGATGGTTGACGGTTTCCTAAATTCCCTTGACATTCGTAGTACGAATCCAAGAGCTCGAAATGCGCTAGCAAGAGAAATGTCAATATGTTCATTAAAGCGTAACTGGCTGTCAATATTGATCCCCAGATCACGGATTGAGGTAACTTCTTTTATAGTATTATCATTAATTGTATAAGTTGTTTGTGTTGATCGATGTTTACGTGTAAATTTAATGTGGAAACATTTATTTGTGTTGAAATTCATTTTGTTAAGTGCGCACCATTGGTCTAATTTATTTAAATCGGACTGAAGTAAACTTGAGTCTTTATCGTTTTTTATAATACGAGTGAGTTTTAAATCATCTGCAAATAGGTACGGGGTTGAATTCGATAAGCATTCTGATATGTCATTAATAAAAATATTGAAAAATAAAGGTCCCAAGTTCGAGCCCTGCGGTACTCCAGAAGTCGCAAAATATTGATCCGACTCTGCTCCATCTATAACTACTGAACAGGGTCTGCTGTCCAAATAAGATTTGCACCACGATAAAGTGTTACCAGTGATACCAAAAGATTCTAGTTTGCGGGCTAATATGCTATGGTCGACTCTGTCAAAAGCCTTCGAAAAGTCAGTATAAACAGCATCCACTTGTAAGCCCTGGTCAACTGCTAAAGCAAGATCTGAAATGTATGATACTAGATTTGTGGTAGTGGATTTTTTATTTATAAAGCCATGCTGATAAACAGATAAACTGTTGTGTACATGATTGTAAAAAATTGGGTAGACGAGTGCTTCAAATACTTTCGACAGTGTTGAGAGCATAGAAATGGGTCGATAGTTGATGATACAGTCGCGTGTCCCATTTTTGTATATAGGTACGATTTTAGCACGTTTCCATATATTTGGAAATAGTCCTGTTTGTAGGGATTTATTGAAGATTATTGCTAAAGGGAAAGATACGTGGCGAGCACAACGTGACCAGAAGACTGGGGGTATGTTGTCAGGCCCCGCACCCTTTGATAAGTCAAGTTGGGTAAGTTTTCTTTGTATATCTTCGATCTTAAGGAAAAAGTCGTTAATATCGGAACTTGCAGATTTTGGAATAGTACTAAAGAGGGTATCAGCCTTTTCAAGGCTGCGTGGGCTGTACACTGACGAAAACTGTTTAGCAAAAAGATTCGATATATCACTGGCATTAGTCGCTTTTGTTACATCGAGGCACATTTCGGCGGGATAAGAAGAACTACCTTTACGAATATTTTTTACGTGGGTCCAGAAGTATTTTGGATGTTTCATTATAGCATTTTCAATATTTTGAATATACTTATTATAGCATGATTTGATTAATGTAGCACATTCCTTTCTTAAGTAATTGAATTCAATTATATCTAATGGATTATTAAATTTCTTAATTTTTTTATGTAGTTTAAGTTTGAATTTCAGCGTTCTAATTAATTGATATGAATACCACGGCGGGTATTTGCCTCTATAGGCTGTTGTTACTGGTACGTGGTTATTGATAATGTCTTCTATTAAATCATAGAATTTTTTAACCATAAAATTCACATCCTCGCAGTTTTCAAGTTCTTTTCTCCAGTCTATATCATTCAAGGCTTCGGTTATCGCGGCATAGTCAGCCTTGTGATAGTTACGTTTATTTATAGGATTGATTTTAACTTTACTGATAATAGGTATTAAAGGGGTAAATTCAAGCGCAGGGTGAAATTTGTCTTCTTTTCTGATGGGATTTACACATATTTCTGTCTTTATTTGGATATCGGAAAGTATTAAGTCGAGTGTTTTATTCTGAAAGTTTGTAATTCTGTTAAATTGTTTTAAATCATTAAGAGCTAAGAAATCAATAAGGAGGTCGTGGATTTGACTACTATAGTGGGTTGTAGGTATCAGAAAACCTTTGTCAATATCATTTTGAGACCATTCAATGCCGCTCATGTTGAAATCACCCATGATAACAGTATAGCAATTAGAGTTCGTGTTTGTGTCTATAATATTATTGCAATTGTTTATAAATTGTTCGATTACATCACTGCGTACCGGTGGTGCCAGATAAACTGCACAAAATTTAATTAAGCATTTAGGTTGGATTTCGATTGTGACCCACAGGTCTTCGCAATCGCTTTCCCACTCAGTTTTACGGTGCGAAATTAGAGTTTTAGCTATTGCAATCAACACGCCCCCGCCAGTTTTTTTATGACTGTTAAAGCTAGAAGTCTCGCGATCCCTTCGATAGACTGAGTAGTTATCGTTAAATATTTCAGAATCGAATACATTGTTACAAAGCCAAGTTTCTGTTAAGACATAGATATCATAGTCACAGTTAAGTACATGTTGACGGACTTCATTAAGACTACTTCTTAATCCTCTGGTGTTTTGGTAATAACATTTTAATGAGTTGAATTTTAGTTATATAACAACAAAGCTAATCTAGACTTTACAAAATAAGGATTAAGATAAGCGAGATAGCTTTTCTTTATCTGTTACTACAACAGTCGGTGACGTTTCGTCTTTCTTGATGAATATTTTGCCATGCCGGACCCATACAAATTTATACTTCAATTCTTTGGCGCGGGAACGTGCAGCTGCATGCAACAACTTATTTTCAGCGGATAGGTGTTCAGCGACATATATTGGTGTAGGTTTAGCTGAGGCTATTCCAAGATGACTTGAGTTTAATTTGTCGTTCGCGTGATATTTATTATAGTTGATTGATGCTGCAAGGAACGAGTCGCGTAGTTGAGGGGTGTTAAACTTAATGAGAATCGATCTGGGCCTTGGACTTTCAGTGTCCATTTTGGCTGTTCGAGTACAGAGCTGAATATCTTTTTCGTTAACATCACAAGTAATCACTTTGCTAAGTTGCAGAACAATGTTGACGAGGTTTTCAGACCGATGCTCCGGAACGCACTGCAGTTCAATATTGTTGGATCTGGCATGTTGTTCAAGAGTGTTGATGCGCTTTTTAAGCTCGAAAAGTGTTTGTTGAAGCTCACAGTTTTTTTTCTCTAGGATTTGAGTTTTCGTGGAGTTTTCATCAAGGTTAATTTTCATTTCCTCATATCTAGCATTGAAGAATGATAGTGAGTCCCTAAAGTCGGCTATCAAATCGTTTATTTTTGTGAGTTGTTGGCTTATTATATCACTTACGGTGTCCTTAAAGGCGCGTGCTATCTCTTGCCTAATCATTTCCCGCAAAGAGCCGCTGATGGTGTCCGTCAGTAGTATATCACTTTCATGGCCAGAGGATTCACTTTTAGTTTGCTTGTTGCGTAAAGTTATATTGCAGTTAGGTGAAGGGGGAGACGGGCCAAGCGTAGTTGGACTTCCTGAGCGGAGGGGTCGAATAGGCGTATTTGTGTTGTCAGCCTTTGGTAACTTGCTGAAACATTCTGGGCATTTCCAATTGCTTTTTAGCTCATTACTCATCTGCTTATGCTTCTTCTCGGATATGTTTGCACATAATAAATCATACCATTGATGACACTCCATGCACTGCAAGCCCCCACCGGTGTATGTGTTATTGCAGCCAGCACAAACCTTCGATGTCATTATTCAAGGTTGAAAGTCAATGCAAAGAGCGAAACAGTACGCGATCCGTTATCTATTTATTCTGAGTATTAGCGACGGTAGTTCCACGAAATCAGTCAGAAAGTGACACAGATCGACACAGAACGCGACTCTTTCCAACTAGGCGACACTGTGTGATGAGATATTGACTGTTAAATGAAATTTTTGAATATAAATTTGATTATAATTAGAGTTACACTGAACTGATTTGAGTTGTGTTTACGTTAAATGGACAGTCGTAAGAAGATGCACAATGTGGTATAACTTTCTTAATGAATTAACAATTTTTACACTAGTTTAAGATTTAAATACGGGCACACGTTACGATGTGGACATATACACGAAATTGAATTTGATTATTATATTATTATTATTATTATCATTAATACAGTCAGGATTCAAACTTGCAACCTTTGCAGGCGACCAGTCGAATCGCTAGCCCTCCACGGCTCCTATATATATACTTATATAAAACTGATAAAGTTGATGGTAAGCACCTAATGTTTATCACTTTTAAATCTAGTTACTGTTATTATCAATTGAACGGTTGATAAAGCACGAAATAACTCACAAACGTCTTTTGGCACTTCCTGATGTTTTACTTTACCGAAAAACGTGTTAGTAACAACTCGTTATGAGAAAACGTAATATAATTCTATTGCTGAACAAGAAATGTACGGATCTTATTCAACCTACAACTTGGTATGAATCGGGAAGACAGATAGATACGATGTTCATACAGGAACATAGATTAAATCTCATTCAAACTCAGAACGTGCTCTGGGATACGAATGCCTCCTGATTTAAGCAGATTAAAGTCAACTTTGAGAATTTCACAATGGGACTGCGACGTTAGCTCAAGCCCTCATTTATATTTTAAGTATTTTTAGAGTTTAAAAGTGTCTCTCTGAATAGTATCTTTTTGTTGGTGCTTAGTAAACATCGGTATAATGGATATTCGATATTATTATAATTATTACTTGTGTTTTTGACGTTCACATTGTATTCTGATATGACAGCGAAATTCTTCCTAACGAGGTCTGGGCGATCGATAAAAATATGTCATGTGAGGACAGTTTCCAGAAGGAGGTGAGTTCCTTCACACATTAATAAGCCTTTTGACTTTGTGATTTCTCCTCAAGCAAAGGCTATAAATTGTGGGAACATCAATATTGTATGACGAGATTAATGCCCATGTTCGGTGGACCATTAGGGCTGTATAATCCCATTGTGTTTTTTATTTGGCTTTGAATTCGAACTCAATGCCGCCAAATTGACGTCAAACCATCCAAAAAATATTTATAGAGTAATGAATTGATTTATTATAATTCCACTCGATTTAAATTCAAAATAAAACACTGTGATTGTAAATATATATACCAAACTTTTTTGTATATAATGTGATATATAATATTGGGTGCAATCTTAATAATTATATGTATTTTAAGCTTATATATGTACACATCACAAGTTTCTTTAAAGGCACAGACCGGAGGCATCACCAAATTTTCGCCGGAAATAAATTAAGGTGTCAACGTAACCGATAGCGGGTCCATCACTGTCTCTAAGGAAAGTGTAGATACGCCCTTAAATTTCTTCTGATACATATGCAGCAATACATTAAACTTCACCGAAAAGTACGTTGTGTCTTATGTCTCACTGTTCTTAAATTCATAAAAAAACTCATAGATTACATCTTTGAGTTGGAGTACCGCTGGGGTTCGAACTTGCAATATTGCTTTCGCAAGCGACTACTCAAGCCACTCGACTACCACGATTCACGATTTCATTTCACCTTTGAGGTACACTCAATACATTAGACAGTCCCCACCGCGGCTTTCATAATTCAATTCAGATATCGACGCTTGTCAAAACGCCCCGTTTAAGGTTGTCACGACGTAGAATAGTCCGAGGGCTTTGAGGCTGCTTAAGCCCTGGCTATCCTTCATATGCAAGTCCATTGAAGAGGCGCGGGAGACTGGCGACACCGCTTAGATTTATACTCCCGGCTTCTGTGAGACAGCTCTACCTCTCAACACTCGCCGAGTCAATCCTTTGAATTTATTAGGCACTCAAGTCAGTTGACGTATGTAAGCCCCTTTAAACGTACCGAGGTTATTGTATGATTTCTGATTTATGTGGATACTAGCTGAGCCCCGCGGTTTCTTCCACGTAAAATTAGGTTTAATTTGATGATGATTTAAAAGCCGTGGTGGTCGAGAAGTTGCCTGAGACACAAAGATAGCAAGTTCGAATCCCGACTGTACCAATGAGTTTTTCTGAACTTAAGTACAGTGATTAGTCACACCACGAGCTTTACCGTGAAGGAAAACATCAAGAGGGAACCTGCACACGTCGGAGAAGCAATTCAAAGGAGTATGGTATAGTCATGCTTGAGTAACGGTGATGGAATCCCCACTTGTTACGTTAGCACCTAAACTAAATCTCTGGCATATAGTGGGTGCGTGGGTACTCACTATACCTCTGCCTAACCCTTCGGGGACCCTTGTGGGAAGGCGTGAGTATTTAATAGGCAGTTTTTTGATCTGGAAAAATGCGTAATCCTATGTACTATCCAGCTAAATATCTGTATTTGTGCTAACTTTCTTCCGATTCCGTTCAGCCATTCTGGAGTAACAAAGTACCTCACAAACTTTGGCATTATATATATATATAATATTAATACGTTAATTTTCGATTTGCTTCAAAGTGTTGCATGTCGACCTTACGATAGGTCCATGTACTTTGTAGCTGCGATGACACGAAATTAAATCTCACTCTTGTTTCCTTATTGCAATATTTACGACGTAAAATAACTTTGAAAGCAAGTTTTAGGTCATATTATTTCATATCTTTATGGATATGAGGTTCAAAGAAGTTCATTACTATAAATTGAAATTAGGAGAATGCCATGTGGCATTTACCAAGATCGTAGACGATAGTTTAACAGTAAAATTATTCAGATTTAACTATTCAATTTAAAGGCGTGGTTAATAGATTTCCCGGTTCTTACACATTGAGTAGCGTACACGACAGCCTTTTTTTACCACTGGGTGAGTTAGAGCAAGCGTAGCATTTCATTAAGTCATAATTTTGGGCGGAACGAAACGGTACTATCACTTAAAGGAATGCTTACGATTTAATAATTCATAGTATTGATAGCTACCACCACAAAGTATAATTAAATTATTAATGCATTTACATATTTTTTTATATAATTATTACTGAGATTAGAATGTTATGCCCGCGTTGGCATACACTTAAATAACGCACTGAGATTAACAACTATAACTTTGGTTAGGAATGTGTTATACGCTCACTGCACCCCGCGGTGTTTCCTGTAGTTAAAGGAAATAGTTATGATCCCAAGGTACACGGGAATTCGGAATGGTTATGTTTTCTTTAGCGAAATCTTGTTTCAATTCATACACCGTTTCAGCGTGAAGTATCAGTAAAAATATAAACTCCAACACACATTCATACTATTGCATTCATGTAGTACTAGCGGCCCGTCCCGGCTTTGCACGGGTGGACATTTATTTTTTGTACATTTTGGCATGAAATATTTTTTTTCTTGCATTTAAAATTGCCTATATTAATTAGTGATAATGTAGCATTCAAATTGTTTTTTTTTTAATCGGTCCATTTCTTTTTCAGCCAATTCCTTACAAACATACTTACATACAAATCTTTCCTCTTTATAATATTAGTATAGATTTGCAGTGATACACATGGGACAATCAAAGAAGTAGGGACTCGGGCCAATTTACGGCTTCCAATAAAGTATTTATGCATGTTGATACTTTTTGAACAAACGAATAAAATGTTGGCGGGTTATTCCACAATCGTGTCATAAATTGAAAGGCAAAGCAGCCGATCCATTCAACGCGTACGCTTGTCGGTGATAAATGACGTTCGTTGTAGACAAATAGCTGTTTCCACTAAACAAATTGCCAAGTTACAACGTATGTTCCCTGAAGATGCACCATTTTTATATTCCTATAAGGCAAAAATGTACGCGCCTCGCTTCGTAATGAATATTAATAAACAGTCGTGTCGTTGCAGAAAATTACGCGGCGTCCCATTCAACTGGTCGGCATTGAAAATAAGGATTTAATATTGGACTTAAACTTTTAGACAAACATATTATCATTAGATCGAGATCCTCTAGAATTTAATGGAGAGTGC
This sequence comes from Drepana falcataria, assembly GCA_945859725.1. Taxonomy (NCBI): domain Eukaryota; kingdom Metazoa; phylum Arthropoda; class Insecta; order Lepidoptera; family Drepanidae; genus Drepana; species Drepana falcataria. The sequence goes on from OX243926.1 coordinate 8,696,585, forward strand.
TAATTATCTTTCGATTGACAGACCTCTTTCGCTCGAATCACATTCAACAGTCTCTTCCTACATGCTTGCTCGTTTGGTGTAGGTATTCTACACGTTCCCAACTTTGAGTATCCAATCGATCTTTTAAAGTTACTCCTAAATACGAAAAGTTTACAATTCATCAATCTTAATTGACTAAATAGCTCGGACTTAAAAAAAGTACTCCATTCTGATGTGATTGAGTAAGATCCTCACAAACGTTCACATTCATAGTATAAATATGACTTTAGGAATCGTTTAAAAATGTGTTCGAAAAGTGTTATTGAAATAAAATAAGGCCAAGTTCGCAGGCAAGATTTGGAATCCGTGCAATATGCCTCTTGACACTCGTACCCAGCGGGCTGACAGTGAGCTGAAAGTTTATTTAATCAAGGAACAGTTCCATACCTTAAAACCCCCCGGCTTGCGCAATACCCTGCCGTCTCAATTTCAACTGCCTCTGTACAATAGTCCTCGGGTGATAGAAAATTTAATGGAATTTCTTCCCAGTACTCGTCGAATTATATTTTGCTGTTGATTTCATTGTCCGAATCGGTAGTTGTTTTACTGTTTACGCCTGCAATCTCAACTTGTCGGAGAATAAATCACTTGCTTTATAAATGTTATTTCTTGATTGTATTTTATGAACTGTAAACGATTCATACATATTTATTGATTTGGAGTGGTTTACGAACAAGAAAATGTAATGCAAGGATCGAATAACTGGCTACACTGTCTTGAACTACAAAGTTAGAATACAGCTAATTATTATTAATTAAAGCCTTCCCGCAAGGCTCACTGAACTAGTAGAGGTGTATCCACGCTCTCAATTTGTCGAAGACATATTAGGGTGCCTACGAAACTCAGATTGTAGGCTCAGTCTAAGCCTAAATATAAATTATTCCAGTTACCTTTTAACGTCATGTAGGTGGTGTACATTTAGAATTAAATATGCACAGTAATGTTTAATTGTAGCCTAAAGTTTATATGATATTTTATTGACCTTTATACTTTAACATTTAAATAATTAATTATATTATCAATTGTATCTATTAATTTCTACTGGTTAACTAATAGACCTATTAATTCTTTAAAAATAATAAGATTACTTTATAACTTTTGAGTTCTACATATTATTGCCCCTAAAAATATTGCTAAACTCTTTTTAATCTCAACATTATTAGATGCGCGGTCACGGTAAGCTCATAATATTGTGCTGTCTATTGTTCTTTTTCACGGAGCAAAATTTTCGAGGAGGTTTAGCTCGGAGGGTAGTATTAAATTTGTATAACAAATGAGGGGCGTGTCGGGGATCCGTCACAGTGGCTGAGGACGTTGTGTGGGCGCTAGGTAGGTGGGCCGTTGCTGCACAAAGCGATGTGGAAAGACTAGTTTCTACCTCATTTTAGTGATCCGAGCAAACATTGGATTTATTCTCAGACAAATGGTATTCATTACGAATAACGAGAGGGGTATTAATTCACTGGTTAAACTTTGTTTTTTTGTTCACCTGCTTGCAAAATTATAATATTGACAAACATGGCATCTGTCCAGAAGAAGCCATGTTTACTAACTGTATATTTATGTATATGGATATATATATATAATATGGATATATATTTTAGCGAATCCTGGGTATGTCAGAGGAAGTATGAAAATAGCTTGAATGCAGTCGAGATGCGATCTCTTCGAAAAATGTGCGGCGTAACGATATTAGATCGAATCCGCAATGAAGAGATTCGCAAATCAACTGGCGTGAATGAGGGCGTGATTGTAAAGATGAAGAAAGGCATGTTACGTTGGTTTGGACACATAGAAAGGATGAGTGAAGAAAGATTGACGAAACAGATATACAAAGCAAAAGTGTGTGCAAGAAGAGGCAGAGGAAGGCCACGTTCCAACTACCTGGACCAAATAGATCGGACTCTCAAGGACGGGAACGTTAAGAGTACTCGAAACCGACGAGCATGTATGAAGAGACTGATGAATGTGGACGAAGCGAAAGAGGTATGTAAGTCTAGAGAGAACTGGCGCTCTATACTCTCTGCCTACCCCGTTAGGGACTCGGCGTGATGATATGTATGTATGTATATATATTTTGCGTTTCTTAAGTGGTTTGTTCAGGGTTCCATTCATTATTATCATCTCTTCATGGTCTTTTACAAGGGTCTCTAAAACAGTAATAACGCGTAAAAAGAGACTTAAAACGCAATATTTTTGCCGGTGATATGTCTCCCTCATTCAAACACTACTTTGAATTTATTATGACACGAATGTAGGTTTTCATGCGAAATATTTCTTCACTATAAAGCTCGAGGTGTGAACAATCACTGTACTGAATTTCAGAAAAGCTAAATTCGTAAAGACCACAAGGGTTTGCAAATGACATTTCCATTATCTGGGTGGCTTCTCAAAACCACAAGGCAAACTCGGCACTGTTAAAATATCACTTAGACATTCGGACAACAAATAGTTCCTTTTCCTGTACATTTCAAATTCTTTTGTATGTACTTTAATGTACGTTACGTTCATATTTAAATAATAAAATAACATATTATTATCATCACACCGTGTCCCTCACTCGGAAGACAGGAAGAGTAGAACGCTAGTTTTCTCTAGACATTGACATTCACCAGTCTTAATGCTAACTAGTCACAAGAACCATTGGTTCTAAAAAAAATTTTGTTTCCGCTGACCGCTGGCCACTGGTGCGTAATTAATTGTATGATAAATAGAGTAAATATTCAAAATAGAATATGATTTTGTAAAACATCCGATTACTTGGTTGAAACGAGGCATCAAACATGCTGAACTTCCTAATTGCCAAAATCTCTTGAACTGCTATTCGATGGTTGTTTGTTAAACTTCAAAGGGCTAATAACATATATTTTGCTAAACGAAACCTGAGAAACCAGCCACCTCGCCCAACTGAACGTAGTATTAAGCTATTACTTATCCAGACTCCGTTGTTTTTCAACAAACAAACATTTTGGCGCTTTACGTTTATGGAAAAAATAGTCTTGATGCTTTACGGCTAAATCGATGCATATTTTATTTTATTTATTATTACTATTTATAGACTAAGTACATTCATGTCTTTTGAGGGTGGGCGTTGTCATCCGCGACACAATTTTTAACTCCAACGGATGTCATCGTTACGTTTAGTTTCTGTGCCAAAACAATGTTATCAAATATTTAATTTTTTTATTTTTTTAATTATTATTTACCTTCATTTGTGTAGCTACAACATACTTTAATGTTAACCTTAAACACATACTACCTATGGATATGTTTGTTATGTATTTTTCAATAAAATACGCAAAAAATTTTTCAATAATGCATCAGCATTTCTGAGCACATTGTGTTTTTCATATAGGTTATTATATATTTGACATATACGTTATAATTCTATCAATATTGCAAATAAATAGTTACAAAAGAGCTTTGTACTTCTTGAGAGGAGTGGCGCTCTGTTTTCTCCCACCCTGTAACGGACTCGATGTGATGACATTCCACACATACATGTTTAAGTATGTTAAAAATCATGTCAATAATGATTCAAGTATCAAAACTATCGCATTCAAATTTTGTAGAATAAAATCAGACGTTGATCCAGATATGCAAATATCTGTTTGTTTAATCAAAGTAAAAGAGTATTAATTCGATATCGGCTATCTAAGAGATGATCCCAACTGAGAAGAATACATCATTTGCTATTCAAATAACCTTAGGCGTTTGGTGTATATATTATCAGCTGTTGTTAAGATTTTGAGTTATCATTTTATCTCTTTTATGGTTTAAGAAAGTCTGGTTTCATTGTGTTGCTTCATGCTTGTTTACTGTGCTACTAAATTTATTGTTTCGATACAGGAAACAGGTATTTAAATAGCTTATGTATATAATATGTATACACATATACCTTATGTATATATATATAGACATAAGGTATATGTTTGTTTAAGATATATATGTCTATATACATATTTACAGGTTATTACCTGTAAATATGTATAAAGACATATATATCTTAATTATCTTAATATAATAATCTTTATATATATATATATATATATACATACATACATACATATCATCACGCCAAGTCCCTAACGGGGTAGGCAGAGAGTATAGAGCGCCAGTTCTCTCTAGACTTACATACCTCTTTCGCTTCGTCCACATTCATCAGTCTCTTCATACATGCTCGTCGGTTTCGAGTACTCTTAACGTTCCCGTCCTTGAGAGTCCGATCTATTTGATCCAGGTAGTTGGAACGTGGCCTTCCTCTGCCCCTTCTTGCACACACTTTTGCTTTGTATATCTGTTTCGTCAATCTTATATATATATATATATATAAATATATATCCTCTTGCATTCCTTATATGTTCCATGCACCTAATTTGTTAGTTTTATTTTTATCTTAACCTGTTAGTCATCCAAATGAAAATCTAAAAAATTGTACATAGATTTCTGTCAGAAAGTAAGGTTTATGTCAGAAAGTAAGGTTTTCATTTAAATGTATTTTTATATAATTGATTAATACATAATTAATTGATATTAAATAAAAAGTAAAAAATAACTATAGGTATATTTATAAAATTTATAGGCCCTAGGGAATATATGGTGGGAAAAACTTAAAAGTGTTTCTAGAAACGGAACATTGTCAAGGTTCTTTACCTCAATATCTACTTTACACTTATATAAACTTTAGTTACTTCCTGTAGACAGGGACGCGAATAAGCCGTAATGTTCCCCCCCGACCTCCTCCGCAAACGCCGGCCCGCGCCGAGCCAGACGCGCAAATCCCGCCCCCAAATAATATATAAATAAAATTAACAGTCCAGCCCAGCTCCCTAGCTCGCGATCCAGCAACGCCCTAAGCCGAGGTTCGTACCCCACAGGGGGTGCCCTTAGCTGTGTTGCTTAGTACTAAAGTGCCTGGCTGGAGGCCTAGGTCTCGCCATTGACCGGTTAAGTAGCAAAAGTTCCCGGAACTCACGCTACGAGAGACAATACAAAAAAAAAAAAAAACTGTAGACAGGATGGAAAAGAAGTATTTTGGGTCTCACTAATTAGTATCATGTTTCATTCTGGTTGTGGTTTGAAATTTTAAATGAACTCTTCGGTGGACGTGGGAATTAGAGGAATTTTGTACGGGAAAAACTCGTTGTTTATTTCATTAACAATTTCCAGTCAATAATTAAAATTCATTAGACGATAGCTGTATCCGTGGATAAAATGCTATCTTCTTGTTAATGGTTCGTTTACGCATTCCTATTTTTCTAACACAGTAATTTAATCTCAACTATTATATTATAGTATTATCAAACGGACTACAAGATTATCCATTTTAAAATTACATACAATTAAGAAAGCCTAGTGGCCGAGTGGTTCGAGTCGTTGCACGCAACACAAATATCGCAATTTTGAATCCCGATTGTGCCAATGAGATTTTCTGAACTTAAGTACAGTGATTAGTCCGACCACGAGCTTCACGGTGAAGGAAAATATCGATTCAAAATGTTTATAGTTTGACGATTAAGCGATACTTACCTTTGGATTCTAATAATGCGAGAATATAAAAAAAATATATTTAGCTGCATGTAAACAATGTAATGGTAAAATTTAATGAGTTCTGTTCAATGATATTTATAACTGTGCTCCTTGACACGACATGTGTACATAGTGCCATCCACGAAGACGTTATTCTTCTGATAGTTTATAGTGTAAGTGTACAACATTCCACATATATTTGAGTATTGTCGGTACACACGAATGCACACGCATACTGCAATTAATAGTCCCGTGACCCCCTAAACTAGAAATTGAAAGGGCACGTCTTCTTGAATAGCACTGTCTATAAAGTGAGGAGGTTCCTTTCTCCTGGACCCTAGCCACCGATACCTTGGAACCTTATCCCGATACATTTACTGTACAATTATTTTAAGTATAGGTTTTTGTCTACATTTATGTAGAGTAGTACAAGACTACTCATACTAGACCAAAACATCTTCTAAATAGTTTTGTATAGAATTGTATGTAGTGTGAATATTGAAATACCTGTGTCACTTATATATATATATATATATATATATATATATATATATATATATATATATATATGTATAGAATTTATAATAAGCTCAAAACCTGAAAGCCATTGCTATAAACCTGGTCATAAATAACTGCCTTTGGGTGGATGTAACCAATTCACAAGATTACAGGTATCAATAACGTTCAGATGTTTTAACTGGTGTGAAAACACTTCTGTAGATTTTGACACGATAATCAATTGTTTGTTTGAGGAACATGAAGATGTTATGGACTGAGACCTTACAAGAGAGTCTCGAGTGTGTAATTTGTGTTGTTTACACCATGTAAATAATCTTGTGTGCTGCCTTCTGCTGCATGGGCTGCTTTGACAGGTCTCTAAGCCATTGGCCTACTGAAGTTAATATCGTAGGTTCGGTTCTCGCTTTGAAAAGTTAAATGTTTTCTCTTTGTATTTCTTGTACTGCAAGCATATTAATTTGTATGATCACATATAAAAGAGAGATAATTGAACGATACCCCACATTATCGCAACAGTCGACGGAATAGCTCACTTCGATTGTAATTTAACTTTAATTTTTTGGAACATTATTCCATATTTTGACTTTATTTAATCCTAACTAGTCTTTGTCATTTCTTTTTAGGGGCAAATTATTTTAAATGTACATAGTACACTCAAATTTTACAGTCAAATAGGTCAAATAAAATTGTATTCTTATTTGGATAGTGTCATCATCAAAATACATTCACACATTATAATTCCACTTAAAACGTTTTGGACTTATAGCACTTTTGAAGGACGGAATTATAGAATGGATGAATACAAATTTGTAAGACACAAAGGAATATTATAAAGAAGTATTGAATGTCGCTTAAGAATATAAAGCTTTAGATACATGGACGTAAGGGATAAGCGATAGGTATACAAGGGACGCTTTTTTTCTCCTAACTTTTAGGAGAAAAAAAGCGTCGAGTTACATCTGACACAGGGTTAGTTTGTGTTTCAATACTGCACTTAGTACTTTGTACTTTGCAGTGGGATTTTATTCATCATACATAAAAACTAATCCAAAGTATTTTTAATGCTCTTTACTTTAGATTTAAAGCCTTTTTTTTTTATTGTCTCTAGTATCGTGAGTTCCGGGAACTTTTGCTACTTAACCGGTCAATGGCGAGACCTAGGCCTCCAGCCAGGCACTTAAGTATTAAGCAACACAGCTAAGGGCACCCCCTGTGGGGTTCGGACCTCGGCTTAGGGCGTTGCTGGTTCGCGAGCAAGGGAGCTGGGCTGGTCTGGTATTTTATTATTATTTAGTTATTTGGGGAGGGGATTTGCGCTACTGGCTCGGCTCGGGCCGGCACTTGCGAGAGTCTGGGGGGAACGTTACGGCTTATTCGCGTCGAGCCTCGCCGGCGAGGACGGAACAATGGTCGGTTTTGTGTAGTGTCGTTTGTGTGTCGTCGTCGGGCGTCCTGGAGGACCGTTATGTCGTCATCCGGTTCGATGACGGCATGTTTTGGGCGCCTTATTTTCGATATAAGGGAGGGTGTGTATCGGGCGGCCGATACGACGAGAGGGTTGGGATGATTTTCAGCAGAATCGAAATGGCGTTTCGACAGTTTTTTCATAAACTGTTCGATCGTGGGGACTTTTAGGTCAACATGAAGTTGACTGTTTCTCATGTACCACGGGGCACCTGTGGCTCTCCGGAGGAACCGGCTTTGGAGCACTTGAAGGGGGTGGAGTACTGACTTTTTGGATTGTGCGAACACAACACACGCATAAGTCATGATCGGTCTGATGCACGTCAAGTAAATCCTCACCTTGGATTTCAATGAGAGTTTACTCTTCGAATTTAGCATACAATGGAGTCTACCGAGCGCGAAAGCGGCTCGCGCGCGTACCGTCTTTACGTGGTGGCAGAGGGTTTTGATGTTAAAGACGGCTTTGCCGTCGGGGGAGTTCTCGCAGACGGCGAGGACCATGTTGAACGCCTCTCTGGCGTTTCGGCGGTGCATACGGTGGACTTCCTTCACCGCGACTTTTGATCCTTTAGATCGTCTTTAATCGACTCGGTGTCGATTTCTCGGGGAACGCCACGGATGACGACCCGGAGTAGACGATCTTCGGGCAGGTCGTAGGTGTGGAACTCCACACTTCTGGCCTGAAGGAGTTTGGTAAAAGCCCTAAACTCCGTGGAGTTGGGCAAATAGACTTTTATGCCGTCGGCAGCAGCCGTGGCGCGAGTGAAATTTATTTTGTTGGTTTGGCACTAACCAGAGATCTCGGTCCATTTGTCCTTATTATGGACGAAGACGGGGGGGCCAGCTCGCTCCTTCCTCGGCTGCGTTGAGGAAGGTCGCTTGGGTCTGGGGACGGGGGTGAACCGGCTGGCCTGGGTGGCTTCAGCTTCGGCTTCCGGAGAGGCGAGGGGGGCGGGGGTGGGGGGAGAAGCAGGGGAGGACTGTGCGGAGGGCACTGGTACTGACCTGGGGGCTTTGGTTGGGGGGGAAGGTGAGGGCAAGGCCTCCTTCTTTTTGGCGCGTCTGGCGCGCTTTTTAGAGCCCGTGACGGGCGTGAATTCGTCCGAGGAACCCTCGGACGCGGATGACAGCGACTCCATTTCGGAGTCGACTATAACGGACTCGGGAGAGACAGGGGAGTCGAGGTCTTTGTTGACCTCGTTGGTTAGGTCGAGTATGGCGCGTCTTGACTCCTCAACCATTTCCTTGGTAGGGGTGATGGGAGTCGAGGCGTTCGCCTGTTGGGAGAACGCTTCGAAGTGGCGCTGGAGGGAGGGGATGGACTTGAAGAGTCCGTCAACGAAGTGCGCCAGTATGGCCGGGTCCGCCATTGTGGCGAGCGAAGGGAGAGGGGGAGACATTTCGTGGGCGAGGGAGGTGAGTTCGGGGCGCGGTCCCCAGGGGAAGAACTCACGAAGAAACCCCTGGTGACATCAAAACTCTTATAATGGGGCCCGATCCCCGGGGGGTTGACCTGGGGGTGTGTGCTGAACCCTCCCTGTCGGGTCCCTAAGCTTGTATTCCCGCTGCGAGTCTTATTGTGCAGCGGGTTCCTGACTGTTCCGGTGTAGAGAGCACTAGTCCGTGGACAGTGCCCAAACTAACACCGGAGGATAGGAGGTAAGGGATAGGTAGGGTGGGCGGTAGGTGAAAACCAGGCGCGACTAGGGTAGACCCCAAGGCCGGTGAACCTGGTCCCGACCGTTTGTAGCCTTACCCTGAAGGGGCAAGGCTAGGAGCGCAACGGGTCAGCGCCCCACTCGGTTTGTTGGCACCGTTTGGTTTCCACCGAGTGACCACGAAACTGTGGATTTTCCCAGAAGGGGACAAATATTATTGTCGAGAAACAGAAATTGTGATTGTTGTTGCCTTGAAAAAGGCGACCAACAATCACCACGTGCGGTGCGTAGCGGTGGGTATGGCTTCTGCCGGTCGTAGCGGGCGCAGAGCGCGGGAGCGGTGGGAGTACACGTCTGCTCGGTACGGCGGCCGGAGCGGGAGTCCGATTTAAAGCCATAATAGCCGCGTGGTTTTAGTCGAACCCTGTGAAACGAACATAGCATTCCACCAACTTTTGCACTGGATAATATTTAACTAATATGATTGTCATCGTCTCGCGCCGATCTTTATTTCGGAACAATAGTCAGAACTCTAGTATCCCTTCTGCCATCCTCTTCTCTTATGCTAATATTGGCCGAATTATATAAATTTTGACTGATATAATAACTACACTTGAATGTATAAAAAATATTTTAGTCTCACTCAAGTACAACTAGAACAATAATCAAGACAAAAGAAAAATTAACTGAATACGTTTAGATAATCCAAACAGTGCAGTACACGAATTAATCTATTTATCTGAGCAAAGGCTTCCCTCTGGTCTTTCCACTCCCGGCGATGGAAAGAATAACACGAATAAAACATAAAAATAATGACAATCAAAAACGGCAGCGTGTCATTTCGTGCGACCCTTTTACTGTTAATATCCCACGAAGAGCTTAGTCATAAATTTTCACGGCGCATCAGCGTTTATGACACTCCTACTGTATTTGTTGATACACTGACCTTCATAATGACACCGATTTTAATGCCTCATCTCTCAAATTTCCCTAAAGCCTTCAAACAGATAGACAGACCACCCTGAGTTGAATACGTATTTTAAGTTGGTCTTTGAATTAATAAGGTATTAAGATCAATTAGGTAATGACCAATATTTATAAAAAGTTTACATAATATGTGCTTACCTCGGTCACTGAATGGATACGTTTCTACTTGGGTGGTCTTAAGAAACAGTGAAATAATGAGTAATTAAAACAATGTACCAATGCTTATTAATATAACAAATTGTTTGTAGTTTCGTGTTCTAATTAGCATAATGAGTATTGACATATCATATGACGAAGAGTTGGCACCCCATCGTCTTACAGGCAGTATCGAATACTTCCTAGCTTAACAGGCAAAAGTTATGCCTTGTCTCAAGTTACTGTACATATTTTTAATTTCTCTACATTCCCTAAATGCTTTTTGAATGCTTAAAGGGTATTACGTATATAATTCTTTATGAATCCATATAAGTTTCGTTGCCGTATAAAAATATCATTGAAAATACGTGGGTGTAATGTCAGTCCTGCCTAGATTTTTCCATACTTTTTGCGAAGGGAAGAGCAGTGATAATTTAGAAACATTTGATACAAGAGAGATATATTTTAGGTGCCAAAGTGACAAATGGCGAGTTCATCGCCGTAACTCTATACAATTCTTCTCAAACGCATGTAAGTTTCCTCTAGATGTTTTCCTTCAACGCAAAGCGCTCGTGGTGTGACTAATCAGTGTATTTGGTCGTAAAGTTACATAGTACAATATAGTCATAATCTTCTTTCAATTAATACTATAATCCTTTTTTTAGGATTATAGTATTAATTGACGTATAGTAAGCGGACGTTCTTAATATAAAGTTTACATGAACAATTATACTCGTTGTTAGTCCAACTAGCGGCAAATAATTGTAGTAATAACCATAAAAATTTTACTGCCAGGGCGGGCGCTATAGTTCTCGCACATTTGTCTGAACGAAACCTCAATAAGGAGTGTTCAATAATGTGAGGAGTGTAATTGGTGTCTAAAATACGGCTTCGGGTGATTACAATAATTGTACTGGAGATGTAAAATAAATTAAGACGGGAATGCAGAGTTGGTATGAAAGCTTCTTAAAATAATGTAAGAACAAAATTGTTCGTGTTTATAAATTACTAAGTTCATGTTGACGATGTCATTAGATTGAAAGGTTTTTTTTTAATCAAAGCACGCGTTGATGTCTTATACTTAGAATTATTCGTACGGTACGCTACTCTGTATCTAGGAAGTCGCACTTGAATAGACAAACTATGATTACATAGAGACTGTATTTTTCTTTCATTACTTTTAGAAACTAGCAAACGTTTGTTGAAGAAGCAATATGTCTAAAGAGAATTGCCGCTCAGCTCTCGCCTATCACGATAATGTATGCATAAAATCGAAAAGATAAGACAGTAATTTTGCTTACTAGCTATCTGTCACGTTGGTTTCTTAATATATCTAAGTTGCATTATAAATCATAGACCGTTATGGGCAAGATATATATAACACGCCTTTCCACAAGGATCGCCTAAGGCAGAGTTGAGAAGCTTACACCCACTTTTTGCTACACATTTTTACATGTATTTACGTAAGTACCAAGGTGAAATAAGGCGAGTCTATCGACGACTATACGTCTTTGGATTTATACCGAAACGTGTGCAAGTTGCTTACCGTTCTCCAGCCACTCAATATGTTCCAACGCCGTAAAGCTTGTGGTGTGACTAAATACTGTACTTAAGTTCAGAAAAAATCATTGATACAGTCGGAATTCAAACTTGCAATCTTTGTGTTGCAGGCAAAAAGAGACACTTAGTATGTTTATTTATCGGGCACAGAGTTACTGTTTAGGCTGTCATTCAGTTCACCACCCGTCCTCAGTTCAACTCTAGTCCACCTCTGACCAAAAAAATAGTTAGCAGCCGTGCAGCTCCACCATCCAGCGCCTCAAACGTAAATCAACCATTATGCAGTAAACAAAGGTTCAAGTAATATATCAATGCACATGAAATAAATTAATTTTTGTAAAATAACCTCACTCAAATGAGCCTTTTAATAGCTCGGAACAGCATCGCGTGGCTGGTGCCCGCAGCACCGTACTAATGAAAGCTTTTAAACAATGAATTATGTTAAACGGTGGATTATAATTAATTATAAATAGTAATTAAGTCGTAGTTCTAAGCAACTCCCGGAGAGATTTCTAACGTTTTGTATGCATTTTATGTTAACGTCCCACTAATTGGATTTAAATTTGCGTCTCGCCACGGGAAGCGCCGCGGATCGTGGCAGCCTGATAGCGGTTATTTATAAACATATTTAAGATGCATTAATACTTTCTAATTTGTTATATACAATTAATAATTCAGTGTAAGAACGCAGTCCTTTAGATAACATTGGATTGTCCACGTGTGGCGTACACAATGCTTGAAGGGGGCAGTAAAAAGCTAATATGTCAATAGGACCCGTAGTGGTGTTGCACAACAGAGCTGCATTATGCGCTTGTCATGCGTATAACTTTATTAAACTGATGCCCCGTGGAGGATCGATAGGGAGCATGTTGCATTTAAGAAGCTTTTAGTATTTGTTTGTGTGACGCTACCGCAAAATGGACAGATTAAGATATGTGCGGAATAAATTTGGTATTAAAAGTAAAATTGGTAGTCTCGGGTTTTTAAGGCTACTGTTGGTATATTTACGTGGACGTTATAATACCAAATTTTGCAAGTAATAAGCAGAGGGAGTAGAGTTTCAATCAACTAAAGATTTAAAAGCTTTGCTTCATCCACGCCTGTTTGCTATGTTTTCATACATGCTCGTCGATTTTGAGCAGGTACTCTTAATTCTCTGGTATCCTATCCTGTATACTCAAAATCACTGTTGTCAAGTATTGAGTTGAATTTCGATTCCAAAATAGTTTTAACGACAGACCTATTTTGCGAGTCATACCTACATCTAAGATGAAAGGTAGCATCCGCTGCTGCATCCGGAAAGGTGCTGCGCAAATAAAAGATCAGACATAATTCGTCATATTATTCATAAATAAAAATCAGATCGGCAGATGCGAAAGGATTGCACACATGGTGGCAAGGTGCGCTACGGTGGCTTGTGCCAAACACTTCTCTCGCCAAACAAAACCCTATGCTATTAATTTCTACATCTGGTTGTACCTTTCGCATTTCACTATGACCCTTTCATACCCATTACCTATATTCGCCGACTCATCGTAGACAGAAACAAATTTAGTTATAGAAGTTACGAGTCATATTTGCGTTTTGCTTTTGTTAATTTCTGGGTCGGTAACACGCGAGTGATACCCCTGATACCATCAGACTTTTCTTTTAAATTTAATTAAAATTAAATTAATCTGAATTCCTATTATCCGAAATCTGTTATCAATTTAAAGGTCGTAACTTAAGGTAATATTTATTGAACGTCCCGTATAAAATAATATGAAGTTACCTTTACTCATGTTTCCAAGATATATAATCATAACCTGTTAGGAGTAGGAACGATGGACTAAACACCCCGGTTTTTACTAGCACTACTTAGGGTTACAGTCTAAGCCGCCATAACGTAACTGCCTCTGTAATATTACTGTAGTACTAAGCCACGCGTGTTTTTCCTCTTAGCATAAAGACCTAAGAGAGCATTCAGACATAAAAAATAATAATATACTTAATACCTCAGCTTACGAACGTAATAATGGAATCTACCTGACTTTGTAGTATCGACCTTGGTAACAATTCAATTCATAAACAAGCGTCATTTGATTTAGACATCGAAATGGATCGGTTGGTAGTAATCACATGAATTTAGATTAAAAGCGTATCTTAAGTGGGGTGAAATATTTAAATGGAATTATTTTGAGCATATGCAGCGGAGGAATTTGCAATAATCGCGACTGAGATGGGGATATGTTCTGGCGACGCGTGGCGCGGTCCCCTTGACTTCCAGTTTAGTAATTAAACTTACAACTTTATCGATCAAAAGCTTTCCAATATATGCAGGACCACCGCGCTCTCATATCTGCAAGCGGCTGTTTAGTATTTAAGGTGGAGGCACACGGGCGACATTTGTAAGAATTTATTTCACTGCAAAAGCTTTCCGAGTACGATACGATACATACATATAGTCACATTGAATTTTTTATTGGATAGGTAGAATAGAGCGGTGGCAGGTCCGAACGAATCTTTTATTTTACTTGATATGCATTTACTAGTCTTTTCCTATAATATGCTCGATTGTTTCAAATATCTACTTTTGAGTTAATCGTACCTACTCGAAATTCTTCATACGACATGGACTATAATTATGTTGAAGGAACGCACTATACAACCTAATTATTTTCGTGCTATACTCTCACATTCACCTTAATATTTGTATATGTGTCCTAGTTAGGTAGAGTTCGATTTTAGAAAATTAACCCTTACAACTGTGTTGTCGTTACACTAACTAAAAAAAATACAAAAGACGCCGGAAGACAAAAGAAAAATATTTAACCTCAAACAAATCTGAAGTTGAAAACTTAAAACAGCCTATGCATATATTTTCCGGAGGAAAACCAAATATTTTGAAAGCTACATAGGTGTAGAAAGAATGAGAAAAAAACATGAGAATAATGAAAGTCAAGCATATATATTTATTAATATCCCATCTTGAAATCGCTGTAGTAGTGATAGTAAAAGTTCTTACAGTGTCATTAAATTGGAAATCCGATACCTTAATATCAAATTACGTTGCATATCTTACTATATTTTTACTGTTAATTATATAATTAGCCCAAGAATGTTAATATGAAACTTACATTTTCTTTATAGCTTACGTTTTATGTTCTTTTGTTTTATTTCGAAGTAAAGTAATGTAAATATAGCTTTATACTACTGCACTGCCTTCGGTCGCGTAATGGAACTGTCTGTTGATCGCTTCTTGTCTTGTCTATAATCCACCAAATGGGTTTATTAAAAGTGTTCTGCCCACTAACATGTGAGGCCAGTTTTTCTCTGCGCAAATATGGATACCGGTCCATTAACTTTGCAAGATAAAGCTTATGTACCTTTCATTTTTTTTCATAAATCGCGATATCTTTATTTATATGACTATTGAATATTCACGATGTTAAATACGTTTTTTGCATTAACATGCTCAATCAAAATGTATTTCTATTCTAATTCCTACAATGAACCTTTTGAGTTCATTGTGCGATGGGCTTTTAAATAGCGAAGCGTTACAAAGGTTGTAATTATCGGTTATGGTTCCGTTTGGCCGTTCATGAGGCTTTGTGTTTCGGAGATGTCTCCATTTTGCGATTTTCTAAGGTGTGGGCTAAACGTTATTTGACGATAGTATTGTTGGAACGCCCATGGAGCCTTTATACAGTTGCATTGTGCTCCGGTATATCACTCCCACAATTTTTATTTTGCGAATTCACTTGCAGAATAGAAGTTTGAACTGAAATGATGGATGGGACTAATATTCGACTGGGGATTTGATGGTCATATGTGAGAATTTATCAGGCTCCTGGGATGCATTAACTCCTAAGGGTATACTAATAATATTGTAGAGCACGCAGAATTTTGCAACGCCAGTAACCACACGCCACGCTAGTAACACAGTTAGTGTTACAAGTATTCATAGGCGGTCACTGCTTAACATCAAACTGTTCCTCATTGATGCTATATATAATAATAATAATATAAATTATTTGTACTATGTCAGAGATTATATTTTAGGTGCCAACGTTTACTCAAGCACGACTATACATACGCCTTTGAATTCCTTCTCAGACGTATGCAAGTTTTCTCTCGATGTTTTCCTTCACCGTAAAGCTCGTGGCGTGACTTATCAATGTATTTAAGTTTAGACAAACTCTTAGGTACAGTCAGGATTTAAACTTGTGATCTTTGTGTCGCAGGCAACTACTCGAACCACTCGGCCACCATGCTTTATTTTTTATAATTTATAATATGCTCTGTGTAATAATGCTTGCTTTGTACCTTTATTTAATTCAAAGAATCGTTTATAGAACTTTTAGTACACTAGCTTGTAGTACAGGCGAGTAACAACTGATGTACTCAAATTCGTTTTTAATTCGGCAAAAGAGGTTCCTAGTTAATTTGATCATTTTCGAAATGCAATTCGCAAAAATTATAATATGCGGGTTGCATTCAGTCGTGGTATTACAAGAGACCATGCGCAGGTAAGCTTGAATAATCAATGGGAGAAAATGAAATTCGTATTGCTTCTCGGAGGCGACAGCGAGTCTATTAAAATCACGTTTAGCGCCCCCTTCAATGGGATGATTGAAGGCCCTTAGACAATTCATTCTCCATTCTGTCTCAATGGCTGGCCCACATTCCTTGTGTAATCTTTTTACAACACAATGGGCGACAATGCCGGGTCTCCATTGAGTACAGTGTAATATACTGACGCTCCTCGTTTTAAATTAATGTAAGGATTTTTTCAGTTGTTCAGTGAAGGATGCGCCGCCCAGTGTGCGGTTCAAGTGCTGTCAAGTTCTAATAAACGAGCTCTTTATTAAAATATAAACCTTATATTGTTTAATATAGCGCTTAAACTTCTTTGATATCTCACTCCACGCAATTTTATTTTATTTTAGGTATTTCTATTGGCCACGGTCCTGTTGTAACTGCAAACACAATAAACCCGTCTTTTGTTTAATTTTCGCCTCACTGACCGTAATAAATTTCCAATAGCATTATGTACCTCTGTTGGGTTTCCACTTGTCCTTAACTTGACTTTAATGAAAGTTACTTTGGTCTGTTTACGTAATAGGGAATAAAGGCTAGCCGAGTAGGCGCCAAGTTGGGTAAAAAAGTTGAGAATCTGTTATTTTTAGATTTTTTTTATACCATAAGCCATAACATAATCGGTAAACGTATAATTTTGAAAAAAAGTTTGGCGTACCCTACGAAATCACGCGTAGAGTATCAAGGGTCAAGTATCAAGCCTACCATGAAATAAAAAAATTGCCTATTATGCAATACGTAAATATATATCGTAAGTCTTGGTATATATCGGTTACGTCAAGTCGCATTTATCGTAGATTAAAGCGTTATATCCATTCCTGCCTTTCCGCAACTGTAAGCGAAGGAGTATGTAGAGGAAAGGACAAACTCTTTTCGTCGGTAAAATATCGATATCATACAGTCACGCTGTAAGCCGTGGAGGCCAAGTGGTTCGACTAGTTGCCTGCCACACAACGATTGAAAGGTGGAATCCAGACTGTATCATTGAGGCTTACTGAACTTAAGTACAGTGATTAATCATTATCACGAGCATTAACTGTGAAGGAAAACATCAAAATCTGCATACTGCCAGAGTCTTAGTACGTAAGTTACTGTCTTTAAGTTTCTACTGAAACGTAGTAAAGCTCATGGTCATATTATTTAAATTTCTTACCATATTTTTTATTTGTTCATAATCTATACAAATAAATAAAATTGGAGTGTCTGTTTGTAATATTAAAATAACCTCTTTTTACTAACTGCATATAGATAAGTACACGGTACACATACATTTTTTTTTTTTACAATTTTTGTCTGTCTGTCTTTTCTGTCTGTTTGTTCCGGCTAATTTCTGAAACGGCTGGACCAATTTTGACGGGACTTTCACTGATATAAAATGGAGTAACTTCGGCTACTTTTATTTTAGAAACTGAACAATATTTTATTTAGATTAAGATTTAGTGCTTGTAGTTTGTATCAAGTACACGTATAAAAATTTTAATCCACCCATAGTTCTATAAGTAGGGAAGTATTGAAGTATTTCAAATGATCAAATATGGATTCAATAATTGAATCCTATAGATATATACTATAATAATATAATCCATAGGCTTATCATGTATACTATACTACTTCATAATAAATATATATATACATATCATCACGCCGAGACCCTAACGGGGTATGCAGAGAGTATAGAGCAACAATTATCTCTAGACTTACATACCTCTACCACTTCGTCCACATTCATCAGTCTCTTCATACATGCTCGTCGATTTCGAGCACAAAATATTTACTATATAAAATATTACGTTAACACAACTGAATAATTTGTGTATATTATTATGGTCAAATTAAATTCAATGGCACGTGTACGAAGGTCTGCGCCTTGTTCCCTCAAAAGAATATTCCAGGTAACGGATAAAAAAATATGATTTCAAGTAGAGCAGGGGAGTGAGGGCTCCCCAACCATTTTTTTCGGTAAAGGTGCGACCTTAAAAGGCGGCGCATGAGCCGACGTAGCTCATTCATTAGATCGTCCTCGTGAACGACGAAGCTCCCTAATCTTACGAAACCTGCTCGAGCTCACCTGCTACGAGCCGCGTGCGCAGTCGACCTCACGTCGCTTCATAATCTCCGAACAAAATGCTTCACGGAATCCAAAAAGCTGACTATCGACACCTGTCTGCATACAAAACCAACTTGCCAAGAATGGTGTCTATCGCACCAGCTCCTGAAAGAAACTACCTATCAATAGACGTGGAGACATTGGAGAAAAAGAAGTACAGTTACAAGAGTAACTCTTACACTGGTGTGCAAGCTACGTCTATTGCAAGACGAAACGCTCGAGAGAGGAATCGTGTGAAACAAGTGAACGATGGATTTAACGCCTTAAGGAAGAGATTGCCCGCTTCAGTGATAGCTGCTCTGTCTGGCGGTGCGCGCCGTGGCTCCGGGAAGAAGCTGAGCAAAGTGGACACTCTTCGGATGGTCGTGGAATATATCAGGTACTTAGAAGGTATGATTGATGAAAGCGATGCCGCCCTAGGAATCACTCACACCAAACCTTCGATGGAATCGTTGCCATACGAAGTCGACGAAGGTATCTTTGGTGATGGGTCCCCTTATTCGGACTCAGCCCCGTCGCCAGTTGGTTCTGATTGCTCATCGGGTGTTTCTTCAGCGTATTCAAACGGATATGTGCCTAATTTTAAAACAAGTGAACATCAAATTCCCATAGAAGAAGAGGAGTTATTAGATGCCATTTCTTGGTGGCAAGAAAAGTAAATAGTTAAGTTTGCAAGTTTGCAAGTTTGCAAGTGTTTATCTAGTCACCATATTTAGTTAAAGCAATTTATTGATTTTTATCTGTGTATTAAAACTTCGGTACGGTTATTGTAAATAATATTGATAATGGCTGTGAGAGTAATATATGTTTGTAAATTGTAATAAATATAAGGCTGATGTTACCCACCTAATTGTTGTAATAAATAATTAATTAGTTATTAAGAATATGCACAATTAATGTACTGAAATAAATAATGAAAATCATGAATTAAATTTATAATTTTATCCTTTACCTAAATCTTAAATTCAGTTATAATTTTTTTTCTTTCAAGTCACGTCAGATTCGTACTTGACACCTGGTAAATTTTTCTTAATAATAATTTTCTATGTATATCTAGCAAATTTTCTCAGTAAAAAGCACCAATTGTAAGTTGTACATAAATTTGACGCAAATAGAAGCACTAATAACAGCGACTTATACAAATACACTCACAAAAATATTACAATTACGTCGTTTATTTCTAGTAGTATTTCTATCTACTATCTATCTGCCTGCCTCGTTAGGGAATCGGCGTGATGATATGTATTTACTTATATACGATAACAGTTTTCACGTTAACACCAGCAATAATATTTATTGCTTGAATAAGTTCTATAATTATTCATTAATACATTAGTTCGGTAATGCGTGAGCGATACCCCGCCAAGCGGCAATAGGCGTTGGTAACCGCTTGCCATCAGGCGGACGTCATGCTTGTTTCCTACCTTAGTGAACATAAAAGTCATCTACATAATATTAAAGCTACACTCATTAATATTAAAGCCCTAATAAATATATACATCACGTCGAGTCCCTAACGGGATAGGCAGAAAAAGTAGATCGCAAATTCTCATTGGACTTACATACCTCTTTCGTTTCGCTTACTATCTATGACATATCTTTATGCGTTCTATATATTTAATGCATAGACATTTATTTTCAGTATTGAATGAGTAGTGAGTCAATACTAACTTAAAGATTTGATGTTCACGCCGAGGCCCACAGGTGTAGCCAGAGATTAGAAATGACCAAGCTCCCTTGACTTTCAGACTGATTTCATATTTTTCATCAGACTCTTCGTAGGTACATGATATACATATAGTTATTAGTGCTTTGAAGAGACTGATATATATATTTGATTAAATACTGAAGATACATTTCTGTGCATTTCGTATAGGACTACATATCAAATATACAAGTTGGGTAAGGTAAACCACGAACTTATAAAAATTTGGCGGCAGGCACTAAGCCCGTAACCATGTGCACATAGGAAAGGATCTGATGCACAGCCTGAATTAACGAACTACATGGCTTGACATGCTCTCAAAAGGTAATGTGATACACTTCCAGTTTTCTTGTAAATTACTGAGAAAACTCTTCTACGCTTAAGAATTCAATGTCGTATGTATAGTTGCTCTTGAGAAACGACGGAGTGACCATATTATGTCACCTAAATAGTATCCCCACTAAAATGAGGGTTCAGGGACCCATGGGATGGCGACAAGATATTTACCTTAAATAAATGGTGCTTCGATGCAAAATTAAGTCGTAGATAACAGTGTCACAAGGGTATACAAGCTTACGTGTTTTATTTTCACTCTCTCATTAAGGGGAGGTGTGAACTGTTGTAGAGATAGCATGCAAAATAATTTTATCTCGTTGAATTATAAAAAATGGTCACAGATATTGCAACCTAAAAGCTTGATTAAGCCATCGATGCGCAGACATTTCGCCGGTACATTGTTATACAAGATTAATGGTGTACAACGAGATAAAGAGGTGGGAGCTAAATGCATTTACATGTGCGAATAAAAAGTCTGCTGATAAAGGGACAAAGAAGCTCGCATCGAATAAAATATGTATCATTTATGGTTAGGACACACACACAGCACACAACGATACTCAGGATGTCGCGCAAATTGGCACTTGAATTGACGACGAACAAGTTTATCAGTAGGTATTGTAACTGAATTTCATTTGTAGGGTGTTCATTCCATTTTCAAATTACAATTCGTTCTATTTACTAAAATGAAGAAATGTAAATATGGCCAGTATAATTATATTCAGGTATAATATCAATAGCAAAATTCAAATGAATATTTTAATTATAGTTTCTAATATTCAACAATAATTTAGTTTCTACGCGTATTTGGATAATTTCTTAATAAAGTTATAGGTCGGTAACTTTTGTGTAACTTAGTGTAGATTATGAAAAACATAGTTTAGCCTCAAGCCTCTTATAATAACGTTGCTAATATATCTTATCATTAGACATAAATAACAAAAATATTAATCAGGACATTAATGATATTTTATTCAAGGGAAACCAAATAAAAAAATGATATTGTTAAAAAAAAAATTGTCAGTAGTCCAATTTAAGTTGTTATTCTACAGCGACCGTATGTATACATCTCCGATTTATACCGAAATGCAGATTAAGCTTTACGATTATGGATAATACTGATAGAAACGCGAGGAAACCGTAATTAACCACACAAGCCTCTCCAAGCATTCATTTACCTAATTACGATTGATATTGTACTACAGAATAACTACCGTGAACTACATACATACCTAAATGTCGACTCCCTCTTGGCAGAGAGTAGAGCAGAGTTCTCTCTTGAATTGCAGACAGAGCGAATGAGTTCTTCATACACATTTATCAGTCTCTTCAAATAAGCTCGCCGGTTTTGAGTATATAGTTTTGACGTTCCTTGTGTCTAACCGATTTAATTTAGGTAGTTAGAACATAGTTATTCCCTGTTTGTTCAATATTTGCATGGTATAATTTGTGTAGTCCATCTTTCTTTTATGAACCATGACCTAACACGCAGTCAAGACAGTCGCTGTTTACATAAAAAGACGACCGTCTGGTCTAGTGGTTACAGCTCCTGACTGCGAAACTTGAGGTCACGGGTTCGAATCCCGCTGAGGGCAGATATTTGTGTGATGAACACGAGTATTTGTACCTTAGTCTTGGATTTCCTATGTAATTATGTATATATCTATCTATAAAGTAAATATATCGTTGTCTAGTTACCATAACACAAGCTTTGCTTACTTTGGGACTAGGTCAATTTGTGTGCAATTGTCCCAGGTATTTATTATTATTATTATTATCCAGAATATAATCTATATACGTTCTACAATAATACTCTTCGTGTTGTTCTAAGCACAACTTGAGATTAGCATCCAAAAAGCTTTCAATTTCGCCACTTTTATTTGCTTCCGTTTTGTCGGTCGATACAAAACTTGGCGTAAGTTGTATCGAATAAAGGAATTACTTTAAGCGAATTCCGGAAACTATTAAATCGAATCAGATACGAGGCTTTGTGTCGGTAATCTTATTACTTTAGCACGTGAGCTTTGTTGCGTTCGTGAGGTTTGGGGATTCTGCGCGATGAGGAACAATTTTTGTATTTTTTTCTCAATATTACTTGCGCTTTTTTAGTTTTTTTTTTTAACATTATGCGTATTTTTTAAACGCCTTCTCACAAGAACCCCAAGTAAGTAAACGTAGAATAAATAGTAAGGAGGGTGTAATGTACTTGCTTTTCAGCGGAGATATATTTTAGTGACACTCAAAGACGGGAATGTCAAGGGTGGGTCGAAACCTGGGAAGGTCAAAACGGCGAGCATGTATGAAGAGACCGATGAATGTGGACGAAACGAAAGAGGTATGTAAGTCTAGAGAGAACTGAATCAGTCGCTGTTTCTAAGACACGACTTTACATACAAACATCTTTGGAGTACTTCTAATAGATGCAGGTTGCGTTTCAAGTTTAACGTAAAACTCGTGATGTGAAAAATCACTCGAATTTGAACTCGAATGAAGATACTGATTAAAATGTTCGAAGCGGAAGAGGTATGGAAATCTAGACAGAACTGGATCTCTTCTTTTATCGATAATATTTTTGGGCATATAAAAACAAACTCTTTCTGAGTTTGTTTATTTATTCTCAGGAACTGGTTATCCGATATGATAAAAAAAATATATATTGTGTTATCCGGGGAGTGAAGCAATAATCGTATACATACATGCGTTTAATGCGAGTGGAATCGCGGGGCATAGCGATACGTTTATAACAAGTATTATTTTTCAGAGATGGTATCGTTTCCATTATCTCTCGTACTGTGACTATTGTTTGCAGATTTCACTCCACTTGTTGCCTAGACGACTGCACTATGTATGTATATATAGACGCGATTGTTCTGCGTGTATTATATTGTGCTGGAGTATTCAATAGATGCACTCATTTGATATATATATTGATTAATCATTAACTTTCACTCTTAAGTTTCTATAGTTCGCCCATTGAATTAACTTGATAGATAATATTAGTTGGATTTATTAAACTGTATTAATATCGTGACTAATGGATGTTCAACTTTTTCAACGTTGATTAGTGGGCATTTGACTTTTCATCAAGCCGAACTGAGTGGGGCACGTAGAGAGCGCAAAGGCTTTTTTAGAATTACCAGCATGTTGTCAATATAGCCAGTATTACGAAACATTGAGAACCTTTAAGGTGGAATCATGGTAAAGAAGCTCTGATGTCAAAATCGTATATATTATTATTTACATCAATAAAACTTTTTTAGTCACACCACGAGCTTTACGGTCAACGCAAACACCGAGACGAAGCCTGCTACGTTAGCCCCCAAAATATATATCCAGCGCAAAGTGAGTGTGGTACTACCTACACATCTCTGTCTACCCCTTCGAGGACCCTTGTGGGTAGGCGTGAAGATATGTCAACTTTTTGATAAAAACTGAATTTTGTAAACTCTGTAAAAAAATTCTGGCCTGTAAATTATTGAAAGCAAATGCTCAACTTGCACGATTTTAAAATAAAAGAACGAATACTGACGTCACATAATTTGCATCTACGGTTAGTTAGTGGCGTCGCGGTAGTAAAAAATTATGACGTTCCAAATGCGTATTTTTAAATGTAGAACAAAAAGGCTTTTTGAACATATCACAGACCTTATTTATTATGGCTAATTATATTTATTATCCGCGGTACGTAAGAGCCATCACTTATGCAAATGGTTTATGACTGTCGGTTCCGTTGCGTCCCCGTCTCGGCGACGATGGAAGATTTATTGTGGGTTGTGGTCGCCACTTGCTCCTTCCACGGTATATTGTAGTTTGAAATAAGTTGACTCCATTTATGTGTAAGTTTTCATATAATGTTTGGTCGTACATTCGCATAATAAATACAAATGATGGGATATTCGTCTGTTAGTTTAACACCGGATATAACCGGCTGTTTACTTGTATTATTGGCTACTACTGAAAAGTAGAAAGTAGTAGAAGAAGAGGCTAAGGAAGATCGCGTTCGCGTGTGTAAAATATACAGATTAACTCGACGATCAAGAGAGTAATTAATGTAGATGAAACACAGGCCCTAAGATTGGTCAAATTGATTCCGATAGAATATAATCTACAACCGTCTACCGTGGTCCCAGCGAACTGATTTTATTATCTCGTAGGCACGATTGAAATTCGATGCAAAGTAAAAAATCAAGCCGGTTAGGATCCAATAAAATTAGCTTGCATTGATGAAAACAGTTCCAAAGTGAAAGAAGGAGTAAGGCTTGAGGCAGACAGGCGTATAAATAATCGTCGGATATTGGCTTCCTTTGCACTGCGCCTCTGGGACCCAGCGAACAGTGCGGTCGAGGTCAGCTCTCCAGAACACTAGCTGCTTCGTGAATTATGCCTACTTATTGCTAAGATTAATTATACTGGCGGTTTAAAGCCTATTATTATGCAATAATTAATGAGTCGCTGGCGCCTTCAAGTCCAACAACGGTGTTTTAGTTAAGAAGAATAAATAATGTAAAGTAAAAAAATCACAATAGTTTTGCAAAAAAATATTATCGTACAAAAACATACACTGTTAAATACAGAAGCGCAGATTTGTATGAAGAATCGATTACACTTTTGTAATTAGTTGTATCGTCTCAACAGAAGCGCTTGACCGCGAATTCATAAAGTTTCATGTTACAAAAATATGAATTGAGATATTTGATAGTGGCGTAAGATAATTTCTGGTTACTTAAAGGTAGAAATGTGCTTATTTGCAAAATGTTAATGAAAATCTTCAGTAAAGGAGATAAAAAAAATATGTTATACGTTCTTGCCATCGGAAGGTACTTTTGTATAAGCAATTTGAGAATAATTTCCGCATGATGTGTAGCAAATAAACGTTTGTAACATATTTTTTTCGTTTCCTTCATATTTTTCGACACGTTAATGTGGTTAGTTTTTATTGCAATTCTGCTCTTTTGAACATTATTATTAGACTTTTTCTTGCAATTTCAGTTTGAAGTGGTTGTGCTGTTTGCCAACCACGTACTGCGGAGGATTGCGTATTGTTTGATATGATAAAAAATATCTTTGTAACACACCGCCATGAGGGATATTATAAGAGTATCTAATTCTGTTCCGTTGTAACAAAAAATCTATTTTGACCCCATCTAGGCAGAGGACGAATGATATCAGCGAAATTACCGATATTTGCCTGGATGTCCATCTAGTGTCCATTTAAAAAAAATTGATACTATAATATAATAATATGCGGTATAAGGTGTGAGGAAGGGGTAGGCAGAGATGTATAGTGTAAAACACACACACCCACTTTCCGCCATGTACTATATTTACACAAATACTGTGTGTTGGATGTACGTAGTTAATTACTAAAATCCATTATCTAACAAGAATAAAAATAAAGCTTTTAATATATATGTAAATGCCAACTTCCTAAAATAAAACACGATAAGAAGAATTGGTAGGCGTGTTTTTTATTTATTAATATAACACCAAAATTATAATTTGAATAAAGTTATAGCGTTACCATAATAATATATTAATTTGTCACATTCTGAACGGAAGCGTAACGTTTGATAATTTGAGCGGTGTCACAACAGCGGATATTCTCCACTTAAGCTTATTTCGCCTAATTGAATCCTAGAGCATTAAGCCATCTCAACCTATAATCCCCTTTATGAGATTCACGCCGACTTTTTAAGGATCACTCCTTCAACTGTCCCCTTTTGTAGGAAAGGAAATTATTTTTTTGTGAAAGAATATTAAATGTAGAGCAAGGTGCTTTATAATAAAATGCATGTTTAGATATATGACCACATTTAAATTTGAAGCCCCAAAAATCAATTCAAAGCTACCGAAGTGTTATGTTTCGTGACCATTTCCCTTTGTTTATGGTTGTCTTTGCTATTTTGTCACTGTATGATTTATGGTACATGTGTCTATTAGAATTTAGTAGAGCTACACGTACTCGAGGACATATATAGCTATAGCATAGCATAGCATAGCAAGGATACGTTCGTTCCCTTTTCAGCAGCTCCAAATTTTATTTAATTCGTAAAAGTTGTTTAAAGTTTGTGTTCACGATTATTTTACACTAGTAATTAATAATATGATGATATCGCAAACCCCGATGGTTGACACATTCAATAAGTCCAGTATCATTTTAATGATTGCACCTCAGACATCAATCCGCATCAAATTAAATCAAAACTATTTTATTCTAGTTACGTACAACATCGAAAGCAAATAAATAAACCAATATTTGTCTAACACAGCAAATTTGCGTCTGGGTATATGTCTGTCGCTGATACCTATACTACAAGGCTTTTCATTATTTAAGCCTACTTTGCAAGATACGTCTAGATTACGACTATGATTTTATAAACATCCTGGCTAAGCACGTATTAAGCTACAACGCATCACAGCTTGTTCTTTACGACTTGTCTTGTCTTACAATTTTATTGCTTTCCAATAACGTAAGAAATAATCAATGAATATCTATTGTAAGATATTGTCGCGTCGCGCAGCGGTGTCCGATGTAAATCACAGGAGCCTCTGTCGGACAGAAGCGTCTTCATCTTGCTTCCCAGACATGTTTACGAACATACTGTGTGTCGATTGTAATATACTGACTAGAATACTTGTTGGTCATAGATAACTGGACATAAATACGGGAGAGAATCTTACCAGAGTTTCGTACGCGTTGTAAGCCCAGAGAAGTATTTCGAGATCAAAATTAATTCGGAATTTATTTAGTACTGAAATATATTGTTTGATTGTATGCTCCGTTTATAACAAGAACAATCTAGATTTGGTGGGAGTTATTATTTATTATTTTTGAAAATCTCATGTCAACATTAATTTTCAATGAGGAAGTGACTGAGAAAATTAAATTTTTTTGTTTGTGACTCAATAACCGACTGAAGAGGCATGTAGATAAAAAAATTAAATGTGAGCCGTCAAGGGACGCCTGGGAGATGTGAAACATCGACATTATTTTGTAAAAGTAATATGCAGAAAAGAACAGATTGTGATAGGAACTAAATATGTCATTATTATAAAATAAAATATTACGTTTTTTTTTCTGGATAACGATGACTATTTATTGAATAAACATTTATTTTCATTAAATACAAAAAATTACGAATTTATTTCAAATCGTAACTACTTAATTCGTAACGTCGTCGACTTCGGTAATAGTTATATTCGATGTTTCCTCTGAGGACGGTATTACTGTGGCAATTGGTCGATGGTAACTGAAGTATGGCGACGCGTCGCCACGGCATGCGTCGCCACGCCAGAAATCGGTTTTACGTGCGGCTATAGATGTTTCACATCAAAAAATAATACTGACTGGATATGAATTATTCATTTATCTTTATGCCTGGGAATAATTTATGGCACATATATATCTGCATGATCTGAGTCATATCTGCCTGACGTCGTTGAGAGAAATTAGACAAAATCTAGTAGCGTCATGTGGATATCATTATAACTTTGTCTACTCGTTGCAGGAGCTTTCTTGAAAGGCGCGATAATATAATTGAAGGGCCGAATGCTACCTCTAGCACATGCGAGCGGAGCTGCATGTTGTGCAAGAACTTGATAAACTTAAGAGTCAAGTGTATCTAAGTAAGATATCGCTATCTAGGCGCAGTGACGCGTGCATTCGAGCTTAATGCGGGTGATAAGATACTTACACCGTATCTTATTGGAATAGAGTATATTTTACGTCTACATATTTTCCACAAGGCTACTTGTAATTCTTGCAAGCTCATTGTCAGTAGTATTCAGGACGTGACGAACAGTGCAGACATTGAGTGTCAATGCACAAACAAGATAATTACTAACGTCTATCCTCTGTACTTAGTAAATAAGGACCTAAAAATATTTATTCTATTGAAAGCAATGGTCAGTACCCGGCCTTATATAACATCATGCGATGGCAGGATTTAGATATATCTACAGTTAGTTCTTTATTTAGATTGTTTAATGGACTAGTTTGAACTGGCACCTATACCTTCACTGCCTACCCCGTGAGGGAGGATGATATAATTATGTGTGTTTCTTTCACACATACCAAATTACATTAATGATAATGAAGAAAGGCATGTTATATTGGTTTGGACATATATAAAAGATGAGTGAAGAAAGATTGACGAAAAGTCCCAACCATAAAACAGTTTTTGAAAAAACTGGCCAAACGTCATTTCGATTCTGCTGTAAATCACCCCAACCCCCTCGTCGTATCGGCCGCCCGATACACTCCCTCCCTTATATCGAAGATAAGGCGTCCAAGACATGCCGTCATCGAACCGGATGACGACATAACGGTCCTCCAGGACGCCCGACTAAAACATACCAACACTACACACAACCGACCACTGTTCCGTCCTCGCCGGCGAGGCTCGACGCGAATAAGCCGTAATGTTCCCCCCCGACCTCCGCCGCAAACGCCGGCCCGCGCCGAGCTAAACGCGCAAATCCCGCCCCCAAATAATATTTAAATAAAATTACCAGTCCAGCCCAGCTCCCTTGCTCGCGATCCAGCAACGCCCTAAGCCGAGGTTCGTACCCCACAGGGGGTGCCCTTAGCTGTGTTGCTTAGTACTAAAGTGCCTGGCTGGAGGCCTAGGTCTCGCCATTGACCGGTTAAGTAGCAAAAGTTCCCGGAACTCACGCTACGAGAGACAATACAAAAAAAAAAAAAAAAAAAAAAAAAAAAGATTGACGAAACAGCAATACAATGGGAAAGTCAGTGGTTCCACGAAGTGAAAATTGCGTTCCAACTACTTAGTTCAAATTTGTTGGACGCTCAAGAATACATTCTCATCAAAGAGTATTAAAAACTTAGAGGAGTATGAATGTGTTTAAGAGATTTAGTGTTAGACTTATTATCTATATAAAAAAAAACAATCTGCAATAAAAATGCATGGAATAATGTTCCCACGTAGTGCGAATGACTTCCGTATCAGGTGCTCAAAGGGTTCGTAAACAGACCCCAAAGGGTTCCCACTATTATTACTTTGAGTGACAATCGCTCTAGTATCGGCATTTTCACAAATAAAACTAATATTGATAGGTCCCATCCTCTTCCGCTGGTTTTTGTTCGACATTGCACTGAGTTCAATTTTGTGAAAAAAGCTACCGTATTTGAAATGCTTTTAGCTTTTTTCTGTTTCGATATCAAGTTTACTTTGGGGTAATGAGACACTTTCAATTTTATATTGTCGTTTTATAGCTTAAACTAGAATATCTTAGCTGCATATTGCCAATATTTTTTTAATATATTTAATTACAAGCTAAAGCCGCAGTTTCACTAGAGTAATTGTACACAATTGTAACAAATGTATTGGGTTTTTTCTGGAACGAAATATAACTTTATGTTAACCCAGCAAATAATCCCTGTGGTATATTTCATCCAATTCCATTCGGTACTTTTTGCGTGAAGTAGTTGGAATAATCCTCACAACATTAAAAATATTCCTCTCAAACAAACATTATTCTAATGTTTCCGTATTAGAACTTGCGGTCGATGAATATTGGTGTGATCTATATACATACATACGTACATATCATAACGCCGAGTCCCTAACGGGATAGGCAGAGAAAATAGAGCGCCAGGTCTCTCTAGACTTACATACCTCTTTCGCTTCGACATTCAGCAGTCTCTTCATAGATGCCCGGCAGCTTCGAGTACAGTGATCAATATGAGTAAATATTTGTAACATAGTTTGGAATTTTCATAAATAAATATATAAGGTTTTTAAGTACAAGTAATAATTGTTTACATGTTCCCATAGTATAAGTCTAAGTAGTAACAGCTTACCTTAGTTTGGACCTTAGGTCATGTATGTGGGATTTTTCCTATTGTATTATTTTATTTATTTCTTCCGATCGTATTTTCTTATAAAGTTGCCCTGCCTCTAATATGTACCCACGTATAGGTGCTTATTTCTCTTCTGCGTCTATCAATTAAGTCGAGTAGGGTGGGTATGCGTTTCTTTTTCGAATTTTGATTTTTTCTTTAATATACGTCAGCTCTTCATTATTTCTTGTTTTTATTCTGTCTCAAGACTGATAAAGGTATTCCAAATCAATGTCTATTTAATGTGTGATTTTCTATCTCTTCGTGGAACTTAGCTGTGATAGCAGTATTCAAATGGTTTACCACCCAAAGGCGAGAATGGAATTTAATTAAATTATCTAATTAGATACGGTGTACACCATAATGCTTGCATCTCCTTTTAAGGATACATTAACGTTCATTAAAGTGATATGACTCCTAATATAAGCATATTAAAGTCGGTTTTACTCCGCTTCGACTCAAGCTGGTAGTGTTTGTTCTATGCAAGATGTGTCGCCGCCGTGATGAATGGTCAGGCGTTGATTTAAGAGGGTACGATTTGAATGAAAAGGGATTCGATACTGTGTTTATCAAAAGGAGCTTAACGCAATAAAACGATTGAACTTACACTTGCGCACTTATCGAACTTAATGTATTCTTAACAATTAAAAATAAAAATATAAATCTTTGGTATTTTCTAGAGATAGGGTGCGAAAAAACCGTCGCTAGTATTAAGATAGAATCTTGACTTGTAAGACAAATCGCTCCTGACTATGTCAACCCTTAAGGCGTTCAAAAGGCAGCGCTGGCACCCATTCATCCATTTTTTAGCTGCGCTTCGTACTCAACAAAGACAGCGGTCAGGTTGCGCGTAAAAAAACTGTGGAATGAGTTTTTATCAAATTCAGGATTTGGTTTTTTAACCTATCAATGGACGGCCGAGTTTGGGGACTTTTATTGCATTTACGATTTTGTTCATATCTATATTTTATTATGTCGAATAGAAATAGTTTAGCGGCATATAAAAGGGCAAGATTTACATCGGTGCCTTTTGTGTCTCATGTGGGTGATCTCGTTTGACAAAAGTGTTAACATTTACATCCATAAAATATTTTGACTTCTCTTTTAGTGGCAGTAAGCGGACAGGTCATTTTTTAAAACGACTTTTTTCATAATTTACACTTGAATTTATAACGCCATCGTATTCTGCTTCTTCTATTTGAATAAGCTGGAATTAAGTTATTCCCTTTTTTTATTGCTGTAACATATCAAATATAAAATGAAAATCGACAACCAAAACACCAATAGTAGTGGCCTCGTGGTATAAACAAAGTCAAATTTAAAGTCACCTGATATACCTCTGGCGGAAAGTGGGTGTGTAGGTATTACCGGGACCCTTGTGGGAAGGCGTGGGAATATAAATTTAAACTCTAGGGAAAACTACCGCTTGATACTCTCTGCTTACCCCGTTAGGTACTCGGCGTGATGATAAGTATGTAAGTTTATAGGTTCAATCTCTATTCGTAAGACTAAATACAGTGATTTGTCACACCCTGAACAACGCGGTGACGAAAAACATCGTAAGGAAACTCCTAACGTCTAAGAAGAACAACAAAGACTTAGCTGAAGTTGTGCTTGAGCAGTGACAATAATTTCTCACATTACCAAGTACCTATATAATCATATATATATATCCGAAAGTTAGGTCGTGGTGGCCGAGTGGTTCGAGTAGTTCCTGCAACATAAATTGCAAGTTTGAATCCCGACTATACCAATGAGTTTTTCTGACCTTAAGTACAGTGATTGTTCACACCACGAGCTTCTGGTAATCGAGAGGGGTAATCGAGAGGAAACCTGCCTACGTTTGAGAAGAAATTCATAGGCGTATGTATAGTCGTGCTTGAGTAACGGCGGTGGACTTGCTAATTGTCACGTTAGCACCTAAAATATATCTCTGGTTGAAAGTGGGTGTGCGGGTGCTATACACTTCTGCCTATCCCTTGTGGGAAGGCATGAGGGAGAAGTAAAACGGCATTACAAATGTGTATACCCCTACGGAGACCATTGCGGAAAGGTCTAATATGTAAACATACCTAGCACTAGGGTTTCATTTGGAATCTACTACATGAAAGCAAGACCTCATTGTATGATAAGAACTAGACCAACGTTAAGTATAGGGTTGGTTTTTAGAAATTAATAATGATAGGCACGCTGCATTGTAAAATTCACGTGTCTTAGAACTGCACTACCCCAAAAAACTGAACCAAACGTTCATTATGGCGTCTTCTAACCCTTCAAATGTGATTTAATTATCGGTTGTCTAATGTTTATCAAAAGTGGGTTATTAAAAACTATTAGAATATATCAAATTGTAGATTTAAATTCCACTCTTTGTCTCGTCCGAGGTCTAATTAAGTTAAAAGTTTGATTACCGGTTGTTCTTGTTCTTTAAAATTAATTATGAAATATTTTACTTATGGAATGCATACGAAACTTTGACTTGATACGAACTTTGATATTGTTGCCACGTAAAAATAATAAGTTTAATAATACGAGAAGAACCTTATTCTCATTCATATCTGTGTTTTCAATTCACAATTGACAAATAACGATAGCATCGATGCGTGGACGGCTGTCAAAAGTTATATTTATTTTCTTTACAAATTCATAGAATCCATGCGAATTCAGGTTGGAGATGTTTGTGCATTATGCGCGGGCGCAGAGCACAAAGCGCAACCCTTTGGGGACACAATGCGCATCACTAATCTAGATCATGTGCGCTATTGTGCGACATTGTTAGCCTCCCCGCTCGCCGCCGAGCGCAGCGGGAAAAGTACAGCGGTCTTGGATATCTCACTCGATGTCGATTTATAAGGAATTACTGCGCCGCGGGTGCCAGGTAGTTGCTCCCACGGATCGAAAGGCAAAAACTACTCTCCTAAAATTTTTACTTACTCACCAAACAGGAAATGAAAAATATTATTTTTGCGCTTCCTATCGCTACATTGTGAGGTGTATTGTACAGATAAATGTTTAATTTTTAAACAGCTTCTGAATATTTTTTTTCTCATTTACTTTCCCCGAGGTTGTAATAATGGTCGATCGGAATCGTCGTTCAAGGAAGACGTTCAATGATTAGAGCGCGCCCGGTCAATCATTAGCGCATGTGCAACGATTTGGTTAATAATTATGTAGAAATATTGGAAGTGCCCTCATGTGTGTTTAACTGCTTATTACTTTGTAAATTCAGGTCCGAACTAACGGTGTGATAACTTAACATCAAAATAAATTGAGTCGAATTTTCAAACGAATTATTTTCCATCATTATCATGTTTGTATGTCGATGACGTGAAGGCACCTTATGATTAGACGTGTTTGTTTTAATAAACTTAATACCTCTGGCGGAAAGTGGGTGTGTGGGTATTACCTATACACCTCTGCCTACCCCTTCGGGGACCCTTGTGGGAAGGCGTGAGGATATATTATAATAATACCGTTTAGATGTTAGAGCCATAGTGTAGAGTATATTGTTATATTTTTTAATATTTTAATAAATATTTGTCGTAACACACATATAGGTGTGTCGTAATTTTGCCATTGTAAATTTGATTTCATTGGTCATGGTGGTGGATGTCCAGCTAATTAATTATCTATGTGCCAAATTTCATCCAATTTCGATCAACCACTCTGGCGTTATTAAGTAAAAAACATCCTCACATACTTTTCGATTTATAATATTAGTAGGGTAAGTTACGTGTTATTTGGGGCATAAATTATGTTATATGAGATCTAAGTTAACAATGACATTGACCTAACACGATAAAATTGTATATTTTTTATTTGCTTTACTCCATTCGTGTCTCTGTGCATATAATTTGAAATAAGCCCAGGGACATTTCGGTGCCATCTCAAACTGGACACATATGATTATTAGCATGAGTACGGCAGCCAGAAGTAACTGGATGGATTTTTTAAGAGACAACATTATCATACTATATACAGTACCTATGTACATACATATCATCACGCCGAGTCCCTAACGGGGTAGGCAGAGAGAATGCGTAAGCGGTTACCGCCGCCTATGGACGCTTGTAACACGCTGCCGACCCTGATCATATTAGTCATATGCTCCAAGTTCCGATTTCGTGGTCATGTACCTGTTTTATAAGAACTGTTGTAGGTGTGAAACATAGTGACAAACTGATGGTTATCTAAAGTTGTAAGACAAATTGCTTCCACCGTCACCTGTGCTGCTGAACACGGGACTGTTAGATTCTACACCGATTTAATTTTCGAACAACCTAATTGGAAGAGATCTTTTAAATGTTTTTTTTTTACATTTTGACATTTGCGGCTATAAACCATTTCAGATATTTTAATAATTTATATAAAAAAAACTGCTTTAGATAAATCAGTGCTGTTTTTAATATCTTCGATATATCTTTTATAAGCTTATACATATAAGTTTCGCTTTGGAAAAAGGACTTGCTTAGCAACGTTGAAATTCTGAATAATTATTTTGTAATAATTTATGTAATTTATTGAACATGCTCAGTATTGCTGAAGTCATGGTCCAATGTTAAATGAATAATAATTGAAGAGATGGACTTGAATGTGGAGTGTATTAAATGCTCAGATGGTGTTTTGCTTTTATATTGCTATTCTACTGCATTTTCCCAGCAATAGTAGAGCAGCCAGGATACTTACCACCTCGAAACAGATGCGCATCAATAAGTGTAATCTGGATAGGCTTGTACTTTCCATAACGTTATTTTTTCGTTTTCTCTCCCATACGGCACGCTGAATAAATCTGCGTTGCACTGCCTAGGGGGAATGCTTCCTTTTTACTTCACCTTTGTTACGCTTGCCACGGAATTTATTTCTTATTCGCGCGTTGAGTTGCGCTTCCTGGGCGGTTGGCGGAGCCCGCGGCAGTTGGTCGGGTAGCATACTCCACTGTGAAATGGTCAGCAAAGGGACACTGAAATATTTTCGATGTATATATTTTTTTAGGTTTCTCTGTGGCTAGTCAAATTATCTTCATTTTGCATTTCTGTATCAATTATTCATTTATTAACTTAAGCTTAGAATGACAGAATAAAAGGTCACATCATACGGCATGTTTTTTGGTTTAAGTTTCCTGTGAAGGTTTATGTATGTAAATTTTATACCGTATTTTTTTACTTCAACTTAACCACTTGACAATGTACTATATAGACACAAGATTGCAAATATTGTTATAATATTAATAATTTTTGTGTATAAAATAATTCGCATAACAAACAAGTGTATCGCTTCCATTTCTATTCATATTCCTAAGGCACTAGATGTTTTTATCTTTTAACATTGACGTTTCAATTAATGTATATTTATATTAAATATATTATTCAACATAAAAACTTTTGCTCGTTGATCAATGTGTACATGTGTAACATGATAGTTGCCAGATTGGAAGTAGGGGGCATTCGTTAATCCGCGGATTGCAGCAAATACACGCTGCACTTACTTATAGTATGATGGTAGTGTATAATAATTATATTTGGAATGTTACTATACTGACTTTTTTAGATCACAACAAGTTACATACATACATAATCATCAACAGCCGAATCCCTAACGAGGTAAGCAGAGAGGATAGAGCGCCAGTTCCAAATACAAAAACATACGTAATAAGTCTTTACCATGTAAAGATTACGTAATTGATTGAATAAAAAAACCGAAACGTTAATGCTTTGTCCCACTATTCCGATCTACAGATACCTAGCGTATGGGAGATACGGCATTCGCCGTGGGAGCAATTCACTTGCCTTGACTGTATCCGGAGCGTTCTTTACGTACTTTTGTTCTTATTGTTATTTAGATTCATGTAAATATGTTCAACTTGCGTTAGTATAGAGATGTCGTTTGTAATATACAGGAATTGATTTGATTATAATAGGGTTTGGTTATATTATGTATTCGAATAGTTTTCAGTGTTTTAAGTATTGGGAAGAGTCGAGTCAAGTGTGACTATAATAAAAGGAAAAGAAACTGGAATCAAGTCGCGGCGATCAAATAACAAGCGAACGAAAATTTTCGAAAGGAAGGCATTTCAACAGCACTCATACTAATTTCAGGCTTTCATCCATTTCAAATATGCCCACGAAATTCCCGTGGCCTCCTTTCAAGTTACTAATTAGGTATTTGGAGACTTAAATCTACGATCAAGCTCAGCATTAAGTTTCTAGATAAATAACCATGAAAAAGCCTTACAAAAAGTCCAAAGAGTAAAATAATAAAACTATTATCTCATAAATATCTCCGATACGGTAAATCACGCAAAACAGAATTCTAATGCTCATAATTGGATGCAAATCTAACCTGAATACTAACAAGTAGTGCTTAGCGTAGTCTCAGACGACACCGAACCATAAATCACTGCAGTGAGATCTTACGGATATCGTCTTTCCCTCATAAAGTGTAGCAAAAAATATTTGGATACGATATTAGAGGGTTTGAGGTTCCGTAGAACCGTGGGTTTATATTATTTGTATATCATACGGACTGGCGTATGTTTTATTGTTTTACAAAATATTGCAGTTACGGAACCCAATTAGTTGAACATCAAGCAAATAAAAATCGAGTAAAACACTTGTAGATTTTGTTATTTTTTATGTGTAGTTAAGAACTAAAACTGGGATCGTTTTATCACGCTTCACAGCCTTATGATTCTTTATAGAAAAATACAGGAACTAAAAATTCTTATAGTTGTAAGTCGGACTTAGTTGTAGGTAGCATGGCATTGTTCGCGGTTACATTATACCATTAATCAGGGTGAGGGCTTGTTTGCTATCCTAAGGCAAAATATTAGTGTGTTGGGACACAATATTTTTTTTACTTATATATTTTCACGCCTTCCTTTCGTTTCCTCTCGATATTTTCCTTAACCGTAAAGCTTTTTGTGTGACTAATCACTGTACTTCAGTTCAGAAGAACTAATTTGTACAGTCGGAATTCGAACTCGAACTACTCGAACCACTCGGCCACCACGGCTCTGATAATAATTTGTACTTATCATTTATGTAAACATCCATAGGTATAGGTATGTACTGGTATCATTAGTTTGAATATATTATAATTAAACAATTGTTTCACATTAATATGTAATTTAATTTACTAATGTCTGCCAATATATAATAAAGAATCCAAGTTTATAGTCATTCAAATATGTTTACCTACCTTTTAAAATGTTACCTTTTAATGTTTAAATGGTACCTGGACAATCTTGGTATAATTAAGATTTTGTAAAGGGACCCTAAAATATTGATTCTAAATGGGACTGAACGTACGGTGGCCCTCTACAGCAATGCCTCCGGCTAGCGATTTTTGTCTTTATTTATTTCTTCTTTTTACCTTTCTATAATGGCCATAATATTTCAAAAGTTTATTACTCCTTGTGAAATATGGCCACAACAATTAACAATACGAGTATCATCAAATTTGGTACTCAAAAACGGGTAGGGAGACTACGAAATTTCGTAGTAGCAAGCGTCCCTATATTTGTCATTTTATATTTGTCATATTTAAATGCTTAATTTAAGAGTAATAGTACTTATAATACTGCGGAGAACTGACGCTATGTACATATATGTATGTGATGCATTTATACCTACATAATATAAATATTTAATTAGGTAGCTGAGTTTACAGTAGTGGTCGGCGGTCTCTACTAAGTTTATCTGAATTAGACAAACGTATATATCCCACGGCGAGCTTTACGAAGGAGGAAAATAAGGATAGCTGCATGCTTTGAGGAGAAAATCAAAGACATTATTTTTTACACTAATAGCGAACAATTAAACACTATCGCGGTCACTACCTATCGCGCCCAATTGGTAAGCGCAACCACTCATGGAACCACGCATACACATTTCTTCTAAATCGGTCGTGCCATTCTCCAGGTTTATACGAGATACGCATAATGACTGATTTTGCACACACGTATAGGTGGCCTCGGTGGCCCAGTGGTTCGAGTAGTTGCCTTTAAAACAAAGATTTCCAGTTAGAATACCCACTATACTGACCATGAGCTTTAAGGTGAAGGAAAACAACCTTTTTTTTTTTTTTTTGTATTGTCTCTCGTAGCGTGAGTTCCGGGAACTTTTGCTACTTAACCGGTCAATGGCGAGACCTAGGCCTCCAGCCAGGCACTTTATTTTTAAGCAACACAGCTAAGGGCACCCCCTGTGGGGTACGAACCTCGGCTTAGGGCGTTGCTGGATCGCGAGCAAGGGAGCTGGGCTGGACTGGTAATTTTATTTAAATATTATTTGGGGGGCGGGATTTGCGCGTC
This sequence comes from Drepana falcataria, assembly GCA_945859725.1. Classification (NCBI taxonomy): domain Eukaryota; kingdom Metazoa; phylum Arthropoda; class Insecta; order Lepidoptera; family Drepanidae; genus Drepana; species Drepana falcataria. The sequence goes on from OX243926.1 coordinate 8,735,375, forward strand.
TGGCTCGGCGCGGGCCGGCGTTTGCGGCGGAGGTCGGGGGGGAACATTACGGCTTATTCGCGTCGAGCCTCGCCGGCGAGGACGGAACAGTGGTCGGGGAAAACAAACAAATTCAAAGGCTTATATATACTCGTCCTTGAGCTACGGCGATAGACTCGCCATCTATCATGTTGGCACCTGAAATATATCTCTGACGGATAGTGGGTATGTAAGTACTAGTTATATAACTCTGCCTATCCCTTCAAGAACCTTTGTGGCAAGGCGTAAGGTATATTGATGTACCAAGATATGACTTTAAACTGTGTATTTATTTCTTGCTACCAACTTATCAACGAAAAGCTTACGGAATACAACAAACGCAACGTAATTTACGCAACGAGTAATTATTGTTATCCCTGTGTGCGATTTAAATTCTGTTATTTATGTGTGATTTATTGCCCACCATTTAGCAATCGTAGCCCAAGGACATTCTCACGGACTTTTCGTTGTGGTTTTATTTTCATTTTATTATAGACTAAGATGTGCCTCGTGGTTACACCCGAGCTAAAACTGATTACATTAGTAATGTTTTTGGAATATAACGCTCATAGCTCATGTATCAATATTACATAGCTTGTAATAGGTATATGTTTGTGCTAAATTTAATTCAATACTGTTCCGTAGTTTATGTGTGTTAGAGGAACAAATATCCTCACAAACTTTTTAGTTATAATAATATTATTAGTAAAAGTAACTGCCCAGCGGTTTGATCCGCATCAAATTTTATCACTCCCTAGACTAGTATCATGATGATAAATAACCAGCATAGCATATAGCATTTCCCAAAGAGGCTGGGTATACGTGTATATATCAATATAAAACGGATTAGTAGTTACTGTCATTCAGCGCTTCAAACACCCAAACTCTACTTTTCTGAATATTCGTATTTACATAATAAAATAAATGTAATTTTTTAAGTGTCTCTTTATACGTGAAGTCTGTTTTTCACTTACTAGGAACACTAAACAGCATTGGTACTACCTATACACTATTATATTATATTAATCAGTTCAATAATATTTAAATAGGTACCGATTAGTACATTGCTGATCTTCTAACCAGGGATACAAAAAATAATATTATTATAGGAGAAACAAATATACATTAAAGTCCAAATATCTCAGAAAAGTTTAGGTACTTACAGGAATTTCTCTCTTAAGGGTGGTCTTCACACCGAAAATAATTAACTATCCGACTAGATTTTTTGCATTCTATCGCGTCTCTTTAAGATAATTCCCAAGGTAATATTTGATAAAGCCGTCGGGACTGTTATCAGAGCCCCAGTCGTTTTAGAATTGGCGCCAAGCAGATTAAGATATCTTTCCCTTAATGTGTTAATTAAAAAAATAACTTTTTCGTCCCTCATACAAGCCTTATCGACCACTTAACTGAACGCTGATACCTATACTTATCGCAGTTTTACACTTCGAATGCGTTAATTTAAATCATTAAGGTTTATGTATTATGCCGCGTTTTTAACAGTTATTACTTATTAGTTTCTGAGTACTAAAACTAATATGAACACATTAAATGAACATTAAATAAGCCAGGCAGAAAGTGGGTGTGTGGGTACTACCTATACACCTATGTCCACCCCTTCGGGACCCTTCCGGGGAGGATATATTATTATAAATTAAGCCAATTGTACTTCTGAAGCACACTGCTTTTTGTAGAGACATATCATTAGACCGAGTCCCTCACATGATAGGTACAGAAAGTAGAGCGCCAGTTCTCTCTAAACTTAAATATCTCTTTCGCTTCGTCCACAGTCATCAGTGTCTTCATACATGCTCACCGGTATCTGGTAATCTCGACGTTCCCAGTCGTTAGTGTTCGATCGATTCTAGGTAGTTAGAACGTGCTCTTCCTATATGCTCGCGGTAAAGTTTAATAAGTGTTTCTGTAATATATCAGTGTTCTCTTGAACGTACATGTTTGTTATCATGTAACTAACGGTTTGCAAAGTCCGTAGCTACTCGTTATACGCAATGAAATGTCCTAACAGATTCACAAAAAATCATTAGTGAAGTGCAACATCAAAAATTCATTAGAATGTCGATAAGACATGATAACTGGAAGGATACATGGAATCTTAAAATTCCAACTTCACAACCTTTGGGAGAATGGCCAATCGCACTTTAGATCCATTCTAAAACGTTTCTTTATAAGGTTCGTATCATTAGATTTTTGACCACGACTTGATAAGGAAAAAGATTAAAAAACACTATCGCAGTTTCAAAAGAGGGTAGTAAATTTATATAATTACTTTGCTGAAAGGTTTTATGTTTCCTTACTTTGTTTAAACGCCGTGTAATATATTTAAATTTAGAAATATTGATGATATAATATAGTCGAAGCTAGTACAATCCTAGGTATTTATTTCTTTATCTAAAACAAAACACTCTGGGAAAATCAGCATATTTCTGAGAGTTGTGAAATCTTTGTGTGAGTTGTGAAAAAACGAAAGAAGGGAATGAAAAGCTGATTATTTGTGGTGATCTGAATGGATGGGTCGGGACAGCCCGTAAGGATTACGAGGCAGTACTCGGCAAGTATGGTGATAAGAGAGTGAACGAGGCAGGCAAGCTGATATTAAATGTATGCATGGAGAGAGACCTTTTTGTGGCGAACACCATGTTCGACCACAAGAGGATTCATCAGTATACATGGGAACGGAAAAATGAGCGAAGCATGATAGATCTGTTTCTAATAGATCAGCGACTCAGAACACAGGTGATGAACACCAGGGTGTATAGGGGAGCCGACCTGGGAACGGACCACTTTCTAGTTATAACTAGAATAAGGGGTCTGTTCGCGGGCTGGCGATCCCGTGCTGGGGGTCACTGTTCTGCAGTCGCAGACCGCATCAAAAGCTGGAGGCTTCAAGATGCGGCTATTAGAGACAGATATCAAGAAAGGGTATCTGAACAGCTAGCCTGTCCCCCGAAAGATGTGTTTGAGAGTGTCGATGTTTGTTGGCAGTTCCTTAAGTCCAGCATTTTATGCGCCGCGAAAGAGGTTTGTGGCATTTCGAAAGGGCGGACAACTAAAAATGGCGATGGTTGGTGGGATGATGAAGTGAAAGAAGAAGTTAAAAAGAAGAAGGATGCAAGGCAAGACATTTTGGCTATGTCCAGCTCAAGTGAAAGTATGAAAGAAAAGATGAAAGAAAAATATCGCCTGCAAAAAAATCGTACGAAAGAGATAATAGCTCAGAAACGTGAGAGGTTCCAAATGACTGTAGACGAAAAACTGTCGCATAATTTCAAGGACAATGCAAAACTTTTTTGCAGGGAAGTTAAGAAGTCCAGAAATTGTGTTACAGCTGAATAGTAGTAGCTGAGTAGTAGGATGAATGTGATTATTTCGAAAGACAATGACATACTAACTGACAAAACTGACGTCCTCAGGCGATGGAGTGAATTCTACAAAGATATGTATGATGATGATGCCGCTGATCTACTCATAGAGCTGCCTCCAACAGAATCTGTCGAGGATCCTATAGCGGATAAAATAAGTATGGGAGAGATTGTAAGTGCGATAAGAAGTCTGAAATGTGGAAAAGCTGCGGGAATAGATGGGATTACGGCTGAGATGATCAAGTACGGTGGACCAGCGGTCTGGGACGTCATCTATTTGCTATGCAATCTTTGCTGGGAAAGGGGTGATGTTCCGGACGACTGGAGGCGAGCAGACATCGTGCCTTTCTATAAAGGGAAGGGATCACGATTGGACTGCTCCAACTACAGAGCCATCAGCTTGGTCAGCTTAGCTAGTAAAGTGTACACGAAGATCCTGACGATAAGAATGCAAGAGCGATCCGAAAGGTTTCTCTGGGAATCCCAAGGTGGATTTAGACCAGGAAGAGGATGTATGGATCAAACCTTCTCGCTTGGCGGAATCGCGGAAAAGTTTTTGGATATTAACCAAAGGGTTTTCTGCGCTTTCGTCGACTTAGAGAAGGCATTTGATAGAGTCGTACGAAAGGAACTCTGGGACGTGTTGCCTGGATATGGAGTGAGCAGTTCCCTACTGCATGCCGTGAAATCACTCTATAGTGATAGCGAGGCGTGCGTTAGGGTTAACGGTGAGATGTCACCCTGGTTTGATGTGAAGTCGGGGGTCAAACAAGGGTGTATCATGTCTGCCTGGCTGCTAATTATATATCTAGATAACTGACTGAGAGCACTAAGAACGAACGGATGTGGAGTGAAAATGGGAAACTTAGTGGTCAACTGCCTACTATACGCCGATGACGCGGTTTTACTGGCGTCATCAGAGGGCGAACTGCAGTCACTAGTTACCATAATGAAAGAAGAATGTGAAAAGAAGGGGCTGCGCCTAAACGCTGGCAAGACTAAGGTTCTGGTATTCGAAAGAGATGAACAAGTGACCGAGTGTGCAATATCGGTAAATGGGCAAATTCTAGAGCAAGTGAATGAATTTGTATATCTTGGAAGCATGTTCACACGAGATGGAAAGTATGAAAAAGATATTGAAAGAAGGATAACTGCCGGAAATAAGGTGAATGGAGCCATGTCGGCGTTGATGGGCAGTAAAAGTCTGAGCAAGAATGCTCGAGTTGCTGTCCACAACGCGATATTGGTACCTACCTTATTGTATACTGATATACCTCTGGCGGAAAGTGGGTGTGTGGGTATTACCTACACACCTCTGCCTACCCCTTCGGGGACCCTTGTGGGAAGGCGTGAGGATATATTATATTATTATTATTATTACCTTATTGTATGGCAGCGAATCCTGGGTATGTCAGAGGAAGTATGAAAATAGCTTGAATGCAGTCGAGATGCGATCTCTTCGAAAAATGTGCGGCGTAACGATATTAGATCGAATCCGCAATGAAGAGATTCGCAAATCAACTGGCGTGAATGAGGGCGTGATTGTAAAGATGAAGAAAGGCATGTTACGTTGGTTTGGACACATAGAAAGGATGAGTGAAGAAAGATTGACGAAACAGATATACAAAGCAAAAGTGTGTGCAAGAAGAGGCAGAGGAAGGCCACGTTCCAACTACCTGGATCAAATAGATCGGACTCTCAAGGACGGGAACGTTAAGAGTACTCGAAACCGACGAGCATGTATGAAGAGACTGATGAATGTGGACGAAGCGAAAGAGATATGTAAGTCTAGAGAGAACTGGCGCTCTATAATGCCTACCCCGTTAGGGACTTGGCGTGATGATATGTATGTATGTGAAATCTTTATGAGAATCTTTATATGTACGCCACACATAGGACTAGATGGGCCCTGCGGTTTCGCCCGCATTATACATTATTTTATTAGTTGCTTTTTGTTAAACCTCTATATCTGTGCTAAGCTTGATTCAATTTTGTTTAGCCATTCTGGCATAATTAATAAACAAACATCTTCACAAACTTAAAATTTCAACAATTACATAACACTCAATTGGCTCTGTATCTAGTTTTTTTTTGCAATCCTGTGCTTACACTTGTGATAAGCACGGCATTAGAATAACGATCTAGCCCTAGAGGCTATGAGTTATTTTAGGCTATCTTAAATTGCTAAAATAGAGTTAACTAATAATGTGTCCATTAACACTTTTCTTACTGTCTCTAAATGTTTATAAGACACTTTTTTTCTTGTGTTCTTTAGTTAATATCACTCACTGTACCATAAGGGTTCACTATCACTTCACTACACTAGCTCAAAAGGCTTTGTTCTTTTTAGTCTTCTCACTATGTCCGTGTTGTCAAGGAGCTGGATAGCCTCGACGTTCACGTGTTGATGAAGTCTTAATTCATGAGCTTCATTTTTAGGTGCTATTTGTTTACTATTTGTAGTTGGAGCATGGGCTACTGAAGTCGGACTTTTGCTTTTGGTGGCTTTATTCTTAATAAGCTAAAATTCTTTCAGGCTTCTTGGCAGGGTGTTGTTCTCCGCAGTGGACGCATATCTAGTTGACGTACAAAATTCCTTGAAAGACGGGGTATCTTTTCAAGCAGCTGTAAGAGACTTGGTATTATAATATAATACATACCAAGTCTCTCACGTAAGCAGAAGCAAAAGAACGTCATTCCAATATTGATTTCTTTCCTTTCGAACTTAATACGTACTATATGTACTTAAGCTATCTTGTATCCCGCTTTTAAGTAGCTATGGATTGTTGGAATAACTTACTGGATTTACATAAAGGCAATAACATTTTACAGTGTAATAAAGATATTTTATTAATACACAATATTTATCCGTCGGTATTGAGATGTCCCTTACCGAGTTTAGTTTGGGAGATTTATGTGCCGATACAAAAGATTTTATTGGGGGAAGGCTCGTTAACACCGATGTTGAGCGGTAATCTACTTAAAATAAAAATAGTTTATGCTGCCGACCATAGCTTACAAAATGGTAACTATTGCGTGTTAGAAAATATATGGTTTTATCATAGATTTTGTGGTAAGTAATAAGACTCCTGATGAAAATGATATCAGTGACCTTCTGACCTAGCACCTTCGTTAATAAAACAATACATAAATATTATTATAATTAAGCAGTAGTCGTGAGTGACGATGTGATTTTAGAGACCAAGAGAGCGTTGGTATGGACATAATAAAATAGATGATTGAAAAACGATTGGCGAAAAATATATACATTGCGTAGAAAAACCAAAAGAAGACCACCTGCCAATTTATTAGTTCAAATCGATAGAATACTCAAGGTTGGGAACGTCCTTTAAACCGGATGTTGAAGAAACGGATAATTGTGGATGAAGGAAGATGGCTCTGTAAATCTAGAGAGAGAACCGACACTCCTTTCTCTCTGCCTACTCACGGTATTTTTTCTTTGTATTATAAATGTAAAAACGTAAATGGATGGATGGATGTTTAATGATAAGAAAAAAATCGTCTATTTGTCTTGTATTTGTATGGAACAGAATACATGTATACTATAAGTATAGATGATCAAATTTAAAAGGGTAAAGCTGCGGGTCACTTTATTGGTCTTTAAGTTATGCTATTATGTAAAAAAATTGCAGTCATGCAAAAAACTAACGTAACCGTCGAGCTGAAACATATATTGTCATACATATAATATTGTATTTCGCTGTAATTATTGCATACTGTAATTAGGATTACAGGACATGCTATTGAATAAAAAAAATATTCATACAAAGTGTACTGTGCCAGCCGGTAAGATGCATTGAATCGAGTTTATTTTCCTCGTGAGCTTGCAGCATGATAGGCAGATGATAAATCACGTGCTTGCACAAACGGTGACAAAAGCTGCAAATCGCGAATTGGCACGCTGCCAATGCACACGGGTGCTTCATGGTCAAATAGTTACAAATGTTTGCGCAAACTTTCTATTTATCAAACCCTTTTCTTTCTTTCTATTGTGCAATCCGAAACTATCTGTCCGCACATGCTACTCCAGGTGTGCAATGTTCTCGTATACCTACGATCGTAAGCAAGTTATAATAATAATAATAATAATCTGGACGTTAAAGTCGATTGGCCTTAGGCAGAGGCAGTACAGGTAGGTATATACCATTAATATTTTTAATACCTACTCACACCGATGTAAAGAAATATTTTAATTAATAGTATACCCAGGAACAAAAGCCAATCATGCATTAACAGCGATCAAACCTGTGACGCTTAGAGCTGAAGGCCACTAACATGGCAAGCGGCCATTAGAATTTCCTTTTTGTCAAAAATATTTAAAATTTTGATGGACTCGTGCTACTTTCGCGATTCGGTTCTTATAACAGGGCGGATGTTGAAAAAAATGTTTCAGATCAAGAGTATGCTCACGTACAAAGTATGTTGTTGGAAAAATGTGTAAATAATTCAACGACCTGATTAAAGAGGTTGATGTCGGAATCGTCAATATTTGTTCTTCCACAGTATTTTGTTAAGACGCCAAACGTGAATTTTCAAGAGTATCTGTTGCATGTTAGCTAAATTATAAGCTAATATTATTTATCTAAAATGTATTCAAATTGTTGCACTAAATAATATGATGTACTTTATACGTTGCACTTTATATGGTATTCCATACAAAGCCTTTACCGTTAAAATTCAGTTAGTCGATGTTTAATAAATTAACTAGCTTATAATTATAATAACATTGCTAATTCCTACACATTTACCATAAATCTTTTAATAAATATCAATACTTCATTCACAACAGTCGATAAATGTACGGCATAAAATAAAATTGTTCGTAATAAAACTTTGCGTAGTTGCGTACGCGACTGTACCCTCTGATGACAGTGTTGTGGCTTGTGCCACTCTACATAGCCACCTGAGCTTTGGGACACCTTGCTAACCCGCAATCCTTTAACATCTGCCCGGAGGTATGGGCACGTTATGTACATACTGAGTAACTCACTCACCACTCTTGATTGGACGAACACATTCCATACGAATTTTATTAGGTGACCGCGCAGCTACTACTGTCGATAACACGCGCTTATTGAAATTTATTGTAATAACTTATTGAGATAACTTAACGAATGACCGCGGGGTGTAGTTAAAGATTTTATAGTGGTAGGATTAACATTTAGTAATGCGGCAAAACGAGAAGCATAATGACAATATCTGGACGAACCAGATATATTGGTCACTGGCTCCACAAGAATATTGCAGCTAATTAAAAAAAACAGAAATAATCTCTACTGCTGATAAAGAATATTTATTAAAATGTTTCGTCTGGTTATTCAGTATACTTACTCGAGTGGCAAATTTTCATAACCAAATAACCATTGTAAAGTTTAATCTTGCGTTTCCGCGTAAGGTGGTATGAATTACACGGTACAAAATACTCTTTGAAATAAATTTTAGGTTAACGACATGTTTTGTAAATATGTATAGATTTTAACAGTGTTTGAATCCGAACAATTTGTCTATTCGGGCTCGAGATCTGATCTTATCGCCTGTACCATTGTGGTTTACTTTGGATAGAGATTTACTTGAGTCACTGACAGTTTACTTTTTATAAGCAATTGTTTGAATGCTTGGCTATTTGCTCTCGTTATATTGATCTGTATCGCTCACATTGTCTGTTTGTTTGTAGGTGTGATGGGAAATAATATTGAATGTCTCCTTTGTGGGTGCGTAGTGAGTAAGTTTGTATGTTTTGTACTGAGCGTTTCTTTGATAGTACGTGGGTGGTGATAATTAATATCGTGTTTATATGCCTAGTTTACTGGGCATCCCTGCATCCCATCATCCTTAAGACTTGTTTTGTTAAAACTTTTCGGTGTAGATCCTACTAATATTATAAATGCAAAAGTTTGTGGCTATGTTTGATAATAAATGACGCTAGAACGGCTGAACGGAATTTAATGAAATTTAGCACGGAGATAGACTATTAGCTGTATTATCAAATATGATTTTATTCTCAAACGTATGCGATGGTTTCCTCTCGATGTTTTCCTTCATCGTTAAATTCGTGGTGTGACTAATCACTGTACTTAATTTCAGAAAAATTACTCGAACCACTTGGCCACCACGGCTTTTATATAAAAAAATTTGATCAATTTACTATGATGTTTTTTTCTACAATTCTGCCAATGGCTATATTATTTATTTTCTTCAGATTTTCGTAGAATCCGTGCGAATTCTATCGGTAATGTTTGCCGCGGTCACCGTTTGTTCTCACACAATGCCAACCCTTTGGTGACAATACGCTTCACTAATCTAAATCAGCACCATTGTGCGCTGCCGGACAATAGAATATTACAATAGTGTGCATTTCGATATCTCACTCGATGTCGATTTAGAAATAATGTAACCACATATAAAGCTGGTGTTCTAACTTTGGTATACCGTATTCTGCTATTTTAGTTGTATCATATTGTATTCTACAATAAAATTGGTACTTTAAAATGCAACAGTTTGTACTAGATACAACTACCTGGATCAAATCGATCGGACTCACAAGGACGGACTCGAAACGGACGAAGTCAAGAGTACTCGAAACCGACGAGTATGTATGAAGAGACTGATGAATGTGGACGAAGCGAAAGAGGTATAGGTTAGGAGGTAGAGGTAAGGCACGAGAGAACTGGCGCTCTACACTCTCTGCCTACCCCGTTAGGGACTCGGCGTGATATTGTACTAGATTTATATATATTTTCTTTAGTACGCCATCTGTCACGTTGGCACCAAATATACCTCTGGCGGAAAGTGGGTGTGTGGGTATTTATTACCATACACCTCTGCCTACCCCTTCGGGGACCCTGATATAGATAGCATTTTTTTAAATGAAAAAACTTCATTACCTCTTCTGGGGATTTCGCGGGTTCCCTTTAAGGAAGATTTAATATTAGGCAATCTTCCATCCTTTGTATGCTTTGTATTTTTTTCATACCACTTGGGTTTCAAACAAGCATGCGGCCCGCCTGTTGGTAAGCGGTTACCGCCGTCTATGGAAGCTTGCAACACCAGGGGTATCACTCGCATGTTGCCGACCCTAAAGATCCTTTAATAGTTAGATTGCATAAATATTCTGTTGGAGTTATAAGAGTGTGTTCTATTGTTTTTGATTGGTCGCACAATTAAATTCATTGATAGTTATCGAAACCTCCTAAGCAGAGCTTCTAGTTAGTCTGTCGACAATCGTTACCCTAAACATGGTTATTTATAATCGCAGCACTGCGTCCGTGCCTAAGGCGTGCGGCGTCCAATCCTTTGAGCACATCCATACATCACGGCTCCTAAGTAGACAGTATATCAACCGATATTCAGAGTAATTAGGCCCTAAGCGACGGACCCCCTGGATTTATTGTGGAAGGGCGTTAATGCAGCCGACAGCCGTAATGCCGCCCTTTGTTCTTTAAAATTCAATTCGGGAATTATTTCGTGTAAGAAAATGGTTACGAAGTATCTATTAAGTTTAAAAGTTGATTGGCGCCATAACCAGGTGTCATGATAGTGTATACTCGAATTGGCCTCTTAATTGAAATTTAATAAAATAATACTACTATATACATATATGTATAGGTGCAAATACCTATAATTTGACGATATTTGAGATTCCGACATACAGGATACATGTATAGGGAGTTTATAAATCTGTCCTCTGCCCAATATTTAATAATCTATGTAGATTATTAAATGTAATAATCTATGTAGATTAGTAAAATTATCGGCATGATGATAATGTATATATGTACATTATCATCATACCGAGTTCCTAACAGAGTGGGCAGAGCGAATAGAGCGCCTGTTCTCTCTAGACTTGCCTCTTTCGCTTACCTCTTTGGCTTCGTTCATCAGTCTCTTCGTACAATGATCGCCAGTTTCGAGTACTCTTGGTGTGACAAATGAAAAAAAATGATTTATTATTAGTTATACCTATTAAGTGCACAAAAATATGCATTTGACTGACTATGCCAGTTTTTTTCCAAAGATATAGTTCAATGCCGCTATCATTGTTTGTCAATCGTGCTAATAATGTATTTCTGTGCCAAAGGTCACCCAATTCTGTTCTGCAGTTTTTGTGTAAAAGAGGAACAAACAACCACACAATCTTTAATTATAATAAGCCGTTCAAGTCGACTTCTGTGGTATAGCTTGCTAGCTTTTATCAATTATATGCTCGGGGTTGAGGCGTTATACTTTGCAATCAATTAAATGTTTTGTTAATGTGTAAGTAAATATTAAATAATAAATATGCAAGTTTAATAAGTTAATTTAACTTAATGTAATTTATTTATGTACATATGTCTTATGGCTTTTTCATTCAACAAAGGCATGACTCAAGATAGTATTTTAGTGTAGCTATTTTAATAGTTGCATTGACAAAAAGTTAGAGTTAGAGTCGCACAAAAAGTGAACTAATCAAAGAGGCTGGCTACCGCAATCCGTCAATTAATTAACCCACTCAATGATATGAGACGCGGCAAAGACTAGCCGACGTAAGGATGCTATTTTGTCACAAAACCAACGTTACCAACGGATAAACGCTTACCTTCTATGAAATAAGGGTTACTTTGTAGCATTTTGCCATTCATTGCATGATTGTCAGCTACTGTAGGCGTCGGCGCGCGATAACGCGAAGTAAGGGACACCGTAAAACATCATTAGCAAGATAAAATATCCTTAAAGTGCCTTTTATGAAAGCGAACGCAGGAAACTGAAGATATCTAACCTTCTTGATTAATGTTTAATATCGAATTGGTGATTATAGCATAATCTTTGAAAATAATATAGAAATGCTAACATTTCTATATTCTTTTGTTGGAATAATGCGATATGCAGGCAAAACGCCGTACTTTATTCGCAAAACAAAAAATATTTAAAATTATTAATAATGTCAAAAATACAAAGTAGGTAATATATAAAAAAAAATTATGACAACACATATTACACTTTTAATTGACACATAAATATAGTTTGTCAAAATTAATAAATAATGGTCTCACAACATAATTATAGGGCAACATTATTATTATTTTTTGTTCCATTTCTAAAATAGCAAATATTTGTGTTAGGAATGGCTGACATGAAAAATAACGAACTCACTAACTGACAAAAGTCGATTTGTTAGAGAACTTAATTTTACACCCGATTCAAAGGTTCACCTCTTATTGTGTTGGTTTGGTGCTAACCAATTCTCTTTTGTTACAGCCCCGCCTACGTTTATTATCAGATGTTTGTATGCCATGTCATTTTTTATCAAAACAATAACTTTTTTTCTCATAGACACGGGTAACACGCCCGCTCTCACACGGAACGTTATATAATAAGTGGATTTGACAAGAACTAAGCGAGATAACAACTCGAGTCTAAATAATGAAATATACGGAGACGTACAAATTAGGGACCAGTTTCCACGTTTCTTTTGAAACATTCTTTGTCATCAAACTAACTATATATCTATGTCATTACGCTGAGCCCCGCAGAGGGAAGGAGAGAGAGTAGAGCGCCAGATCTCGGTCATCAAACTATGATGTCAGTATGATATATGGTTTGGTCTAAAACCTTCACCTTCCTCCTTCACCCTGCCACATGGATCCCCGAAGGCGTAGGCAGAGGTAGGTAGAACTATCACATCCACATTTAAAATTCGTTCTTGTTTGTATTTAGAACAAAAAACTACTCAATCTAAGCTCTCACTTTTCTCTTTGAACTTGAATTCATAGCTTTGAATCCTACAACAACCTATATACAAAAGTATTGTTGTCTTCCATATAATATAACTGCAAATTGGTTGAGATACAATCAGCGCATTTTCAGATTAAGTGGGTGAACTGGTGATACAGAGTAGGCGTAAATAATAAGTAAAAAAAGCACTTCTTGATATATTTGAACCAACATTCCCGATGGTAGACTATTGAAGTATCTCATTCATGGCCTTTGCAATTATTTACGTAACGAACATCTTAATAAAAACAACACGAAATTACAGTTATCTTTAGAGTCCACGTATCGCGACCGTTAAAAAATAATACCAGTATATCCACCCACATTGGTTATAAATTAATAGAATCTGCCCTCATCCCTGTGTCGTCTCATAATAACGTTTGATTGGGTTCGTGTGAGGTATTTTTTTATTATTTTTAGGAAATATTTCCTCACGATCTGTGCGTCCCGCTAATTCTCAGCATCTGGCCAACGATGATTTATGACCGGTAGGGTAAATAACAGGATTGACACAGTACGATGTTTGTCTGGAGTATAGTTTTTAACTATTTAATTTTTGATTATAACCTGAAACTAGCGAGCATGTATGAAGAGACTGATGAATTTGGACGAAGCGAAAGAGGTATGCAATTCTAGAGAGAACTGGTGCTCTATCTTCTCTGCCTACCCCGTTAGGTACTCGGCCTGATGATATGTATGTATGTTATTTTTGATTTTGGTGTGTCTCGCGGGTTCTCTCGCGGTAAATTCAGACAGTCAGTTGTGTTGTTCTTATGTAAGTATGTAAGCAAAATTAAGTAAGTTCTTTTGGTAAGTATCAATAATAAATATGCAAGCTCCATGTACTTCTTGGTTCAGCGTGTTTCTTTGGCGTGCGCCTACCGTGTGGTGAACGTTCAATTACTAAAAATATTGCTTATTACAAAAAAAATACTTAACTGTTATATAGTCCGTAGCATTCATAAATACTTAATGAATGAATTCATATTAAACACTAGCTGCGCTTTATATAGTTTAAGTAATTCATGCTATATTTTAATTCACCTAATAATTTATCTCTGTTCCAAATTTCATTTAATTCCGTATACATAATAGTTTTTGCGTGGAAAAGGAATAAACATCCTTATAAACTTTCACATTTAAACTATGAATATGGTCTGGTCTGTACGAAAAATTTAACCTATAAATTTTGTGATATATCTGTCACAAAACTTAAAAAAATGTATAGTATATGTAGGTATGGCAGCGAATCCTGGGTATGTCAGAGGAAGTATGAAAATAGCTTGAATGCAGTCGAGATGCGATCTCTTCGAAAAATGTGCGGCGTAACGATATTAGATCGAATCCGCAATGAAGAGATTCGCAAATCAACTGGCGTGAATGAGGGCGTGATTGTAAAGATGAAGAAAGGCATGTTACGTTGGTTTGGACACATAGAAAGGATGAGTGAAGAAAGA